>JAEVFJ010000006.1:0-600000 GCA_021029105.1 Cristinia sonorae | reverse complement strand
GTTCAGACCGTGTTCGTTGGTCCCCGTGTTCCGATGAATTCCAGTCGTTTGACGATGATGGGCCAGTGTGCACTGGGTCTATATCACAGTAAGTTATTTCTACATGGTAGTGGAGCCTTTCGAGACGTATATAAAGTGGACCAATACCAATAAGTTCCCTCCAGAGTCTTGTTCACCATAGCTCTTCCAACCCTCATACTCCAGCTGCCCAACGTTAACCATGCGTTTCTTACCCTTTCTTCTCGCCATGGTGGCCCTTCCATCCGTCATCTCTTTCGCCATCCCCGACGAGGTATTCTCGTTCTGCCAATCACCTACCATCGTCTCCGAGACGCTGATCGGCGAAGACGGGAATGTTGAAGTGCAGGCGTTGCAGTGCGCAAACACTTTGACACCCGCTGAGACTGGGGTAGACAAACGTCAGAATTTGCCGGTCAATGTTTGCGGCGCCACTTGTATGTGATCTTACGAGGCTACATATGATGCAGATCAATACTGACAGCGGGATTGCGATTTAGGTGACACAAACTGTTTCGTACCCTCTGGGGGCGGACCAAACCCTAACGAATGTCATGTGATAAGTGACGCTTTGCTGTTCAACAGTCAGAATATCGGTATGTCCTCTCCTCATACATCACCAACGATATCATTTACTCACCGTTGTCGGTGGCTTCTAGGTCCTTTATTCAACATTACAACCGATGCCGCGCTCATCGTGATGCAATTCAGAAGCTGCTTGAGCTTCTTCGTCAACCAGGCCGGTATCGACCTCACCTACTGTCGCACAGATTGGGTAAGTTTGTAGAATACTGCGCTTCAAGTATATCTCTAGGCTCATCGGTTGGTTCTTGGGTAGGCTTCCGTCCTCGATTTTGTTGCGTTCAATTGCCAGGCACCCCAGAATGCTCATGGCGGCAATTGCGTTGCGCGCAACCAACAGTGGTTCATCCAGTAAGTGTGAAACGGGCTTTTCCGCTGCTCATACTCATCGAACCTTTCTACCCTACAGAGTCCAACATTCTTGAACGTGCAACGCTCACTGATTCATTTTCTTGGCGAGGAGTTTCATGTTACTCGCGTGTCTCTCCTTTGGACTTCTCGAAACGAAACGTGGTGTCTCTGTTCTAATAACTTTCTGAACTGTGTATGTACAGTCTGTAAACTAAATCCGCCGGTAAATCGACCATTGGCGATACATCACAACCTGGACATTTTCTGCGATGCGATCCTGTGCGTGTCTTCAGATCTTCAGAGCCCACGTTCAACGTTCCATCGTCGATACCATCATTGACTGTGCCGCAGTGGAGGATAAGAGAGGGTTTGTCAAGCGCCGCTGAATGGGCCGCTGTGACCGGGATTCGGATGCCAGGCGGAGGCATTACGCCAGCAGCACGGCAGCATCCGGCAGCCCGCCCACACAAGCTCTCCGGGCCTCTCATCATGTCCTTTCTTATAAGCATCACTAGTCCTCCCATACCCATATTCTTCCCGATATTGCCCCTCTTACTTTCCCCATTTTTCGCCCTTCGTCGTCGTAAATCATGGCCAATAACGTCCATCTCCTCGTCCTCATCCACGGCATGTGGGGAAACCCCAAACATCTCGACGAGATGAAGCGCATATACTACGAAACTCGCGGTCACGACATGTCTGATGTGCATGGTCCAGACGGCGAAGAGCTGCGCCTGCTCGTTCCAGAGACGAATAAGGATTCTGCGACATACGATGGCATCGACTGGGGAGGCGAGCGGGTCGCTGAGGAGGTGAGCACAATGACCCCGCTATGGTCTCCAAATGGCGAGCTTACTGGGTCTGGCCAGATCGTGGAAGAAGTGGAGCGATTGCGTGCGGAGGGGAGGACGGTTACAAGGTTCTCGGTCACTGGATACAGTCTCGGTGGACTTATTGCCCGATATGCAGTTGGGTGAGTTTCGTGCGGTGTTGTATCTGGTCCTGAGGTGTTCTGACCATACCTTATTAGCGTGCTATCACAGAAGGACTTCTTCCAGGACATCACACCCGTGAACTTCTCCACAGTAGCGACCCCACATCTTGGTCAGATTATCTACAAGAGCTTCCGCTCCAAGCTTTTCGCGTATTTTGGGCCCAAGCTGCTCAGTAGAACTGGAGAACAGCTGTACACGATTGATGATTGGGCGGAAACTGGAAGACCGCTGCTTGATATTTTGGCAGACTCAGGTACGTTAGTCGTAGCCATAGAGACTAGGCATGTGCTGAGTTGTTCTGTAGGTCGGATATTCTACAAGGCTCTGTCTACCTTCCAGCGCATTCGATTCTATGCAAACTCTGTGAATGACATCACGGTTCCATACATGACGGCAGCGGTAGAGGCGTCCGATCCTTTCGTTGATCATACCTTCAATGGTATCAAAATGTGTGTAACTCAATACCCACCCTCAGTCGTCCTCGCAATACTCAACGCTTCTCTCTAATAGAGAGATTGACGAGAAATATGCACCCATAATCGCATCCTTTACCTCTCCAGAAGCACCAGCAGCAAGGCCGCCTAGTCCAAAGCCATTTTCTGCGAAATGGCTGAAGGGCTTCGTCCCAAAACTTCCAATGTGGCTCCAATTCAAGTTTCCCGTCAATGCTGTAAGCCCTACACTCTCTTACATTCGTCTATCAATCTGACATGACTTCCTGCAGATTATTATCGCATTACTCCCTATTCTCTTCCCAACATTCATTGGCATTGCCATCGTGCGGCTATCGCTAGAAAGTCGCGGATCTCGCTCTCGACTAAGACTTCTGGAGAAGGATGAGACGTACCGAGAGCGTTTGATCCATGTTGTCGGCAAGTTAGAGAGGTCGATTGAAGATGCTGCGCTCGAGGTCATGGACGAGGGTAGCTCCCCTGGTTCACCACCGCAGGAGTTCTCGGAGCAGGAAGCGGAGAGTCTGTTGTCTCCGACGCAGACCAGAATGGCAAAGGCTCTCAACGCTCTTCCCAACTTTGGCAAAGAGCTGGCGTTTATTGATCCTGTTGTGAATTCACATGGGACGATCATCGCGAGGGACATAAAGAGGTTCAAGTTCCACGAGATTGGACATGGTGTGCTACGGCACCTTGCAGACCACTTTATTATGTAAGGCTCTTCGGATGGATTTTGTATAGGTGAGTACATAGTCGCCAAATGCTCTGCTCCTTCCGGCTCTAATTATCTTTCAGACGACGTCGAACTTGGGATGCAGCATATTATTGTTTATCACGACACTCTTTGGACAACCGACCTTCTCGTTCCCTAGACTACAGCACAATCTTAAATGTTAAATTATACCCTTACATCTTCAGCATTGCATCCTTCCATTGCACCATCCGCATTGCGACCCGCGCGTGCACTGACCTGTCAACTCCATTTGTTCAAGCGTGCCTAGTTCGGTACACACGAGGCAATGACATGGACAGAATCGAGGAGTGTGGAAGAGCCGCGTGGTGATATTGAGCTAACCTTTTATCTCTTTGAGCCACTCCTCCATAGTACTTCAACTCATCCGCCTTGGACACTATGACGACCAACTCTTGTTTCGCCTTTCACCAACACCCTCCACTATTACACTCACACCCCATCGCGATGGCAAAACAGCAGGGCAAAGCATCTTTCAAACGCAAGACTATAACCCATAAAGCATGTAAGCCACGCAGTCTACGTCTGATGACACCTTGATGCTGAGTGGCTTTTCTTTCTTCGTAGTATCAACATTAGCTGTGTATATCTGTGCTCGGTCGGGTGACCATAGCGAAGGGTGCGTTCCTCTCAAGGCAATCTACTCCAAAGGTCCGTTTTACATCAGTTTCTCGTCTTCTTGTTCATGCGTGGCTGAGAACATCACGAACCAGCTCGAGAGCTCGCGAAGGCAGTCAACCATCCCCTTAAAGGGACTCCAGAAACTCACTGGAAGAAGCATGTCTTGACGAATGTGAGCCCGTGTTGTACCTCTTCATTGAAAAGCGGACTGAGTTAACTGCTTTCCGCAGACCAACGACGGCTTATTCTGTCGGAATCAGAAGAAATATAATTGTTTTCATCTTACTGCGAAAGGTCGAAGGGTGTGAGTAATTCACGAAGTTGTGTCACACGCCTTGCGAGCTTTTCTTGATCGGTGCGTACAGAATCCGCGACGCGAAGCGCGAAGTTGAAGATATAGAAGATGTTACCCTTCGGTGTCGCGCCTTCTTGCACGAACTCAACAAGTTGGCCGGTCCAACGCATAAACAAAACAGATCCCAGGTATGTAGTTTCTTCTTCTGCGACCGTATATGATGGGTTTACTGATGGGCGGGATGCACGTAGCTTATAAGCACCGTGATTGAGCTTGAGATTGCGCTTGAGAAGAAGAACCCTGAACCCCTCGTCCAATGGGATGAACGTTCGAGTGTGACCTCCATCCTCGATACTCAAGAGCGTGAAGCCATGTGGTAAATCCTTGTCTACCTTCTTCCACCAGCATTTGTCTGAGTACTGATTCGCCCCTGCAATGATAGCATCGACCCACCTCCCCCGAAACACACTCTACGCTCCCCTCAGGCTGTCAATCCTCAGCCCTCTTTGGGACTAAACGACTTCAACAGGCCATTGCTTCCGTCGCCGATTTCCATGGCTCGTCCTCAACGAAAGGCGACCTTCGCGGATTTCGAGACACCGACACGCCCTGGCCATCAGGCAAACGCTCAGGCCGGACCGAGCAGATTCGTGGACGCTGGTGGTCCGTCGGTGAATACGTGGCTTTTGGGGGCGAAAGCGAGCGTGGTTCCTGCAGGTGGTGAGGACGGGATGGATGTTGATCAGTTCGGTGAACCTGAGGGCAGTATTCCGCCGGTAAGTGGTAATACAATGGCTTGGGATATCTAATTCTGATATGGAAATTCTAGGAGTGCATGGGATGCAAGGATTTGAAGGAGGAGCGCGACAAAATGCAAGTGGAAAGGGACGAGAAGGTGAGTGTCGGATTTTCCTCTCCTTTATCAACGCATCTGACCAGCTTGGATCGGGCTTTCTTCAGGCCGCTTCACTTGCGAAAGTTACAGCTGAGCGTGAAGAAGTATGCGAGCACTTTCCCCATCCTCCAACCGATCGACTGGTTCTGACATTTGTATAGGCGAAAGCCGCGTACGAGGCACGACTTCGGAAGAAGAAAGGGATGTTCACGTTCCTTGAGTCTGAATATACCAAGACTCGAGCTGAACTGGATGTTGAGCTGGTCCAGCACAAGGCGACTCGGAAACGGCTAGAGTTCTCGGACCGCGGATGCATTTCTTTGGCGAGATCTGTGAAAGCATTGAAGGAGAGAAGGGATGAACTGGAGGGGGAGGTGCGGGTCCAGAGGGAGGCGAAGAATATAGCTCAGGCAAAGTATGACGATCTGAAGACGAGGCTTGGGTTCCTTCATCGGTTACATCCGGATGCTGCATAGACCAATCCCCATGCCAGTGGTAGCTAGACAAATTCGCAAGCGACCATGAAAGATACGTTGCAACATCGCATATGAATATCTCAATCTGACTTTTTCTCTCCCTTTTCTCGACTGCAAACGTCGTTCCTCAAATGCGAGACGACGACGAGACGTTGCTCTTCACTATCACAACGGCCAGAGGCGCTTTCACCCAGAATTGTGAAGGTATTGCGGCCTTCAGGGACGGTGATGCGGTGGTCCCTGTCCTTTGAACACCTCGGGAAACTAACAAAGAGTGTTTGTGCCACTCTACGGCGCGGCAAATCTATAAATCTCCCAGCATTTAGACCTAATGTCCTTCCCAGTTCCTCGCTCGCCCTCTCAATCTTCAAGTCCTCAAATTTACAAGAATCTTGCGCGTCAAATTTCAAGCATGGCTCGTCAACGAAGGAAAAACCCAAAGCCGAAGTCTGTCAAGTGTCCCCCTTACGCTGCATGTAAGCACCCTACAATGATTACTTCCCCTCCAGTGTCACTGACTGACAACAACTGCCTATGGGTATAGTGGTTTTTGATACAATGTATGATCTTGCCCGGTCGAATTCATTCGGGCCTCAGCCTTTCGACAGGTCACTCGTCTATCAGAGAGGTACGGCTCTCATCTCATTCCAATAAAGACTGATCTCTGATCTGCAATCTACCACAGTCGTCCACAAAATGTCGGTAATGGGTAAGGCTCTCACAAGAGCTACAAGACGTCTGATCGAAGACGCTATGGACAACGGAGTAAGTCGAAAACAACTTCTTACGGGAGTCGACAACTTGTCAATCTCAATGCTAAATAAACTTTGCTCTCAGGCCGTTCAGAAATTGTACTTCTTCCCGAACCAAACTCAAATTCAGCTTCTCGCGAAGGGCAGAGAAAGGTGACCCCTTCTACTTAGTTGGTGATGGCGCAAAGACTCAACATTCTTGGTAACAGGGCTCGGGAATCCCGCCGGTTCAATAGGGAAATCAAGTTCAGCGACGACAAGTCTAGATACATGGCTCGTGGCTATGCTTCAAACAGTATTCTCAAACCTTTCAACGCCACGAAGAAACAAGTTGAGTTCTCGCTTTGTTGGTCTCCTCATCCGCAAACTGACTCTCCATCTTTTTAGGTCATACAGCAGTACATTGCCTTGCAAAACAGGTACGAACCGCCACCACAGCCTCGGGTTCTCCAAGCCTGGAGCTCGGTTTCAACGATGGAGGACGAGGATATGCGAGAGGTGGAGGAGGCCCTTGCTACTCCACGCGCACAAAGCCCGGCAGAAGAGCAGCATGAGCAAGACCCTGATATGGTCATTGATACGCATTCGTAAGCACCTTGCCCGTGGCCATCCTCTGCTGTAGCTGAACATGTCATGTTGTTGAATAGGTTGCCTTCCGTGCCTCAGACTAGTGGGTCTACCCCCACCACTAGCAGAGTACACTCATCCTCTGTTGCTGGCGCGGCCGCGGCCGCATATCCCTCACCGCAGTCTGCTCCTAGGCCCTCTCGAGGGTTGCCTTCGCGCACTCGAGTTCCGGAAACACCTCTCGCTGGTCCGAGCAGGTTGCGTGTGGAGGACGTGCCCGAGTTGAACCATGCTAGCGCAGGCTATCTTGACGATATGGAGGTAGGTGTTCGTATCATGCGTTCTCGTCTCTGAGCCGTCTTTTCAATGTCGCGTTTACTCACATTGGTCTTCTTAGCATTATGACCCACAACCCTTCCAGACCCCTGTCGTGAACCGCTCTCAATCCGAATCATTCCGCTTCGTGAGTCACTGAGCTGTTTCTCCTCGTACGTATTGTTGACAGCGACCGTCTGGGTTCGTTTCCAGGTTCCTCCCACTCCTCCGAGCCCATCTCCTCCTTCCCGCACTGTATCGAGGACCCTTCAAGCCTCGACCTCACAAGCCGCTGTCCAAGAGGAGGAAATCCGTCTCCGAGCTAAGCTGGAAGCAGACCAGCTCAGGATCACAGAACTGGAAGATCAACTTCGTATGGAACGTTCAACGACAGCGACGGCAAACTCGACGTGGGGCATCGAGCGAGCAGGTTATCAGGCACGTGTGCGCAATTTAGAGGAGGAGCTGAAGAGCGTTGAAAGAGAACGCGATGAAGTGGTTGCTGAGCTGGAGACTTTGCAAGGGGCGGTTCAGGGCCTCGCTGCGTTTTCCAGTGGGCTTGGTCTGAATCGTTTGCCACGTCGTTGAGACCGTCTTACCTGGGTCTCACTTCGCTGCACATATATTTGTAGAATACTTGTAATTGTGTTGTAAGATTCGCTAATACGACGTTCGAGCAGCTGGACTGCTTTTTTCAACTGCAAATACATTGTTTCACGGTTACAACAACTGTACTACAGTACGAGGTAACGATACAAGACATTATTGCGGGAGTTTGAGACTCTCAGTGAGTAAGTTATAAACGAAGAGGGAGGAATATGCACAGAGAATATAGTCCATGGGTGGGGTATAGAAGCGAGCACCAGTAAAGAGAAAACGTCCTTGTGTTCTAAGCAGTAAAGGGTATCCAACCCCATTAAAATATAAGATCATAACCTCGCCGTGAAGCATGAATGAGCATGAATAGTCGTTCGAGTTGTCCGTTCGTAGGTGAAACCACGGAAGATGATGCTTCAAAAGAGAATGCTCTTGCGGCGGTTGGTGAGGATGACGAAGTCCTCGGGGGAGATGGACATGCGGTGTGGGGAACCGCGCGTCATGCGAGTGATCGCTTTCCAGGCTTCGACGATACGACGTTCGAAGTTTTTGGAACGGGAAGCAGAGCTGTTGGTGGAAGGGACAGCTTTGGTCAGTATGAATTAGAGATAAGGAGGTCGGGAAAGAGAACGTACCGAACGTGGGTCTTCTCGGATTGCATGAGGGCAGTAGACATGAGTCGGGATGCCATTGTAAATAGTGTGGTGGATAGGAATGGATGGGTAACGACGAGACGTGAGCTTGGAGTACGTCTGGATATATGATAGCACGATTCGTCGAGAGAAAGAGTGTGGCAGTGTAAAGAGCGTCGAGAATTAGGGATGTGAAGAGGATAGAGTGTATAAGTTCGTCACAGACGAGAGCGAGGACGAGCAGTCAAGCAAGAAGCAATCAAGAGACACGGGGATTATGTGGATGCAAGCAACCTACCGAACTCAAACCAGCGCATTCGTGGCCTTTATACTCGAAATCTGTTGCGTGGTTTCCTCCATTCCAATGGGACGAGCATCAGATACCGTGGGTCCATTATTGCCCCGACAATGGCTTGAAATGGATGCATTGTACCAGCAGGAACAAAGGACAATGAGAAATCCAGACGTCGGGTGGTAACCGGATCTTATTGCGCACGACCCAAGCAGAGAACAAGCACCAGGGAATTAGAACAAAAGGATAATTCGGACGAGAAGACCGTCGTCGTCGCTGTTGTTGTCGGTGTCAAGCTCGCACAAACACAACAGACGCTCATGTTCAATCATGGGCGTCTAATGGCAAGGCGTGTGTGAATAGATACAGGACATGGGATAAGGAATAATAGCTAGCTGTACAGTTGTGAACCCAACAAATCTAGAGGAAGTGTAATTATCGTCACCCTCACATCCTACTCTTCGCAACCTCATCCTTTACATTAGGCCTATTGTCTGTATCAGGCGTCGTGAGTGCGGCAATTCCGTTTGCTAGCCTGTCAACGTCGGTGGCAACGACGCTCGGTGACTGCTGTAAAATACTGGAGATTCGTTGCGCTAGAGGGGAGGGTTCGGCTTCCAAGGCCATCTTCAGGAACCACGGTTTGCTCATGTAGTTACGGATTCTAAGAGCAAAATGGTAAGAGAACAATTAAACGCTGCTTCTCTGGAGATGACAAACCCGTCTGGCAACAGAACCACCACGTTGGCACCCTTCGTCTGTGCAATCTTCTTGCCCTCATCACTCTTCAGCCACCGCAGTGCGCCGCTGAGTGAACTGCCACTGCTGCCTCCGACCAAAAGACCCTCCAGCCGCATCAATTTCCGGACAGCCTCGAATGATTCCTCATCAGTCGACTTTAGCCAAGTATCAACCGTTCCAGGTTCGCGCGAAAGGACATCTGGGACAAAATCGTAGCCAATTCCCTCCACTATGTATTGGGAGCCTTCGCCTTCCGTGTTTAGTCCTTCAGGTTGTGCGAGGATACTTCCTACCTAAGCATGGGTTGAGCAGGGAGATTCCAGCTGAGGCATAAACTGAGACACGTACAGGGTCGACTCCAACAACAGTGCAGCGTGGATTGTGCGCTTTCTTTATTGCGCGAGACAATCCTGTGATGGTACCACCAGTACCGGCGCCGGCAACCAGTACATCCACTATCCCGGATGATGGTTTCGTGGACGTGGATGGCGTGCCGACGACAGCTTCAATAATCTCTGGGCCAGTTGAGAATTCATGCGCCAAAGAATTGTTGACCTATGAATGCTGGAATTGAGCCATCTACCTCAAGACCATAGAGTGAGACGTACGTTGCGATACTGGTCAAGGATAATGCCTCCAGGGATCTCCTTCTGAAGCCTTTGGGCCACACCTGCGATCGTTAAGGAATTCAGCCACGAGACGTGCAAGTACTCCGTTGGGGATTCTACCTATGTGGGATTCTGGAGAGTCCCAGGCCGCCTCTGTTGGCGTCCGAACAACCTCGGCGCCGAGGGCCCGCAACGCAGCTTCTTTCTCCTGTAAGAGTGGTCAGATTGCGGAATATGGGACTCTCGGAGGCGGACGCACCAATGACATTTTATTAGGCATCGTGATGATCACGGAATATCCCTTATCTGTAGTATTCAGCATGGTGTTCGTGCTGGTGAAGCAGAGGTAATGACCTTGACTGCGCACGCCATCGCAAGTCCAATCCCTATGATTGATAGATGAGTCAGCAACGACAAAACACTATGATGGCAGCGGGCTGCATACCAGTATTGCCAGACGTGGGCTCGATAACGACGCTATGGCCAGGCTTCAACTTCCCCTCGCGCTCGGCAGCCTCGACCATCCGCTTGGCAATCCTATCCTTGACGGAGCCTCCTGCAGACGTGTACTCGACTTTCCCCACTGTACAACACAATATCAGTCAATGTAGGTATAAATATGACTAGCCACGAACGAAGGTTGCACTGCAGCCCTTCTTGTGCCGCAATCTTGTCCAGTCGAACGAGCGGGGTGTTCCCGACCGCGCCAAGAGCGTTGTCCAGTATCTGACGAGACATATCCAATGCGTTCGATTGTTGTGTTCGTTGACAAAGTAAGCGGTTCAGACGAAGAGGAGAAGGAAAAAAGGAGAAAGAGGAAGATGGATGATGCAGGGCTTTTATGCGTTCATCACCTTTTGAACCACCTCGGAACAGCTCCGACCGATGCCGATGA
This sequence comes from Cristinia sonorae, assembly GCA_021029105.1. Classification (NCBI taxonomy): domain Eukaryota; kingdom Fungi; phylum Basidiomycota; class Agaricomycetes; order Agaricales; family Stephanosporaceae; genus Cristinia; species Cristinia sonorae. The sequence goes on along the minus strand of JAEVFJ010000006.1, from coordinate 589,165 downwards.
AGAGATCATCTAATCTAAGTATAGATCTTCTCCACATTGTTATCTTATCGCGATTGCGACAGCCATTCCTAAAATCACGGAATTCTTTCCTTCACTTGTAAGGGGCGCCGCGCGCCGGTCCGAGAACGAACAACGAGCCATGCACGAAGGTGAGAATATGAAACGGGCTGAACATTCGAGAGTGAAGCACAAGCTATAAGGACACGACAGAGGCAACAGGTGCTGACAGAGACGCAAAGATACAAACAGAAGTCATGAAGGCACTACGAAAGGCATGTTGAAATACATGGGAGCACACACGCGGAACAACAAGCTGAACTTGACACTCTCTGTTGTTGTCCTGGAATTCCAATGCAGCAACGGTCGCAGGGCTTACAGATCTGAGTACGTGGAGCTGGAAGCAAACGGCCCAATTGACCTATAGTGTGGAGGCATATGTCAGGACGAAATACCGTCACATGATTGTGTTTCAAGTTGTGCTGGTCGGGAGCGGATGTCGGGAATTGTTGGCGCCAGGTGATCAACATCTGGTGATGTCGGTGTGTTGGTCGGGTTGGTTATTGCGAGGGGGTGCGTGCGTTCGCGGGCATGGTGTTACTTGGGAGGGACTCGGAGGATTGCACAACAACTTTTGTAGCGGGAGAGTGTATCGCTAGCCCTCAGGATGCATTGTCAGAGACAGAAACACAAGGGGAAGCGACATATACACCGCATGCGGGAGTGACTACAATGAAGTATTAGCAGCCTCCCCACGAAAGTGATCCGCCCACATACCTGTATCCCAAACCCCCACGGTTAGAAAGAGGCAAGGAGACACATCCAACGCTCCAGGTTCCATAACAACGCGAGACACATACTAAGTAGCAATGAAAGATAAACAGTGTGATGCGACGACGAACAAGACGAGGTCCCTTGAGAGCCTCTTTCAGACCCGGCATCAGTGAGGGCGAAGCCGATAAGATAGGGATGACTCGGAAACTCAAGCGCCGTGAGATAACAAGAAAATGGCAGGGAAACGGAGCGATCCGGGTGGTACGAAAGTCACGTGGGCACCGCAAAATATCACACGAACAGGACCGATAACTTCGTTCTCGGAACAGAGTATGGCATTGTACACAGTACTCGCTTACAGTAGAGACATAAGGCAGCTGCTATCACTAACGGACACTAGGTACTATTCACCGCATTCTTCAGGTCGTTAACCGCATCGCCAAATCTCGGTTCAGGCTTGAGCATGTCCACATACAAGGGCCAAGGCTTGCCCATCCATGTAGCAAGCTCGGTGTGATCCCTGAACGCATCATTAGTGTTTGGGTGAATAAGGACACTAGCAATAGGGTTGGGATCAGTACCGCCAACGCACAGAGTTGATTAACGTACGAGCAAGGACCACGATTGACCACTAAGAACGAGAAAAGGGCTCCAGTTTGGTGAGGATTGAAGGTGTTGATTTCAAACATCGCAACAGGATGCGGGCCTAACGGTGATGGTTCGTTGGATGAAATACAATAACTCATTGCGAATACACACCGACTGGCTTCTCCCAAAACCGGTAGATTCGTAACTGATGGATCGCTTGGTTTGAGGTGAAGCACTTGAAAGACATGGAGCACTTACTTCTGGAAACTCGCGCCGTATGCGCTCATGCAGCTTCCTAGCATGTTCAAGCTGCGATGGCGCAGTCTGGATGTAATATACTGGACTCTGATATCAGCCACCGTAAATTACGGGACATAAGCGACTTACTGTGGAAATCGAACCCATTGTTCGATGAATCGATTGGCTGTGGAAATTCGTTGTATGTAGCAGACTTCGGACCAGGGGGATTGTACAATGACTTTCCATCTGCATTGAACGTGGTAGGCAGAGGCTCAAGGTGTTCTGCTGTTGCGTTAAGAGACATGTTAGAAAGAGCAACTGCAGAGGGCTGGAAAGCGGATGAACGTCGTCAAGAAAGATGGTGGGTAGTTGCAAAGATGACTTTTACAGAATGGCTAGCTTTTATATTGTGGAAGGCTCTGGGCTGGAATGATGAGAGCGAAACGGCCCATCCACCAGCCCACCGTGTGACTAATCACGCACGTCAGCAGGATTACGAGCGTGTAATACCGTGGGAACGAGTGCGAAAGGCAACGCAGAACTTGAACTCCAGACTGACCTTCACCATAACTTTACTCAAACGTCGTCGAATTCTTTCTTACAAACCCTCTTCGCGACATCACAAACGACATCGCGAGAAACAACATGTCATCAAGAGACTCAGATCGTATCTCCTCTGCGCAGCAAACCCTCGACAGTAAGCTCGATTCTGCAATCCTATCCGAACGAACATTCAATCCCCGTTCAGTTCTTCACGACATATCCCAATTACTCAATACACGGCTGGACAAGGAGACTCTGGCTACCTGTGTGAGCATGATTGAGAGTGGCGTCAATCCGGAGGCTCTTGCTGTGCGTCCTTTGCTCTGATCTTGCACTAGAATCTTCCTGATTTCATGTTATTGGACAGGCTGTTATACAAGAGCTTCGAAGAGAAGGAGCAAATTTGAATGCGCAGGCAAACGCGAATGGGAGGGGGTAGCCTTGGACATGTCTTTATATCACCAGATGATTAATGTGACAGGATGCTGCTGTGGGTGAGTCTTACTTGACTTTGCTGCAGTTCACCAGCTCCTTACAGTATGATTTCCTCAAGAACCTGAAACCAGCATATAGTCCAAGAGCTCTTGAGCGAGGGCTCTACTGGCCTCTGTCTGATGTGTCAAGAAGTCTGGCTGAAATGACATACACGACAGCGTCCTGTAGTCCAGTACCACCTCAAGTGGACTTGCAGATAAAATTCGTAGAAATAGGTCCCCGGAACAGTCACCAAGGAATACGATTACCATCAGAGCTTACACGTTACACTCAGATGCGATGCTCAGTGAAAATGGGAGAAGTTCTAGCCTCCGAGGACAAGCGAAGTACCAGAGGCAAGGTAGTTAAGTTACTTCACCCCAACTTCTTCCGTAGAAGATGCTGAACCAAAATCTTTAGAGGAGAGTATGCCGATAGCGACGGTTGTCTCCCGCTCATACAGTGCCACAACGATCCGCATATTTTCGTCAATGATCTCATCTTCTCTGCTTAATATGGGTGAAACCAGTTCTGGAGAGTTGAAGGATGTCATATTGTGAACATTACCACCTTTCTATTCCTCCAGGCGTGCCGTACGAGACTACGACCTGCGACATACGGAAGTCAAATAGTTTATCTACTTTTGGTGCGCAATGATACTTTTGCCCCTGAAATTACTCATAACTCCAACCTCAGTGGATGGTAGCCATGACGAGAACAGGTGTTCAAAGTCGAGTTCCCGCAGGCGCTTATGATTTCAATCCAGTCCGACTGAATTTTGGGGTACAGAGGCCCTCGCAGTCTATCTCACGAAGTGAGCACACAATGCCCTTTGTCCTTGTAATGAAACCTGCTCACTTTTCGTATCCGAAATGGTCCAGACAGTTTTCAAGGGATCCAGCGCGAGACAGTGTCGGGCGTGCACCATCCTCGCCTTGTCACAGAAAAGAAGCCCGGCCGTGACATTCCCCCACTTCCTCTGCGCTCGAATAGGAAAGTCTTCTCGACGCGTGACATGTTCGACTTTCGACGTATAAAAGACGGGCCTCCCTCCCTCTCGTCTCTTTCGCAACTTAAACCACAACCACAACCACCGAGCACTCCAAGGAGTACTCAACCAGCGACCAGCCAACCAGCCATGTTCTCCCACACCACCTCCCACCTCATCTCCACCTCCTCCATAGCCTTCTAGCCATGTTCCTCCTCCGCCTGATCGTCTCAGGTGCGGCGGCGGTCTGGAGCATCGTCAACATGCTCATGACCGCTGCGCTCTCGCCAGTTCACGTCCTCGACCTGGCAGCGGCTCCCAGCTACTGGTACATCAACACCCCCGCCACCCTCAACATCCCCCGCGCGCCGGTCGCCCATGTTGAAGGGTCGGTACCACCACCACCGTCCTCATCCTATTCCATCTCGGTCTCGCCCATCGATGCCCACTCCATCGTCGCCCGCCGTCCGTCCCAAGTGCCCTCCCTCACAGGGAACACCACGACGGCACTCTCTCTCCGACCCAGCTCCCCCGTCTCACTCCAGTCCCGCAAGTCAGACGAGGAAGCCTGCGTCTGGCTCCCGCTCATCCCCATCTCGGTCGAGTTCCTGTTCGTCGCCGACCCCGTTGCCCCAAGCTCCGCCTCTTCTTCAAGAACCCCAAGCATCTCCGCTCGGACGATTTCCGCCACCCAATCGTCCGAGACCGCCTCCCGGATGCTCTTGAACTCGCTCAAGGTTGCGCTCTTCTGTCTTGCTACTGCGCTTGTCGCTTTGTGCAACGGAATGGTGCGTTTCCGGAGCGAGCTGAGGTACTGGACACAAGTTGTTCAGGCGAGTGAATTCTTTTCGTGCCCACTGACTGTCAGCTGACGGCTTTCCTTCTGAGCAGAACGCATCGGGTAGGTGGATCATGGAAGTGCATGGCCAGAGAACGAAGAAGCGGACGCGACGTGGTGGAAAGAGTTCACCGCAAGCCAGACGGAAGAGGAGAGAAGAAAGGGCCGCAGCGTCGCAACGAGCTGCTCCAGTTCCCGACCCGGAGGAACCGAGGCCTACCGATCCAATCCCCACTCCCAGTCCCATCGCCACGCCGACAACCATCGCCGTCACTGCCGCCCCCACCCCCGTTCCCGCTCCCGAACCTCAACCAGTTGTGGCTCCTCAGGATGTTGTAACTGCAGTGCAGCATCTTGAAGACTCCCAGCTTGGCCCCACCGAGGCGACGGCACCCGAACAACCCGAGGCAACGGCAACCCAGGAAGTCGCCCCGACTCCAACAGAGACGCAAGTCGCCGTCGTCCCTACCCAGGTCCCCGATGTGCCGCCACCCGCCATCGTCGCGACCGAGATCATCGTCACCACGCCAGTCATCGAGGCACAACCTGCCACGCAAGTCCCCACGCCACCTACCTCCGCCATCGTGACCACCGAGGCTCAAGGAGGACCTTACGCGATGGTTAAGCCAGTTGCTGCCGGTACGATGGAGTAGTGGCACCATCGCTTCGTGCGTGGCTCCCGAGGCTCTCGGTTCGAGCCCCTTACCGTGCAATCCTCAGGTGCCTTTTGGCCTTGAGTCATCATCTTCAGTCACCCTGATTGCGTCAGCAGTCACATTTTCCCGCGTCATAACCCGCCAACATCGGAACTCATTAAACTCCCATATCCTCGCCAGTCAATATCTCACATCAGCTCGGCACACCAATGACATGCTTCCCCAATCTCGATCTCAGCTCGCTTGCCAGGAGGTAGCCCGGCTACTCGCCAATACAGGCACACCCGTGGGACGGTGTTCGGAACAGTTGGCCACTGATCCGGGTTTAGCAGGTGTAACCTGGCCGACCAGATCGGGCGCTTATGGAGCCTTTGACCCGATAAGTCTGAGAGTACGGACTGTGGGACGATCGGAGGGCGATCTGTTTAACACGGCGCTGGGCAGGGGGATTCTCGCATCTGGGCTTCACACAGACTCGCTGACATTGCATGATTACACACTCCCTCGCCTTTCAAATAACACCACTCCGAGCTGTAGATCATAACCGTTAGATTACGTACACACGATCACATGTTGTCAAGATAATTGTCCACCATAGGGTATCCTCGAGGACAATAAACGTGATTCAAAAAAAAAAAAAAAAAAAAAAAAAAAAGCCAGTTGCTAGCCTGGCTGCACCGAAGCCGAAGATCAGGTTCTCCACTGTGGTCGAGCGTCCCAGCCGTCCCAACCGTCCCAACCGTCCTGAGCCCCCCAAGCGGTCGACAGCGTTCCAGCCCGAGGTCTCCCTCGTCCAAGTGCCCGAGCCCGTCGACGTCAAGGTGTTCCCATCCACCGCCACCTCGAGCGCGACCCAGCTCCCGAGGACCCACCAGCGCGCGATGGCCACCAAGGCCCCGTACCAGGCCAGCACTGCCTACCGGAATTGGCTCGTCAAGACCGTCGCCCCCGAGCCAAAACTGTTACAATTTTCCTTTTCCTTTTCTCTATTATCTGTTTTCGGACTTGTCTTACTCTTTTCCTTTTCTTGTCTCACCTTGCGCCTGACGCATGTTCAGCGCATGTTCGACACATGTATCATTTGATCTCTTCTTTTGCCTCACGTCTAACGCATGTACGGCACATGTTCAACACATGTATGCCTTCTCCTTTCCTCATGTTTCCCTCATGGCAGCAGAGCTGCTTAGTATATAAACCCTAGCTACTTCGTCATGTAACTTTAGCTTAACCTCTTATTCCATTCGAGGTTTATTGCGCACACCAGAACCCCAGTCTTCCTCTGTTTCTCCTCGCTCTCCAACTTAACCGCGACCTCGTCGTAACATTAGGTTAAGCTCTTTCCTGAATGCCGACGACATACGTCTAGGCACACACCCCCATACAGAACCAAAGTAACACGTGCCCACGGTGGCCCCCATCGAACGAACAGCATTACCAAGACCCGTAGGGGCCCAACCCACCGAAAGACCAGACCAATTCTCTCTTCTTCATCAAGGAGTTTCACGCCTAGTAACTCACCAAAGTCATCAACGACCCCAAGGGTGGTTCTTCATCGCCACACTCTCCTACGGAAGCTGGCGCTTGGACGAACGAAGCACTCGAGTACCTGATAGCTATTTCCCAGAAACCCCAGAACCAGACGTACCAGAAAACCCCGCCGAACCTAACAACTCTGACGAAGACGAACAAAGACCTGGTCAAATCACTCCCCCAAATCCAACAGCAGACAGCTCTCGCATTCCCACAGCTCCGACCAGTCAGAAGATCCTTCCACGAACCCTTCAACCAGACCTCTCGCTACCCCCTCTTCCTGCTCTTGACACACTCCTCGCCCCTGTCGCACCCGTGACTACTCTTCCACCCTCTCCTATCTCACGACCACCTCGACACACCCAGACCCCAGCCACCCACCCCACCGCTTCATCATCACAGACAATGGCCAACCCCAAACCCATTGAACTCAAGATCAACCATCCGAGCCCCTTCAATGGCGACCGTAGCAAGGTCAACATCTTTCTCAGGACATGCGAACTTTACTTCCTCGTCAACAGGGAGATCTACAACGAGGAAGGCAAGAAAGTAGGCTTTGGGATCAGCTACTGCAGCGAAGGAGCGGCGGCCAACTGGGCGGACAGCTTCTTGAAAACCAAGCTGACTGCCAACAATCTAGGAACATGGGCAGACTTCAAGACTGAAATCCTGAAGGTCTTTGAACCAACTTCAGAAGCGCAGAACTGCATCTCCAAGATGAAACTTCTCCGACAGGCGGGTCCTGCTGAAGACTACGTTGCAGAATTTCGGACCCTCGCCGTACTCTCCAAGATCACCGACGTCAATGTCCTGTCCGACTACTTCCTGCAGGGCCTTAACCAGGGCATCGTCACCAAGATCATGAGCAGCACATCCCTTCCCACTCTATAGACGACTACTACTCCATCGCCATACGTCTCGACGCTCAGTGGCGTCAGAGCCAGCAATACGCTGGCAACTCCAAGGGCAACCAGAAGAAGAAACCTAACTCCGCCTCCTCCTCTTCCTATTCCCGCCCTATCAATGGAGCCAAACTCACGAAGCTGACCCCCCAGCAACGTGAGTATCTGGCCAAGAACAATGGGTGTTTCCGCTGCAGGGAGTTAGGCCACAAGTCATTTGAAACCGACAAGTGCAAGGCTCTCAAGCCTAATGGGGCCAATGTCAGAGCCCTCTTCGAAGCGTTGAATCAGGAGGAGAAGGACAAACTCGCAGCAGAGGGTTTTGTTGTAGGCCAGTAGAATCGACGTCTACCTGGCCCAGACTCACGGTATCACCTGTATTAGTAGCGGAGCTCACGAATCAATCTATGCGTATTCCTGCGAAACTCACTGGTGACCGAATCGTCGACATCAACGCTCTTGTAGACTCAGGAGCAGGAGGAACCTTCATCGACAACGCGTTCGCTACTCGCCACCGACTTCATCTTGAACGACTCCCATTTCCCATCCCCTGTTTCAAACGTAGACGGATCTCCCAATCGCAGAGGACCAATCACCCATTTCACTTGGCAGAATGTCGAAATTGCAGGCACCAAAGTCCCCACTCGGTTCCTCATTACCTCGCTCGGCCAAGATCTATGATCTTAGGACTTCCTTGGCTTCGACGAGTAAATCCTCAGATCAATTGGGATCAAGGAATCCTCCATTTCAATCTACGCCCCAATAAGCCGGAAATCCGTCATACTACATTCCCCAGACCCTCAGTAGAAGAAGAACCCGAACCGGAAGAGAAACCTGCCAAGAATGAGAACGCACCCTGGTTGCTTCCTGAATGGACGAATAGCAATCATTTCCTACCATCTAATGCGATCCACATCGAATCCGCCCCTTTTGAGACAGAAACACCAACAGAATTCGACATCCTTCCAGATGAAACGTTCCTAGCGTATCTCAAAGGAGAACCTGTGGTCGGAGTCTTCTCGACGGAGGCAGATATAGATCACGAAGGAATCCTACTACCACCATTGTCCTCGGAGAAGTCCCCGTCGAGTTTCAAACCACTCTTATCCTCAGACGACATCCCTAAACCAGTGTTACTTGCCACCGCTCAACTCCCTCGTCACTCTCGCTCAGTCGTTATATCACGATTCTCACGAAAACGACAGATGTGGATCCGTGCGAAGGCAAATCCGGCCATGGAAATGGCACAGAAACAACAGGTGCAACATCCGGCCAAATCCTTGGACGAACTTCTTCCGGAACGGTACAAACACTTCGCAGACGTCTTTGAGAAGAAAGCTTCAGAACGCTTCCCTAAATCCAGACCCTGGGATCATGCGATTAATCTCAAGGACAACTTCGTACCAAGAAACTGCAAGGTGTATCCGCTCTCTCACACCGAGCAGAACGCACTAGACGACTTCCTGGAAGAAAATCTCAAGAAAGGCTACATCCGTCCCTCTCAGTCGCCTATGGCATCACCTTTCTTCTTCGTACAGAAGAAAGACGGTTCTCTTCGACCATGTCAGGATTACCGCTACCTGAATGAAGGGACTGTCAAGAACGCCTACCCTCTTCCCCTCATCACTGAACTCGTCGATCGTCTTGCTGGAGCAAAGGTCTTCTCCAAATTTGACCTACGATCCGGATACAATAATGTTCGTATCAAAGATGGAGACCAATGGAAGGCCGCTTTCAAATGTGCAAAGGGATTATTCGAACCCACGGTCATGTTCTTTGGTCTCTGTAACTCCCCAGCCACCTTTCAAGCAATGATGGACGACCTTTTCAAGGATATGATCGACGAGGGATGGATTGTGATCTACATGGACGACATCCTCATCTTCTCCAAGGATCACGCCACCCATCGGAGCGCACCGAACGGGTACTTCAACGGCTACGAGATAACGATCTCTTCCTAAAGCCCGAAAAGTGTCATTTCGATGTCAAGGAAGTCGAGTTCCTCGGAATGATCATTCGACCGGACGAAATTGCCATGGATCCTACCAAACTGGATGGAATTCGCGACTGGCCCGTTCCCACGTCTGTAAAAGGGGTTCGGTCCTTCTTAGGCTTTGGAAACTTTTATCGCCGGTTCATCACCCATTACTCCGATCTTGCCCGTCCCTTGAACGACCTCACCAGGAAAGACCAAACCTGGCAGTGGACGTCCGAATGTCAGACTGCTTTTGACACGCTAAAGCAGAAATTCGCCGAAGCCCCAGTTCTCCAAATGCCGGACAAATCCAGACCCTTCTCTATCGAATCGGATGCATCCAAATTTGCCACCGGTGCAGTTCTTCGTCAGCAGGACACAAACGGGGACTGGCATCCGTGCGCGTACTTGTCCAAATCCTTCAATGCAGCAGAAAGGAATTACCAGATCTACGACCGAGAACTCTTGGGCATAATACGAGCTCTTGATGAATGGCGTCACTACCTTGAAGGATCCCCACACCCCGTCGAGGTTCTCTCCGATCACAAGAACCTCACATACTTCCGAACCGCCCGGAAGCTCAACCGGCGACAGGCGCGTTGGGCCTTATTCCTTTCCCAGTTCGAATTACATCTACGGCACGTACCAGGCACTCAGATGGTACAATCCGACACTCTATCACGGTTACATCACCTTAATCTGGAAGACAACGACAATGACGCCATGATCTTACTGCCAGACGAGTTCTTTGTCAATGCCATAGACATCGATCTAATTGACCAGATCAAGGCCGTAGTCAGCAAAGACACTATAGTGACGGAAGCCCTAGATGCGATCAAACAGAAAGCGCCATTGCCAATGCGTTCTCAGCTGTCGGATTGGACCTTTGACGACGGACTAATCTATTTCAAGAACCGATGCTACGTACCACCAGACGAGAACCTTCGCCGACAGATAGTATCTCGCTATCATGACACCCCAGCTATGGGTCATCCTGGACAATTTGGTACGAAAGAACTTCTATCCCGAGAATTCTGGTGGCCAGGCATGGCTGTATTCGTCAAGAACTACGTCCACGGTTGCGCCCTCTGTCAACAATCCAAGGCAAACACACATCCCACGATTCCTCCCCTGATGCCAATTCCCGCTAAACGCGATGCCCGACCCTTCGAAGTCATAAACTGCGACTTCATCACAGATCTACCCCTGTCGCATGGATATGATACACTCATGGTCGTGGTAGACCATGACACTACTAAGGGGGCAGTCTTTGTCCCGTGCGTTAAAACCATTGACGCTCTTGGAACGGCCGAACTTCTACACAGGAACGTCTATCGCCGGTTTGGCCTAATGTCCAGGATCATATCGGATAGAGGCCCGCAATTCGCTAGCAAAGTCTTCCAGGAACTTACCAAACGAACTGGAGTAGAATCCCGCATGAGCACCGCCTATCATCCACAAACCGATGGAGGTGCCGAGCGTACAAATCAGGAGATAGAAGCGTTCTGGCGAATATACTGTGCAAACAACCCAGAGGAGTGGTCCGAACGGATTTCTGATATGGAATTCGCTCACAACCAACGGCAATCAGCAACCCGAAACGCATCACCGTTCTATCTCATGATGGGGTACAACCCTCGCGCCATTCCCACTGTTCCATCTAAGTCTGATGTTCCTTCCGTCGAAGCCAGACTCCAAGAGCTACAGAAAGCCCGAGAAGAAGCTATGGCAACCCACGAGCTGGCACGACAGAAGATGGCCGAACGCATCACCCGCAACTTCCACCCATTCAAAGAAGGACAGAAGGTCTGGCTGGACGCCAAGAATCTCCGAGCTGTCACGGACAACAAGAAGTTTGATGCCAAACGCCACGGACCCTTTACCATCACGGAGGTATTAGGACCCATGACCTATCGGCTGAAACTTCCCGTCCAATGGAAGATTCACCCTGTGTTCCATGCATGTCTTCTGACGCCCTACCATGAGAACAACACGCATGGCCCCAACTTCCCCACACCACCTCCGGACCTTGTAGAAGGACAGAATGAATACGAAGTAGAAGCCGTGCGAAATCACCGCACTCGGTATGGAAAAGGCAGTTCTTGATCAAATGGAAGGGCTACCCTGACAGCGACAACTCATGGGAGCCTGAGGCTCATCTCAAACACGCTCAAGAAATCCTCCGCGCATACAAAACAAGGAAGCGCATCTCTTTCCTTTCCCTATCACCCCAATGAACCGACCAATCATGTCTACCATGATCTTCCTCGCCGTATTCTTCGCCGTCTTCACACACACCACTAGCCTCCTTTTCGCACTCGCGGTGATATTCCTTTACCTCTCCCATCGCGTCGCCATCACAGAAAATTCTCATCCTCCTCGCCGCTCTCGCTCCCGCTCCCCGCTTCCCGTCGTCGTCATCGTACCTACGATCATCAACTCACTCAACAAGACATCGACAACGGATGGGGAGACAACAACCCAGTTCAATGGGGCGATGGAGGCGACGCATGGGTACAGGCCACAGACAATCAGGACGAAGAAGTGTGGGGCGATGCCGTCAGCACTTTGAATGACGAACCCATGGACTCTGTGGACGACAACCTCGAGGACATGCCCACGAGTTTCGAACTCTCGGCATACGATCAACACGCCATCTTGGCCATCTACCATGAGGCCAGAGAAGCTTTGTACAAGTAGCGCCAGCCTGGCGTTCCTCCTATTTATACTCAGTACCCTCTCCCCTCTTCCACATCGCCTTTCCTCTCATATTCCACTCTATCATTCCCATTCATCTCTTCGTCATCATGTCCGCCGACCACAATCTCGAAATCTACACCATGCTTCACTCCCTCCACGCCATCCACGGCAACTATAACTTTAATCACCTCGACTTTTTCCTTCTCACCAACGCACACCTCAGACCCCTTCGACCAGCCATCTATGCCTCCCAAAACGTCATCTCAGCACTCCTCGATCTCGACACCGCCATCGTGGAACAAGAACGTCAATTGCAACGTCTGCGAGAAGTCAGGACAAGGACTCAGAACGGGCTGGACAACATTGCCGGGGCACTGGTAGCCGTTGACCGGCTCCATCACATCGAGTATCTCCCTCGGGCCCCAGACTATCAGACCCCTCAACAGGTCCTCGAGGTCGACATACCACCCCCCTATCCACCTACGTCCCCCGCTCTTGCTACCGCGGCTTCGTCTTCCCTTTCCCAAGCCTTCGAGGATCTTTTGGGGTATCCATCTGAAGTGTCTCACACTCAGGGGAGGCCTGATCTAGCCCAACGTCTCTCCGATCCTGTGAGCGACGAAGTCCAATTCCCCTCATTCGACACTCAGACGGAGGCAATCTCTACTTCGTCCGAACTACCTCCTTCCACATCCTCTTCATCTCGACGACGCAGCCACCGCAACAGGAGACATGACCCCGTCGCTTCCTCTTCGTCAGCAGGATCCAGCACTCGGTGGGCGTATCGGACACATCCCCTACTACCCGGTGACGCTACTGGGGAGTATCCTTTTGAGTCTATCAGCCGTCCTGTCACACGCCGAGCTCATCGTGTCCGAGTCCCTACTCCATTCCCATCCCCATGTCTCCGCTGCGGAGAAACCCATGCACTTGGCGAAGAGAATTGTTCAGTGGAAGAAGCGGACTAAAGGGTTGTTAGGTAGAAGACAGGGTGTCTTCAGTCTAGATGGGGGGTAGTGTTACAATTTTCCTTTTCCTTTTCTCTATTATCTGTTTTCGGACTTGTCTTACTCTTTTCCTTTTCTTGTCTCACCTTGCGCCTGACGCATGTTCAGCGCATGTTCGACACATGTATCATTTGATCTCTTCTTTTGCCTCACGTCTAACGCATGTACGGCACATGTTCAACACATGTATGCCTTCTCCTTTCCTCATGTTTCCCTCATGGCAGCAGAGCTGCTTAGTATATAAACCCTAGCTACTTCGTCATGTAACTTTAGCTTAACCTCTTATTCCATTCGAGGTTTATTGCGCACACCAGAACCCCAGTCTTCCTCTGTTTCTCCTCGCTCTCCAACTTAACCTCGACCTCGTCGTAACAAAAACCCAAGTACTATGCGCAGACACTGGGGAAGTTTGTCAAGGCGAAGGGTCGCGACCTTCGGCCACCGACTTCCCGTGCGCTGACTTTGTCGACTCTCGCACCATCCGAGCTCGCGGCGGAAGATCAGGAGGCGGCACAGCTGGTCAAGGTCTCGTTACCGCCTCGACCGTACAACGTGATGCTCAAGACGGCTTTGGATGCTTGATTCTGGACTCATTTCTGGCATGGATACAATGTACTCTCACAACCTATTCATTTGACATCTTTTTCGATTTGTGCCCTCGGATGTACTCTCGGTTTTTATCATCTTCTCCATCTGTATTCTTCCTGGATTTGTTACGGATTGGGTTCATATGTAGCACAGCCTAGCCTGCATCGGTTTAATCCTCTTTTTCTTGCCTCTGTATCTTATAGATTTGTCTCCCCTGCCTCATCATTTCCCCCTTAGATATGTAGTATACCCACTGTAGATTTGTACTATCTCCCTGTAATTTCTCTGCGTATCATATCACATATTATCCTAACCTTCCGTCATGTCTTACAGGGTATTCCGAAAACCTTGACGGGGCGCCTTTTTTTTTTTGCGTCTTTATTGAGTCATTACCGTAGTCGTTCTCTTCCCAACGAATGCACCTCCTCCTCCCCTCCCTCTCATCAATGCTATGCCCTTCCGGAAAATCAGCAGTGATATCAAGGAACGAGCCATCTGGCTCCTTGATCATGGCTACCTATTCGACGATGTCTGTGAGGTCCTCGGCGTATCTTCAAGAAGCGTTGAACGCTGGCGCTCGAACTTCAACCATTACGGCTCAGTGATACCCCCACATAATCCAGCCCAAGGACGTCCTCTCACCCTCCATGCGTCCACTGTGCACGATATTATTGACTACGTGAAGCTGTCACCAGAACTCTACTTGGACGAGATCATAGACTGGATCAACGTTACCCACGACGCTGACATATCGAAGACCACTCTCCACCGACTCATCAAGGACGCTGGGATCACATACAAGCTCCTCCGACGCGCTGCTGCTGAGCGCGATGAGGTTTTGCAAGAGGCCTGGAAGGATAATATACGACATCATCTTGTAGCACGCCAGTGCATTGCTGTCGACGAGAGCAGCAAGGACGACCGAACGATCTACCGACATTATGGGCGTGCAGTTTCGGGACAGACTCCCACCATCCCGGCGAATTTTGTACGAGGACAGCGATGGAGCATAGTGGCGGCTCTAGGAATAGATGGATACATTGCTCAGAGAGTGGTTCCGGGGTCAGTGGATGGAGACGAGTTCTTCGATTTCATTGTCGAGGATGTGGTACGTCCAGTCACTGCTACCTCAACAATAACAGATAGTTACTCACACATTCCTCCAGCTCCCAAAAATGAACCCGTATCCACAAGATAACAGTGTTCTTATTCTGGATAACTGCAATATTCATAAGAGCCGCATGCTTCGAGAGGTTGTTGAGGCACACGGTACGCTCACATCATGCTTCGGGCGATCCGCTGAGTGATCATACCAAAGCACATAGGCTGCCTCATGCTTTTTCTCCCTCCCTACTCTCCTGATCTAAATCCTATAGAGCAGAGCTTCAGTTGCCGTACGTTCGCAGCCATTGGATGATGTATTCTCGTAGTGTCTGACATTATCTGGTTTTAGTGAAGGCCTGGCTACGAAGACATTGGAGACGAATTCAACAGAGTGATACACCAGAGGTTGACCTCTACGAAGCATGTGGGCATGTGGTTGGGCCTGGTCGTGCTTGTGGCTGGTTCAAGGCTTCTGGATTTATCGTAGACTAGGTTCAATGATGAGATGTGCACGATGTCATATATTGGAAGGAGTGATTAGGAGACTGAACAGCCTGATAAGTACTGCAAATATGAACACGAAAAGATGCACAAGCCGCAAGAGATTAGGTATTAGAAAGGAGGGTGTGTAAACAAAGGATGGTAGTAGGATGGATGCCCTTGCTAGGCGGTGAACATGGGTAATCATGAAACAAGAACGTGAATGCAAGACTCCAAGTCAAAGATGCGAAATTGGGACATCACCGTCACGGCGTCACATAGCACCAACATCCTCTTTATACCGATAATATGCTCGAAGAACTCTCTCCCATGATAGCTCGGTAAAGCCAGCATTTTCATATGTCGACGGCCTGATCCTGTCAATATTGTCACCAATCGAGAAGTGCATGCGATGAAGAGCAGCCAGAATACGGTCGTCAAGACCATACTGGTTGCAGAATTCTTCGACCGTAATCAAACACGGGATCGGAATGGGAGACGAAGAGCGTCGAGTGCCAGTGTGAGGAAGGTGATAGTAGGGTTCATGTGAAGACTGCAATTGGCGAGTTGCATGAGCAAGGGGGACAGGTCCCGAGCCATAGGGTGATGGTGGCATTGAGATAGCACCATAATAGCTGGAGAACGGAGACGATGCAAGTGGGGAACTGGTAAGTGGGCCACCGAAGGGTAGGAACTGATTGTTGTGGAACATTGAGCCTGGATAAGCCTGTGAATGCGGAAAGAAAGGGACTGGGTTGGCAAGCATTCCCGCATGAGCAAATGGGTGCTGCAGCGGCATAGCGGATGGCATGTGGGGAACCTGAACAGGGGGAGGATACGGATTGGGATGAACGGACTGATGAGCGCCTGGCGCTTTGGTTTCGGTCGATTCCGGCGCCTCCTTCTCCTTCCCCTTCCCCTTCGCCCTCGACGTTGTGGTGCAATCGGCCTTCTTGAACATGTTTGTTGCTAGCGGTGCTTTCAACATATCTGCCTTCTTTGTCCGCTACGCTGGAACTTAGCTCTCGTCGCTTTACATTTTTGGACTGCCAACTTACGATTGCATGGGCCCACACCAGCGCACGGCCACGATTCAAGAAATAATGGGATCCCGTTGCTTCGTGGTAGTAGCAAGCCTCCGCCGCATGGTCAGAACAAGCACCCTTGTATTTCTCCATCAGCTCCATTGCAAGATCCTCAAGTTCATGGTCAAACCGCGCCTAGAGTTTTCCCAGTGTCGTTCAATCTACGTGTCGACAACTCGACATAGCATGAAAGTAAGACTTACCCGCTTACTGGTGCGTGACTCCTCTTCATCAGACGATCCATCTTCTTTTGTAGGACTCGTATCAGCAACAGCTCCGGGCCCCAATGAACCAGTGCCCATTGGACCGCCCGAGTGTTGTGCCCATGGCTGCAAAATAGTTGGTGTAAGTATATGAATACTATTATGATATATGCACCAGCACTTACCAACAGAACGGTGGGCGAGGAGAGAGGTGGCGACATAGAAACCACGATGATATCGTAGCGACGAGACTGAACCTGCGACTGCAAGAGTTGGAAGCCCATCTCATCTCGGAGTGGCAAGGGAGTGGCGTTTGCGGGTTTGTTTGGTCTCCAGGCCATGCTTGGTAAGTTCAGACAACGTACAGTGGTCTGCGAGACATCGGCGATTGTCTCCAGCAAGGCAGCCCATGTGGTCGTCGAAAGAGATAACATTGCAGGGCCGAGCTGAAGTGGTGCCTGCTTGACGGGCTTGCCCTTGCGATCACGACGAGCTGTTGGGACCTTCGGTGGTATTGCAATGCTGATGAGAAGCGAGATTGTAGGGGGTGGTTGCTCGACGCAAGTGGTGGGTAACTCAGAGTCAACCGCTGGTATGTCCCCATCCTGAAGCATATCCTCGTCTTCGGACTCCAGATCAACAATCAGATTAGTAGCCCGAGCGGGGGTACCGACGGTGCCTACATCAGCATCTCCAGAAGGAATGGGAGCGCCTGCCTCACCAGTGCCTTGCTCTTCGTTCAAGACGGTACTCTTTGAACGGCGACGTGAGGCAGGTTTTCGGGCTGTGGCTCCACGACCACGGCCACGACCACGGGCAGTGCCGCGTGCGCCTCGAGTTGGGCGATGTATAGCCTGAGGGGGCGGGACGGGATCCTCGGTTCTGGTAAGAAGATCTTCGGCATGGTCTGCAGTACCATTGGTGCTCGTCGCATCAGAAGTCTGAGTGGCGGGAACCGTGACCTCAGACATGGTAGTGTTTTGAGCAGGAGTACGCAGGCGAAAACCTATGTGTTTGCTGGTAAGCTCTAGGCTCAACCTCTAAGGAGTCGAGTAACAACCCGATTATTTAGATAATACACGTACCAAGCAACTGCTCCTCGAGCTCTCCAAGACTTGGTGAACGGGATCGGGAGGGGGGTGATGCAGGGGGTGATGTGCCTAGACGCAGGCGTGAGGGGCCTGAGGGCAATGCAAGAAGACGTTGCTCTAGGGTTCGCTGCCGAGCCTGCCACTGACGTTCAAAGTTGTTGTACCGGATTTGTAGCGGTGAGTCACGGTTTGAGCCTAATGGTCGACGAAGTGACTGAGAACGTGGTCGAGAGCTGTCTGACCTAGTGACAGACCAATACGATGGCGGAGGATCACGGCAAGCCTCTGAATACGTCGGAAGATGGTCAATCACCGGTAGGGCAGGGGGATTAGGTGGAGGAGCAGGAAAGAACTCGTCGTCCTCGATCTGCATCAGCAGCCAGCGGCCGAGCACCACCGAGTCTCATTCTAACTGACCTGCTTTATAGTATTTCGAAATTGATGGCCTCGCTCCAACAGAGGTTGGCTGTGTGGTGATCCTCAGCAGTGAAGTTCCCCTTGTATGTCGCCCTCTACCAAAATATGTCGTATAACACTCGTATTCAGAGCATTGGAAATGACTCAAGGTCGTAAGGTTGTGCATCGTGTTTGAAGGTAATAGTGATAAGGTCGTAATACTCAGTCAGTACGGTACACGTTCTGAGGCATGTGAGAGGTACGGTATATGATTGTGATGCAGAGGAGCAAAAAAAAAAAAAAAGGCGGCCCGACAAGGTTTTCGAAAAGCGCTGTAACTCATGTCTTCAAACGCTCCATCACAGTTCACAGTGAAGGGATGCTGGGTTTCATCAATCTGATAGTCATACGCCACGACAAGACATCCAGGTGCACAAGACGACCTAGGTCGACCATAGTTCGTGTTGTTTTGTTAGATACCACAGGCTCTAAGAAAACGAGATGGAAAAGAATACAGTTGGCGGGGTAATGATTGCAGTTGGATGCAAGGTGCGATGAGAGTGATGCGGTCGTGGTCCAGAAAGATGATGAAAAGAAAAAAAAAAGGAAGAGAAGAAGGAAACAAGATCGTCAGAAGCGTCAAGCGTGCGCAGGGAAAGAACGTCAGCAAATGCAGTTGATGCAAAAAAGCGAGAACGGGCGCATCAGTAGAAGGAGAGAGGACAAAAAAGAGATAGGTGTGTGTATGGACGGACATTATATGCAGGAGATGATACATAATGAAGCGGTCGGTCGTGGGGTAGGTTCATTAATGCAACGATGAATGCGAAAATGCGATATATAGGAGCGAGGGGGGATGGGGGGAGGGCAAACTCGGGGGTTGAACCCGGTGGGTAGTGCTTGGAAAAAACAGAGCAACCCGACCGCGGGGGGTGTTGAAACAGAGACTCTAAGAAGTTTTCTAGTTTCAGCGTGTTCGTATCTGATGAGGGTGGGGTACTCGAGGGTACGGGGGTGAAGAAAGGGGGTGGCATCAGTGAGCAGAGCCGTTTGGAACGGGAGCGGATTGTTCCCTGAGGGCTTTCTGCGCTTGGTATTCCGCGCCGGCCTTGAGGAAGGGTTCGAATATTGCGTTGGGCTGCTTGTGGTCGTTGTGTACGATGTTGACGAGGAGGGACTTCTCCATGAGATCATGGATGAACTTGCGAGACGGGGAGTCTTGGTCGTAGAGGTTGCCCCATTGACGGCCGAGCTCGTATGCCTCATCCTGTGAAAATGTCATGGTGAATCCCCCATAAAATACCTCGTTGCAAGGCGGAAGGTCGTACCTTCCACGCCATGAAGCTGATGGCTTCCACGATGGTCGGCTGGACAATTTCCTTACCAGGGAACACACCCCATGTTACTGCGTTAGGACCATCCGAGAGCGTGTTCGTCCTCAAATCACCGGTTTTGTTGATAACGTAGTACGTAATGTTGGGGTCTCGTTCAACATGAGGCAAAAGGAGGGCGAGCAACTCCGGTAGCACAAAGAACTCAAGGTAAGCCTGAAACCCGAAAGAAAAAAGTCCATTAGATATGGTATGAAGGAAAAGTGAGAAACGCGGTGAACATGCCTTTTGGTAAACATATCCATGTGCTGGACCCCATCCATGCACCCGGTCTTCGCTCTTGCATCCATCAACAGCGGGTTGCGAGTTGATAGTAAGGAAACCCAACTCGTTGAGCTTGGCGAGTTGGTTGGAAATCACGGATGTCTCTGACGCAGGCGCGGTGTCAGACCAAGGCAATGCTGGTATTTGTCCAAGACAGAAACGGCTGAAGAGGGCACTAAGGTCGGCAAGTGACGTGGGGTATCCCCAGAGCTGGTGTGCTTCCTCTTTCTGCGGGATCGCAATGCTTGGTCAGAGGACGAATGTGGATGAAAGGGGCGAAAACTCACCGTTTGCTTGATCCAGATACCGTACCCATCCAGCTCACCGTATGCCGGTGACCTAGAGTCACCGAAACGACCGTTGGGGTACTCATCCCAGTTCTCAGTACGAGAAAGATATGATTTGGTGCGGTTGGCCCAGAAGATGGGACGAATAGTTTCGGTGCGACGGTTTGGCGTAAGTGACTGGAGGGAAAAAAGTTAGGATACAAACTGATAGCACCATCACCATATTCGTACGTACCTGTCTCCAGGGCAGTGGCTTGATGACCTCGACACGAGGAACAAGATTGAGCTCCTCAAGCAGCATCCTTGTCCCCTTCTCTAGGTTCATTGTGTAAAAGTGCAACCCCCGAATACCGATGTCCTCCCTCAGAATGCGCCGGCACATATCGGCGACCAGCTTGGTGCCAATCTCACGAACTTTCTCGTCGTTGTTCTTGTAGGGCTCTAGCTCGTCTAGAAGAGCCTTTGGAATCGTGGTCTGCGCGAGTTTGGTTGACTTAATGAAGCCATTGAAGGTCTGGATAGGCGCAATACCCGGAACAATAGGAACAGTGATCCCAGCTGCACGGATAGTCTTGACCCAAGCAATGAAAAGGTCGACGTCGTAGAACATCTGCGTGAAAATGAAGGTGGCACCAGCATCAACCTTCTCTTTCAGCCACTGGACTTCTTGAGCGAGTTCATCCGGAGGCAAGCTCTGGTGCTGAGGGAAACCAGCGACAGCAATATCGAAGTAGTCACCAAAGTTATTTGTGATATGGCGGATGAGGTCGATGCCGTGAGTGTATCCACCCTCGACTGCCTCCCACTCGTCCTTGCCCATAGGCGGATCGCCGCGAAGCGCTAGGATGTTTCGGCATCCGTGCTCTTTAGCTTCCTGCGAAGATTATAAGCAATGGCAAATGATGTGGTGAACCTCGTGACAATCACCTTGAGCGCGATGTCGACCTTCTCCGCAGGCATGTTGGTGCATGTGAGATGCATGCATGTCTCAACACCAATTAACTTCTGACACGTCCGGACCAGCTCTGAAGTCAAGTCCGAAGTCCGACCACCAGCATTCCTAAATACTTGTGTGAGCCAATTTGGCACTTACGTGACGAATGAACGTACCATGTGATGTCTACAAACTCTGGTCCCAATGCCCGCATGCGCTCTATACGATCAAGCAAATTTTGCAAACCCTAGAATGGTACGCGTTCTAGCCCATACATGCGATGTGTGGTGTGTGAGGCGTACCTGAGCTGTCCGTGGAGGGAAATACTCGAAGGACCACCAAACCCGATCCTCCTTTACGGCCTGCTCAATCTTCTTGCTGATTTTCATGATGACTAGCGTCAGTCGTTTGAAGGTGAATAGGAGTCCTGGGGATCGTGTCTGCGAGGGTCGGGGCGAGGGAGATGGAGGAAGGAAGAGAAAGAGGTGGACTGGGAATGAGGAGGGCGGGAGGAGATGCGAATGGTACGAGGACAACTCACACAGACTCTATATACCAAATTATTAGCGCCCATAATTATTACCAGATCCTAGATCGCCTCTTTGCCTTCGAATTGAACTCAGTGGGCGGCACAGTCCTCAGCATTTACACAACTTTTCCCGTCGTCGTTCCCATTGTTCTCAACGACTAGATCCAAGGCGTTGCTCGAGTTCTACTGCTCAATCTTGTAAATGCTCTCGCTCAGAACATTGTCTCTCACTCGCACGTTCTTACGGATACCGTGTACCAGGTTCCCGCCCGTTCTCAGCACCAACCTTCCGCTGGTCACACGACGTTGTACAGCCATGGCAGAAACAGCAGTGGATGTGCCCCAGTCCTCGAGTCTAGGCAAGCGTCCCCACGAAGAAGTCGTGAGCGGAAGTAGCAAACGGCCTCGCCTCCCAGAGCAAGAGCAAGCCAGCGGCTCTGTCGTGGCAGAAGCACAATCCAAAGAACAAGGAAACAGGGGGGACAATGCACAAAAGAGGAAGGCAGCGAAGAAAGGTGCCAACAAGTCACGGAAGGCCTTCAAGGAAGAGGGGAAAGACGGTCGGAGGGGAACAAGGCGAGGGGGGACAACTGAGGGGGATGGGGCAGTGGACGGTCAACCAAAGGCGGAACGTCTTCCAAAGCGTGCGTGCGCACTGCTCATTGGATTCTGCGGAGAGGGATACAATGGAATGCAAATGTTCGTGCTCCGTTCGCTTTATGGCGGCCTATATAGCAATGCAACTAATTCTCTGTGCAGTCAACCTGATCCGAATTTAAAGACCATAGAGAACACTCTATTTGATGCCCTTGTCAAGGTTGGGGCAGTATCGCAAGACAATGCCGATGACCCCGTGAAAGTAAATACTTTCCCAACCATTCGTCTAGCTCTGCCTCATGGTTCCACAGGTCAAGATAAACCGCGCTGCTCGCACAGATGCAGGAGTACACGCAGCAGGAAATCTTGTCTCCATGAAGCTGATTGTCGACATCCCAGGGGTGACGGATCTCGTTGCCCGTGTCAACGATGAACTTCCCCCCGAAATCCGGGTCTGGAACTATGTTCGTGTGTTGCTCCTGATGACTTTTGCCTCGAATGTGCACTTACAAAAGAATATAGGTCCGGACACGTAATTCCTTCCAGGCCAGATCGTAAGCCGTCACCAGACTTAGCACTGTGGGCAGCTGCACTTACACGTCCCGGTTAGTGCATGCGACAGCAGGAAGTACACTTACTTCTTCCCGTCATATCTCCTACTTCCCGCAAAGCCGACGAGCGGCATGCACAAGAATACCGTTGAATCCACCCAACCACCACATCCATTTTGGGCCGATTCATCAGCAGAGTCAACTCCGGCCGAAGATCTGCGTCGTAAGAGACAATGGCGTGCCTCTCCGGACGACGTTACAAGGTTTAGGGAGTTCGCCCAAAAATTTGAAGGAACACATAACTTCCACAATTTCACAGTTGGGAGAGATTTTAAGGACAAGAGCTGTATTCGGTTTATGAGGAGTATAGAGGTACGCAGCGTGTGTGAAAAGGGACAACCTATGCTCAACGAGCGTGGCAGGTCGCAGATCCTGTCGTGTACGGCGAGACGGAGTGGATTAGTGTCCTCCTTCATGGACAGAGCTTCATGTTGCACCAGGTACGCTTTATCCGTTCGCCCCCACTTTCCGTTTGCTGACTATCTCTGATCATACAGATTGTGAGCCCAGTCTCTACACTCGTGCTGCCCAGTATCCGCATTCATAGAACTGATCACTTCCTGTCCCCTTACCCGCAGCGCAAAATGATCTGCGTGATGATCCTCGCATATCGATCCAACACGCCCCTTCAACTCATTGAAGAGGTGCGTATCTGTTCGCTTTCCAACCCTGAGCGAGGTTATCCTGAATCCTGATCCACGTTCGCATCTTAGCTTTTCGGCCCGCGCAACATCTTGGCACCGAAGATGCCAGCCCTGGGTCTTCTCCTGGAGTACCCCATTTTCGAGTCATACAACCGCAAGATCACTGCAGACAACGAGAAGATGTCCCCCACAGATCCGAATTTCAGACAACCAATCGATTTTGAGGCCCATCGGGACGAGATTGAGAAGTTCAAGCAGGAGTGGATTTACACGCGTGTACGGGCCACTGAGCAGCAGATCCCCATGTACGTCTTTATCATAAAAAGATCGCAACGTTGCCATACAGTTGACCACGGACTGCGTACGTAGCTTTGACGAGTGGATACGCTCGATTGATAAATACGCAGGTAAAGACTTGACGTACCTCGGTCCGAAAGGCATCATCCCGTCCGAGGCTGTCATCAAGCAAGGCGAACGGAGGGATAATCCGTTTAGGGAGAAGAGGAAGTTTGATGCTGTGAAGTTCGTTGAAGGTGATGCTGCTGTGGATGATGATGCCGAGGGTGACGCGGAAGTGGAAGAGGAAGGGCAGAATTTGGGTAAGGCAGAACTGACAGAGATGGAAGGATGAAAATCATCCATTATATATACCTAATATACGATGATACACTGCATGTGCGTGTGAAAGGTTAGTGCTATGACTGGAAACGACGCATGGTTTGAATCTCATCCAAGAGTGCTTGGAGACGATCGTCGTCAATCTTCACCAAACTGAGAAGTGGTGAGACGATCAACAAACGCTGGGGCAACGCGGAATCACACGCACCTTGGAATGACACTCTTTGCCTCTTCAGCGTCCCCGGGACACAGGTTCGCAATCTGGGCAGTCTCAAATTGGGTCAAGGCAGGTTCACGTCTCAGTGTTCTAGTTCGTGATGTCAGGCCGTGGAATGGTGTTTAAGATGACGGTTTACGTACTCTCGGACTGCACTGGCGGAGTCTGTGGTGTTGAACTTCGTGAAGGTCTTGACATACTCCAAAGTTTTGTTGTAAACCCTGCGTAATCCTTTGAGAAAAGACTGTGGCGTACGTAAATGAAACATACGCAGTGTCTGGGGCCTCTTTGTCTCTGTTCTCAAGGAGATATTTTACCTCTGAAATGAGCAGACAACCGGCATTGTTGAACTCTGTAGCAAGTTAATGAGATATATTTGCTCTGAACATTCATATATCGACATACCTGCGCCAAGTTTCAAGGCAGAAGCATCCTCTTCCTCGACCTGGGGTCTGTGGCGGAGACGAGTGGTCATGGTCACAGAACAAGAGCCTAAGCGCCTGAACTATGTTTGCGCATGTTGTCTAACAGCCTTGGAATCTAACAAGACCAAACAAGGTCATTCGGGAAATCCCATCTCAGAGCGCTTTCAAGTCTTCCACGTTTGGCCTCCTCTTTAACTGTTGCCACACTCCTTTCTTGAGACTCTCCTGCAAGAGATACCCTCCCATACCCAACCCCACTTATCTCCCTCGCAAAGTAGAGCGAGCTTTGTGAAGATAGACCGACGACACTCATTAGATTTTCGGTCGTCCGACCCTGTCAGCCCCGACTTCGAATTTGATTACCACGGACACCAACACGAGGCATACGAGATGGTCCAAACATACGGCGTTGCTTCAGAGTCCCCTACTACTGCGGACCCGATAGTGCATGCTGGAGTAGCACCGGGGGAGGGAGATGCGTTATTGGGCTCGGATGCGACCCCGAGGAAACCGTTGAGAGAGGGTCATGCGACATTGCAGAGTTCCGTGGGCAACTTGGCCAACACGATTATTGGAAGTGGTGCGTGGCTATGACCATTGCTATTTGACAATATGCTCATCGGAGGGTTTACCTTTACTTAGGCATGCTCACATTCCCTTTGGTGCGTGTAACCATCAGTGTGTTTCACTCATATCGATGTTGACACGTCTTCCAGGCATTAGCCTCTGCTGGTATCATCCCCGGGATGATTACCTGTATCTTTTCTGGAGGCGTTGCAGCCTTCGGTCTTTACCTCCTGTCGCTATGTGCCGCCAAGGCGCCGCACCGTCGTGCCTCATTCTTTGCTGTGGCTGAGATGACGTTCCCTAGAGCCGCCATATTCTTCGATGCTGCAATTGCCATCAAGTGCTTTGGCGTATCCATTAGGTATGAAACATGTTGTTTTGCCCTTCTGTCCACGCGCTCACGACTCATTAGCTATCTTATCATCGTCAAGTCATTAATGCCGAACGTCGTGGCGGCGCTCTACCACGATCTTACATCCCCAGATACGAACCCACCTGATTGGGCTCTCTCTGGCCACGTTTGGATATCCCTCTTAATGGTGGTCCTTGTACCATTAGCCTTCTTGCGCAAACTGGACAGTCTAAGACATACAAGCTATATCGCCCTCTTTTCTGTTGGTGAGTACTTGATATGTTGCGCTTGAGGGAAAAAAGTTGACAAAGCCATCTCAAGCTTATCTCGTCGTGATTGTGGTCGTTTGCTACTTTTTCCCGCTGAAGGGCACTCAAGCACCAGGGGAGATTCGTTTGATCAAACTCAGCCCGCAGTTCATCACCACATTCCCTGTGCAGGTTTTCGCATTTACTTGTGCTCAGAATGTGAGGAAAACTTGTATATTTGTTAACCAGTACCTGACATATCGTCTTTCAGTTGTTCCCTATCTTTAATGAGATCCGTAGCAATACTCAACACAGGATGAACCTCGTCATTGGTACCTCTATTGGTAGTGCTACGCTCATATATGAGATCATCGCTGTCTTTGGGTATCTCACCTTCGGCTCTAAGGTGAGTTGTGTATGTGACCTTTGCCAAGTGGTCTAACTCAGAATGGACGTTTTCCAGGTTGGAGCGAATATCATTGCAATGTACCCTTCCACGTCGATCTTCATTGCCGTGGGCCAACTTGCCATCGCCATCCTGGTGATGTTTTCCTATCCGCTTCAAGTGCACCCTTGCAGGAACTGCCTTGACAAGGTTTTCCATGCTGGTCACGTTGCTCACAAGATCTCGGCCACTGGTGAAGACGAGATCGAGGTGGAAGATGAGCACGGCGGAAGTCCTGATATGAGCCCTCTGAAGCACACGCTGCTGACCATCGCTATCATCGCGAGCGGCTTCAGCATCGCGTACTTCGTGGATGACCTGCAGATGGGTCAGTTCCGCGTTCCACGTTGAGTCATAATGAAAATCTGACATGTATATGGCGTCTAGTTCTGTCCTTTGTTGGTTCTACCGGTTCCACGACAATTTCCTTCATCCTGCCTGGGCTCTTCTACTGGAAGGTATGACGCTCCGTGGCCTCACATGATAGTCTTTGTGAGCTGACCCCGCGTTACACAGCTTACACGAGACGAACCAGACGCCAGCAAGACGCTGAGCAAAGCGTCCTTGGCACTCACGGCTTATGGAGTGTGCATCTTCATCTTCTGGTATGTTCGAGGTATTTCGTGTGGTATCCCCAGCGCTGACCGCTTGTGTGTTCAGCCTGAGCTTCAACATCTACAAGGTTATCTATCCCAGTGGCCCTACGACCTCACATTAGAGAAACTAGAGTAGCTGCTGCATGTAATATACATATGTTTTCATGGATTTGAGTGAGAAATGGCGTGTGTGGATGTGAGTTTCCGCTTTAGGCGACGGGGCTGAGAGAGGTGTGAATTAGCGCCCAGGCTGTGGACTGCACTTGCCCTGTAACCTGATGAACCCGTCCTTTCCTTCCCCGCAATCTCTCGATTTTCCCTTCATTTCCAGCCCATCATCAGCCGCGTAATAGCACAGAATGTCCTTCGGTGAGCTACTCTCCCTTTTCGTCAAAAAATCCCGAGGAAAAGACGTCCTGGGCGACGCGGACGATCACCCGAATGAGCCCTCTCCTTCTCCCTTTGCGTCTCGTTTTCTTTCTCCGGTGTTCATTTCCTCTTCGTTGCAGAGCAGTACTCGATGCCGCCATCTCTTCTTCGCCGTTCTGAGCAATCCCCGAGCTCTGCGTCGACTCCAGACACAATGAACGACCCAAATATCGCCATGTCCGCGGCCTCTCTACACTCCAATGCCGCAGCCTCCTCCAGTGCACCCGAGATCCATGCCACGACTCAAATCACTATCGCAGCCTCCGTGATAACATCCCCATCAGTGGATACCGCCCTTGGGCATTCTCTCTCACCACGCCAAAGCGCCGCGTTCGACATCCCCGCCAGTTCCTCCCTCTCCTCCGACGCCGATGCTGCGATACTCGAAACGCTCATCGAGGCACTTAGGAGCAAGGACAGGATATACGTGCTTAAACTTGGAGAGCTGATGGAAGGGTTGATCAACGACCGAAGGTGAGTTTGTTGTCTCCAAACCATAGCCCCCTCTCTTTCCTCCTCTGCCAGGCGTCAGCACACGACTGTTCCCTGAGTTCTCGCCCAATGTTTGTCCTGTGATTGTCCCTGATTCTGAGCGTTCTTCTTTGACAGAACTCGGATTGATTGCAATCCGACCTCGTCGTACCAACGGATGCTCGTTCATCGGTGTTCTAACTACTATAACCTGTCTCCTGAGACGGACACGGCTACCAAGACAATCTACGTTTACTTCAAGGAAGAGAGTCGCATGTACGTCGTTTCTGTCATCGGGGCATGGTTGTCCTCTGATCCTCCTTGACTTTTTCGTTGCAGCCCCGCGCGGAGAATCAGCGAGTTGGTTCCAATGGAAGAAACTACTCAGCAACCTGCATTCAAAATCATGCGTCGAGCTCTCACTCAGGACAAACGATCTCGACATCACTCACAACCCGGTTCTGTAGCGGGTGAGGATGCAGACCTTTCCGATGTGGAGCAGTCAGAGACGAGTAGCATTGGTGGGAGGAGTAATGCAACAGGGACAAGTAAAAGACATCTCACTATCGAGGAACGGGAGGCAGCCTATAACGCCGCCCGCTCACGTATCTTTATGGGATTCAACGAGAAGGAAACGGAGAAAGAGAAAGACTCGAGTGCAAATTCGTCCACGCACAGCCTTGTCTCTGGGTCTGGGTCTACGAGCGACAGAAGGAGCAGCCCGGGTGACGCTGACGACTCTGCCAGCTCTGCTGCTACAGAGAGCGAATGGTCCGGCCCCGCTACGAACAAAAGGGATGGATGGAGGGGAGGGTCCACGACATCGTCTTCCAGATCTACCCGACATTCTGATACATCATTCAAGAACAGTTCGGGCAGTTCAAGGAATTCCCGAGCCACGTCGCCCTCGTTCACTTACCCTTCATTGTACGATCACACAAATTCCTCTGCGTCCTACGAGCCACCGTACGCGGCGCAAGGTTCTTCCCAGGGCTACATTCCGTATTATTATCCATATCCTCCCCCCGTGCATGGACAACCACCCTACGGGCCTTACCCATATTATCCTCCATATGGGTATCACTCACCGCCGCACCAACCCTCAACTCATCATTCGGACCCGACGAGTCCAGCAGCAACCGATACGGGATATGTCCCTCAAGGTCAACCCCCGCCGATGGGGTATCCGAACTCGTACATGTGGCCACACCCACCCACAGGTCACCAACCTCCGCATATGCCTCCCCCCAGCAGGGTACTCACCCTGTCCCTCCAACACCTCTCCAACAGCCGTCTACACAGGGCCAACCACCCCAGCAGGTGCCTTACCCATATGTCCAAGGGCCTTATGCGTACCCCGTTTACTACCCGTCACCACCGTTCCAACCAGGGCAGCCCGTCCAACCTTCCCATGCTCCACAAGGACATGGGTACGGCTCTCCTGAGATGATGCGACCGCCGCTGGAGGGGCACCAACACTCATTCACCAATGGCGCCCACACCCCGGATAGCAATGGTAACAGTCGTACGTCTTCGAGGAACAGTTCTGCTCCCATTGCGACGAATGGAAACGGCAACGGTAACGGACGAAGAGTGCCACCGCGGTCAAGGCAAGCTTGGAATAACTTTGCGCCCGGGAATGGTGGCGCGGCTGGGTTCCAGTATGGCTCTCAGGCGGGTGAAGTCGTTGGACCACGGTTGACAACGAGAAGAACTTCGGGGACATCGAGTGGGAGTGGGAGTGGGAACAGGACACCAGGGGATGAGGCGTCTTCAACGACAGTGAGTCATTTATATCCTTTCGTTTTTGCCCGGTCCCGCCATATCCTCCCTTGACTCGTGTTTCGTTTCACTCTTCAGCATTGATGATTGGTCATTCGAAACGCCTGTACTCATCGTCCCCACTCTTCATATTGCCTTTTTGTTTCTCGTCCGTTTAGTCATCTTCTACAACCTCGTCATCTTCACGCCGTACATTTACCTCAACTTCCTCCAAGCATCCTTTGCCTGCAAGACCGGATTGGGCAGTCGGCCTCAAGGCGCACGCTGGATTACATCCTCCACGAGGCCATGACCACAGCAATCCACATTCACGAACCATGTCTCCCGCACGGTTAAGCGGGCCAGCACACGTTCACAACCATCCTCACGGGCAGCAACAACCGTCACTGCAGTCCAATGACTTCCCCCCGCTATCGTCTGGTCCCGCACCGGAGAAACGAACTCCAGTCGTAGGCAGTGCGTGGTCGAACACGCTAAGCAATCGTTCAATCATGTCTGCTGGTTCTCAGACCGGCCCCTCCGCATCTGGGAACGCCTTGGTACACTACCCTCATACTACGAACACAGACGGACAAGCTCCCAACGGCACGGACGTGAATGGCATTGGAGATGATGTGTATGAGAGGCCGCCACCCAAGGGCGCCGCAGAGTTGTTTAATCCGAAAGGCAGCAGTGGCAACGGCAATGGCAACCCGCCACGGAAGATGACTGCTACGAGAGGACCTATGGATAAAGAGAACACCAGGGCAGGCATCGCGGAGGAGAATGTGAAGCAGCAGCAGCAACCTAGAGTTATAGAAACGACCGCAATTTCGGGACTGGTGGATAATTTGGGTGGGTTGACGATGAATGATGGGGATGGGTCGGCTGGAGTGGATGGAGGACCCGCTGGTTCTGCCCCTTCGCAAACAAACGGGGCGGTCAGCGTTGAGTCTTCGTAGAGTGAAGGGTGAGGGAGGGAAAGTGGTGAAAAAGGTCGGAGTGCTGTTTCGATGCTTTGTTCTCTTTTGTGTATGTGTGTGTGCTTCTCCTTGCTGTCGCTGTTCATGTCTCTCTGGCTCTCATCGTCGTCATCGTCCCCGTGTTGTTCGTGACCACTCCAACCCCATCCGTCTGCTCATCCATCCCTCTCATTCATAGCATCTACCTCTCATCCATCCGCCATCCATCATTCCGTACGAGCATATACATCCATTATCCCTTGGAGACACTTCGTCGACGGGGTAATCATGTATCTCTTCCCCGCCTCCGGCGTTTCGTTTTTTGTTTGTTGAGACTTCCCACCAAGGTCCACATCTTTTTCTTTCTTTTTCTTTTCTGTTGTATTCGCAAGATCTTGAAGATACACATTATCATATCATCATCGACGCAAATACCGATTGTAATACAGTATCAGTGCACCCAATCGAGTTGGGAGACTGCAGTGTACATAGCACTCGGTATTTTCGTTGAGACTTAAGACCTATCGGCTTCAAAGTGAATGTTCATATGGACACTCTATTATAGAACCATCCATCCAATCCACAAAATTCTATCGCTACAATACACCCACTCTATCGAAACACCCCCTTCACCTTCGCCCACCCTCCCTTCTTCACCGGGCTCTCAACCGGCTTTCCCAACAACACACCCCGTCTCGTCCCTTTGGTCCTCTTCTTCGAACTCGAACTCGAAACAGGCGCGCCCATAGACTGCCTCACCCTCGCAGGGTCCACCGACCGCGCGGGCCACGACTTCCGATCCACAACAGGTGTTGGTCGCGAGATAGGTGGACGCGGTCGTGGTCTGGGTCCCGGGCCTGTGGGTGTTTGAGTATAGTGGGGTGCAGCTGCGGTGCGGGTGGTAGAGCTTGAGCGGGGACGGGAGGTCGAGTGTTGTGGGATTTCAGGGAAGATGCAGCGATACCAGGGTTTGGACTTTGTCTTTGTCTTCGGTATGCGTCTTCGGGGTGGTGTGCCATGACGCATGGGTTGACTGACAGAAGGTCTTCGTGTGCCGTTGTTATTATTCCTCTCGCTAGTTCCCGGTCCCCAGAACGCCAACCGTTGGTACCATCTCTTGCTCGTCGCTTTCGCTCGGGGATGCCGTTCCTGGGTGAACTTCACCTTCACCCGGCCTGCGCTTCTCGTACCATTGGCCGTTGGCGCCCCAGCAGTCCCTTCGGGCACCTTGATTGCCATAGTTTGCGTCCTGTACAACAACGTCCTGTCGGGATCCCAGTGGTCTCCGTAACAATCCTCCACAAGATCCATCAACAACGTGGCGTCCTT
Organism: Cristinia sonorae; assembly: GCA_021029105.1. Taxonomy (NCBI): domain Eukaryota; kingdom Fungi; phylum Basidiomycota; class Agaricomycetes; order Agaricales; family Stephanosporaceae; genus Cristinia; species Cristinia sonorae. The sequence continues at coordinate 557,329 of JAEVFJ010000006.1, read as the reverse complement.
CACCAACATCTGTCCTTGATGTGCACCCGGGATCTTGTCCTCTGACGGCTCGGTGACGATGATCTGAGGTACAGACGCGTCTTCGTGGTCGAGAAGAACATGCTGACTTTGTTCCTGCCCGAAAACCGTGGCTGAAGATTCTCGCGCTTTGAGGTACGCAAGGGAGTGCACGGTGGATGTGGCGCTGAGGTTTGAAGCGCGAGAGAAGCTGTTCATGCTCCAGGGTGACGGGAGAAGCCTGCTATCTGATAGTGGAGATGGCGTGGAGGGGAGAGCGGGAAGAGGGATGGTCGGCATTGGAGGAGCTGGCAGAGAAGAAACTGAAGAGGGCATGCGGGCGAGACTGTTGCTGTAAACAGAACTGGAATCAATAGCCCTGAGTCCTGCAGCGATTTCTTCTAGTTGCCAGATCATCTTATGGGCTTCCTCGACGGAGGCAAGTGACATGAGCGAGAGTGATTTGCTTGATTCAGAAGGGATGGTCGGCCAGCTGTCTTGCGGTGACAAGGGTTCGCCAGCTACGATTGCCTTCTGGAGGGAAGGAAGGGTGACGAGGGACGCGACAGTCCTTGGAATGGCGCAGTAGGTAGCGAGCACTGTCTCGAGCTCGGGGTCAGATTCTTGAGACAATGACCCTTGAGAACCGTATTCAGCCTGACTGCTTGAGTCGCTGCCTGAAGAATCGTCGTCCGCCACTGGGGGAAATGGATCTTTCCTATGCTGAAACAGATCCTCATCTTGGCGATGTTTCAATAATTGGGCGGAACGCGTCAGGAGATAATGCAAGTGTTCTTCATAAGAGTCGTCCTCGCCATCAAGCCGGCGTTCCGGAAACGAGGTAGCAGAGTTTGAGTCCATTAAGGCGCAATAGGACGGCGTTTCCAAGAGAAGTGATTGGATCTTGGAAACAGAGATGGGCACGTTATTTGAACTTGAAGTAGAATGGGATGCAGTGAAGGCGTTGAGCCGCTGGGGAGAGGTGCCATCGTCTTGAGTTTTGGGTATGGGGTAAGCCAGCTTCCCGTCGAAAGCGTGCTTGATATGGGGTATACTTGACTGACTGAGGGAATACATGGATGCGATGTCGCAGACACTGCCGAGAGAGGTCGTTGAAGTCATGGTTCGTGAAGAGGGAGGCGTTCAGAAGGGTTTCGCGACAAGACGGAGGTGTCAGAGAACCATGTAGAGGGACTAGGCTGTGTGAGTGTTCGGGATAGTCGCGGTCGTGATGGGGGACGGAGGAGAGGGGAGGCTTGACAGGTGGGACCGTTTAAGAAGGGGCATTTTGATTCGGACCAACTTGTCAGCCTCTTAGCAGGCATGGGTCAAATACCTGCATCGGCGACGAGGACGATGCAAGTTGCAAAGACAACCATAGAAACTCCAAACATGATGATGGTGTGGGGTCTATTGAGATATTAGAGTCTGCGGTGAGCGTTGAACGCTGTTACGCACTTGGTTGCCGTCAAGAATGCCTTCATGGTATGCATGTCTCTGAAACCCCGCTCATATTCCCACAACCCTGCAAATACCGCCACGACGGCTGCTACCACCTGCAGAACTGCGATGGGGATGGTGGCTTTGGAATGTGGAGGAGTTGTGCCTTCGGGTTCGCTGGGCGACGGAAGTCGAGTGTTGAGGAGAAGGGATGAGGAGAGAAGACTGAGCACAACAGCGAATCGACTGTTCAGGAATATCAGCAGCAAATATTGCTCAACAGGAGGCCTCAACGCACACATGGGTGAGGAAGTTGCGCTCGAGCATAGCAAAGTCTCTGACGTTGCTGCCGTGGATGGGGACTCGTAAAGTCATTATTCTGTCGTTGACGGTCGTTACGGAGGGTAAGGTCAGAGTGTGGCGAATAAGATGAAAGCACTGATGCTCGTGGCAGCTTCGAGCCTGGCGGAACGTGTCGGACGACGAGTAGAGTGGGTTGTCCGAACGTATCACCAACCAACCTTGCCGATGACTCTTGACTGTGTTGACACATCATTCATGACAAACTTCACAGAAAACCTCTCGGTACCCAAAGTTCCAACACAATATTCCCGGTGCATGGCGGTTACTTATAGCCAACTATGAACGTGGACCTGTAGTCCAATCTGAAGTTGAGTTGAACTGAACTGTGGCGGCGAGGCCTCGAAGGGCATTCCCATTCTAGGAAAGTACCGTCCCGATTTGGACTGGAGGCGGAATCAACTCGGAGTCCCTCAGAGCCCTCACCATCTCCGCCGACAGCCTTGAACGGGGAAGAGCGGCCATCTGTTTGGCGGGCATGGGTACACAGTCCAAGGCGCAGCGGTTGAGGAACAGGATTCATTCATTCTACATACAGCGCCGCCAAAATTCACACTTGCCCAACACAAGACCCGTCGAAGCTACGTGCAGGTAGAGCCCTCAACGGCAAAGTCAGAAGGTGGTGGGCAGGCAGGAGTGATAGAGGTAGACTCACCATTGTCTCTTTCGCCTATGTATCATATTGCGACCGCCGCAGCATCGCTCCTAAAGATATCCCGAAGGTCCATCGATGCCTTCTTCCTCCTCACGACCTTGTGGTCTCTCCCCGCCCTCGCCCTGCTAGGACCCGACCCTCGCCCAGACCACTGTGGCTGTTGAGCGTCCCTCCGCTCCCTCCCCCCCTCGTGTGGATATCCGAGATCCGATGAAGGAAAACCTCCTCTGTGTGATTCGTTGGTCGACGGTCGTGAATGTGAGTCCGAGGGAATTTGGTATGAGAGCATATTGTGGTAGGAGGAGGTCATTGTCCGTCGTAGTCGACCGTGATAGATGTGCGGAGGATGTCAAATGGTTGGAGTTGTGGTGTGCGAGGTTGGTGTCCGTCGGATTGAAGGTATTCAATGCATCCTATGCGCGGATGTTGGCAAGCGGAAATGCGAACGAGTCTTGGAGTCCATTATATATATTCCACGACCACCAGCCTCGGAGGAGATTAAGACGTGTCTGAGCGCACGGAATCATTTCCGCACTGTCGGGGGAGACCGTGACGAAGACATTCCGAGGACCCAGGCACAAGGGATTTGCGTGCCCATCTTGCAGCTGTTTCTGGGGCAGGCGGTCGGTCGCGGGCTTCAACTGCGCTCGGACTCATGTGGAATCTCCAGTTGGAAGCCTCAGTTGCACGAATCCTGTACCAATTGTACCAAGGACCTCGGGTGCCGAAACTTCAAGCAGAGCTGGATGCACATCTGCATCATAAAGAAGCAAGAAGGCACTCAGACTCGCCGTGTTTCAAAGTCTGGCAAGCCGCCCTTCTCTTCTGCAGTGGTGTCGCAACAGAAGTCACGAGAATCCCGGCCTCTCTTGATTCTAATACCGGTTGGCCCTACAAACGAGAGTTCTATGAGCACCAGAACAATTGTGAGCACCGTCATCCAATGCCCACCTCCATAGATATAATGAGATGAAGCGTATCCCTGCGAACGGCACCGGTGACCGCGTCATTGCCATGCTAAGAGCAAGAGTCCATGTAGCCCTTGCAAAGCATTTGGCCAACGTTACAGACGGACAGAGAGTGTTGCCCACGAACTATCGATATCGTAGCCTTATTCATTTTTAGAAAGGTTCTGAAGGGGTGCTGGTTCTGTGTCATAGTAAAACAGACGCCAGCGACCAACGGCTTGCCAGTTGCCACATACACCGAGATACCTCCGGCCACTCATAAAGCTCCTCATTGTCCTCAAGCCTTATCAACCAGCACTTGTCGGGCATAAATGTCCTGTCAGGTCTTTAGGGAGCCCGGTCATGCCACCAAAAAGACTCAGATTAAATGACAATGGCCGGTGAGTTCGTCATGTTTCTGATCGCGACTAGCCAGGTTCCAACCAGGTTCATCAGGACTTCATGCCGCCTGGCCAATGAGCTCGTCTTCAAGACCGTCGGGCAACACAGCTTGCTGAGTGGTCGGCCTGCTCATCCCGCAAGCTCACCATATAAAACAGAGCTGGGTACATATGACTAGTGGGTTCTATTAGACAGATCCCTACTGCCAGTAGGCAAGGATGGTGCGCTCTGCTGGGATGCTGAAGGTCAGTTACATTTTCGCCGCGTCAATGCTGCTTTTTAGCTCATGCATGCCTTGACCTCACAGTTACTCTGTATCACCCTTTTGGCCACCTATTTACCGCTGGTCTTCGCCGAAAATGCGAAGATTTTGAGAGCGACCGTCGAATCTACTCTGTATGTTGTCGTATAACTTGTCAGACTTGAGCTATCCTTGACAAGTTTCTTGCAGTGTTGATGCTAGTACTGTCGCCAGCATTGAAAAGCTAGCAGGTAACAGTAGTCGTGACTACTATATATCTTGAGCGGTAATGATTCACCTCTTCGGTCCTTGTAGGGAAAAAAGTCAGTGCCCCCAACAAGAATTTGCCTCTGAAGCTTCTGGCATCCGGTGAGTCAAGCCGCGTTTAGTGATAGATGCATGTCGAATTGACATTTTACGAATACCAGTCGAGACGGGTAAAAACCAAACTTTCACTGACGTCTTAGTCGATACTGGAAGTGGGATTCTATGGGTCGGAGGACAAAAACGATACAAGCCTGGTCGCTTCAGTAAGCGGTATGGTTTCTTCACAACTCCACACGCGAGCCGAGGGCTTACTGTATATCACCGCGACCAGCCTGGGAGACTTCGCCATCAGCTATGCCGTCGGTTTTGCGTCTGGTCCAGCTTACACCGACAGAGTCAAGATTGGCGACGCTATTGTCAAATCCCAAATTATTGGTGCTGCCAACCATACCGAGGGAAACAACATAGTTTTAAGTGTTGATGGCATCCGTAAGTATTTGCTTCGCGCAGCGTTCATTCCATCATCCTGATATCAGTTCAGTTGGTCTCGCACCCTCTGGCGCCAACTCCGGGCAGATTATAGGTCATGAAAGCACGCCGAACTTCGTTGAAAGCCTGGTAAAGGAAGGGTCCATTGATAAGCCGACTTTCGGTATTCACATCAGCCCATTGAATCCGAAAACGGGCAAAGCAATCAGTACCGGCGAGATAACATTTGGCGGAGTGGACGAAGACAGGTTTACCGGTATCAACTAATGTTCTGTCTTCTCATACGTGGGACTGATTATTGTAGGCAAGATCGTTTGGTTACCCACAAATACTCTGGACAGTCTCCGCTGGGCATTCAATGTGAGCCCGACGATATCAATGAATGATTCACGAGTAACCTTGGGCTTCAATCTATAGGTCACCAGCTTCAGCTTCGGAACTTTGAAACTCATGGATCCCGCCGCACTGACCGCTCGAACCGACTGTGGCGTCTCCGGTATTGGTGTACCTTTGTGAGCCCCCAACCCATCCAGTCCCGCCCCTCAACGACTCATCATCATCCCCTTCCACTTTTTTCCAGTGACTTTTTGTACGAAATACTCGCAGCCGTCCCCGGTTCCACCATCACCGGCTCAGATGATTGGTTCGGTCTCGCCTTCCCCCCTAATCAGACCGCATCGACACTCCCGCCTCTCCGCCTTGGATTGGGCGAGAAAAACAAGATATTCGAGTTACCGGCATCTCTATACCTCATTCCCAAAGCTCTGTACGCCCCACTCGGTTTGACCAAGAATCTCACGTATTCGTGGATTGGGCCGGGAGGATCGGGGAGTTTCATGCTTGGCCAGCAGTGGCTGCAGGGTCTTTATTCAGCATATGATATGGAGCGTAGACGTGAGTATTTCTTTTGTCTTGTTTAGGTCGCGTCGTGACTTGCTAACACTGTGGCGAACTACTAGGTATTGGTTTCGCCCTACCAAAGAACTGAAGTTGGATTGAGAGCCCGTCACTCGCCATGAGACGGATGGACATTTCCTTTTTTTCTTTGACTCCTTCCCACCGGTATATGGACGATGTGCGTTTTAATAAAATATATGAATCTAAGGCTACCACATTCGAGTCCCAGTCGTAGTGCTAAATACAGTCCAATCCGATGCAGTCCAGTCGAGAAGTATACTATCTAATCTGAAGCCAATGCAGTCCAGTCGACGATCATGCTATCTAATCCGAGGCAGTCCAATCCGAGGCGATCCAGTCCGAGAAAGTCCAGTCCGAGGCAGAGACAGAGGCAACGAGACAATCCGATCCGAGGCAATCCAGTCCAGTCCAATCCAGTCCGAGTCATTCCAGTCACTAACTACGTATCCAAATCCCAAACCCGAGTCCAGAAACACTATCTACCAATCCTCGAAGCCTAAGAAACAAAAGAATCTCGCAGAACGGAAGCATATGACTTTGGTGGAGAAATAACGGGAACCCAGCTTGCAACGTTGGAGTTATCCAACGACTCGATATATTGGGCTGGGGGTGTCAACCGTCGCGCACGCGTGACGGGTCGGAGCGTACGACGCTTGGAGACAATGTACTTCTTGAGAGGGGCTCTCTTGACAATTGGCCGGTCGGGCTTGACGGTCTTCTCGAGCCACTGTTGATGGACGGTCTTGTGGTGGTGAGGGGCATCCTGGTTCGCGACGCGCCTCTGGGCCTTGGTCATCTGCGTGGCGGCGGAGGTGGCGAGGGATGGGAACTCCTTCGGGTCGACGGAGACCTCCACGCGGTCGATTGAGGGCGAGAAGACCGGGAACTTGACGACAGGTGCCTGAGGACGTGGCACTGAGGAGCTGAACAGTCGGGATACAGGTGCAGGAGCCGGTGGTTGAGCTTGGATGGGGAAGCAACGACGAACGGGGCGGTATCGGCGTCGGACCTGCTGCTGAACGGGAACTTGAGCGTGATCCTTCTTGTTGTCCGTCACCACTTGCCACCCCTCCTCACCCCTCTCCTCGACTCCTGCCTCGACCTTAACCTTGACCTTAACCTCGACCCTTTCCTCAACCTGAACCGCCTTGACCTCGGCGGATTGCTCGACCTGTGGAATGACTGCCGCTGCAGGTGGGGCCTCCTCGATCTTGATGCTCGTCGTGGCCGCCTTCTTGGCCTTCTTCGCGGCCCTCTTGCGTCTGGTGCTTGGCTTGTGGACGAGAGGGGTGTTTTCCATAGTTGCTGTCGTCGCTGGTGTCGATGATGCCGGTGGAGTTACCGTCGTTTCTTGAGCTACATCCTCAGGCAAGGCTTCGGGGGAATCATCAGCCCGTACTAGTTCCTTGCCTGAGGTCACCGTTGCTTGTGCGATGGCGGAAGCGTCTTGAGCGGATTCCTGGCCATTGCGTCTGAACTTCCTCATCATGCTACTTATCCACTCCTGGAGATGAACGAAGTCAGCAAGGATCCTGTGAGGGAAAGGAAAGAGGTACTCACCGCTGACCACGTTGCAACAACCTGTCAATTCAACACATTCGTGTCAGCTCCGAGTGTGTCTAACACTATGTTGAGGCTTACCTGGACGATGAACATCCAAAGCATCTGCTCTAACCGAAGTCCCCGGAAGCTTCGCAACACACGGAGGACAGTTGCGATGAAGCTTCCTAAGGACACGGCCAACAGACCTGAGAACGCTTGCAACGTGGAGACCTTGACTGTCTGAGCGGGGCGGGGTAGGGATCGCAGAGGAAGAGCCGACTGTTGGGCAACGGGGCTGACGATGACTTCGAGAGTGACCGGGACCAATGGCAACCAAACGCACACTTCTTTGTCAGACTCGGCGGCGATGAGCGCGACCGACGATGTCTGGCGAAGAGAGAGGGCGGCGGTTGTGTTGACGACGACGGAGGGGACGAGTGCTGGACGACGGACGATGAGGGAATGAGCGTCGACCGGGACAGCAGAGATGGAGTTGAAGAATGTTGGCTTAGGGTCCTCGACATGCGCTACCGGAGCGTCTTGGATGTTGAGTCGAGCGAGGGTACCCATGAACCAAAACCTGGGGACTGTGGTGAGGTCGAAGACCTGAACGGGGATGAGGGCGGCGGACTTGAACATGTTGAGGATGCTGAGGACCACCGCCACGCTTGCGTAAATTACGGGGAGAAAGAACATGGTGTATTATATGATCGCGTTATGGGCGAGAATGATGATGAGGAGTGTGGGGGGTTGAATGTTGGGTGGCGAGTGGGGGAGTTTACTGTGGATGGTGGCGGTTGCGGTAAAAGATAGGTGGGGGGACGAGAGAGAGGTTTGTCCGTCTTTTATATGTCGAAAGTTGAACATATCACGCGTCGAGAAGGTCTTCCAATTCGGGGTGTGCACTCGCCCGAAATGGCCGGGGACAAGTTCTGAGCTCTAGCTCGAGAATGGCCATCCACCGTGATGCACGCTCACCGCTGCGTCGACCTGCGGGGCTGGCTAAGTATCTGGGATTGAACCGAAGATATATCAGTACAAATTTGGTTACGGCCACGGAGGGAGTAAACAGCACGTTGTGCTGCTAGTGGATTTTTTTTCGAACTTGCCAGAAGCGCTGAGTCCTTTCCTCGAACATGGTGTTCCACTAGGGAGACAACCCAACACTCTCCCATGTGAGCAAAATTCATCCCCTTCGACCTTTGGTTAATGATCGAGATGGAACCCTCGGCCAAACAATCTAATGAGACAAGGATTCATGAGTACTGATTGCTTCTACACGGCTCACGGGGCCAACAGCTGTGGTGAAGTATTACTCACTATAAGATCAATGACCGGCGTGTTGCGTGGTAGTTTGAAATCAGGATCAGATTCAAGTTAGGTTTTGCGGGCACAATATTATCTCAGTGTAGTGAAGTTTGAACGAGACAGAATCATGGGGCCATGAGAAGAGACTTCATTGAACACTCTGGAAACGTCGGTGAAATCACAGACAGTAGCCCTTGAAGACATGACCATATGCACGAATATCTTCACATTGAAACCTTCAACCGCTGAAAAACTCGAAGTTAGTAAATTCGGCTCGCAATACGGGTTGTTTTACCAATAACATGCGGACGAGAAGCATCATGCCTGTGAGAGGTTTTAATACTTGGACATTTTGGGAGCAATCCGGAAAACGTTATAGCTCAGTTGATAACATAGCTTGTAGAATCGTGGAGGAAGGAAGGAAAGTGTGGACGTGTCTCAAGCGCCCATTACTCGTCAACCACGTTACAGCCTGAGAGATCGCGGAACAAACACTGATTCCTTCCACCACCAACTGTTCAGATGGATTCCTCAGAGCTCTACCACGTCAAGCAGCAATTCACGCTAGGTGCGTCCTAGCTGTACGTTGATATATCCAACTCAAAGACCACCCTAATTTGCAGGTGCTTATAAAAGTCTCGTTGACCTGACTTTGCCTGATCCCAACTCCTCCGACTATACTTCCACCCTCGTCTACCAGGCTCGCGCTCACATTGCTCTGGACAACCCTTCTGGAGCCTTACACATTATACCCTCGGACACCGAGAACGTTGCTCTGAAGGGAGTAGCTAGTCTCGCGAGGTATGTCGGTGCAACGGATGAAATCACCAAGGATGCCGCGCTGGAGGAATTACGGGATTTGTGTGTAGAGATTGAGGGAGAGGACGCAGAGGCCGAGGAAAGGGAGAAGGAAATCGTTAAGGTCCTCGCGGGAACCGCGTTCGCTCGAGCGGGAGAGATCGAAGAAGCTCTTGAGACACTTGGGGCAGGGACAAGCCACGAAAGTTTGGAAGCGTAAGTTCTCCATCTTCAAACTGATTTGTGAAGGCACTGACAGTCTTGCGTAGTGTCGCCGTCACAGTTCAGATTTACCTGTCCATCAACAGGCCTGATCTTGCACGCAAGGAGTTTGAACGATCGAAACGTTGGGCGGAGGACGACATTCTTCTTCAACTCATCGAATCCTCCATCTCACTAGTCACAGGAAAGGATGGATACAATGATCCTAACAGTTTCTATACCGAGCAACTTGCCAACCCATCGCTCACTTCACCTCACCTGCTCACTGCGCGTGGCATTACGCGACTCTTGAAGGGAGAGATCTCGGGTGCCAAGTCAGACTTTGAGGAAGCTGTCTCTCAGCAAGGTGGCAAAGTCGACGCCGAGACTCTCGCTGCCATGACTGTTGCCGCCGGACTTGGATCTGGGAAGCAAGTTGACGTAGAGCAATACTGGAGGTATGTGGTCATTTTTCTGCATCGTTTTGCTCATAGCTGAGGACCCCTTCAGCCAATTGACCACTGAATATCCCAACCATCCTCTCGTAACTGATGTTGTGAAGAAGGCCTCCGTATTTGACGAGGTGGCGTCTCGATTCGAGGTTCCGCCAGTGGCTGTCAGGTCGTAGCTCGCATACTACACCATCATACGAATACATATGTTTCTTCTCTGTAATGCGTACACACGCGATGAATACTGTACTCTATAAGGATGGAAATCACTTGGGGAGTTGAAAAGCATCCAATAATTCTGCATGGGCGCTTGGTCGTTCGATTGTATCACGTGATGGAGTAACTGCTTCTCCAAGGTCGCTGCAGCGCGCCGGACATTATCTTCAGTAGCGACGACGACGACGACTAACGTGGGTGGATATGCCATATCACAATTTAAAAGGTGAGTTACTTGTCCTTTCTTTTTGGTTCTGCTCTAATGTTGGCGCCCTTAGCCCTGATCAAGGGTATCCGTGCATGCAAGGTGCGTGAGCAAGTGAACAGAGCCAATGATCCTACTGACCACTTCCTTTAGACCGTTGCCGATGAGCGAGCATTGATCAAGCAAGAGTCGGCTGCTATACGTGCATCTTTCAGGGAGGAGGATTCATATGCAAGACACAACAATGTTGCCAAGCTGCTTTACATCCACATGCTCGGCTCGGAGGCGCACTTTGGACAGATGGAGTGTCTCAAGCTCGTTGCCAGTCCTCGGTTTGGTGACAAGCGTTTGGGATATCTGGGAATTATGCTGTTGTTGGATGAGAGCCAGGAGGTGTTGACTCTGGTTACGAATTCTCTGAAGAAGTACGTCCGCTTTCGGCCCCCTCTGCCCTCTCACTTATTCGTCCGCCAGTGATATGAACCACTCAAATATGTACGCCGTTGGCCTCGCTTTGTGTACCTTTGCCGATATCGCCTCGGAGGAAATGTCGCGGGACTTGGCTAACGAGATAGAGAAGCTATTGGGTTCGAGCAATACATACATCCGGAAGAAGGTGCGTCATATCCCGTTCCTCTGGTTGTGAAACCTGTCCTGATTCAGCACACCAGGCTGCTCTCTGTGCCTTGCGAGTGGTCAAGAAAGTGCCCGATCTTGCAGACCATTTCGTGAACAAGGCCAAAAACCTGCTCGCCGATCGGAACCATGGTGTCTTGCTGACAGCTATTACCCTCGTTATTGAGATGTGCCAGACTGATCCCGCTGTCCTAGAAGAGTTTCGAAATGTACGTCGCTATCTCCTTCCGTGCCCTTGTAGTCCTTGACAATTTCATTCCTTTCCCGTAGGCTGTGCCATTGCTGGTCAGACATCTGAAGTCCTTGGTCACGACAGGCTACAGTCCAGAACACGATGTTTCAGGCCTGACAGATCCGTTCCTGCAAGTCAAGATCCTTCGATTGCTTCGACTTCTCGGAAAGGGTGATCCCCAAGCCAGCGAGACGATGAACGATATCCTAGCGCAGGTACCTCCGATGCTTTATTCACTCCTATAATGCTTGAGGCTGACCATCCTTGAGGTCGCAACGAATACGGATTCCTCGAAAAATGTTGGCAACTCTATTTTGTACGAAACAGTCATGACCGTCCTGGAGATTGAGGCGGACAGTAGTTTACGCGTCATGGCCATCAACATTTTGGGCAAATTCCTGTCAAACCGGGATAACAACATCCGGTATATTCCAGTTCGACTTGAATATTTTTACATCATATTGACTTCGTGATAGATATGTCGCTCTGAACACCCTCAACAAGGTTGTTACTATCGACACCAATGCGGTACAACGACACAGGAACATTATTCTTGATTGTCTCCGCGACGGTGATATTTCCATTCGTCGACGCGCTCTCGAGCTTTCGTATGCTCTCATCAACGAACAAAACGTCCGCATTCTGATCAGAGAACTGTTGGCCTTCCTGGAGGTCGCGGATGACGAGTTCAAATTGGGTATGACAACTCAGATATCACTGGCAGCTGAGCGTTTTGCACCAAATAAGCGGTGGCACATCGACTCCGTATTACGCGTTTTGAAGCTGGTATGAGTTTATCTTCTGCAGCTGATCCTTCAATCAATAATTCTGCCCTCCAGGCCGGAAATTTCGTCAGGGAGGAAATTCTTTCCGCATTCATCCGGCTGGTAGCCCACACGCCAGAGCTGCAAGCCTACACCGCGTCCAAACTCTACACTGCCCTTCGCTCGGACATTTCCCAAGAATCTCTGACCTTGGCGGCGACCTGGGTGATCGGTGAATACAGCGAGATTCTCTTGGAAGGGGGGCTCGTGGATGAAGAACAACCGAAGCATGTCACCGATGTCGAAATTCTCGACCTTCTTCTTTCCATCCTCGACTCACCTTACGCCAATTATCTTACTCGCCAATTCGTCCTCACGGCCATTACCAAGATTTCGTCACGACCCACAACCTCGGCGGCACAACAAGAACGGATACAGGCGCTGCTCGCGTCATACACAACCAGTTTGGAGCTGGAGATTCAGCAAAGAGCGGTCGAGTATGCTAGCTTGTTCGCTCTTGGTGATGTTAGGTCTGGCGTTCTTGAGAGGATGCCAGCACCAGAGCTGAAGGCTACTGTGATGGGAGTCGGTGTGTATTTCGCGCCTCTCCTCCATTCCCATGCTGATTGGAACAATAGTCAGCGAAAATAAGCCCGTTGGGTCTGTCCAACCCGCTAAAGAGGTAAGTGTGGGATTAGCTGTTGGTTTTGCAGAAGATTGAACTGTATCACGTAGGGCGACTTGTTGGGAGACGACCTCCCATCGTCGTCTGGTCCTGCGGCGGCGGCGGCCAGCAACAACCAGGCTCTTCTTGCCGAGATCTTCGGCGGTTCATCTACTCCCAGCGCATCCACACCTGGCGCCAGCGCACCTGCACCTCGCAACACGGTTCAAGATATCCTAGGTCTCTTCGACTCGACGCCGTCCACCTCTTCCCCCGCTCCAGCCGCTCAATCACCGGCTCCACCTGTTTTCGCTCAGACTCAACCTCAACCGCCTGTACAACCAGCGCAACCAGCAGCACCTAGACTGACCTCGTATCCTGCGTATGAGAAGCATGAGCTGAGAATTACGTTGACGCCGCAGACCTCGCCACAGCGACCGGGCGTAGTAAATATCCTGGCGAGGTTCCAGGCGACGGGTTCCTCGACTATCACCGGCCTGAACTTCCAGGCTGCCGTTCCCAAGGTACACACTTTCCTCATATTCAGTTCCTGCACATGTTTTACTGACCCCCCATTTTTTCTGCCGGTACGTCGTAGTCTCAACAACTGCAGATGCTTCCCATATCAAGTGCAGATGTTGCTCCCGGCGCCACAGAGACTCAGCAAATGCGTGTCATTGCGCCCGTCGGGGTGAGTCTTCTCTTCGGTGTTCTGAAGTCGTTGGCTAACCGATTTATTCGTAGTCTTCTGTGCGGCTACGGCTTCGGTTGACTTTCTCTGTCAATGGTCAGCCCGTGCAAGACCAAGTCGACTTCGCCGGTTTCCCGCCTGGCTTGACCGGCGGTGCATCATAGACGTTTAGATGTTAGCTGTACAATTTGGAACCGTTGGATCGCCGGTTGCGTCGTTGTTTTGCATCCCGTACTCCGTACTTGTTGACTAGCCTTATAACCTTCAGCACCTCATGTGGGCTCAACCAATATTTATCTCTGGTTCAGAATTCGCTGCGAGGCGGGGAGCTCGCCACATAGCGACATGATTATGGATACCGACTCGGACGTGAAATAGAAGCCCTGGTCGCATTCACGGTGATGTGGTACATGGCTTGCCATGCACTAGTTGATGCAGATCATTAATCACGTATAGAGGTACGGAATATTGAATGAAGCTGCGCAATCTCAGCAAATCGGGATCGCAACCCTATCCTTGCCTTCGACACTACTTATCAAGGTTTGTAAAGCAATTCCATGTGAATGAGAAGCGAAAGGCTGGCGATGGGGCTGCAGCGAGATACTTATCTACCGATGTCACAGTGCCCATGGCCATTCCATGATGCTTAGTCTACTCGATATTTTTGTTCATTCGCCGAGGTTTGTAAGGCGCAGAGCATCGGTCTGAGTATTCCCGACGGTCGCTCTGCGGGGCAAAAAAACATATATCTCAGCTGGGTCACATGCTTCAATAGTCTCCGGCGTAAGAATGTCAAAGGAGCCAGGGTTGGCAGGATAACATTGAATAAGATTCTGATCATGGAGAGATTGTCTCACGTCTCACAGAGACACGCCAGTGTCGTAGCGATTTGATGACTTGCCGTACTCTGCAGCTTCCGCTTGGTCCATGACTGGTCAAAGGTGAATGATGAGATCGATGAGCACTCCGTTTCTTGACACCACATAACGGTAGCGTTTTGACTATAGTGTACTAGCACTAGATCCAGGGTACCAAACTGTGGCGAGGAAATCTCGTGTGCGACCAATGGCTGGTCCTATGCGAGGAACCTGGATAGATCGTACAGGTTTCATCCTGAAGCCTGACGTCAGTTATGGTTCGAATGTGGGGGAAATGTCAAACGGACCATGCTCACAAAGGGTTACCTGGTTGAAACGAACGATGGACGAGCATTTACTGGGCTGAGCCAACAACTGCGCGCCCCTTGAACACTGCTTGACAAGTTCACAGCAATGTGGCGTCTCGAGGAAACCAAGACCCAAACTGTCAAAGTTCAATAGTCTCGGCTTTGGTAGCGGCGAGAAGCTGTTGCGTTTGATCAGTCCGATCGTATCGTGGAGGGAGTGTGTAAATGTATGCCCTTGTATTCCTGCTGGGGGACTCGCCGCAGTTGAAATGTTTACAATGCGTGCCAGCGGAATCCCGACTCGGAAATATTGTGCGACATGGACCTGAACTGTGCTTTGTACGTGCAAGAGGCACGAGTTCTCTTTCAATCTGAATTTCAGCTGGAGTTGTTAGCATGGAAGGATGAGAGTCTTTTACGAAAGCAAGGAGGGCAGGCTGAGATCAGACATTCCACGGGGGTTCTTCAGCCTGGCACCGGAGCAAAATGCTCCGAAACGCCGAAAAAGTGGCCAGATAAGGGAATAGCGCCCACATTCGCTCGTGTTTTACGTAATAACCGCCCGGTTTGTGAGTCCAAATTCGGGGTTGGAGGTAACGGCATGCCGGGGCTCGAAGTACATATATTCCCATTGGCAATGGAAGTCCAAGTCCAGCGCACATTGCCACGTCCTGATGCCCACGATCAACTACAAAACATCGCTCAAGCTCGACTGGATCGTCGTCGGTGGTGGTGAGCACCTACTTTTTCAGTGAATCCGGGTGGCGTAACCCGCATCGCCGGGGACGATCAAGTCGATCGGTCACCAACCCGTACTGACTTGGACATTTACCACCAGGTCTGTCCGGCCTAGCTACCGCGTATGTTCTTCAAAGGGCTGGCCACCGCGTACGCATCTTGGAGGAACTGGAAAAGCTAGGGTCACCGGCATCAGGTCTGCGGGTGCCTCCGAACCTCAGCAAGATTTTTCGGGAATGGTTTGGAGAGGAGGAATTACTGCGGCATGCGGTGAAGAACGTAGGCACCCCATGGTACGACTGTAAGTGCGATTTCAATGCGCTCGTATCATCACCATATCAGATTCGCATTTGTTTTTCTGGAGGCTATCTGGAGCTTCGCTGGCTTTTCTGAAGCATCTCTCGAGTTACTTGCGGCAGAAACTGGTTGCGTCGTACTGATCAGAGAAACTCACAGTGGAGACGGGCGAATATCTTGGTTACAACCATTGGAAGCCCACAGTCATGAAAGAGACCGGCGGAGACTTCTTAATGATGCATGTACGTGATGTTCAACTCCAGCAGACGCTTCCTCTGGAGCCCTGAAGATCACTAACCTGAAATGTAACGCCGATCTTGCTTCTTTTCTCAGCATGAGGATGCCCATAGACTGCTTTACAAACTCGCCGCCGATGCAGGTGTCAAAGTCGAATTTGGTGCGAAGGTCACCTCGGTCAAGGCAGGAAACCCCAAGCCCATCGTCGAGCTGGAGGGTGGCAGAGTTCTCACTGCTGACCTTATTGTTGGAGCGGATGGTCCCACGAGCGTGGTCCGTCGAACAGCGTTCGAGACAGAAGACGACGCTCAACCGACTGGTCTGACTGTTCTAGGCGGTCTCATCCCTGCCACCGAAATGCTTAAAGATGCCGAACTAGCAAAATTCGTCCTGGCTGACGAAGTGCGTGCTTTCTATCGAGTTTCATACACCCTGCTTATGAGATTTTAGTGGCCAATTTTTATGGGATCCAATCGAAGTTTATGCTGTAAGTTTTGAGTATTGAACGTGGTAAGGAATCCTTCAATTAATTTTAACTTCCATTAGGCCATCCCGTTGTACGTTCACACCGACTTTCCCCGGGCTCATCTTAATTAACGATGCCAGGTACAGAGGGCGAAAAAAGAATTCGCTGTCCAGCTTTACTGGCCTGATTCAGAGGCTGGACCGGATAACAAAGGCAAGGAATCGTGGTATGAGGTCATTCCCACAACATCGTTGGACTTCAGTCCCTATGCAAACAGGTAAGATCTCAACTTGCTGTCGTTGTACAGACAGCTTACACCAGCACTATTAGTGTTCAAAAGCTGATGAAGATGGTCCCTTTCCTCACACGTACAAGACACATGTCTCGCAAGGCCTTCCCAGAAGATTGGATGGACGATTCGGGGAGAATTGTGCTCGTAGGAGAGGCTGCGCATCCATGGCTGGTGAGTACACGATTAACCAGGCTAAACCGCAAATTGTGTATGTGTGTTTACTAACGTGCGAATAGCCTGGCGGATCGCACACTACAAGTATGGCCGTTGAAGACGGTGTCGTCCTCGGTACCCTGTTCTCTCATCTCGACAGCTGGTCACAAGTCGGTTCGTTCTTCAGCGCGTATCAAGAGCTCCGGGAGGCGCGTACGAAGGCAGTTCTCCGGGAGGAAATATCAAACTCAAGGATCGTCTCGTTGCCACCTGGCCCAGCTCGCGAGGCCAGGAACTCATCATTCAAGCCTCGCTCGGAGGATGATACGGATGGAGATTTGGATGAAGGGGCTTTGATGACCGAGCTAGACGCGTTTGCAGAGATCTTCTGCTACGACGCGTCAGACGCTGCAGAGGAGTGGTGGGTGGATTGGGGAAGGTTCAGCCGAAGGTCCGCGGAAGGGATTGCTTCAGGACCACCACAACAGATGGTGTCGTTCTCTTTCGGCGCAGTGACCTCGGTGATGGCTGATGCTGAGGACCGAGCTCACTAAACCTCCTTGGCTGGGGACCCTTGTCTCCTGAGACATCCATATTTCAGTCCCGCCCATGGTATGTTCTGGCACTTTTCATTCCCATCACGCTGCTATCCCCGCCACTGTCTTGCTTTCATCACATCATCATCATCTCGCCATTACCACTCATCTCTCCAAACGTCTTACACTTTGTCTCCCTCATGTCCGCTGTATGACCGTTTACGAACTAGCACCTTCCATGTTACATACCACGAGCACACATGTGCATACTTACTCATGATTGAGCCACATTGTTTGGCAGAACATATCATCTCGGGATTATAACGGCTTCCTATTGTCCGACCTTCAAAATTCCAACATCGTTGCTGATATCATTCTAAGTAGCCCGAGAGGCCTGCTGCTGATTTTTGTATTGTACCTATCAATGTATCTACATTGCTGTGCGCAATATTGACAACAATCATTCAGAGCTTGGAGGTGAATAGGAAAATCATGTGAATACGATGAGAAAGCTTGGGCTGACTGGATCAATGGGTTCGTAGGTGAGAGCGGCGGATCATTCAGTTGAATAGGAAACGGGGGCCGACTTTAGACAGCAGCAAACGAGGTCGGAGGCGTGCATGCACATGAATGCAGCATTGCCGTGACACCACGGTTCCATTCCGCGGGATAGTGGAAGGGAAATACGACGCGCCGTCAACAACAGGATTGGTGCGCTTCAGTGATTACAGATCAATCTCTTTGTGTAGTAATACTGTAACGGTTTGTACAAAGAGTGAAGAATACGACAAGAACAACAAAAGCAATAACTAGATAAACATCTGCAAAGGATGACGATCATAAACGTTCTGACCCTCACTTAGCTCTCCCAAGTCCGGATAGAAAGGAACCAACGCATCCTCCGCGCCCAGATACAACGAGTTATATACCCTCCAGTAAACCTCCCTGACTTTCCGTGCCGGGTGGAAGAGACCTTGGAGGATGTAGCTCAACAGCACACCGGGTCCAAGAGTGACGCGCATAGCTTCGATGGCGTCCATGACAGCGCCAATGACGTGCGGCGACGTCTCAAAGCAGTTCGGCCAGACCAAATTCATGAGATGAAGCATGGAGTCTTCACACCCGAGGCCTGCAACGCCGAGTGCGAGATGCTTCACGATGACGCTGGCGGTTTGTCTGTGGACAAGGTCACGGTCTGTCAAGGCGTCTTCCAGCATGGTGACGACGGAGTCGGCGTAGTAAGCGGATTGGGGGCCGACGTATTCGAAGACGAAGGTGAGCGCTTTGAGACAACCCGTCCGAACGTTGAGCTCGGCAGTGCGGTATTCGTTGAGAATGGCAGGGATACAGGTGAACGGTCCACAAGTCTCCGCTACGATGGCGATGGCAACGGTACTGCAGACACGACTCTGACGTTCTTGAACGCGCAAGTTGGTAAGAAGCACCTGAAGGACATCCTGGGGACCCAAACTTTTGGCAATGTAGCCGAAGGAGTTCACGGCGGCTCGACGAATACCCTTCTTGTGAGCTTTGAGAAGGTCCAAGAGCTCGAAGCAGATACGCATCCATTCACGAGCGGGGACGAACTCCGCACCACGATCGGCGATACGACCAATCAAGTTGATGGTGGCTTCTTGTACTTTTTCGTGTCGGTTACGAAGAATAGGCGTCATACGAGGAACTGGAATGAAGGCATTAGAATGAGATTCCGCAAGAACAAAACTTGAGTACTCACGAAGATCTTTCACTGGAGGGTTCATCTGCGTCATACCCACGACATTTGCGATGGCACCCTCAGCAGCAATGATACTGCCCAGGGTATCGGGATATTCTTCACCCAGCTGCTCAAAGAGTACCAAGCCGAGCTTGCTCAGGAGTTGGTCCTCGCCGCACTGCTTGATAACGACCGCAAGACGAGTGGTCAGATCGGCGGCTTGTTGACGGACTTTGGCACTCTTGTTGTTGAGACGCCAAAGGATAGTTGAGACAATCTGGGTCAAGTAAGGCTTGACTCGGATTCCCAGCGCGTTAACGACCGTACCGAAACCGTCAAGCATGACTTGGTCTTCTGTCGTCTGCTCCTGGAACGAATAGATGATGCCGTCGACCAGACGGACCTCGAGCCTTTCGTCGATATCTGAGGCACCCAACGACGCGACAACCTTGGTGATGGTCTCCATAACCATCTTCCTGTATGGCTCCGCCTCGTCCTTCAACTCGTTCACAATCCTTCCAACAATCTCCGCCACGCCCGCCTTCTGTGCCAGCTCCACCGTTGTGTCGACCACTTGCCTGTAATTCCTCCTGTCCAGCGCCATTCGACGGACCCAGAACGACTTGAAGAACTCCGGAAGAATGTCCTGCTTGATATACTGAGCGGTGACACCCTCGGTAGCGGCGCATTGCTGGACGACCTTGAGGACAATCTTCTTCATCTCCTCGTCTGAGGTTTGGAACTCGCGGATGAGAATCACGGTTACTGAAGTGATGTAGTGCGCGACGTATTCAGGATCCATCAGGGGGAGAATAAAGCCAATGGCCTTAAGGAACGCAGCCAGACTCTTGCCGCGATGAAGTCGGCTACCTGTCCAGAGCGGTTTGAGCACGTTGTCGAAAGACTCGATACCATATGGGGCAGAAGCTTCGGCGAGGGCGGCGAGGCCCAATGCCGTCATCGTTCGGACCTTCTGCTGCTCGTCTTGCAGTCCGTGAGCGATACAATCGACGAGATTGCGGAGATGTGGGAGGACAGCACAACCCATCATGATTGCGATCTGCTGAACGATACGAATGCCGGTGTGACGGGCCTGCCATGACTTCTTGCTACGGCAGACGGCTTTGAGGAAGGGGAGGAGGGAGGGAATACCAAGGGCAGAGGCAACGACGGAGAAAGCACGTGCGGTGGTGTTACGCACGTATTCGTCGGCGTGGTCGATATCCGGACGCATGGTTGAGATCATGTGGGCAAGACCGGCCGCTTTCGACAGGTTGGAGATAATCTCGCGGCCTTCGACACGAGCGTAGTAATCCTCGTCAATAAGCAGTGGCTCGATGACGACGAGGATCTTGTGAACGTAAGGCCTGACTAGGTCGTCCAGCTTATAGAGAACGCGGTCGATGACCTTAACGAGTAGATGCCGCTCCTGGTCCTCAAGCGTGCGCTCCATCAGCAGGGGCAGGATTTTATCGAACAAAGGCCCGGCACCAAAGTCGCGAGCCTTGTCAGTGATTTGCCGAAGCGCAGTTTTGCGAACAGGAGGGGTTCCGTTCTTGATCTTAAGTAACAGGCGCATGATCTTGCGCTCCTTCATCTCGTCCACAGACAGTTCAGTTTCGTCCTCCTCCTTAAGGATCTTGGCGAAATACTGTGCGTCCTCCGGCTTGAAAAATGCAAGACTGCCGACACCAGGAATCTCGGTAGGAAGCTCAGGTGCCAATCCTGCGGCTGCAGCCTGAGCCGCAGCATCTGAGCTTTCTTGAATTTGGAAACCGCCAACCTCAGTGACGGGTGTGGCAGAAAGCTTGGGAGGTCGTACCAAAGGTGCATATCCCGGTGGTGGTGTCACGATAACATAACCCGTCGCTGGAAGGAGGGCGTCCAGCTCTTCATCGGTCAAGTAGCGGTTGTGCTTATCCTCGTGCATGAAGCCAGGCGCGTTCATGATGATTTGCTGCATGGGTGCTTCGACGACAGTCGGTGTTTGGTCCCACCTGGAACGTTTCGGTGTTTCACCTACGTCGGCCGGAGTAGCATCCCAGCGAGAGCGACGTTTCTTCGGTGCAGCTTCCTCTAAAGCCTCCTTCGACCACTCTCCTTTGTCCTCCGTCTTCACCGGTTCTGAAGGGACCTCAACGTCCCATCTCCGCTTGCGCTTTGTGCCTCCTGCTGCCGTAGCTGCGAGTTCCTTAGCGGCCTCCTCCAGTTCCGCCCTTGGAGGCGTCTTGTCCAAGTCCATCTTGTCTGAACCCTCCTCACTCGCCTGTCTTTCCTTCTCCTCGATGATCCGCTTCACCCTCTCCTCCTCTTTCTCCAACATCTGTAGTCTCATCGCGTCCTGATATCCTCCCTCCACTTGAGTACCATCTTCCAACGCCTTGAATGCATCCGCGCTCTCGTTCGCCTGCCGGTTGAACCTGCGGTTGTGGTAGTCGGATTGACGAGAAGCAATTTGTCGCTTCGATGCTGTCTCGGCGAAGGGGTCGATGTCTTCCTCCTCCGCCATTTCTTGGAACTCTTGCAAGACATCCTTGGGAACGGTGAAGGAGTCAACGAGTCTTGGTTCATCGGCAGACATGGTGATGGTTATGGTATGAGAACGAGCTTGTGCAGCGCCGTCACTGCTGAGCAGGGTGACTAAGCGCTTGGTACTTTGGACTCCGCTCTAAAACTCACTACGGAGTCAAGATCTTCAGAATCAACTTGCTGTTTCAACGGCCTACACAACTCATTCAAACTCACAAAGATCGTGCAACATGGGCCGTCATTACTGATGACGTATATCAAAGAGAGTGAACTAGATGATGCTTACGGTTCAAAGTCACAGTCAGGTTTCACATTGAATGCATGTCATGTCATTGATGAGCCCTAAATACTATGCAATTTCTGCATTATTTGTCCTCTACTCTCAGCATGATAGACCTCAGACGACTGTTCGCGAGCCTGAGGACCACCGGGATGCTTGGGGCTGCGTGGGGTGACACAGTGACATTGTGAAGCTGAATGTCACATTGTTCCCGAAAAGGAAGGTCTACGGTCACGGTATCCGCCTCTGCTCCGGATTCACACTGGCCTCGCTGCCTCCCTCGTTCCCGACACCCTCCTCGTCGCGATCGCGGCCGTCCTGCGCAACCTAATTCCCCGCCTTTGCGACGAGCAATATGACGGACCCTCCTAAGCTTAACCCCCCGTCCCCCGTCTCTATCCTCCTCCAGGGTCTGGGCATGACGCGTGACGATCTCATGCGGCACGCTGTTCAGATGAAGAACTTCCTCGAGACAGAGAATTCCCTCCGCGCAATGTCCAGCCAGAACGACGCAGTAGTACCACAGGAACCAAAGACACGTCCGGGAGGTCGTTCCCGTACCACTTCCATCTCAAACCGTCCGTCGACACTGCTGCGTGATGTCTCGCCCCCGGTCACTCCAGTCAAGGCAGAGCCCGTCGAGCGTGGCCTCCCCCGACAAATGGACACGATGGAGATGATTATGGAGCGCAAGGACAGGCAAAAGAGGAGAGAACGTCGCGGTATGAACACATGCTGCCTCCAAAGGTGGCCAGAAAACTTATCCATCACGTAATTCTCTCTCCCTAGAGTCTGCCTCTCGCTCCAAGGACTCAAGACGCGTTGAATGCCCTGAGATAACGAGTCCCACAACACCACAGGTAATCATATCGCGAATTCTCACCAAGGGGAGAAAATTGACTTGATCGGCTCCAGACGACCATCTCCACGCCTCACCATTACCGCTACTATAGTGAACGTGTTATGGAAGAAGCATCAGGGTCCAAGACGACTCCAGTAGGTTCACAACATCTTTAGATTGAAAATGGCTCTGACTGTGGACCACAGGACCCTTTCGTTCTCAGCACCGCGTACATGGAGACCCCAACACGGCGAACACCCCGACCGCACACGGTATTCAAAGCGCCTCAAACACCATCGAGGTTCCCGAAAACACCTACTTCACGTCAGGCATTCACTCATGAACCGACTTCTTCGCGTGCATCCTCCCCTATGTCCAGTCCTGCGCGAATCGTCAATCTTGTTTCCTCTCCTGGTCCGATGCGCCCCATCTCTCAACTGGAGGAGCACCCTGATGACCTTCCTTATACACTGCCTGACGGACCATACTCCCGTGAAAAGCCCGAATATTCGTATGCGGCTATCATCGGGCAGGCTATCCTGTCTTCACCTGAGCATCGTCTGGCATTGCAGGACATCTACGAATGGATCACAACCGTATATCCATACTACCAGCGGGGCGAACAAACGTGGATGAACTCCGTACGGCACGCGTTAAGCACTATGGCTGTGTTCCGTAAAGTTCCACGAACTCGTATGGAGGGCAAGAGTCTCTGGGCCATTTTTGAAGACGACCTTCCGTGTTTCGCAGGCGGCGGATTCAGGAAGTCGCTCTGTGCGGATATGGCGAAACCCAAGAATGATCCTGCCTCCAAACCCGGTCCCAAGAAACGAGGAACTATGGAGGAAGCCATGTCACGGAACGCAAAGCGACGCAAGACTGTAGCTCGTGATTTCTATGGCAACCCTGTCCCTCCGCTGATGTCTGGTCCCGTGATGCAGCCTTTCTACTCTCAAGTGCATCCTGGCACTCACCACCAGCCATACTATGGGGCATACATGACTGCACCATCTCTACCAGCTGAAGTTGTCTTCCCTCCCCTCCCGCCATCATCAAACTATCATCATCTCGCTGCGATGAAGGCCGCAAGCGCCTCCGTCTCTTCTAGATCTACCTCTGTTAGCGCTTCCTCCGTCGCACCATCTGTCTCAACATCCTCATATGACGACGTGCCATCTAGTCACGAGCCCTCTCCTGCACCTTCCTCCTCCATCGCCTCCTCTGTACCGGAGCTCACCCCTGATGAGGGATCATCCTCTAGTCCTCCAGCCCCAGACGCACCGTTCGATGAACCCGACGTCAAGATGGAACTGCTGGCGGAACCTCTTGCCGAACCCACTGTATTAGACCCAGACGAAGTTTTCGAGAATTGGTTGGCAAATGATCCTATGGATGACGCAGTCGCACCGCACATGACGCTGCTCCGCGGATTTGATGGTAAGACATCTCCCGAGCGAGCGAGCAAAAGAAGCGGAAAGGTACGCTATCTCACTCCATCTAGCTTGCAAGATCCATTTCATATACAAATTTCTTCACAACAGCTGCCTGCTCTGCCTGTTCCGACTTCCCCCACCTTGGAGCGACGCTCTGCAGCGAAGCAAAAGGCGGCCGCGAAGAACTCCGCCACTTCACTCACTACCCTCGTCTCCCAGCGCGCTTCTTCTTCTAGAGAGATGCTGCGTCCTTCCACACCTCCAGCCCGTCCGCGCACACCTCGCAAACGACCCGCCAGTAGAAGCCCACAATCATCTCCTCAACGCACACCGATGTCATATTCGCGCTCCCGTTCTCATAGATCCCCCTCTCCCTCCTCTCGTGACAACAATGTCCTGCCAGTCATGCCCAGCCCTGACCTCATGCGCACTCCATCTCGAAAACGCGTATCGTCGGGAACCGGGCCAGGGTCTGGATCAGGACCAGGCAAGACGCCACCTGGGTTCTTCACATTCTCCCCGTTCAATCCTATGACACCGACGAGGCGACTTTTCGGTGATCATATCTCACCGTTCAGTACACCCCAGTCGGCGAGGCGACTGTTTAATCCGCATGATCCGGCGACACTGCTAGATGATGAACTGGCTAGGTTGAATAGCCAGAACAATACCCAAGGCAGTCCGTCTGGGTTGTATGGTAAGGCGGGCAAGGGCTTGTTGTATGAAAGTCCCGGTTTCCCAAGTCCTAGCCAGTGGGATAAATTCACCTGGTGACTTGTCCCATCTGTTTTTCTGTTGTCTGTTGTTCTCTCCATATCTCTTGTGTTCCCGTCTCCTTGTCCGTTCATGTCTTCCCTATGTCATCAGACTGCTCTATCCACCCCATTATATCCCTACTTCTCTATCATATTTTATTTCTCATCGCTATCCCTTGTGTTAAGGACATATGTCGACCTTCACGCATTAGATTGGACCTCTTGGGTCTTTCCTTCCACCGTTTCCGACTTCAGTTCCAGATATCATCTTCCTCTATGCAACATCCCCTCCTCGGCTGGACTTCCCATGACTCCATTACGACCTGTTCACGAATTTGTCGATCACCCTCATCCCTATAGCTTGCTTTGTCGTCTCGTTCAAGTTTTGATTTACCGTCTTTGCAATCGACAGAGTCACTGTCGTCGTCTCGTTTCATATTCGCATGCTTCATTCTTTTCCTCTGGACCGTCTCGTCCCGTGTACACTATCGTGGTGTGGAGTTGGTATGCGAAGGGTGTTGTCGTCGATAAAGCAAAACGTAGTTGTAGCTGGTGCGAACGTAGTGGATACAAATATGATAGTAGGGTACATTCTTCCCTCAGAAACATCCGTGCGCGAGTGCATACTAGTCCATAGCCCGTAGAGTTCAACCTAGTAGTGTCCTCAGACATATCCTATCCAAAAGATATAAGTGAACTTGAAGTGAGTTATTTGTCAAGGAGCAAAAGCCTCTTCGTCCAGCAGAGTCTCTTCCTCGAGGCAGGCATGAATAAAGTCAGCAACGACCATATTCTTCCTCTTCGGCCTATTGTCACACACCCATTCAGTTTTGCAAATAATAAAAACTGTGCCAATACGACGTACTTGGATGTCCTCTTCATGAGCTCCGCGCGTCGACTAGTATCACGCTTGTCGAATACGATGTGTGTGAGCTTCGGTTCTTCCAGGTCAACGACGCGTCCCCCGTTCTTCGTGATCAGGTCATGAAGTTCCTCGAATCTACAATTAGACAATACAGGTCAGAGGTCGATCCTTCTGGCCTTCGTACAACCATGCCTCATACTTTCTCATCATGTCTGCTTCATGCTTGGACTTGACGTTCATGCCGTTTTTGCGAGCGTTGTCAGGGGAATCCAGATAGAAACATCTGCATGTAACCGTAAATTAGTTGCTTCCATGACGAAGAGAGGGGACTTTGGAAGCTCACAGGTGTTTGAAGATAAGCTCTTGATCATACTCCATTGCTGTATCTTCCTCGCCCATTTTCACTGCTTTCCTGTCTCCATCAGGCTAACAAGGGGGAAAAAGTTAGTCGCCATAGCAAGTCGCCAGAGGGGGTATGCTCTCACTTTGTCCTAAAAGTAAGTGATCAGCCATCAAAGAATCATGAAGAACCTTCGGAGCAGAACTCACCACATCCATTTTCTCGTCCTCTAGACTCTCACTTGCACTACCTCCAGGAACTTTCAACCAATCGTCATCGTCATCAGCAGCATCCGCTGCCTCAACCTCCTCGGGCGCCTCTTTCACATCGTCGTTATCAGAGTCATGCTCATCCTCCGTTTCTGACTCCGTCTCGCTCTCAGCGACATTCTTCGCAGCAGATTTCGGGTCTGAAACCTTGAACCATTCCGAAAGACCGTCGTCCTCATCTGCCACCGGTGTATCTCCATGCCGTGTCGATAGCGTCTTGCTAGAGGAGGCTTGCGAGGCGCTTGGTTCTGCTTGAGGAGCGGATGAGGGCCCAGGTTCTTTGTCTTCGTCTTCGGTTTCGGATTCCTCATCTTCATATTCCTCTGAGGTCATGCGAGAGGGGGTTGCATGGAAGAAGTATCTGCACATGTCCTGATCAGCAGAATCACCACGAAAATAACGCAGACTAACTTCTTCGATAGATTGACCAGTTTTCCTTTCTTGATGCTGTCGTGGATCCATGAAGGCTTGATGATATCGTGCACTCCCTTGGTCATAATCTGTTTCACATCAAACGCTAACATGAATCCATGTCAATGAGAGAATGGTCGGAACACACGTGAAAAGAGTTGCGTACGAGTAGTGGTTCCACCGTACACAACTAACAACCCGGGTTGATTTCTTGCAATCTGTGCATAACTGCCGCCATTGGAATGAATCCTGTATCCTAGCCTTAATTATGTACCGGGCATGAGTGAGACGTGTGCTTACAGCTTAAGTAGATCCTTCTTGTCTTCTTCCCCATTCTTAGCCTTAGGATCAGACACTACGACTGAGAGAATGTAAGGATAGCTGTCTACAGAGCAGTACGTTGAGCTCACCAAACTTGAGCCCCTTGAAAAGTTTTGTTTCCTTCTTGATGGCTTTGAGGTCCAAGCCTTGATATTCGGCAAGTACAGTGGGCTGTGTGAGAAGCTCAGATTTAAATAAATACCGACAGAGAATGGCTTCAAGGCCTACCTTCGCAGCAGTTTTCTTCTTTTTCTTCGGTTTACTGAAATTCGATTTAACATCATATGGTAGCGTCTTGATGCAACCAGCCTCACCCGCTTTCGTCCTCCTCCTCATCATCATTCTTGCGTTTCTTTTCCGACCTAAGGCTTTCTACGATGGCTGCAAATGCAAATAATCAGCGACCACAAAAACCATCTCGGTCAACAGCGACATACCAGAGCTCGTCATGCAGTCAGCAATTGTCAAATCGTCTCTGATAACGAGGGCCCTGGGGAATCTCATAGTAAATCCAGCATGGTACTGATCTGTACTGGTGATCTCCGCGGCCTTGACTTTGAGAATGAAGGAACTGTGAACCGAGGTTAGTTTGCATTTCCACAGGATGCAAACCAAATTTCCTAACTTACTCTTCTGGTTCAAGGTATACGTCGCCCTTGTCATCCTGACCTTTCTTGGCCGTTTGGAGCCATTCCGGTGGGTTCTTCTTGTCCCATACTTTCCATGGTTTTGATCGAATCCACACGTAGTCGGCGAAGGAAAACCCTGAGCCTACTCGGACAAACGTACTATACCTAATAAGCGATTGAACGCGTCAGTATGCAGTGAGTTTGTGATGATACAGGTCTGTTACTTCGGTTCATCATCTTCCTCGAGACGACGACGGTCGTCCAGTACAGCACAAATCAGTGTTGAAACACCACCAGAGCGACGTCCAGAGCCGTAATGCCCAGCTGTGCGGGGTCAGGACTAGTCAAGGTGAAAGAACGTTGGGTCTGAACATACCCACAACAAGAACATCCACGGTTTCGCCCATATTATCCTATGTAAGGTATGAGAGTAATTGACTGATAAAGGAGAATCGCGACATTACCATGTACTCCGGCTTGACTTTAATCCAATCCTTATTTCGTCCATTGAGAACGTACTCGGAATCAGGATGCTTCATAACCAAGCCCTCCCCGCGGTTGGACATGATCACATCCATCTGGTTTCGCACATCTTGAGCGGTCTTACCCTCAAACTCCGTCGTAAATTCTAAGCGACCCTTCACCTCCGTGATGCATGACTTGAGATTTCGTTTACGGAACTTCAGAGACTTGTGCAAGAGGGACATCCCATTTAGATAAAGCAGATCAAAGACCTTGACTAAGTGACAGTTTAGTGTGATGTAGAGTCGAAGAAAAAACGCCTCACAGCAAGGGCGAGGATTGTGCTCTTTCTTGGATTTATCCAATGCGGCGGTCTTCAGAGTCCCAAAAGGCAAGTTGCGTTCCGAAACTGGGTCCCATACCAACATCTCACCATCCAGGATGATACTGTGGGACGTTCAGATCGAAACAATGGAGAACGATAATGACCTGACCTGTCTATGCGCGAGTCAAACGCGGAATCGATGTATGGAGTCAGGCTTCCTGTGCCCACATGGGCGCCGTACAGGTAGGTATAATCTTTCCCTTTCCTGAGAATGATAGTGAGCTTTGTTAGTTCTCTGGGGGTGCAAGGCCTGATCCTGTCACACCTCGAGCAGTAAAAATATTCGTTCCCTCGCTTGTGTAACTGCATACGTTCTCCGTCGAGTTTCTCTTCGATGATGAACTTGGCACCAGACATCTCCTTGACAGATTCTTCAATCCTTCTTGTCGGTCTTTTGCATAGCATCGGTGCGAAGGCACGAAAGAGCTGAACTGCTTTATCCTGGAGGGAAGTAATATGAGTGAACGCACTCCGTCAAAAGTCATAAGAATTTGCCTCATCCTTGAGCCTCCTCTTCGGGTCCCAGAGCTCCCAAGCAACCTTCTTCAAGTCTGAACATGTGTTGAAAAGATCGTGCGCGTCGGGATGAAACACGGAGAACACTGTGGTTTCTTTCACAGAGATCACCATGTCTTCGAAGAAAATCAATCAACAGACGTCCGCCATGATTTGATTAGACTGTGCGCACCTTTGAGGATTACTCGAACAATCCACCGTTGTTCTTCCGGCGTTGTGCGATTGTATACGCGTTGCAGAATCTTCGATTGAATGTCTCTGTGGAATGAATGATGATGGATAAGCTGAAGAATTTCCGCCTGGGACAACACGTACGACTTGCCCATATGCTTGGATAATTGGTCGAGAATGTCATTGAGTTCTTCAACTGTGAGGCTCCCTTCAATGACCGAAGATCGCTTGCTGACGACCTCAAATAGTACAGTTGGGAAATCTCCTGAAGACTTCTACTCATTGCACTCAGAAAACGCGTGAACTGGCAAGTTATGCCACATACATCGCGTTCCGTGGGCTTCTTCCAATTCAGCAATCTGATGGCATCCGGATCCTTCATGCCCAACGGGATGAGCTTGATGTATGTCTTGGCCAGATTCTTCTCTTTCAATCCATACACAGCGCGCTCACGGTCTTTCTGGGGTTGTGATAAGATCCTTTCGTTGACAACGCAAGACTCAGCTCACCTGCGGCAGTATCAACCTTAGAACAGGATACAGGTCGTAGCCTATCTCTTCTCTCCAGTGCTGGTTTCATGTTGTTATGACCTCTCAACATCAATGACGCGTCGTAACTCACGTTGAACCATGTGTCCAATAGTTTCCTTCTCTTCTCAGGCTTTCGCTCGGTCTGTAGCTTGTCGAACAAAGCCGACAACACATGAAACGGCACACTGCCTTTGTTCTGCGGAGGGGTCGGGTACTCGTCGTTCTCGTCGGCGACGACGGGTGATGATTCACGGGTAGATGGCTCCGGGGTTGCTTGCATTTGGTACGGTGTTGTTGGGTTCAGAAGTGAAGGCGAATGGTAAGGAAGTCGGTTCTTTCAAGTTATAGCAATTTCATGATGACTCCTGGGCCCGGGCCTCGCACTGGCAGTTTCCGGCCCTCATTTGGATGCGTGGGAAATATGAGACCGCGTTTGAGTCAGGTGATATTCACGTGACAAAAATAGGCTGACGATGACTCAGACAAATTGCGTACGCGACTTGCGCGCGACATCGTTTCTGAGTTGAGCTCATCGGTTGGGTTCTTCAAGTCCGTTCGTGAGACATCCTTTGGACGTCTCCGATCCGACTAGTGCTAAGCCGTTTCACATGCTCACCGCCCGTAAACAGAATCACATTCATTAACATTGGACGCCAGCACGCCCCCAATATCTCCGAATGGGTGGGGTGCTTGGTTTCTCAAGCTAAACAGACCTCTTTAAAAGTCGAGGATGTGTGGGTCGGGAGTCGCCATACCTGCTGGTACTGCACCCTCTGAGCGAGCGCGATGTCCACTCCATATGCACCCCCAGCTGGCTACGGTGACATCTCGTTCGTCGAACTTGTCCCACTTGCTCTTCGCTTCCTCGGTCTTGGTGAGTGTCACTCAACCTGTCTACCGGAGGTATCATTTTGCTCACCATCCCCGTCGGTGCAACCCCATTAGGCCTGAAGTTGGTGTTTTTGGCGTTGTCTTACCCTTTCAGTTCAACCAAGTTCTCCCTCAAGCGTGTGCTGTGGCGTCAATTCGTGAGGGCTATCTGCCCGCCCAGTTCCATCCGCCAGCTGCAGTTCGTCTGCCCAGCTACTGGTGTTTTGTACCAGAAGTACATGCGTAGTCTTCCCAACAAGCCACCAGTTATTTCCGAGAACATTGGTGATGGCATTTCCTTGCATTGGATGGGCCCGAAGACGAACAAGAAAGTCATGTACTACCTTCACGGTAAGTCGGCATCAAAGCGCTCACTATCCCCATCCATAACTGACGGTGTATTGGATACCAGGTGGAGGATTCGTCTTGCCTGCCGTTGATGGTCACTTTTACATGTTGGACTGGTGGCGCAACGAGGCTAAGAAGCGCCATGGCATCGACTTCAGCATTGCCGTGCTCGAATACAGTACGTATTTGATTGATTGCACATCATCCTGCCAGTTGTCTAAAGCACGCATGATAGGTCTCATTAACTTCGCACCATGGCCCACCCAGCTTGTGCAGGTCGCTGCTGGCCTTGCCCACCTACTGAAGGAGGGCTACGACCCCGCCAACATCACTGTCGTCGGTGACTCAGTCGGCGGTCACGAAGTCATCTTCCTCCTCGCTCACCTCATCCACGGTCACCCCGCCGCTGATGTTCTCAACCTCGAGAAACCTCTCGCTGGGGCTGCCGCACTCTCACCATGGCTGTGTTTCGGCACAGAGACCACGTCATGGAAGCAACACGGTCACAGCGACGTCATGCCCCTCGGCGCTCTCAACAAGTGGTCTGGATGGTTCATCAAATCGAGGACTCGCACCGATGACTCTTACTACTTCGAACCTGCACTTGCCCCGGCTGAGTGGTGGGGTGGACTGGAGAAGGTCGCAAAGAACGTATTGATGGCGGGTGGTGCATCGGAGGGTATGTTCGATGATATCGTTACCACCGAGAAGGCGATGGAGAAGGGCGCTGGCAAGCAGGTCAAGCTGGAGATCTTCGGTCAGGAGGGTGCGAACCATAACGAGGCTTTGGTCGAGTTTGCTTGTGGTGATGCTCCAGGTTCTACTAACTACCGCATGCTCGAGTGGTTGAAGGAGGTTTATGCCTGAACAGTTTTCCTAGAATGATTACGCATGGATGTATCACTTTGTAATTATCTATAATACTTGTATGCTCACCGTATCCAGTCATGTTTGATACCAACGTCGTCTTCGAGAGTCAAAACTTGGGCTGGAACTCGAGTGAATGATACCGTACAAGTACATCTGAAGTAAAAATCATGAGGGAGGCATATCCATCGTCATCATGGTAGATGAAAACCGGGACGGCGGTTCCAGCAAAAGTGGCGCCTCGTCCGTGTCCATCTCAACACTCTCCTCCTGACTCTCCACTATCTCCGTCTTTTTCAGCAGAGGATGCATTCCGGGTTTTGAGAGGACCGCGACTGTTGGAGAGTCGCCCGCAATTCGCACCATCCGTAGCTGCTGAACGTACGCAACTTCCTTTTGGTCCCATTGTCTAAACAGATCGACGTTTTGTGGATCCGTTAGATCAATGACCTCTGGTAATACAGGTGATTGCCAAGTAAGCTATGTAAACGGGCAAAAGTCAAGACAAAAGTCGCACCGATACCCGTCCGGTATTCTTCCGCTTCCCGCTCCTTTATTGACTCCAAATTCTGCTCTTTCGCACTCTTCGGCCTCCCCTTCCGTCGTGAGGCTCTCTCTGACTCTAACTCCGCGTCGAATCGGGTGAACCAGATATCCTTGACGATCGAGTGCATGTCTTCGAGGGTGAGCACGCCTTCTGGTGGGATGGCATGGTAGAAAAAGCCAAACAGGTTCACTGTGTAGAAGAGAAAGTACATCAATGAGACCGCTCAGTAGTGACGCTCAGTGGTCAGTGGTGTGTATGCGAACGATGCGCACCTTGATCACCGTGCTTTCTTGTCCGAGCTCTTGCAAGCTCTGCAAGTTTACTTTTCCGTATTTGTGTCCGCACGAGCTGGTCTGCTTTTCTCGATAGCGGGTGGAAAACTTTCTCCTTCTTTTGCCCTTTCGGTTTCTTTCCTGTATTCGGTGCCATCTTTCACTGTTCTGAAGTTTCTGGATGGAAGTGGTATGGGAAACTGATGTGGGGGGGGCAAAGACCAGGACCAGGCAATCTTTTACTCTAAATCACGACGGGGAATCTAATCATACGATCTTATCTTATCTCTAAGCGTGACAGCACGCGTCAAACACGTGTCGCGTCACGACGGTCACGGATACTTACTGGAACAGCGTGTCCGTGCCAAGTCAGACTGCAGACTGAGATATAAACCAGCATTTGCTTCCGAATCACTTTCTCCTATCTCTCCCTTCTACCACCACTATCCACCTCACTACACATTATGCCCAAAGGCTCTTCCAGCAGCAGCAACTACGGTTGGGGCTCTAGCGGCTACACCGTTAGCAACTCCGGAAACAACAGCTCCGTACGTCACTTTTCCCGT
This sequence comes from Cristinia sonorae, assembly GCA_021029105.1. Taxonomy (NCBI): domain Eukaryota; kingdom Fungi; phylum Basidiomycota; class Agaricomycetes; order Agaricales; family Stephanosporaceae; genus Cristinia; species Cristinia sonorae. Next base: position 524,099 of record JAEVFJ010000006.1, on the reverse strand, counting down.
TATTTACAAAACACGACAACGTGCTCATCATTTTCCCGCAGGGTAACCACTACTGCAGCCGTGGTAACAGCTCTGGCCAGTCCGGCTACCATTACTCCAACTCGTAAGTCTGCTTATTTCACGCCACTTCTTCTGTGTTACTGACCGCGATTATCAGCGACGGGAGCTACTACTATAGTAACCCTAATGGGTCTACGTACTACAACAGTGGCGATGGGTACTCCAACTACACCTCTCCCAGTGGTCAGAGCTACACCAACTCCAAGTAAACTACGAACCTGAAGTTCGTTAGTCCCGCACTCGCGCTCCGAGTCCGTCATTGAATATCACCGACATCGAATGTTTCAACAGTACATTGGCTCGTTGAAAGAATCCTATTCTGCTGTATCAATGTGACTATTAGCATATAAATACTGTTCCGAATCAATGGAAAAGTTCCTATCCTTAGATTCCTCTTGCAATCTGACCCGGTGTGACCCGACGCGACTGTGTGACAACAGACGTCTTGTGGCGCCGGGATACTCTCGTGAGTCGTCTCAGTAACTTGAACCATCACAGTCAACGAATAATGCACCCCGCTATCTGTGTGTAACTCATGAGTCTGTCAGTTTTCTTGACCCATTCATAAACTTACTGACAAACTTCGTTCCGAAGAGCTCGCGTGGGCTCAAGCTTTGAGTTCGACGCAACACGACAACTTCGAAAGCCAAATCCCGTCTCATCTGATATATCATCCCAGAACGGGCGTACGCAGGCTTGTCTGGAGATGCTGGGTTTGGTACAGCAGGGAAGGGTTGAGCTTCGGTCGAAGGTGAGCGTCGTGTCGGGGCGTGTGCCTCTCGCTCAACGGGATCGACTCTCACACTTCATGAGCGACTCACTATTTTTGATTGTAGATAAACGGAAATGCTGCCCCTTTGGCGTGACTTGATTGCCCCGTACTTGGCAACTCGGATTCGAAGCCTGTCGTCCTGGACCACAACACCACTGTCAAAGTGAGTGCTGGTCCTATCGTGTCAATACGAACCAATAATCAAGCTTTATCTTACAGCGCGTCCTCAACGCTTCGGATGGGTCAGTCTCGCTCAGCCAGTCTCTGTACTGGCTCTGTGAGTGTGATGGAACGCGTCGCGTCGCGTCACAGTCACAGGCTCTTCGTCACGCGTTTATAAAGCCGCAGCTGCTCCCTGAGTCACTGTTCCACATCTCTCCCTCTTACCACCACCATCTCGTCGCCCAACTACCATCACCATGTCTGAAGACTCTTCAAACAACAATAACTATGGCTGGGGCTCTGACGGCTACAACGTCGTCAACTCCGGAAACAACCGCTCCGTATGTCCCTCCTTCACGACTGCAGGGTTAATAATATAGTGTGCTCACCGCCCCCACGACACAGGGCAACCACTATTGTCGCCGCGAGGGAAGCTCTGGAAAGTCAGGATTTCATTACTCCAACTCGTAAGTCCTTGCTTCGCGTTATTATTTCGACGCCGCTGACGGCTATGGCGGTGATCCAGGGACAAGAGTTACTACTATGACAACCCCAACGGGTCGAAGTATTACGACGATGGGAAGGGGAATACCAAGTACACTTCCCCTAGTGGAAAGAGTTACCGCAAGTCCAATGCCAAGTGAACTTGAACAGTAACTGAAAGGTAGCGAGGTCTTTCACGGCCCTGCGCTCTCGACTGATTCAGACTGCCTTGTCCAAACAGCCCGAAGGAGCGTAACGACTCGATCCGCTGAGTGCAGGGTCATTTAAACATGGGTTGCTGAAAGGAGTGTACATGTACTGTATTGGCCTTGAATTGATGACATGAGGTTGAGCTTTGATCCGCTTCGCGAATGAGGTTTGTGACTGGACGCGAGTGTGATATCGGTGTGGCTGTGTCACGGTCCTGGGATTGTTCTGAACAGTCCCGTTTGCGGCGAGTCAACTTGAACCGTCGCCGACGCCGCTCACAACATGCAGGCAACACTGGATGCCGTCTCTCTAAAGCGTACGCGCAACCCGTGGTCTCTCTGCGCCTCTCTCATGCGGGCTCGTTCTTCTCAGATGTCACGAAAGCATTGACATGTCTCTCCAAGTACGGCGACGAGCTCATTTTCCAGGCAACCCCGGAACGGCTTTTGTTCCACACTAGGAACAGCTCGTCTACTGCGTACTGTCGGATAGTCTACCATAAACAATTCTTTACTACCTTTCGAGTCGGGAACTCTCAAGACTGGGCCGGAGAAGAGGTATCGGTGGATGGGCAGCTGGCGACAAGGGTGAGTAGCGTAGCTTATCTCGTCGACTCGTGCTGATTAATACCATTTAGGCACTTCTGACTATCTTGAAGCATCGTACTGTGGAAAAGTCTGTGCACAAGTGTGAGATATCCATTGTGAACGGCGAACCGGGAGGTAGTGCAGACGAGGACCACGACAGCCTGGAGAGCAAGCTCATTCTCCGGCTGCACTGCAAACATGGTGCGCAGCCTTCTAGTCTATACCTTCCCACTTGACTTACTTTTTGGACCAGGCGTTATCAAGACTCACAAGCTGTTGCTCTCTGAAACCTCTCGCCAAATGGCCCCGAATGTTCCCGACTCACCAGTATTATCGCGTCTCTGTATCGGGCCCAAAGCCATCAAGGACATTATTGAACACTTTCCGGTATCCAAATTTACGAAAGTAGACCTGCAGCTTATCTGGAGCTTCGGTGATGATGAGGTTCAGGTGAGGAGTCAGGAGTCGTCCACGGATCCTCGAGGTGTGTAGTCAAGACTAATCCACGACCGTGATAGAGAAACTGAAGTTCTGTATAGGGTCATCACAGCTCTCAACCGAGTTGACCGTCGGTGCTGAAGAGTTTGATACCTATTCCATTTACACGTCTCCAATTGTCATTGCATTCCATCTCAAAGAATTCAACGTGAGTGATCCTTTTCTACGCTAAAGGCGTCAGTGATGGAGTTTTTGGGATGCATATAGGCAGCGATTGCCTTCGCTGAGTCATGCAACCTCACGCTTGACCTACGTTTCACCGACCCTGCCGACCCGCTCTTCATCGAGGCAGAAGGAGCAGATCTCTACGACACGTTGTTCATCATATCTATGAGCCAAGTAACCGGCGTAACAGCATCGAACAACAACACTTCGCACTCGCGATCCACCCGACAACCAACTCGGAAACGACCGCTTGAGGACAGCAGAACGGAAACCGCATCTTCTAGCGGGAGGAACACGCCGCTTTTGGGTTCGGGAAAGAAACGACCACAGAAAGCCATCGTTCCTGTTGAACCTTCCAAGATGGCGCGGGCGACCTCGAGCATCCGCGACTCTCCAGCCGGCTCTATGCCTCCTCCACCTGTACCAGCCTCTGCAACGCGTCAAATATTACCCAGTCAACGATACCCTCCTCACTCCCAAGGGGCCGCACGTCAACCTACACCTCAAGAGGAACCTCTCTTCCTGCCAAGTTCGCAGCTGTCGCAAGCTGACCAGGAGCTCATCCGTGAATCGGGATTAGGCATCGAGGACATGAATATGGATGAGTTCAATGCTATGATGGACGACGATGGGGAGGAGGTGTTTGACGGAGGGGCGGTGGTCGGTGATGTCGGTGGTGACAGGGAGAGGGAGACGAGTATGGATATTGAGGATACTCAGATGGCCCCAACTCAGGGCGGGTCCAACTCGAGTGATTGGGTGAGTGCTTTCTATCGTTCTGTTGATGACATCCTCGCTGAAACGTAGTTACAGGGATTCCGGCCTCTTTTTGATGATTAGTTCAGCGCTCCATCATAATGCATTCATGTGTTTGGACATTTTGGCGGGCAAATATCTTGGAACGCGTACATAACTCAAGACAACTAACAAAATTCCAGACACTCAAGATCTGCGACTATGGTCCTCACTCAAGTCTCTGTGACAAACGGATCCGACACTTGGGGGTAGGGAACGCTTTCGATGAAGGCCGCCCTTACGATGTACGCACTCTTATCCTCGTTTCTCCGATAGTATATCACAGACCGCTCATTCCTGGAGAGAATTCAGCATGTCAATGATAAGTAGGTTGTCGCTTCCATGGCCTCGGACACTAACTGATAATCAATATTATTATAGAAGAACCCGCTCCGCCCATCCCTGGCCCTGTACTTCGTCCATTTGTTCCCCTGTACGCAGGAACTTGTCGGCTGGCTTCAGGATCGAACGAATACGGATTCTTACCTTTTTGTTAATCCCTGAGCGGAGGATCGTGTATCCCGTGGGCAGAACTCTTCCTCTCCATTGTTTGTCAAGGTTATTTTGGGCTGAGGGCGTATCGTCTATCTCTGCCTGAGTTGGTTCGTTGGTCGGCATGGTGGAGGGGGCTTACTTCGAGTACACCGTAACGCTGGGCCTTTAAACATTTTGCTACGGAAGGCACTGCGGAAATGCCTTGTCTTTCGTTCTCTCTGCAGCTGCGCAGGCCTAAGTAGGCCATTGACTTCTGCCAGACAACCTTTCCCACCGGTGCCGTGGCGAGATTGGGAAATTGTTGGAACCTCGCCACAGTCGAAAAGCACTCCAAAAATGGGCCTTGTCGTATTTCCTCCTATCTGTATGATGCACAACCCCAACGGACTCACTCTGTCCGATCAGTACCGACTTACTGGTTGAGAAATTCTATCGCCATTGTATCTTCCGGTTTTCGAGTCATCGTCGGACGCCTTGTCAGGACATTTCGACTCCCTCAGAGGTTCTACGGGCGTAGCCCCTCTTCAAGAATCTCGCTGTCAGTCGGCATTAACACATGTCAAAGCACGCGAAGCTTCACCCGTAATCCAGCGTTGAAGGAGTATATTCGATGCGATACTGTGCAGCGTGGAACAAATCATGGACACGCTCCGAGAAGACTTCTGGGTCGACTTTGCCCGCGAGGTGGAGAGAGAGAGAGAGAGAGAGAGAGAGAGAGAGAGAGAATGTATAGGCTTAGAGATTTAGGAGAAACACGAGAGTCAGAATGCACCGACAGTACAAAGTCCTCGTGCAACGTTTTTTTCGTTGATACCTCTTGTTCAAGCCCTATTGCGGGCTGTCAGCATCATGCGAACAGCTGAAGGCACCATAGCATACCCGTGGTACAGCACTTGAATATGTGCATTGCCCCGAGAGACCTCTTCTTGTCCATTAGGGGAGGTTCTGCAGATCATGTCTTCCCATTGGTGGAGGCTGGAACCATCCTCATTCTTCCGGTAGTAATTATCGAAGGCGCCATTCCTGCGCATATGAAATTAAGTATCAGCGACCACACATAACATCGTGCAACGGGGAGATAGAGGGGTACAAACCTGTAATTGACGTAGAAGTACCCTGTTCTACCGTTGGGACCCACGAACTTCCGGAAGTATGAGACACGATTAGGGTACTGTATACGGTAGCGGAAGTATGGTCAGCGACGAGGTGAAAGGATGTCGTGGACACTGGTGAGCTCACCTGCTCGTGAATCTTCGTGCCTCGAGCAAATATTTTGTATCCTTGGGGCAGCCTCATGCCGTCCCATCGTTCGTCGAGGTGGGCCATGTTGTCTAGGATAGTTCTTTGTTTTGAAAGTGACGATGGGAGTGAAGTGAGGGAGGTTGAGAGGGGGGGACTATAGCACGTCCTAATAAGACCTGCTAACAACAACCCCCCGGGGACCATGTCACACAGACCCCTCCATTCCCGGGCTCTTCATCCTATTTTTTGGCATTTAGCAAGCTGGTTTTCGGACAGGAGGGGCCGCCATCCTCCGAAGCAGAGTAATGGTCGATGCGTGAGGGGTTGGCGACACATTTACTGAGATACACTGATTTCGTTTCACTGGCAAGGATCGTTGATTTCGAAGAAACATCGACACCGTCGCTGCTGGTGAACTTTCACCTTTGGGAAGCTAGGTTCAATAGACAGCGGTCAATGTTGTAAATCAGCCACTCACCAGATGTTTGGGTGCTTAGTACGTTCGCTGAGCCTTCAGTGATTTCGTAGTTGAAGTTATACTTACTGCAGAACCGCATCCCCTTGGCATTGTAGTCTTGTCCCGTATTCGGAGCTGTTTCGGAGAGTAAATTGAAAGTCGCGGGAGGACACCAGAAATTGTGACCCGGCCTGTGACGCCACGAGCTACCGGTCACAGCGGAAGCAAATTCACTCACCTCTTCGAAAGTTTCGAGGTGCGCGTACTTTCGTATTCCCCGCGACTTGTCAATGCAGATAACCAGAGGCAAGCTTCCCAGCTACAGAAAACAGAATACACCATTTTTTTCAGAGACAATCAACAGTCACCTCAACTTCCCACTTCTCACTTCCGCCTCGAAGCACCATCCTTCATTTCTGACGAGACGTTTCCTCGTATTCCTCTTCCGCAGAGTATATTTGGAGCTATCCAGCGGCCATACAATCTAAAGCTTGCGCGTCGGGAACAGAGGTTCTGGGTGAGACAAATTTATGTGAGGAGAGGGAGACTACAGAATATCATGTTGTAGGTTGTTTGAAGTCCTTCACAAGCATATGACGCACTTCGCTGTGTTTGATCTTCATCACACTATCCAAGTTGTCCTCAGTTAACCTTATTCGAAAAGGGAATGATATGTTAGACGTACCGTTGAACGGAACGACCAATCGAATGTAAGGGTTTCCTCTGGTCGTGGTCACAACTCCGCTCGCAGAAGTCTTGCGGCAGAAGTCATGACGTCTATAGATAGAGGACCCGTCTTCGTTCCTTCGATAGTAGCTGAACAGCTCGTCATCCCTGATATACGGAGCAACTGAGCCTGTCGTGTAAGGGGTTCCCCAAAGTGAAAGCACCGACCTGTATACGAGATAGAAATATCCACTCCCTCCGGCGTTGGGAGCGTCGAAGGAAAATCGATATGTGAAATCTTCAATGCCCTGTATATAAATTTGGTGAGAAGATGGTCTTAAAGCATTGATGAGTGTCAGGGGAATGGACATACGTCTCCATCCCACCTGCGGCTACGACTGGTTATGCTGTATCCTAAAGGCAGTATCATACCGTTCCAAAGGTCGTCAAGAGTGGGTAGAGCGGGGGCAGCCATTGTAGTATCAGGGTATGGGTGAAGGAAGTTTGACTATTCGCGGTACTTATATGCATGGCAAGTTAGGAGGGAGAAACCCGTGACATAAGGTGGTCTTTCACCTGGGCCATTCTAAGCTCCTTTCTTTGAAAGTATAGGGGCATCCTCCGTGGACAGAAGTTTTTGGATAAAGCGTATACGTTCAAGTGAGTGTGCAACACATCCGACACAAACAGATACACATTGTCAACTCACTGGAACCTAAAGGAACGTTGTTGCATACCTCGGCAGAAGGAATCCGTCGAATGGAGTCGGTTCTGACTGAGGAGGGTTATGGTCTAGATAGTCTTTGGCCCGACAGAGGTCCGACGGATGATGCCCTCCGAGTCGCGCGGATAGAAGGAGGACTGGTCTTTATTTTGCGATAATACTAGCTATCAAGTACGCTCCTACTGTAGACCGAGACGGGTAACAGTAGCCCGCAAGTGCAGGGGGCCAGTCGAACGAATTGAACGGATCAGACTCACATGCAATTAGAAAGAAGTGTCCTTTCCTTAACCTTCCATCTCGGATAATCTCGAAATTCGACCCACGCACTGTATATATGACAGGGCGAGATCTCTCAAACGATCCGGAAGCAGTTTCAAAAGCGGCGAATTTGAATAAGAAATGTGGCTATGACACATTGGGGCAAGAGTCTCATTTCAGCCTTTGGCAATCCTATGCATCGATGAATCCAGGTTAGTAATGCGACGCAACCAGCGGGTGAGTAGCAGATACTCACGCCTTCAACCCCGCCATGTCACCGTTAAACTCGTCTTGATCACCAGGGTTCGGGCCAGAGTCCGCGTACTGCCAGAATGTGGTGAATCTATCCACCGGACGTTTTCAAGATCAGTATGTTCATACAGAAATAACAGGAAATGTACTCACGACCATCCGGCAGGTAAGGCCCCAATCGAGGACGCGTACCGGGCAATCCAAAGTGGGTTTGTGGACGCGAAAGCAGCGCTATTACCCGTGCAGGTTGTCCACCAGTCCGTGGTCGTATAGATTACCGGGTAACTGTAGATATCGGTAAGTTCCAGTGAGTCCAGAAAGGACTCGGAGGGATAACAGGGTTGAAGCAAAGCAAAGACGTACGCGCCGGTGGAGGAGTGGTAGGTGTTGGAAAAGTCTTTAATCCAGGAGACCATAGCAGATGCACTGAGACCGTAGCATTCTGCGCCGCTGGGGTTGTCTATGGGCGATGTTGGGTCAGAACCTCCACCGCTGGCTTGAAAACACAATTACATTCGATATCCAACGCTCCGGGGAGCGTGATCCCGTCGCTGGACCAACCACCTGTACCATGAGCAATAACTCAGTCATTGAAGCAATGAGCCAGTGAAAAAAAAACGTTACACGTACCGCCATTGGCGATGAAGTACTTGGCTTGAGTGGCACCGGATGATGAATCAGGGTGTGCGAAATGGTATCCACCTCGGATAATCCCTGCATTCGTCGCAGCGATATAGTTCGCGCTGAAATCCGGGTCGATAAACGCTGCATAGCAAGCTCAGTCTCACCAACAGGACGGGATTCATGAAGAGGTCAGAAACGTACTGTGCCCTTCGGTAGCTTTGATGTACGCAAAACTAATCCCGTTGGCCTTGGCAGCGTTGAAGTTCACGACGCCTTGATAGTTAGAAACGTCGATACCCTTGGGTGCTGCACGCTTGATGAGCGTCGGGTTGGCAGAGACGGCTGAGGCAGCAAGAAGGGAGATGACAGAGGTAATAGTAACGGCCTTCATCTTGACTTGAACTAGTAGCAACGAGAAGCTACGGTTGACTGTTCTGCGGAACCGTTTGTACCTCCCCGGTATTTATGTACCTCGGTATTGGGGCGAGAAGTGGCTTTGAGCCAACAAACCATCCACGTGCAAGGTCTTCATCTGACAGTGAAGAAGCAGGAGAAGTGGAGGAGAGACATGCGCAAACGTCATGACGCGGCATAATATGCTTGCCCACTCCCTTGCTTCGAGGCAAATTGTCAGTCAAACGTTCAACTTGCTATGTATTGACCAGGTGGAGTTGTGTGCTTCTGTGTTGGCGAACTGATGGCGATGTTAGTAAATGGTCAAAGAGAAGAGTAGCAGAGGTGGCTTACTGGTTCGAAGAAGAGCTGCTATCGCATGGGTCCTTCGGCGAATAAAGCTGTCGATACTAGATAAAGAATGACATCTGTGCGCTCGTGATATTTCGCGGGTCCGACTGACAGCGGCCGCCGTTCTGAGCAGCTGGAAACATTCGTGGCGAGGCTCGAGCGGATCGTAAACAGCGGACCCTCAAGCCTGAGGACCACGCGCGAACTGTGTGACGTCGCGGGTTACCTGGCGGGTCCGGAGGTCGCTCGGATATCGATTGATCTCTCGGTCGCATCGACTCGCAGGTGTGGTAACATCCTGTGTCACCTTGTTAGGCCACAATTGTGCGGTCGAGATCAATGACCCGAAGCCTTTGGAGCGGAATAACTTTCTGTGACCACTGCAACTTCAAGAATGGACAAGAATAGACTGCTGTGTTTCCGGCGGGCCCCGGAAGGCCTAGGTTCGAGGAGAGAAAGGTTATCAGGTGGTCAATAATGTTCTGCCACAAAGACCGTCAGTCTAGATTGTATGGGGATACTTTTCAACTCACCAGATGTTCTATGTACAACGACAATGATTTTACAAGTTGGAAAACGGTATGGGAATGTGCAACTTGAAGGGTATTGGATGATCTGTCACAAAGGAGCGTGCGCCTGTGGGTTATGTTCGGATTTTTCGTGAAGCAAAGCGAGGACTTGATCGACTCCAATGTGGTTATTTCAATTTTCATTTGGCCAGGCACCGAGATTCTGGGGCACAGATAGAAGGTGGTTTGAGTGGTTTCACTCGTATATCCCAAACATGCTCATCTCTCGAGGACTCAGATTGCTGTGCGTTTACAGTGACCCAGAGAGTTATTTAGTCAATAATGTCGGAGGATGAAACCAATGAAACAAAGACCGAGGAGGAGGAGAGGAACCATGGTAACCAGAGGACGCTTACGTCAGATCGATAAACCCAAAAAGGCAGGAGTGTTGTTTTGGGATTGGAGTGGCGACGAAACAGAGCAGCAGTTTCTCAAAAATATCCTCCTCACCGTCGACCACGACGACCACGCTCTCTGCACACCCTTCCTCGTCGTCGCACACGGCGTCGGCCACCCCACAGCCCTCGCCATCCGCTGGCATTCCGTCCAAAGGCACCAGTGTCCACCATCAACAGCCGTAATCGCGATCGTTGCCATCTGGAACACGCACTGGACGCGCTTCAGGCCGACCATCCCAATCAACAGGGCTCACACAGACCGTGCAATTCCATTTTTCTTGTAACTGGAAAGGAACGGAGACTTATTCCAAGACAAGTCTAACCCCGCGTATTCCTATTCTCACACATCCCTTTCGAATGTCCTCCCAGAGCGCCGTCAACCAAAGGCAACAGCAGTTACAGCACAACCCTCCTCCTTCCGTCCGTCACTCAAAAATCACCGTCGAGTACCACCGTCCCTCGAGGGAGTCAATTCAGGAGTACAACGACCTCCTTGCAGAAGCGAACCTGCACGCAGCTGCCGCCGCCAACTACCACGATCCTTTCGTCCCATCACGACAAGCTCCCCCACCCCCGACCTCCGCAAACTCATCCACAACGTCCACGTCGCCAAAGCCACATCCAGGGCAGGGATCCCCGAGAGTCCGTAACTCACTTCACAAACCCCAGCCATCAAGGAAACACAGCCTGCCAAACTCATCCGCACCCAAGAACCTCGATCACGATCCTTTCGCTGCGAACAACACAATGACTGCTCCCCCACCCCGCCCATCGCGTGCCAACACGGCCAACCTTACAGACATATTCCCTTCTCAGAACAACCTTGCCCGTCACCGTCTTTCAGATCCAGTCGGCCTGCCTCCCGAAGCTGCCTTCTACTCTGAGATCACGGATCCGTCTCCCGTTCAAATCCCTTCCAACCCTAATGTTGATCCCGCGAACTATCCCCTTCCCTCCACACCGAACCCCTCCGTGATTAGTGCTGGAACCACAGGCCGTGCACGCAGTGGAACCACCACGAAATCAAAGAAGGGCATGTTCAACTTCATGTCCGATTTCTTGAACAGTTCCAAGCGGATTGAGATCAGCACACCCTACGACCCCGTTCATCTCACACACGTCGGTTTCAACTCTTCTACCGGAGAGTTCACGGGTTTGCCGAAGGAATGGCAACAGCTCTTGCAGGAGAGCGGAATCTCAAAGTCTGAGCAGGAAAAGAACCCTCAGGCCGTCATGGAGATCGTCAAGTTCTACCAAGAGACTGGCGGAGGAGGTGCATCAGTATGGGACAAGATGGGTGCTGTGGCCCCCCAAGGTCAACCAAGCAGACCATACGTTGATGATGGCCTCCAGAATCCAGTGAGTAGTTTGTGTCTATCTCTCTCGTAATGCGGAGCCCTCATGATCTTTGACTTGCCGCATCTTAGCGCGCCGCCCCTCCCCCACCCAAGAAGTCTATTTCAGCGCCTCTTACCGCACCTCCCAATAACGGTTACCGACCTGCTCCTCCCCCGCCTGCACCACTCACGCCTTCGCTTGACCGGTCTACATCTCAACGTCTCCCACCCGCCACCTCAAAGTCCCCAAAGAGCGGTGAGCAATTGACGCGGTCAGCCACTACTCGTGATACACGTTCTCCGGGTCCGCCCAAGCAGCATGGCCAACACGCACCATCCCACGGGCATGGATACTCTCATAGTGGTGCGCACACGCCTGGGAAGAAATCGTCGCCAGGGTCCTCGCAGACCGACTTGCCATTGAAGACGTCCTCTGGTGGATCGGGCAATAGAGCTGATGGGAGGCAAGTCGCTCAACAACAAGCGCCAAGTCCCGCAACAGCCAGTCTTCAGAAGGCTGCTGCTGCTGGAGTTGCTACACCGAGGAGAAGAGAGAAGAAGGATAAAGACAAGGAGGCGGATATTGTCAAGCGCTTGCAACAGATCTGTACAGACGCAGACCCGACGAGGTTGTACAGAAACTTGGTGAAAATCGGTGCAGGGTGAGTCATACATCGTGAACATAAAGGTTTTCGAGATATCCATGGTGGTTGTAGTGCTTCGGGTGGTGTGTACACTGCGTACCAGGTCGGCACGAACCTCTCCGTGGCCATCAAGCAGATGGACTTGGAGAAGCAACCCAAGAAAGACCTCATCATCAACGAGATTCTCGTCATGCGGGCGTCACGGCATCCTAATATCGTCAACTACATCGACTCATTCCTCTACAAGAACGAGCTCTGGGTCGTCATGGAGTACATGGAGGGCGGTTCTTTGACCGACGTCGTGACGGCGAACTTGATGTCCGAAGGTCAGATCGCTGCGGTGTCGAGGGAGACCGCGCTGGGATTGGAGCATCTGCACAAGCACGGCGTCATCCACCGAGACATCAAGAGCGACAACGTGCTGCTCAGTATGAACGGTGATGTCAAGCTTAGTGAGTGCATCTCAAAACCTAACTTCGCGTTTATCTCGGAGCTGTTCGTGCTTAGATGACCTGTTCCTTCGTATCTTTTAGCTGATTTCGGCTTCTGTGCGCAAATCTCGGATGGCGCGAAGAGGACGACGATGGTGGGAACACCATATTGGATGGCACCAGAAGTCGTCACTCGCAAAGAATACGGACCGAAAGTCGATATCTGGAGTTTGGGTATCATGGCAATTGGTGCGCGCAATCACATCACGATCGTTGTCTCCCGGCCTTGCTAATAATGTTGCTTTGGGTAGAAATGATCGAGGGTGAACCGCCATACCTGAACCAGAACCCACTGAAGGCTCTGTATCTGATCGCAACGAACGGTACACCGACAATCGCCAACCCTGAGTCACTCTCATCGACATTCAGGGACTACCTCTCAAGGACGTTGGAAGTTGACGTCGAGAGAAGACCAAATGCCACAGAGTTGCTCCAGGTGAGCTCCAGCCTTTCTTATTCTCCCTTAACCCCTGGGGATCCATCAAATCCGGTGACTATGGTAACTGACACCCGGCTTGCACTTCTTCTCAGCATCCGTTCTTCAAGCTGTGCGAGCCTCTGCGTACTTTGGCACCCCTGATCAAAGCTGCGCGGGAGATTGCGAAGTCCAAGTGATTTGGGATTTTGTTCTTTCTCAGACGGGCTTATTACCCCATTCACTTCAATTCCCAGACGTTCCTCGGTGGTATTTTTGTTTGTTTGTCTGCTTGACTGCACTGTTCCATCTCCCCGTCCCGTTCTCCTTCGATTTTTATGGCAACACGATGATGATGATGATGCATGGAATGATCCTATGTCTCTCTCTCACCTACCTCCCCGATTCCTCTGACGTTCCACAATTTATTCCCCTTTGGACTCATCCTTGCCCTTACCCTACCCTACCCTCGCCTTCAGCCTGTTGTGTGTCTCACTCTGTTGTGCTCCATCAACCATCAATCAATCTCCCCATTATAAGTATTCAATTCAAGAAGATACTCCTCCCTTCGTTGCGGTCTGTTGTCTGTATTTGACTCTCTCGTTGCATCACTCCTTAAGATACCAAAGGTTAAATTGTTCTTAGCGTTGGGTCTCCCCGTTATACCTACGTACAAGTGGTGACGACTTGAGAAAACTTGTACGTTGTAGCTGCATTACACCATTGTTTAGACGGCCAAAATTATCTACAGGAATCGAGTGTCTCTTTTGTCACTTTGTAAGAAATAACATGCGTGGATGCAAACCTCACAGGTCTCCTGCTATAATGTATGTATAGATTACATATTACGTAGAGGTAAAATGACAACGGTGTCCATGGATCCGGAATAGACACGTCTCCTCCATAGAGCACTAGATCAGTAATGCGGCCCCCAACCTACCCATTCAAAACGAACTCGTCAGCTAGCTCCTCGTAACAAAAGCAGAAAGCTCAACACGCACCTGCGAACATATTCGCCAAATTCATCACATCCGTCGCCTCAGCGATCAATTCGTTCACCGTAAACTCCACCGTCATGGTCTTGTCCAATTTCCTGCTTACCGCGCTCAATGCTCGATCTGCGTTCTCGTCCGCGAGTGACCCGCTGGTCATGTCGATCCCGAGTGCGTATCGGACGGCTTCTTCGGTGAGGAGCCCGGTGTCCCCTGTACCTTGGACGCGTTTCACTTTGATCTCGCTCGCGGTCCTGGATTAAGAAGTCGTTAATTACAGTGTGTGACGGGTGTAAGGATTCTTGTATGAACGTACCAAGAGTGCAGGGGATCGTATTTGAAGACTTCCAGCACCGTCACGATGACACCCGACCCGGCTCTCAGCACCCTCAACGTCTCCTCTGCACAACGCTGGAAAACACCTTGCGTGCCGGAGGTGCCCAAGCCGTCCACCATATCCCTCGTCAACCTGAACGGAACTCTCTCCGGAATCGGCAACATCTTTCCCTGGTCGAACGCAATCCCCAAGTCAATATGCACGACCTCTCCTGTGCTGTTGTCTAGCAGGATATTGGACGTATGTCGATCACCTAGTCCCAGGATGTGTCCAACGATAGAGTTGGTGGCGACGCTGCGGGAGTAGGCGAGACGCATTTTGAACCAGGACATGGGTGTTTTGTGCATCTCCCTAAACCAGTGCCTCATCACGGGATGGAACTTTGACGTGTAGCCGAGGAAGATCTCTAGCATCATCTTCTGCACTCCTGGGTCGTTCTTGATGGCGTCGCGTTTTTCTCTCAGCTCGGTAGTGATCTTGGGACCGTACATTTCGTGGGGGTGATACCTGCCGTAGCTCAGCACGGGGAAGGGTGTTCCTTTCTAAGAAGAGGGTCGTGACGTACCTTGAATGCCCAGGTTCCAGGAAGTCCCTAAGACATTGGGTGTCGGTGACAAACTCAAGAACACCTGCTTGGGAGGACAGAGGAATGACCATGTAGTCTCTAACACTCAGTTTCCGTTTCCGCGTTTCCCGGTCACGACCCAGGATGATATTGACGAGCCTGAACACTTGTTCCATGACGGCATCCTGCCGAAGATCATCGTTCCCCTCGCCCTTGAACTATAATTGGTCAGCAGGGTAGTGGGATGAAGGTGGCGAGCGAAAGAATACCAATTGCTTGTACGTATTACCGTCAGAGCCAATGCACTTCGTGATCTTTGGTAAGTTGACTCCACCAGCGACGCTATATGAGTGCTCGTATGATTGGATCCAAGTACACCTATCATATCGAGTAGTGGGGTCGATGGGCGTGTTGACGGTGATGACGGGCATCCGCACGTCGCGAATTTTGCGAATGGCTAGTCCCTCAGGAATGGGACGACTGGGCCTGGACTTGTCGTGTTTGTGCTTTCCTTTGATCGGATAAGTGGCCCACTCCAAAGATGCGTGACAGACCTCTTCAACATTGCGGATACATGTGCCGAAGTCGCCCTCATTCCTCAGCTTGTCAAAGATGCTCCCAGCAGCATTTGCTCGAGCAACCTGAGATGACGGATTCTCCGCCCGGTTCGACTGTCTGCGGGAGGATAGCTTATGATCGGATTGAAGACACCAGACCTGGGTTAAACTGTGGAAGGGGTGCTCGCGGCACATGCGCATGACAAGTTCTTGCAGGTTTTCCTGATCGAAATTGTCGGTGGACGAGGGTTTGTCGGACATCCGAGCAGTCAGTTGGTGAGCAAGAAAGACGAATTTGTGAGAAGAAACACGCCGCAAAGCCTCCCCGAGCACTCGCTGGAAGTCGCCCCCCTCGTATTCGAAGTTGGAAAACCAGAGGGAACAAAGGCGGATCGCAGAATCATCATCGAAGTCGTCGGAGACCTGCAGCGTACGCGAGTACATCTCAATGGCTTTAACGAGAAACGCATCGCGAGAGTCGATATGCTCTTGAAATTGCCGCTGATCCTCTCGTAGGACCTGATCGGTTCTCTTGATTTCCATAGAAATCAGTTTGTGCGGTTCACTTCCCCGGGAGTGTTTCTTCAGTTCCTCCTGACGCCGGATAAGTTCTTGCCTCTTCCTCTCCACGTAGAATTTCCAGCGTAGGGCATCGGGAGACTTGGCGATGCTGTGGTATTGGTGCTCTGCGAAGAGGGCATATTGATGATAGATGGCCGCTCGTTCCGTACTTTGGGATTGCGAAGGACTCGGATTGGAGTCCACAAACTTCGCCGCTGGGTCGAAGTATGCGCTTTTGATGTCTGCGGATTTCTCTAGGCTCGCTTCTGACGTCCATCGACCCTATGTCTGTGATGAGAGTAGGACTTACAAGAGAAAAATATCTTGCACTTACTAATCTTGCCAATGCAGATGCGGTGCGCATATCACCTGCAGAATCAACTCCAAGCTTGTCTCCCAAGAGTTTTCTGAGATACTGGACGGATAGCTTGGGTTCCCGTTGAAGCCATAGAACTTCAGAGAGTTCTTCAGAAACGTCAAGGTTATCTTGTGCGCTCAGCTGTTGCGCTTTGATAACTGAGTTCAGGGCAATCTGCGGTTGATTGGCCTCGCGTGCAGCTTGTGAAAGTCGTAGGAGACATGACGTCTGAACATCCATCAATGTTTCTGCGAGAGGTGTGCGCATATCTCCGATCTGCTCTCGTTGTTCTTTCTGCAACGCGGAACGCAAGAGAGAGACACGAACAGCCATCATGGCTTCGAGGTCGTGGAAGCTAATACCTTGACATGTTAGATTGCGAAAACATGGTAATGACAATCCCAGACACGCACTCAAAATCCTTATCAACCCTAGACATCGCTCGAAGGTCGACGTGTTGCAGGTCCGACTGGGCTGATACAGTCTGCCATTGCGCGACTTGATGAAGACACATCAGATTCTGGAGCACTTGCCGAATGTCGTTAACAGATTCTGTCCCAAGGTGAGAGAGTTCCTCCATCTCGTCCACCAAGGCCCGGTGGAGGGTAGTGTTGATGACTGAAGGGTCGCGCTCTCGGTATACAGATCGCAGGGCGACGTAGAGCGAGGCCCCGACGTCGCGTTGTTCCGGCCTTTCAGGCAAGTCCCATGTCTCTGTCCGCCAGCCTAGCTTGTAGGTCATACCGCTAGAGTCCAGCGTAAGACCGGAGTTGGCGTCATGTAGGGTGCTCATGGCCAAGTGGTCGAGTCCGAACGCGTGAAGGGACTGCAGAACGCCTTCCGCGTCCCGGGAGCCTGATGCACGCGCTTCCAATCTTGCACCGTGAAATTGGAATGCCTTATCCCACTGCTTTTCGTGGTGGAATCGCTGAACCAAGAACTTCTGTAAATCAAGAGTGTTGATGCCATAGAACCCGTCCGGTTCATCGATATGACTGTAGATGTCATACATGATCTGCTCCGTATCTGTGGTGGTCCCTTTCAAGCCGTTGTACTCCGCTGCGAGTTCAAGGCAAAGCAAAGCAGTCGTGTATGCTCCACATGTGATGGCATTCCTGCTAAGGAGGATGTAGTCCATGTCGAGCCATTTGTCATTGCCCAGAGCATCGCGCTCCTTCGGTGAGGGCGGCCAGAAGTATCGAAGGTGAAAGACTGTGTCGACGATAGCGCGACGGCTGGAAACGCAGGTAGTTTCAGTCCTCAGCAGACGATCAAAGTATACGGAGAGGTAGTCGCGTATTCGTTTGCCTCGAGGCACATTATTGTTTAAATACTCCATCTGCAGGGCTGTATGAACCAGAACAGGAAAGACTTCCTCTGCGAAGGAGGCGTCAACTTGGAGGAGAGATACCAGAGGGGTGTAGAAGGGTGCGTGTACCGCGAGGATATCACTGAGAATGGGGGCGATTTGGGTTATCCACGGTGTGAAGTCTGACGCAATATCCACCCAAGCGGAATTGGTAGTAAGGTCACGAAGGTCAGGCTGGGAGCGAGCTTTGGCTGTCCGGCAGTAATCCTTTAGGAAGGCCAATTCTCCTCGATACTCTCTGGGCCATTCCAGAAGACTTTCGGGATCCAAGGGTAGAACAGATACCAACGCCCTCAGCGTTCCATATGAAATCTGAGCCTGGCATGCCGACGGCTCGTCGAGAATTGTCAAGAGCGAGGCGACAATAGCTTGTTGTGCGATTGGTACCTTGTCTCCATTAGAGGCGCCCCCTCCTTTCCTAAGCCCTTTGACATGCCTCGTCCGGACACTTTGGATCTTGGATTGATTGGTACCAAGATCGTCGGCGAATCCCTTGTGTGATACAAGGTACTCACAAAACGCAGATAGATCTGTGCTGGATCGATGAGCTTTCGGGGGAATACACGCTTTAAGCGTCCAAAAGCCGGCTAGTGCAAGGGCTCCTTCGTGGCCTGGTATATCACGTAATCGCTGAACAAGCCGGAACTTGTTGGCAGAGACTCGCCCGTCATTCAGGATGGAGATCACGTTGTAAGAGGAATCGCCTGACAGCTTAGCTTGGAGCGGCGCCGCGAGCTCGACAGGCCAAACAGATAGTGCCTGTTCGACCTGTCTCCGTAGAGAGGAGTGTTTTCGAAGCCTAGTTGCCTGTTCTTCCGCCCAGCGCAAGAGGTCTTGACCCAAAGCAGAGACGTCAGGGAAACTGCTCGTGGAGAAATCGTACGCAGTACTAGCAATGTGGATGAATGTGCTTGCCAGACGATTGTCCTCCAGTTTCAGCTTCTCGTAGAGAGAGAATGCCCAATCAAGGAGTGACTGCGCTGTCCTAGCGAGGTCGAGCTGGGATAGGGTATTTGCAGCGCAATTGACGAATGTCCGAAGGATGGTAGGGTCAAAGAAGTCGTCTGGATGAGTCGCCGCCCACAGACAGACCGCGGTGAGTAGTCTCAACTGCTCGTTGACTAGCGACGCACGGCGAGCTTCTGCAAAGAGTTGATGTAGTACATGGTACGTGGTAGAGTGATGCTTGATGGACGGAACCTGGTGTCCAAACCAATCGAGGGATCGCAACACCGTAACTGCAGGGAACGCTGGGAGATTGGGATCATGGGATTCGAAGTGGTAAAGATGTCTAAATTTGCACAATTTTTGAAAGTGGACAGCGGCGGGCGGATATGGCTCCAGTGCATTCATCAAAGGACCATCCTGAGAGTAGTCGCTATCTGAGAGAGACCGAATGATTGCTGTGACGACGCTATCCGCGTGGCTACGGAGTAGAGTGTCATAGTCCTCCTGAACGTCCCTTGTTTTGTCCGCCAAAGCCTCACTAAGATCTTCCATCTCGTCCGGTCCGTGGCCTTGCACAAACGACACAATTTGATTGCCCACGATTTCTGCGAAGCATTGTTTGATCCCTTCAGCAAGCGTCTTCTTAGTAGCCTGACAATGCATCTTGACGAGGTAGCGACCATGACTGATCTCTTCTGCAGTCCCCCCTGCCAGAACGTTGATCGGCGTGAACGCAGCAAATGTAGCATCCGCACACTCGCGCTTGTCGCGGAAACCAAGCAGATGCGCCGGAAGCTGGAGAAATTCCTTGCCCGAGGTCTTGAGAGCATACGCGACATGTGACGCGTAGGATAGGAAAAGGGCTGAAGTGGATAGATTGAGTCTGCTTGCCACGCCCGAGAGGAGCGTTTCAACGTGTCGCGTGAACTTCTGGCCATCATAGAGACACAGCTCGAGAATATGCCACAGAGCGCCACGCCTAACGGCGGAACTGGCCACCATAACATTTCCCAAGCAGAGCAGTCGGGTGATGATAGACTCGTCGCTGTGGATATGCCAATTGAGTGGCCGACTATGAGAAAAACCAACAAAAGACGTACTGTTCTAGGTCTGTGTTCAAGTACCTCCTGATCTCAGCATAGATGGCCATCGGCATGGCATTCAGGTAGGTTGCGTTGCGGACCAGTTGGACATTCACGACAGCGGCGCGGAAACGGACACGGATATCCACGTCGCCTCCCATAGTGGGGAGTAATGTGAAGGGTCGGATCTCCGCAGGAACCCATTCATCCCCGTTCTCGTCCAATCCTTGCAAGAGAGTTTGGGAAGGGTCGGCTGCCATACATGATCCCAGAAACTGGGTAAATCGGTCCCTACAAGCCCATGATGCCATGGCGGGCTTAACGAAGATATTGCACAACCACGAGAATAATAGTGCGACATGTGAGAACAAATCACTGTCGCCGGGCAGCCAAATATGCATGGTTGCTTCCAACAATGTGATTACCAAGAGCTGATTCGAGGTATCTTGGGCAGCGTCAGAATCACCTTGCAGTAGATCCCCAATGCTTTCCAAAATCCTCAGGAGGTTATCGACGCTGAGATGAAGGGTCTGTGTCCTAACGTTGTCGATGAAGGCGGGTCCAAGTTTTTGCCAGTCCTCGAGTTCGAAATTTCCAATAGTGCCGAGTAACCTCTTATCCCTTGTAGGAGCCCCGGAAGACGACTGAAGTATAGGGAGGACGGCCATAGAGGTTATGCAAACATTAGCAATATCCCAGCGCGCAGCTGTCCGAAGGAGGGCCTGCCTCGTAGAGTTCCCATCAACTATGCGGGGTGTGCCAGCCGATCCAAAGTTATCCTTGTCGCGAATTTGCTCTTTGCTTGACGACAGCATCGCCTTCAGCATGGTATGCAAGACATCAGAGAGTGGGCCAACGATCTCTTGAACCTACAAGTTCAGATGAGCTATGGTGCATGAGCTGTTGTACGAGAACTTACATCGTGACTATGGAACACGCATTTCTGAAGATCGCGCCGGGCTGCAACTCCAGAGTTTGAATGGGATCTTGAATCTGCAGGCGGTAATAGCTCTCGTTGAATTCCACTCTCCGGTCCAGCAGGTAGCAGCGTCTCCCAATGGTTAAGGCCGTTTCCAGGAACTTCCGTCAGGATCAAGGGTTCCAGCGCTGCTACGATTAAACTCCTCTCTGAGGGTGTCCAGCGGTTATCGTTGGCATGAGGCATCAGGAGCGTAAGAAGCTTGCATGCGGCTTGTTGTACTCTTCGATTTGACCGTGTGCCGTTCAGAACCAGAGTCCCCTCAAAAAGTAACGATACAACGGCAAGATCCATTGAAGATCGTAACTTGTCGGCAGTGGGTCGTCCTGAAACAGCAATCTCCCAATGCTGCAGAAGGTCCTCCAGTGACTTGAGAAGAAACGCAGAGAGTCGACGCTCTCTGCCTCGGGGTTGGAGGAGCTCCCGGTTATCTGAAACTGAATCCTCCCCTTCAGCAACGGGTGTAGAAGGCGCGATTGGTTGGGAGGAGTGGTGGCCTCGTCGGTAGGGGTGCTTTGGAGGCTGAGGAAGACGGGCGTTGAGAAGATAGTCACGGATCACGGCAGTGTAATTTTCCTCCACCATCGCAGACGTGACAGGGCAGTCAGGGAGCTTCATTGGGCACAGGACACGGGCATTCCTCGATGTACAGCAGATGCTGCCCAAAACTCCTAGTATATCCTCCACAGTATGGGCGGACATCTTGGTTTTGACGATGCTCCCTGGTCGCCATGCATCGGTCAACCACGTCAAAACCTTCTCCTCTAGCTGCATCCGGTAGAGCCGGACATCGTGACTGGCAATTTGCATGCACAACACAAGGAATGAACACGCTGAATCGTATGGGAACGATGGGCCTTGCATGTCGAGATCCTTCGCCAGTGACTCGATCTCCATGAGGATTTGTTGCGGCGTAAGCAAGAGCTTGGCATGATGAAGCAATGTGTGTGCGGCGTGACAAGCAGCCCTGCAGACGGCGGGAATAGACGTCCTCCTCATGGCATGCGTCCATATGTTGTTCCAGGTCGTGCTGTCCTGTGCGATAAGTTGCTGCGAAGGAGTGATGGAGGCCGCTTGAGAGGTACTCTCCGCATGGCCGATGGCGGCGAGACATAAGAATGTCCACGACTGAACAAGAGCGTCGTCTAGGGAAAGGGAATATTGGAGTGTACTGATGACGCTTTTCCGCAAGTCGTCATGCAGTACGTCCCAATGCGCATCGATGAAGAACAGGATTCCTTGCAGCCTGTACCCCCGGACGATGGAGGATGTGGATGTAGACAAGGAGGAAAGCAATGACTCAATTGGATTCTCTCTCTTGACCCGCTTGCCGCTATCATTCGTGGTAGAATGAACGGATTCGGAAAGGAGATACAACTGACAACCTTGAATAAGTGGTCCAAGCAGAAGAAGTTGTTACATGAAAACGCTACCTTCTCTGCACAGTCTGTCTGTAATGCGAGAATAGCCCACGATAAGGCTTGCCCCGAATCGAAATGCCATCCGTGTCGGAACGTTTTAGCAACAAATGCACCGCGTTTACTCTCCTCTTCGGCAGATAGAACCTGGAGGCGAATACAGTCCAGAGAGAGTCCCTCGACGCCTCGCTTGTCTGCCTCGTTCATAAGCACTCGCCACAACTTGTTGACCCCTTCTTCGTAGGTTACCCTCGTTGGGCGATCGTGATCCAAGTTCGTGGTCAGGTAGGGTAACAATGTGCGAAGAACAATAACCA
Source organism: Cristinia sonorae (assembly GCA_021029105.1). Taxonomy (NCBI): domain Eukaryota; kingdom Fungi; phylum Basidiomycota; class Agaricomycetes; order Agaricales; family Stephanosporaceae; genus Cristinia; species Cristinia sonorae. Next base: position 501,568 of record JAEVFJ010000006.1, on the reverse strand, counting down.
GCTCCTCCTTGAGGGTCTGCGTCTTCGTACCCCAGATCCCAACTAGGTCGCTCCATGACCTCTTGGCAAACGCACTGACTGACTTGCTGCGATTTATGGACAGCTGAGAAAGAACGCTCGATAGACAGTGCAGATAGTCATGATGAAGTGTTGACTCGCCGGGAAATTGCGAGAGGAAACGGGAGAGTCTGTCAAGAACAGCAACCGGGAGCAGGGGGAATTCAGGAGATAGTAGGGGCGCAGTCTCCGAGCCGAGAACGATGGCAAGAACGGAAGCAAACGCAACTTGTTCTTGTGACACTGACCGCATTTCCGAGGTCTTGCGAGCGGTTGGTGCAGGGGTCCGGGAGGTATGTTTCCGTTCCGGTAGTCGACGCTTTCGCGAGTTTGTGGGCTGAGGGGTGCCTACGGACGACGCATCGCCCTCAGAGCTAGACCCTAGATCCTCTTCCGAGGGTGCGCCGCGAAGTACTCCCTCCTCCTCCTCCCCCTCATCCATATCCTCCAGGCGCTTGTTCAGAGAGTCCTCTAGGACGACATTGAACCCCATCTCCACCACTCTCAACCAGGTATCCTGATCCTTCAGCTCCAACGAATGCAAATGAGGTGTCCATTCGACTATGGTCTTGATAGCCTTGATGTAGTGCACGGCGACTGGCTCAAGTAAGCGTCCGCGGTACTTCAAGTCCCTCGTCAGGTGGGTCAAAAGAGACTTGACTGTCTTGAAGCGGAGTAGATGGATGGTTCTTCCCGTTAACCAGCGGACTGTGGAGGCGACCTCCTCGAGCCTCTTGAGCGCGGTTGCACCCGGGCCAGTGGTGGCGAGTGTTCCCTTCTTTGTGCAAATGGACAGTTCCTTCGCAAAGGAGGCTTGCAGATTTACGAAGATCACGGTCCAGTCTGTGGGGTCCAGAGAAGAAATAAGACTGTCTCGAGCGAAATGTTCACGAATCTTGGACACCGCATCCTGTCTTTCCTTGATCTTGTCGCTGTTAAGCTGTCGCAATACTGTCTGAAGTGTCGGGTCATGGGACGACATTTCTAACAATATGCTTGTTAAGGGAGGTGAAGAAACAAAGGAAAGACAATGATGGCAATGGTAAGAGAAACTCGGAAAAGCCCAGCACTATCCGGGCCCAGTGCCCACAGCCACCGACGCGTCGGGAACACGTGCACGTGGCGATCACGTGAGCCCTTTCAAACGCGTCGCGCGTCGGGCCTGAGAATCTTCTGCCATTCTTCCACAACGTCCACACCGTCCTTGTCGCTGCCCCCGCCGTCCACCTCACCGTAGCGTCCAGCGTAGAGTAGGACACGTGCACAGATGTCACAGTCGGCGAAACAGGTCATGTCTGGCCTGCGGTCAGTCAAACGCGACTTCTCATCCAACTCGGCCATGACGAGCGATCAACCCAAGGTCGAGGCGACCCAAGCACCACCAAAGGGGTCGCAACGGACTATTTCTGGCAAGGAGCAACGCTTGAGAGATATTCAAGCCGCGCTGGATGAAGCAGCCTCACAGAAACCTTCTCAGGCTGCGTCGCGGATATCCTCGAGCTCTCAACATATCCCACCATCGACCAACCAATCAGCATCGTCGCAGAAGAGACCCTCCCCGTCTACAGTTGAACCAGCTGCAAAACGTCGCCAGCTTCCCTCTTCCTGGACAGAGAATATTACCCCTCAATCATCCAATTCGAATACGGGATCATTCTATAAGACCAAAAGCAAGCCTTCCTCGGGGAAATCGTCGTTTTCTACGGCCAAGTCGAAGGGCGGGGTATTCGGCGTGTTTTTGAGTGACGAGCAAACCCACATATTGAAGCTCGTGGAATCCGGACAGAGTGTCTTCTATACCGGTAGCGCAGGTGAGCAATCATACTTTTGGAATTGCCTGCCTGCCTATTGACAATGTTCAGGAACGGGAAAGTCTGTCCTTCTTCGCGAGATTATCAAAGTGCTCCATAAGGTGCATACCAAAGCTCCCGATGCAGTCGCTATTACGGCTTCTACTGGTACGATCCCCCATGGGACATGCCTGATCATGTGATGCTGATTCCAATGTTTTCAGGAATTGCCGCCTGTAACATTGGTGGTGTGACCATTCATTCGTTTGCTGGCATTGGCCTCGGAATCGAGGAGGCTGAACAACTGGCCACTAAGATTAGGAAGAATAAGAAAGCAATGGCCCGTTGGCTGAGAACGAAAGTCCTCATTATTGACGAAGGCGAGCCACAAATCTTCATATATGCGCCATTATGCGCTCTTACATGATCGTATTAGTGTCAATGGTCGACGGGAGACTTTTTGATAAACTTGCGCGTATTGCCAGTATCCTGAGAAAGAACCCAGAGCCGTTTGGTGGTATTCAGGTCAGCTATGATCTGTACTTACTCATATTATTTACTGAACAATACTTCCAGGTGGTAGTGACAGGCGATTTCTTCCAACTTCCACCAGTTGCGAAGGGAGGAGATGCCAATATGATATTTGCATTCGAGGCCGAACTCTGGCGGCAAACCGTCAAGAACACCTTCAACCTGACGAAAGTCTTCCGTCAGTCTGACCCTGGTGCGGTGACATATATCCCTACTCTATATACGCGTGCTGATAGACCTCTACAGAATTCGTTGACATGCTGAATGAGATGCGTTACGGGAGATTATCTGAGAAGTCTATTGCAAAGTTCAGGAGTCTGGCCAGGGAGGTTCACTACGACGATGGGGTCGCTGCTACTGAGCTGTATGCGCTCGTTTCTATCACTTTTGAGAGGTACTTACCGTTGATTTCAGGTTCCCTCGTCGTGAGGACGTCGAAGTGTCAAACAGAACGCGTATGAATGTCATATCCGCTGAAGAACGGATATTCAGAGCATCGGAAGGAGGCACTCTGGTTGGGACAGATCAGGGCGCGAAACTTCTCTCCAACTTCATGGTTCCTCAAATCCTGACTTTAAAGATCGGCGCCCAGGTTTGTCTCTCGCTGCTTGCCAGTGACTTCAGGTCAGGTGCTGACATACCTTTAGGTCATGCTCATCAAGAATATGGATGAAACTCTTGTGAACGGTAGTATGGGAACCGTTGTTGAATTCGCAGACCCGGCATCATATGCTGCGAACAATGAGGACAACTTCATCGAGAAGCCGACATCAACCGGCGAAAAGAAGATACCTCACGTCGGTGTTGGCTCCAGATGGCCTGTGGTAGAATTCCTCAACAAGCGCAGAATGATGGTTCAGCCTGAAGTGTTCAAGGTGGAGCTACCGAACGGAGAGATCCAAGTCAGCCGAACTCAGGTATGTTTGGTTGTACTGCCAATGCATATGCCATGGTTGACAGTGATCTCCAGCTACCACTCATCCTTTCCTGGGCAATGTCCATTCATAAGTCTCAGGGCCAGACTTTGGAACGCGTGAAAGTTAATTTGGCTAAGGTGTTTGAGAAAGGTGCGTAAATATTTCTTAGTCAAAGTCGTCGCTGCTGAGTGCTGTTATCCCTCGCACCTTCAATCAGGACAAGCATACGTTGCATTGTCCCGTGCCACGTCGCTCGAAGGACTCCAGATCTTGCACTTTGATCCTAAAAAGGTCTGGCACCATTTCACTTTTCGTGGCCTGATGCAGGTTTTGATTCTTTTCACTCTATAGGTGCAAGCGCATCCCAGGGTGGTCGAATGGAGCCAGACATTAAAAACTATCGATACTTAATTCCATATCGGCCTCGGACATCGGATATCACATTCCAGTGCGTATCACGTATCGTGTTTTTATTTGTGTACAACAGGACCCTTCTCTTGAGCCTGCAATCAATGCTAGATCGCATCCTTCAATAGGACATCTGAACTCGTAGTGTTGTCATGCGCTCGAAGGAGGGAGGGAGGCACCTCAAACCCAAGTCCGGCACCGAGAAGATCGATACAGGAATTGTCGTAAGTAGGCTGGGTTAACACGGATTGTATACATAGCAACCGGAAAGGTATACTTACTTACATGGTACGGTACCCAGCCAAGCATATGCCGTGATTGAATCCTTCTGTACCGTGGGCTTTCAACGTGTTCGCGATCAGACATTTTGCCCGTGTAAATGGCCAAGTGGCACTCCAATAGGTATCTGCCCAGTTTTATGTATTGGAATGGGACAGTACGTTTCGACGACGAGTCAGACACAGACGGTGAAAGCCATGGCTCAATATTCTTTTAAACGTCTATCTCAGCATTTTCTGGAAGAGGTCTACCTTCAATGGAATGAGCTCGACATCGAGAATCCGCTTGTGAGGATTAGGGGTGTCCGAGGAGGCCATTTTCGTTAGGAGGTGCTGTGTTCGTGTCTGCTCCACACGTTCACAAGCGGATTAGGGGTGTCCGAGGAGGCCATTTTCGTTAGGAGGTGCTGTGTTCGTGTCTGCTCCACACGTTGGTGTAGGGGACGACGTCCAAAGGGAGTCGACGAAGTCCACGTAGGCAGTATCTGAGCCCCCCTTCTCGCCGTCTATCCTCGACTCGGACGACTTACACAGGATGGCGAGGAGGAACTCCAAATTATGGAAAGGCTCCGACTCGGGGGGCAAAGTCATGGTGCTGATAATGTTTCCCATGTTGGTTCTTCGCTTCACCGTCATCAATTGGTTTACGAGGTGATATGCGAAAGAAAAGACTTACCGGAAGCAAAGAGCAAAGATTTTTGTATCGACGAGCTTGCTGCTGGTAACCTAGAAGTGAAGTGAAGAGAGCGCAGGAGAGCGCAATAGCATATATACCGATTTCGTAGAGTGGCTCAATGAGCCCTCCGGGACTCTATCAAAGTCCTTCCTCGACTTTGTACTGGCTGACATGCACTACGAGTATTTCCAGGCATGATGTGGCAAGGTAGTAGTTGCTCTTTGTGAATCCATCTGTTATAAAGAGTAACTTAACAGCTCTTCACATACAAAAAGAAACATAACGTTCTAGATGGACGCGTAAGCAAATGTGAAGGTTGATAACAGTAATATAATGGTGGACATACCCATTCTAACGATATCCCATACATACAACAGCGCATTCATACACTCATCTTCATCGCGATACTCGGATGAGGATCATACCCTTCCACAACGAAATCCTCGCTGGTGATCTCATCGATATCTTTGATCTCTCTCTTCCACCTCAACTTTGGGAATGGTCTTGGGTCTCGCTTGAGCTGCACCTCAAGCGCGTCGACATGATCTCGGTATACATGCGCGTCCCCGAGTTGTATGATGAGCTTGTGCGGCTCTGTGTCTGTGACATGAGCGATCATGTGCGTGAGTAGGGCGTACGAGGCGATGTTGAAGGGAATCCCGAGACCGAGATCTGCCGAGCGTTGGTACATGAGACACGAGAGTTTCGGCTTCGCTGTCGGTTCGGATGGGGGAGGGAGATGGACATAGAACTGGCACATCATGTGGCATGGTGGAAGAGCCATGAGGGACATATCTAACTCACGGTGAGCGTTGAATAAGCAGAGAATACAAGGGTACGCACCTGCTGGATTCCATGCACTGAGGATAATCCTACGGTCAGTAGGATCCTCCTTGATCTTTCGGATACATTCCTTCAATTGATCAACACCCTTTCCGGTGTAGTCCGAGTCGCAATCCTCGTATTTGGCACCGAAGTGTCTCCATTGAAATCCGTAGACAGGTCCAAGGTCGCCTTCACGTCGATGACCCAGCCCCCTCTTCTCCAGAAACTCCTTCGACCCGTTTCCATCCCAGATCTTCACTCCCTTGTCCGATAGGAGCTTAGAGTCAGTTGCGCCGTGAATGAACCAGAGTAGTTCTTCAACAATGCCACGTAAGAACGTGCGCTTTGTTGTGAGGAGGGGGAAAGTGGAGTTTGCGAGAGAGAAGCGTAGAGATGGTGGGGCAAAGAGGGATAATGTGCCGGTGCCCGTGCGGTCTGGACGTACGGCGCCTGTGTCAAGAACGGTACGAATGAGGCCCAGATATTGGAGCTCATCGTGTGGCGCGATGCTGGACGCCGTTGAGACCATTGCGAACAGTATTCAACACGACGGTCAAGAATGAAGGTGGAAAGAAACGCGTCTGTCACGGACGCGTCTTGTAACACATGTGACTGTGTCGCACAGTCACGTCACAGCAATTGGGTGCAACAGAACATACGGAATTGACTACAGCTGACGACTGGCTAGATTGCAAGAACGGAGATCCACTAGGATTGATGACAGGATGTCCTGTGATTTATGTGAGAGCTTGAGGCTCACGGTGTCCACATCTTATAGATCCATGTCAGCATGATCATCATAGTAATCCCATTCCTCTTCGTCGTCCTGCTCAGTGGGATAAGAGCGCTATGCCAGTGCGCCAGATAAGTCCACCCGAAACTCACATGACAAGCTAAATCCACTGACCACGACTTTGAGAATGCCTCTCTTCGCCAACCTCGACAAAACGCGCTCGCGAATCGACTCCACAAGACCATCGTTCATCCGGAACGTATCCCTGATGATAAGCACGAAACTTTCGAACTGCGCGTGCCTCCCCAGGATCTCGTCAACGTCTTTCCAACCCATCTCCTGTGGTGAGATGGCATCGCTAGGCCTGTAGTGATTGAAGACACACTTGACAACGATTTTGGTCACAGACTCCGGTGATTGCTCGAGTGTTTTGATAACCCGAGTGATATTGGCTTTCACGTCTGGCTCGTCTCCGGATAGTAATCGTACACTAATGTTCAATGAAGAGATATTCTTGCAATTATCCAGGTCAAAAGGGCTCTAAAACAAAGATGGGACTCAGCGACCGCTGAAATGCAAAAAGGCTGAAAGTGACGCACCGTGTCTTCTGAGAAGGGAGCGCGTTCGGAGTTGATACGAAGATGGAGGTGAGACAATTGATGACCGATGGCTCGCAGGAGTGTATTGGTAATCGCTATGTCCTCATCTATGTCCAGAGTTCGCATGCGAGACAAGCAATGTGGGGACTCCATCAGCGAAGTTACTATGGGAGGCGGTGCCGTGGTGGTGGAAGTCGGTAAGTATGAGTATCGTATCTCACCAACATGGAATAATCTCTCCACGTTGAGGCTAGTACGTCGGCGTAAAACCTGCGTTGATGGTTCAGGGTGGCTATCTGTTACGCCTGGATCGTAGTCCCATATACGGGCTGCATTGAGCTTCATGATCTTGACAGAGCCAAAAAGACCGAGAAGTTCAAGGAAAGTGTCCTGTGGGGATCGAAGCCTCGAAGGCTGGAACTCGACGTACGTGATGCTCAGTTCGTTGAGCGACCTTGGGTTCGACCATCCTGACGGGGGAGTACTAGTGCAGCACCGCAGAGGTATCAGACGAAGGTGGAGGGTCTGAACACTGGGTAATCTGGAGAGGACGAAATCCAGATCGAGCGCAGTGATACTCTCCCGCATCACATCGCTTCGAGGCATTGGGGAGTTGCACAGCAGCGTCAAGGTCTTTACATGTAACGCCATATCAGACGTGCTAATTGGATTGGCTTTCAGAAACGCGATGAAATGATTGAGATGGTGCGTGGCGTGGTCGGTGTGGATAGTGAGTTGGCGGAACAGAAGGGGTTTGACCACCTCACGTACTCCACTAGATGTACATGAAAGAGAGGCGATCGTGCGCGTGTCCAGTCCCTCGACAATATTGTTAATGAGCTCACGAGGGAGTCGAGTTGTTAGAATTGAGTCTGACATACTGAACAAGGGTGATCAGCCCGCGAGTGATTGAGCAAAGTTTCACTTACTTCGTATCACGCCCTTGATGTTCGAATAAAAAATGAAGTTGAAAGTGAGAAACCCACGAACAGGCATGAGGTTGAAAGTAACAGATCTAGAGCGGTCCGGCTACACAGTTATTTACCCACGTAAATAACTTACCAGATACCTGCCGAGTAAAGACCGAGTCGGCACGGTCGTCACTGGACTTTAAGAATCACGAACTGAGTTGAAGCCCCACCCAAACTAGATTTACAACAGCCATCAATATGCAAAAACCCAACGACTCAATCCCTATCGACGAAGAGCAGGATCCGTCAACAGGAACTCGTTCACCCGCTTCAGCGTTACTCGAGAAGGATTCGCCTCGGGTCTATCGGCAATAATCCACTGTAGACGAATATTGAGAGATTTCTTGCTCAGAGTCTCTGCCCCTACTACTAAGGGTTCAGCCAGATTTCAATGAACCATCCGCGCAACAGGTGTTAGGCTCACTTACCTGACGATGAACCACGGTAAACACCATCATCGCCAAAGAATAACTGCAACGCAGCGAGCACCACGCCCACACTGGCGTCTTTACCGTTGTGACAACCCACGCACACATGCAATCCGTCAGCCAGCTGCTTTCGGATGAACTCAACAGACCGTGGGAGGACAGAGTGTAAGAACTGGGTTTGGCCTTTCTTGCCCTCCGCCATCTCCAGCAACAGCACTGTGCGTTTGCGGTCTTCAGGAATGACGAATGTGGATGGAAGAGTGGTTGATATGAGAACGTATGCGAGACGCTCTTGTGTGTTGGGAAGGGAAGGTGGGAGTGAGGACGGTATGGCGGAGAGTGCAGTGATGAGGAGACGACCTCCAGATTTGGTGAGAGATGTGGGCAGGATCGCCCAGTCTGAGTCACCGTTCTGTCGACTTTGGTGCTTCGCCACAATCTCAGCGACGACGTCCGGAAGTTCTGCACGCTGCGCCTGAAGAAGAGTATCCTTTTCTTCCCAGAACATCTGCGGGGTTAATCCCTACATCGGAGACGTGTCAGCGACCATTACAAAGATCGCGAACAAGATGCATATGTGCTCACCATACCCCACAACTCGTGGTCGTCACCTGAGCCTTGAACATAGGCGAACCCACTCGACCGTCTCTCGATCCCGTCACCGACCTGCTTGGATGCAGAAACGCATATCACAGGGCAGAACTTCCTTTCACCTACCGGCGGTAACGAGGGAAAGACAGACGTGGACGGCGTGATCCACATTGGTCGCAGGGGGAGCGTAAGGAGAGGTAGCGCATATGAGGAATTCTTAACGTCACATAACAGATATCGTCAGCTCATTGGGCGCATCGCAGACACCGCGACGCACCACAAGCGCATCGGCCCATTCCTCTATCTTCTTCTCTATCTGTGTGTGCTCCTGTGCGGGTATGACACCGGGAGGAGTGTACAACCCATCGTCCCAGCCCCGCTCAGAACCGGAACCACCACCACCATCTTCGTCTCGATACGCCCTCTTGACAGCACGATTGATCACCGCACACCAGATCGGAACGGTTTTGGACAACGCATCTGGCATTCGTTTCCCAGCTCGCGTTGAGTCCACTAAAATCAATCTGTGGGCAGAACACGGAGAAGACAGATTCAATCGGGGCACTAAAGCGGGGAGGGATTTTGGAACTTACCCGCCATGCTGGAGTATGACGGAGAGCAGATGTATGTTCGGTCGTCTCAGATTGAAATTCCAGTTATTGTAATGACCGTCCGTAGACTTGAAGTACGCATCGTACTGACTGGCCTGCATGGAAAGTTATCACCTTGAAAATAAATCCAGACCCAACCAATCCCAAGAAGAAGAAAACCTACGATCTTTGGACTTACATACCAAGCCCCACAACGCAAATTAGCTACAACGCCATACCAAACCAAATCAAGCCAGATCAGAACAGATAGCAAAGCCACACGTACGAAGTACTGGTAAATCTGGGTACGCCTGACAGACTTCCTCCACGAACTGAACGTCGTCTGCTATGGAATGCACACGGTTGAAGAGATCGAGGGACTCCTTGCGAAGGAGGACGAGCGCATCGTTTCTGTGATTGTTGAAAATATCTGCCATGATCTGAATGCTTTGATCATCGTGTTTTTTCACTGCCTTGAAGCCATACTGGTATTGTGTTGTTAGAAACTAACCTGCCGGCGGTAGTAAAATTACTTCGGTTGAGGTGGTTATTTGGTGTTGTTGACAACTTGTTGTACTACACATCTTCCACTGCCAGTGCACATCTCCGAGTACTGCCTTTCGACCTGCTATGCGGTGAGAGTATTCCGAGCATCAGCTGTCCGGAAACAGCACTACTAGTACATTTCGACTTGATAATCGCACGGTGATCTTCATCAATTTGGCCGGGGGGTCAGTGGAACAGCGAACGACGATGGACAGACTGGCGGCGATCTTGGCAAGAAGATCTAGACGAGCCCCAGGTGTTTCACGACTAGTCAGTGGTCACCGGTCACCGGTCATGGTAATTCATACTGACACTTCGGAACCTGACAAACCTTGCTGGGCGACGTCAGCACGCGACACTCACCGATAACATATATTGGTGATGATTCTTCGTTCAATGCCTACATTCAACTATCTCTGAACCAGAGTTTCATCGAGGTGTGTTCGGCGGAAGACCCAAAACTTCGACCCACAGTCAAGCGAAATTATTTCAATCACCTGCTCGTCCTTCTCAAGCTACGGAAGGCTCTTCAACAGTGAGGATAGTCTAAACGGGTGGGTAGAGCACAGTGTGCTCCGCCCCGTTTGCACCACAAATATCATACTGAGCATACTTCAAGTTGTAATCATGTATGAACCTGAGATTGCCGAGCCGAAAGCCATATGGCTTCGAACACCGTGCAATCCGGTGACTTTCGAGGTCGGTCAGTTGTATGCTGTTGCATGGAATAGACCGGTTCAATAATCAAGGAAACCAGTTCAGGGTCGTTCACGCTCACAGTGTTAGTACTTAATACTCATCGCCGCCCAACAACCGCCCATAATACACAAGAAAGCTCACCATGCGTTCAAGTTGTGGTTGCGTTGGAGTCTCTGTTATGGCTCTGAGCCAAGCTCAAGGCTTACTTTGTACTCCATCTCTACCCAAAGGATTTTCTATAAAAGGCCGCCATTTTTGCGGCTTGAAAGATATCGAACAACCCACCTCAGCGTCGAGTTCACACCGAGTCGAAGTCATCTTCCGCCCACAAACTCTTCACTAGCACTATCACCATGCAGTTCAAGCTTGCTATATTCGCAGTTCTCCTGACCGCTCTGCAGGTCATGGCTTCCCCTGTCGATCGCAACGCAGGTATGTAACTGACACTTATCTATTTGTGCGACCGTCAGAGATCCCCCCAGGTCTAACCTGATATCTCTCCTGCTCGTTGTAGTTGCCAAAAGAATTCCTGAGGCTGAGGCTGAGCCGGCTTGCAACCCTCGCCAGCAGGGCAATTGCATGTGACGACGCGTAAGCCTAGTACCCCACAGCGCTGCAATATATATTTTACTCACCTGCCTTCAATTCGTAGAGAAGTAATGCCAATCGGCCTCCCCCCTCCTCTGAATGATTAGTTTCTTTGTGCTGTGCGCTAGCACGTACTTATGCTTTGCCATGGCTTACAGAACACTCAATGTATTTGTGCTATCACTCGTTGTAGGAAGGAAATATCCATAAGTTCGTGACTCTTCCCCGTATGCCAGCCTGAGTGAGCAGTGGAACGTGTTTCGAAGCGGCCGGAACGTTGAAAGACCTAAATCGAGCGAAGGGCAAAGGCATGGCCAATTATGCTGTCCAGAGAGCAGGCAGGTATGTTGTACTTACTGGCTTCCAGTGCTTGCATACATATGTACTGTATAGGGCCTTTGACAAAGTGGACGAGAACTTCCTCTCCAGAAACAAAAACACATCACTGCTTCCTGATCGTGATACGACGATACTTTATGTCATCTCCTAGCGTAAGTATCGTACAAGATGCGCAGACATGTCTAGAGTTTTAAATCGTACAGTCCTTCATATCGTATACCCTCCCCCCCAGAAGCCCATTAACAAACATCTCGAAAAAAAGAACGTGAACGTCGCAATCTAAAAGAACTTCAAGTGTCCAAACCCAGAAAAAAAAAGTAATACAAGGATTAAGCCTTGCACAGCTCAACCACCTTCGCCTCGCCCTCCCTGTACGCCTCCACCAACCCCTTATAAACCCTAACATTCTCCTCCTTCGGCTCCGCCACACACTTCATCCTCTCCTCCTCGCCATCGAACGCCCTCATCTCCTCAAACGTCCCCCTCCCTCCGTTCTGCCCTTTCCACCACGCGAACCTCGCCAACTGCGCGCCGCCCTCCGCGGCGCCTTCCTGACCCGCCACGAACACGCGCATGCCGAACACGTCCGCGGCGAGTTGCCGGATGGTCGGGTTGGCGGAGGACCCGCCGGAGAGCACGACGCGTTGGAGGGGAGGAGAGTTTGAGGGGAGGATGGCTTGGATCCTGGAGCGGATGGAGAGGAATTGGGATTCGAGGATGGCGCGAGGATGTGCCGAGGCGGGGATGGAGGATTCTGGGACGGCGGTGACGGATCCGGACTCGGAGGTGGTGAAGTAGAAGTTGCCGACGACGTTGGGAGGGATGATTTCTGGTAGAGGGAAGTAGTATCCGAGGATCCCGTTGTTACCGGGAGGGGTTTGTTGCACGAGTTCGTTGAACTTTGACCAGTCCTCGTTGGCGTGCTTGTTCCGGACTTGCTCCCTGGCGAGGGCACCGTTCTTGTAGCAGAGCATGGCTATGTGCGCATCGTATGTCGTGGGGTGAGCGAGCAAGTGGGAGGAGGTGAAGCGGGCGGGGGCACTCGAGGTGGGAGGGATAGAGAGGAGGAAGGTAGTGGATGTACCGAGGGACAGGATGGCGTCTCCTGGACTGGAGAGCGCAACCACCGTGGCGGGGTTGTCACCTGTAAATGGTGCGACAATGCAGTCTGAAAGGCGTAGTATGGGATGAGCCATGGATCAAGACACGGATACACTATTCACGTACCAGGGTTGAAACCCCACCGCTTCACCCACCAGTCGCTGACTTTTCCGAGAATGACCCCTCCTGCGACTGGCTCCGGACCCAGTTTGGAACGAAGCTCGGGACCACCGGCTACATCCAACAACTGCTGATCCCACTTGTATGTGAGGACGTTCATGAGATTCATTCCGCTGGCGTCTGAGATTTCAATCGGTGCGATGGATCCGAGGAAGAGCGAGGGAATAAAGGACGAGACGAGAGAGATGCGGGAAGTTGCAGCGTAGGCTTCTGGGTTTACGCGTTTGATCTAGGGAAGAAGAAGACAAGAAGACACATCAGGATCGGACCGAGTCTACGAGAACGAAGTTGTATACTTACTTTGCGGATCTGAGTGCCAGTGAACCGTTCGTAGGCCCGACTTCCCGTGATGTCTGCAAGGGCCTGTGGACCGCCAACAGCCTCCTCGAGTTCGCGGCACTCGCGAGTGGTGGATGAGTCTTGCCAGATGGGGGCGTTGGGAAGGGTGAAAGCAGCTGGGGCAAGCTGATCTGCGAGGCCCTGCTCCGGACTTAGAGTGGAAAGGAGTTTTTCGGCGTCGGACGACCAAAAGACAGAGCCGTGTTGCTAGAGACAAGTGAATATGCGGACTACGTGAAAGCACAACTGCATTGGCATACCTGACCGTCGCCAGAGACTCCGAGAATGCGGTTAAGCTGGACACCGGTAGCCTTGATTCTCTCCATGAGGAGATCGACAGCGTCCAACCACATTTTTACTGGGGACGTGACCTCGCCCTCGCCGGGGCCACGGATGGCACCATTGACGGTGCCGTACTGTGGGAGGTCGTTGTCAAAGCGAACGGAGGCTTCGTGGACGAGCTGGCTGTCCTCTGTGATGAGGACTGCCTTGAGGCCCTGCGTTGAGAGGTCAAGACCGAGGAAGAGGGGGGACTGGAGTGTCGACATGGGTGTGGGTGGGGATAACGAGCAGCATGGGGAAGGGCTTTATAGGAGACGGAACTTGGGATGAGGAAAAGAGGAAGAGACGGACGGACCGGAGGAGGTCTCGACCAAGCACGGCTAATTTTCGGACTCTCTCTCTCACCACTCGTCTAGACCCACCTCTTTCTTCATTGTGACATTAATTGTGAACCTGGACATCATCGGAAGCTATACTCTCAGCTATTCTGGTCTCCAAGTTGCGACCTCTAACCACAGGTGTAAGGGCACTGGTTGCGTACATGTTCTGGCCACGGCTCTCATGGCATGGTCGAGACTCGCAGGTTCTGTGCTCGCGGACACTGGCGACGCCAACGGCTGATGGCAGAGACTCCACTGCTTATCGGTTCAGTCATCGATGATCTCGTGTACAACATCCCAACATCCAGCAACTGGGCAACAGATCATGTGTTGTTGACCGCCGTAGTTATGTACATATCCTCAGGCTCCTTCAGTATCATTAGAGCAACATCTTGTCTCTGCACCATCCCACCAACACCGGTGTTGCAAACTCCTGGCTGAATGATACACTCCCGTCTATATTATCACCCATGCTCATTCAGCAACCCTCCGGGTGTCCCGCCCACCGTACGTGACTCGTTGCTCCCACTGTGAAACCTGTCTCAATTCACAGAACAGACGTGTGCGCTCCATGTGGATCCAAATGGATACACTCCGGTGAACCTGTTCCACCTGAAGCAGATGAGTTTCGCGGCCAAGACCTGGGCATGGATGTCATCATGATCCCGGATCACTCAGAAACGTGACAACGACCGCGCTGTGACAGTTTCTGTCCAAAACAAGCCTCCGTTTTCAACTACACTTGCCTCTTTTGGAAAAGGTACCAGCGTCTCGTCACAACCAGTGCTCAAATCACTCCTGATATTTTCAACACCCACCCAGGTGGAACGCTGGTATCCGAGTTTCAGTCTCTGGGCCCACAGCCTCATAAATCCCGCCATCAGTACCAAAGATCCCAACATATAAAGCATGCAACACTACCGCGGTTCCCCTTTTCCCCAGTTCTGTGAACTGTTCCCTTTCGTTCTTCGGTCACCCCATTTTTTCCCTTCGGTCTTCATCTTTCGTTTATTCAATCTTTCGTCATGCACGCTACTTTCCTTTCTTTGATCCTTGTATCGCTGTGCGGTATCACCAACGCTCTCCGGATCCCCGTCACCGCTCGTCGTGAATTGGCTGAGGCGAATGCGAAGTCTCCTGGTCGTTGGAGCGGTGGTCGTCGGTATGGTGGTAGGGGTGGAGGTGTTCGCACTTCTATGATGGCCGATGACGACTTGACCATCGATAATGCGAAGGATATCGTCGTAAGTCTCAGTTATTGAAGTCTCGTCGTCGTCGTTGAAGGGTTGATCCTTCGCGCAGTACGCTACCAACATCACTTTGGGCGGAAAGGAGTTCCCGATTCAATTGGACACTGGTTCTTCGGATGTTTGGGTCATGCCTCCGTTCAAGCTGAACACGACCCGTGATACCAAGATCCCAGTAGAACTCACTTTCGGTATTGGCAAGGCGTCAGGAAATATTTCTTTTGCACCCATGGAACTCGGAAACTACAAGGTCAAGGAGCAAGGTAGGCCATGATTGATTACTGTCAATGAATCGGATCTTCATGCAATCCATGTCCAGCTTTCCTGAACGCGACAAACGCAACAAGCTTCGACGCCATCTTCAACAACGGCATCTTCGGTATCCTTGGTCTGTCCTTTGACCAGGGCTCCTCCGTCTTCGTCGACAACTTTGTCGCGACCAATAAGACCGACGGACGCACCTTCCTCGGAAACGTGTTCGCCCAGAACGCCTCTGCTCCCAACATGTTCACCGTCCTCCTCGGCCGTACCGACGACACCGACGGCAACCAAGAAGGCATTTTCACCGTCGGTGAATACGACCCCGAGTTCCCCGACCTTGCTTCTCAGCCCAAGCTCCTCCGCACGCCTGCGCAACTCACCGCTCAGTCTGTGGACATTCCTCGCTGGTCGGTGCAGATGGACGCCATGAAGGTGAACGGCAAGGCGTTCCAGTTCAACAAGAGCAACGTTGCAGAGGCTGCTGCTGGAAAGACCGTCGCGGTGTTGGACACTGGTTTCACCTTCTCTCAGATTCCTCCTGCTGCTGTCGATGCCATCTACCAGAGCATTCCGGGAGCGACCTTCAATAACGCGACCAAGCTCTACGAGGTTCCCTGCACCAGCACTACTGAGTTGGTGTTCACCTTCGGGTATGTTTCATATACGATGCATTCTGAGAACCCAGCAATTCTGACCCTGGTGATTGTAGTGGTGTTGACTTCCCTGTTGACCCCCTCGATATCACCGTCGTGAAGCTCAACGACAAGAACGAGACCGTCTGCAACAACGCCTTCCGGTGAGATTTCTATTGTCCCCAGTCGAACATAAAGCTAACAACATGATTTCCTCAGTTCTATCTCGCTCCCTCCTGGTGCTCCTGCTGCGCTCGACATGATTCTCGGTGTTTCCTTCCTCAAGAATGCCTACACCTCGTAAGTCTCACCATCTCTCCTCCCGTCCTCCCCCCGCCTTACCGATCATACCTCCCAAGTTTCGACTTCGGTGACTGGACACCCGACAACACCACCGCCGGCGTTCCCTTCGTGCAGATGCTCCCCACCACCAACCTCAAGAAGGCCGCAGAGACATTCCCCCAGATCCGTAAGAAGCAAGTTGAGATCAAGAAGGCGAGCGTCACCGCCCCTACCAGCACCGTCGCCGCCACTGCCACTGCCACCTCAACTGCAAAGGCCACTGCGACCGCGACCGCTGCCAACAACGCCGCCAACAACGCCGCCGTCGAAGCCTTCGTCAACGCCCTCCGTTCCTTCATCAACTCCGTCAAGACCCGCCGCGCCGACGCCGACGCCGACTCACAACCCGGATCCGAGCCCCTCGCACTCACCCAGCCCGTCCACGCACACTCGCACAACGGCGGCGGCAGAGTCCGCATCGTAGTCGCCTCACACCTCGGAGGCCCGATCCGTATCCCCATGATGCCCGCCTCCGTCTCCCGATGCGCGAACCGCGTTCTGAACTCCCACGGACCCGTGTTCCTCACCGTCCTCTCTGGCATCATGGTCCTTATGCTCGTCGCCGCAGTCGCAGGTACAGTCCTCGCCGTGCGCGCTGTGATGAGGAGGCGGGAGGACGGATACGAAGCGATTTATATCAGGGATGAGAGTGAGGTTGTTGAGGATGATCAGGTTTCGAGGTATTAGGGGGGGGGTGTTTTCTTCCTTGGTGATTGGATTGAGGAAACGACGAGCCATGACTTACGATTTTTTTTTTTCGAAAGATGATTACTTATCCCCATTTTTATGACCTTCGCCCCTCCTCCCTCCTCGCTCTGCCATACGGTGATCACTGGTCTGATCATATCCCAAACGTATGGTGGGGTTGTTCCGCCCTCCCTCCTACCCTTTCGGGCACCTTTTTATGAGGGCTCGTAGTTACTCCATTCTTTGTTTTGTTGTTGTTTTAACTTATGTTATCTAAGGGAACACGTTCACGATACCAATTTCGCAACTCATGCATGAACCGCAAGATCTAGAAGTGCTTGAGTGTTCGTGTGACGTTGTGATAGAACTCGCGGCCACTCAACAAAGATCGAGGGATAGGGAATATTGGGGAACAATAGAAAATAAACTTTACAAGGCGATACCTATTGATGTTTATGGTCAGCACAATACTGGCTTTCCCCGCGACTGTACAGTGAGTTACCAGACATGCTGGACAGGGGATGAGGATGGCCATTGCGATGACGCTTTCAGAAGTCGGGTCAAAGAACATTGTTCTCTCCAATCTTGTGGGCCATGGCCATGTTTCAAATCGATATACCAGTAATATAGATACACCGGACATTACTTAAACCTGAAAAAGGTGAACATGACCTTGCCATTGAAGTGCTCACCATTAATATTGTAACCCCCGCCGCAGACTATCAATGAAGTTTGATAGCGCCATTCTCAGCTGCTCCCATTGGTGACCGAACCCTTCCTGCGAAGAAGGAACGTTGACGTAGCGACCATCACTAAACTCGCAAGCGCCCACCAATGGCCAGTGACGAGTGCAAAGTACAGGAGCGTGGATAGGAGTATTGTTGAGATGAAGATGATAATGGCGAGATGGATTGTTGACTAGGCGTCGGTCGCTGATGTCCGTGGAGGTGAGGGAGAAGGCAACATAGGTGAAAGTCAAAGATAGGAGGGTGTGTTTCATCTGTCTTGAAGGGTAGTCCCGATCGTTTGAGTGTCCCAGTCTACTGGCCTATGAAGTCGAGCTGAGGCTTCAAGCATGTAAAGCACGGTTTTTTTGGGTATGAGGCCATTTTGCATTGTCGTCTATAATGTGCTTCCTTCCGGCGGAAGGCCATCCTGTATGACGTTTCTGCGCTTTGACCTTCCACAATGGCAGCGAACATGCACAATGAGTATTGAGGGAGGTACAAGCGACTGAGGCAAAGCGAGAGAGCGTATATAAGTCTTTGAAGACGGCGTAGAGGAGGAGGACAACGCCCCACACGAATCCCTCCGCGATCACATGATCCCAGCGAAGATGAGCCAGTCAATCCGTCCCAAGGAGCCAGAGCACGTCAAGGTATGGTCCATACACCACTTACAGAGTGAGGGACAAAACTGACAAGGATGGATGGTTGCAGCGCGCCAAGGCAGCGAACGCCGTCTCGCCGTCACAGACGGTCCTACCCAAAGCAGGAGCAAACACATCCCAGCAGCAGAACCAACCCTCATCCACACTTCCAGGTCGCGCTTTGACGGCGCAAGAGCTGATGGTCAGAGCTGGGACTGCGGACCCACGACTATTGTTAGTCCCCGGACCAACGCCAGCGCGTCAGAGCCAGACCCAAGGGCATGGTTATGATCTCCGGAGCAGGAAAGTCCAACCCGAGATGTCTAAGCAAGTCGTCTCTGGCACTCGAGGTGGAGGCAGCAAGATGCCAGCTGCGAGCGGCACGCGAGTTCGGGATAATCAAATTGTGTCCCAGTCCCAGCCTCAGTCCCACGCCAGCGGCCAACCCTTTCCTGCTGCCAAGCAAGGCCGAGCGTCCACTGGTACGCCCGTCCCCGCGCCAGCGGGAAGGCGCATCATGAGAGAGGCGAGCCTGCTCCTGCAGACCCGGTGTATCACCACGGCAGAGTGGAATAGGCTCATCGCGCAGGAGGGACCGCTTTGGGCGGATCGGAAGGGGAACTGGAGGCAGGGGAGCGTGCATGAGGAGATTCCTGAGGGATATCATCCGATGACTTACGAGGAGTTTATGGATGCTATGCAGTATGCTAATTAGTCTGAGGAATGTAACGAAAGCGTACGAGAGGAATCGTGAATATGTGCATGTCACTCACCGGTAGATAGTCGTGGTCTGAGCAAGGATGTCATAGGACCCCTTCCACAAACTAGAGAAGAACGCCATCCATTGTACTGGACTACTTTTACCAGCCTTTAAAGGCATGCAATGATAGATTAGATCAACTGTTGGTGACCACGAAGTCGACTAAACCATGTAAATCAGCAGCTGTCTTATAACATACGACGAACACTCACGAAAGGTACGTATTGCAGATCTACCAAAGCAGCAAGGGCAAACTCGTGTCAGGCCGAGTGATAAGCATTACATGTACCCAAGCACATCATGTATTGCTGTGTCGTAAATGATACACATAGCGACGGTGCGTGGTATGGACGATAACGCCAGGATGCAACGACAAGGAGGTGCTAGAGGAGACCT
This sequence comes from Cristinia sonorae, assembly GCA_021029105.1. NCBI lineage: Eukaryota > Fungi > Basidiomycota > Agaricomycetes > Agaricales > Stephanosporaceae > Cristinia > Cristinia sonorae. The sequence goes on along the minus strand of JAEVFJ010000006.1, from coordinate 482,026 downwards.
AGGTATGCCTGTCTGTAAGATCTCCGGCAATGGGGGTAATGCCGGTGAGCCCAGGAAGGGAAGGGCTGACAGCGACCGGTCTATTGTTTGCATTGCACGATCATGATCATCTCAGACATGCCAAAGGCGCTGTGGCTGAGGCAGCGTCTGCGAGTGCAAGTGACACCGGAGCGACGAAAAGTACGAACTGAAGGTCGGACGTCGGAGGATGTCTGCGTCGTGGAATGCAGCCAACTTTCCGAGGTTCAAAGATAGGATGATCATAGCCTCAGCAGCCAATCAGAATCCAGAGAATCGAAAAGGCGCGCTGCCTAAACGGGATCGTACCACTGCTGTTGCAATTTCCATTTTACCAAAATGTTATCCGAGTCTCGTCCCATCCCCGTTTTTGATATAAATCCAATCTAATAATCCTCGCTCCTTCGTTACTCCCCTCATCCCCATCTCCACCCCCCTACTCCTTCCCAAAACCTCCCCCAACTCCAGTCATGACTATTTCGTTCAACGCCGAAACCGAGGGCCAGCGTCCCAAGGATGTCGGTATCCTCGCCATGGAAATGTACTTCCCTAGCAGGGTGAGCTGGCACGCGATTCGAAATGCTAAACGACGTTGACATCACTTCCGTTCTCCAGTGCATCTCTGAGGAGGAGTTGGAGGTTTTTGACAATGTCCCGAAGGGCAAATACACCATCGGTCTTGGCCAGCGGTACATGGCGTGCTGCGATGACCGGGAGGACATTAACTCGTTTGCATTGACTGGTACGTCTCGAGGCTACTCGCGTGATGTGCTCCGACCGACATTTCTCCTCAGCTGTCGCCAACCTCCTCGAAAAGTACGACGTTGATCCCCTTTCCATTGGCCGAATCGACGTCGGCACCGAGACCATTATCGACAAGTCAAAAGCCACCAAGACCGTGCTCATGGAGCTCTTCGCCGAATCCGGAAACACCGACATCGAGGGTGTCGACTCCAAAAACGCCTGCTACGGCTCCACCGCCGCCCTTTTCAACGCCATCAACTGGATTGAGTCCTCGTCATGGGACGGCCGCAACGCTATCGTTGTCGGTGGAGACATTGCTATCTATGCCGAGGGTTCTGGCCGGCCCACTGGTGGTGCTGGCGCTTTTGCCATGCTGATTGGTCCCAACGCCCCTATGGTCTTCGAGCGTGAGTTTCACGTCTGACAGCACTGTTTTTTCCTGAGAGTTAAACTGATGTGCGCACGCATCTCTAGCTGTTCATGGGACCCACATGGCGCACACCTACGATTTCTACAAGCCCAAGCTCGACTCCGAGTATCCCGAGGTTGATGGCCCACTCTCCATCACCGCGTACACCTCGGCCATCGACGCCTCGTACACCGCGTTCCGCAAGAAGCACGCTGCCAGGACCAAGAAGTCTGGTGCAGCTGCTTTCTCGCTCGACGACGTTGACTACCCTGTCTTCCATTCACCATACGGCAAGATGGTCCAGAAGGCGCACGCTCGTCTGGTATGTCTCAGATTGAGTCTTGTTGTCCGTCTGCAGCGGTTTGCTGAATCCGTTTCAGATCTGGAATGACTTCATGTCGAACCCCTCTGCTCCCAAGTACGCTAACGTCCCCTCTCCCGAAGCCGTCCTTTCCCAGGACTACGCTGCGTCCCTCACCGACAAGGCCCTCGAGAAGACTTTCATCAACTTCTCCAAGACTCTCTTCGACACTACCGTCGAGGTCTCCATGAAGTGCGCGCGCCGCTGCGGTAACATGTACACTGCGTCCCTCTACGGTGGTCTTGCGAGCTTGATCGCATCCGTTGAGCCGTCGGAGCTCAAGGGCAAGCGCATCAGCATGTTCGCCTTCGGCAGTGGTCTCGCGAGCAGCTTCTACACCATCAAGGTCAAGGGCGACACCACCGAGATCAAGGAGAAGATGGATTTGGTCAACAGGCTTGACAGCATGAAGGTCGTCCCCTGCCAGGAGTATGTTGACTCACTCAAGGTATGCACTCGACGCGGTTCTCTTCCGTTTATCCATGTTTCTGACCAAATTTCTTGCAGCTGCGCGAAAAGAACCACAACGCAGGCTCTTATGTTCCGGAGGGCTCGCTCGAGCACATCTGGCCAGGAGGCTACTACCTCGAGTCCATCGATGCCAAGTACCGTCGCAAGTACTCCCGTGTCCCCAAAGCCTCCGCATAACTTATCACCATCATCCTCGCATCTTGTTACCCGCATTCAACGTAATATCTACATCCACCCTTATACCACCCGCCCCTTTTGCTCGGTGCTCGGTACGGTGATGACACGGATCTTCACATCGTCTTTCTTTCATTGCCAGAGGGGTCTCGCGTTCCGCTTTCGGTTGTTGTTTTCAATCATAGAAACATTGCATTTTTTTCGCGCTTGTACCAGTATCTTAGTACGTCAATATAGTTGCTACGCCGCATGCTGATCAGGATGAATAACTTCGGTTTCGCCTGGCTGCGGCTTGCGGGCCTCAACCATGTGGCTTGAGGGTGGTTCTGGTTCAGGCGTCAAACCGTCCTCATAATAGAGCTGTCAGTGCTGCAAACAATGGTCTTCCTTCCCCCACATGCCTCTCACATGGCGAAAGGTAAAAGAGCGCGCGGAATGTTCGACTGCAAAGAAGATGTACGCTCTTGAGAAGGAGGTCAACTTTAGATGGGCAAGCAAGGTGTTTGGCACGTACGGGAAACGCGAGCTGACGCATCATGACTACGTCCCTCTGGAGGCTAGTCACAAGATCGACGAAACAGGTCAGTGCTTCTGCTTTCTCGGACACGCTTACTGTATGGCTTAACCAACTTCAACGGGTCCATCCAGGACAATTCGCCGAGCTTATCTACAGCTCCATACCACTCTCCCTCCTCGCCGAGCACTTCAACGAGCTCGAACGCTCCAGCGACCAACTCGCGCGGTACAGCGCGCTGCGGCACGCCGAAATAGTCGCCACATACCGCGGAACTGTCGCCAGTCTCCCCGCAGCCATATTTTTCCGCCGGGACACAAAACATCTTGTTGTGGCGATCTCTGGAACTAGTTCTGCGCTGCAGGCGGCGCACGACGCTAGGATACTTAAGGTGTCGATGCCGAGTCCCGGTCGGGGGAGTGTGCATGCGGGGTTCTGGGCTTTGTATCGTGGTTTGAAGGATATGCTGTTGCAAGGCATTCGGGAAGGGATTGAACGGTACCAACCCTCGGAGGTCGTTGTTACTGGACACAGTATGGGCGGAAGTGTGGCGTATTTGCTCTGCTTGGACCTCCTCCTAGCGGAGAACGCATCGATGTTTTCAAATAATGTGGCCCTTTCTGTTGTCGTTTTTGGTGCGCCGAGAACTGGGAACGCGAAACTGGTCGAGTATTTCCATTCGCTTGTCAAGTCGTTCCGGGAGGAACACACTTTCACTGAATATTCTATCAAAGGATACAACGACGGTTTGTGGTCCCCCCCCCCCTTTGTTTTCACGAGTGTTCGGAAACTGACTCCTGCTTATTCTCTTTTTCACAAAAAGGCGTTCCTACTTTCCCTCCTGTCGCACTCGGATACCGTCACTTCTGCAAGGAGCCGTTCTATACCGCCTACGGTAAATTGTACCGCATACCTCCAGAAGAATCAGAGTGTTCTCTCTTTCACGTTCCCCCTGACTCTCCAGATGAGGTCACAATCTTTCCAAGAGGGGGGCATAATTATTACAATTCTCGGGATTTGGAAGGGTTAAAGCGAGAGCTGTGTGTTTTGGCGAAGGACCCGAAGCATGCTCATCTACTGCAGGTGAAGCTGTAGTGAATTCACTCGAAGAGAGAGCACTTCTCAGGACTCACTCGGTTCATAGCTCTAATAGATTTGTATCTACACGGAAACAATTCATACCTCTTGCGGCAGAACAATGATCAGGGTGGCTCTGAGAAATATATTGTGCACAGAGTAACACATATCCAAGCAATAGTTCCTCGCCATGTACAATGACTTATGAGCCCCTCGCAATTCTGAGTGATCGCAAGTCAGGTTCAAATCGGTATCATCTCCAAGACGGATGACTACTCACCTCTGCAATCCGGCCATATCTCCGTTGAACTGATCCTGGTCGCCAGGGTTGGACCCCGAGTCAGCAAACTGCCAGAAAGTCGTGAACGACCATCCCGCGGGGAGAGTGCCGATGCTGGAGGCATAGTGGGCAATCCACAGTGGGTTCGTTGACCCAAAAGCGGCGCTATTGCCCGTGCAGGTCTTCCACCAGTCAGTAGTGGTGTAAATCACTGTTGTATAAAGCGATCAATGTAATGATCATAGTGAAGCAGTTCTTTGAATGCATACCTGGGTATCTGAAAGGAGGGGTGAGTTAGTGGAGGATGCGGTACGGATTGACTTCGGAAATGCTTACACTCCCGTCGTGGCGTGATAGGTGTTAGAGAAGTCTCTAACCCAGGTGACCATGGCCGAGGCACTCAGGCCGTAGCATTCGGCGCCGCTTGGGTTGTCTGCGGGGAGTAGGCCGCGGGTCAGCACAACATGAGCAGAGGAGGGTCAACAGTGCACATACACTCGATGTCAAGAGCTCCGGGAAGAGTAATCCCATCGCTTGACCAGCCACCTGTAAAGTGATGTGGGTGAATAATGTCTAGAGTGTCAAAGGAACTCGTACCTCCGTGAGCAAGGAAGTATTTGGCTTGAGTGGCACCTGACGATACGTCTGGGTGGGCAAAGTGGTATGCTCCGCGGATGATACCGGCGCTCGTAGCCGCAGCGTAGTTGGTGTTGAATTCGGGGTCAATAAACGCTGTGGCGTACGTGGAGTCAACACAAGCTGATCAATCGACCTTTGTGTGGGCTACGTACTGGTTCCCTCGGTGGCTTTGATAAATGCAAAGCTAATCCCATTCGCTTTGGCAGTCTTGAAGTTCACGGCGCCTTGGAAATGGGAAACGTCAATGCCCGCGGGTGCGGCGCGCTTGACGAGTGTGGGAGACGCAGAGACAAGAGATGCAGCGGCTAAAATGAGAGCCCCAAAAGACTTCATCGTAGTTTGCTAGAAGGTGAGTTCTGTGAAGAGCCTGAGTTGTAGCTGGCCGCAACCTGGCGGTCTGTTAGATGTGAGGGTCCATTTTATAGCAGTGGATGGGTAGGCAGAGGAATTCGTGAGCGGGAGATTGGATAATAGAAGAAGTGGAGAAGTGTGAGGGTGCATGTGCGTGTGTCAAAGGTGTGGCATGTCCAGCTGGTGGATACGGCCGCCGCGACCCTCTGTATTGAGAAGTGTTCGCAACCGCACTGGTCCTTGTCAAACGTGCTATCGCCTTGGTGGGGCTCAAAGGAAGGATCCCTGAGTGGAGGAGGTGCAGCCCGTTCCACTGTCAAATTATCACGACGGGGTGTTAAACTGAGATAAGATGATATCAGTTGGACACATGTTACCATCACGGTACCGGGAGCATACCCATTTATCATGTCAAGGACCCCTTGACCATATGTTTCTTTCTGGAGTGCCGCAAAAGAAGGAAAGCCCGGTTCATCTCTTGCTGTTGCTCACGATTCACGAAGGCTCGGAATAGTGCTCGGAGGATGATCGGACTTGGACTCGGAGACTTCCGCTTTCAGACGTCACTATCATGTGACTTACACGTGCACGGCACGCGCTAACTACGCGACTGGAATGTTTGGCCCGTTGTTTGGCCTCTGTTCGACTTTCGCCCTTACCACCATCTTCCTCTTTTCAAGTCCTCATTCCGAACGACATTCACGACATTCCTTTACAACGAACACACGATGGGATTCCTCAAACGTTTCTTCTCTATGGGCAGCCGCAAATCCAAGAAGAGGCAGCAGAACCATCAGCATGAACCCATGCCGGCCGATGCCCAAGGCAGACTACGCGCAGTTGAACCCTGGCAGTCCGAAGCCAATCGACTTTTGCGCTCGTCTTCTGCTCACTTTACAGTTGTTGCAGAGACGGATTATTCTTGTTTGCCACCTCTTCGTGAGTGCTTGAATCTCCAAGCTGCCTCCCTTCTAACGATGTTCTTGTGCAGCTCACTCGACAAATAACCTGCTTTCACCGGCTGCTACACCTGCGCGCTCTATTGCTTCTACGGTGAAGCGTAGTGGAACCTACACCGTCACAGTTCACGGACGGACGACCCATTCCCGCACGGAATTCCCGAACGCCAATCCACCATTGCATGACGACCCGGAAGACGAAGAGTCACACGCAGACCTTGCATTCTTTGACGAATCTCCCACGAAGAAATCCAAGCCACATCCCAATCCTAACGCCGTTCCCTTCACGCCACGAGACAAGACACGCCTGCATCGTTTGCGCCAGGACCCTTCTGTCGCAAGGCTTCTCAATATGTTTGATGACAAGGGCCGAATCCAATCGACTGCATTCTCCAACACTCCTCCCAGTTCAGCTTCGGTTTATGAAGTGGAAGGAAAAGAGCAGAAGAAGCGGACTGGTTCTACGCTGCGTCAATTGTTAGGAGAACCGGACGTCAGTCACTTTGCCAACTGCACTGCAATGGAAGGCGACATATCGTGGGCGGAGCGTGAGCTTGCACGATTGTAAGTATTAGGGTCACTCGTATCCAGCCATGTACTGATGGCCGTGTTCTAGTGATCGTTCAAGCATGTCGTTCGCATCGGAAACCTCCCTCCCACTTGAAACCCCCAAAGACACTCATTTCGACAACCATCTTTCCGAACCTCACGTCGTAACGAACACTACAGTCATTTCAGATGATTCACATTCAGACACGTCTGCCAACTGGCCTGCTATCTCATCTTTAGAGGTGGAGCTTAGTGGCACGACATCCATTATTTCTGAACACAACGCGATCTTCGATGCACCCGCTCCCACTGAGCAAGATATGATTACGAAGACACCCCAACGCGCTTCTGAAGTCTTTGGCTTCCTTACGGAACGAAGAAAGTCCATCCTTGAGCGGAATAGAGCAGCGGCTGAAGCTCAAAACTTGCCGCCTCTTCCAGCTCTCTCAGTCCCAGGACTGGGTCGGTCCTTGTCCACGGCGTCTGCCATGAGCACGCCAGCATTGACCACTGCTACAACCACCAACTCACTCAACTCCAGCCCCGCGGGCTCCAGCGATACATCCTCCGCCCAAATTCACCACGCTACGCTCACCAAACTCACTCCTATGTCCCGCTCCACCGATACCCTCAATCTCTTGTACACCTACGCACCATTGTCTCCCGTCAACTTCACCTCGAACCCAGTTCAGTCAAGCAAGATACCCAGAGGTCCACGACCATTGCCACCGACGAAACACGCCCAGAGCGCGTCGCAATCCGCGTTATACCCACAAGGTGCTGTCGATGTTGTCACCGTACCAGATGTTCCTCCTCCAGCCTCCCTCCCGTCTCGGATCCCCAAGTCCAGCTCCAGTTCTCGCGCCTATGACCCCTACACGCCCGTTCATAAACGCGCCCATCGCCGAACGACGTCTCGCGCTTCCAGTTCTATGGCTCTTTCTGACAATGATTCTGGCGACGAGAACATCGGCTCTTCGGTGAAACCAACTTCAAGAACCAGTCGTTCTCGCAAACCCATCGACAAGGAGAACAGTCCTAACTCCCAGCCAAAGTCAAAGTCGAAAACGTACCCCAAAACGCCCGCCGTCCGCTCCCACTCGCGCGCGTTGTTTGAGACGAGACACCCAAATCTTGTGAACGGCGACCCGCCCTCGCCGGCGTCGTCGACAGAACTATCCCCCGTCGGACGTGAGATCATGGATGACGTGAGGAAGAGGAAGAAGATGCAGACCAGGGTGTCCAGCGCTGGAAGCGGAAGAGCTGTGGTGGGGAGGAGGTAGTATGAACCGAATTTTTTCTTCCTGGGTTTTTTATAATACAGTATTTAGATTGTCGCATCTTTTCGTATGTTTTCTCGTCCGTACGCACCTCATCTCTCTTCGATTTTTGTTTTCTTGTTGATCGCTATCGTATTGTTCCTATGCAGTCGCTCTCCAGATCTCTCTCGAATGTCCTCAGCTTGCCTATGTTTTGAGAACTGTAAAGTTCATGAATTACAACACGACAACTCAAGCAACTCCTTCAAGCTGCAGGCTGATTCCTTTTCGTTGTCTCCGCCTACTATTTGATACCGAAGTCCCAAACGCCATGGCAGTGCCAGAGAATAATCAGAGGACGATCTTAAGCCTAGAGGAGTGGTTTCTCCTTCAGCGTGAATGTCTGATGATGATCATGAGCGACCAGTTAGCATCACTAAACTGGTTTCGTCTTAGTCGGCTAACAGGTCGGGTTGAAACCTCCACAGAGATACGATGCACAAACGGACTGTACCCAAGCCAACAGGTGGGGATAACTAACTTGGACATAAACACTCCAGATTATTATGCTCAGTCATCTCATAATCTAGTCGACCGCCGCCAGCTTCTTGCTCGCCACATTGGCTGCACAGCGGACTTACGAAGCTCTTCAAGTTCATGGTAGCCCTAGGTATTGAACGGATGGGTGATTGAATGCAAATACACTTTCCGGTGAGTAAATTTGTGCGCGAGCAGCCTGAGGAACTACAAAGTACATGCCAGTGTGTGCGGCTTGGAGCTTAAATGCTACCAATTCCACCGTAGATCGAGTCGTCCTACAGAAACAAAGATGAGATAGATGGAACAGGAATGACGTTGATACGATAGTTCAGCTTCCACCACCACCGCACCCTCCCCCACCTCCACAACCTCCGCCTCCTCCACAACCTCCGCCTCCTCCACATCCCCCGCCCCCGCCACATCCTCCGGACCCACACCCGCCGTGCCCCGCACCCTACGTTCAATGACCACAATCAACTTCCATTCTGCAAAACAAAATCAAAAGTGACACTCACCACAGCACACCCACCAGCACCATAATGGCCCATCGACCACGCGCCACAGGCAACGACCGGAGGGAAATAGAAGAACGGCACGGGGTACAAAAACGGCAAATCATGCTCCGCGCCTCTGTCGTACTCCCTCTTGCTCATCTTGCCCTTCTCCACCAACTTCGCGTCGCGTTCCCTGCGTTTGCGCATCTTCTCGATCCGTTTCGCGCGCGTGGCTTCGCTGGTGTGCGTGTTCGCGTTCGGGTCGGACACGCAGTTGTGTTCGGACGGGTGCGTGGCGGAGAGGGCGTCTGGGTGTCGCGGTGGGTTGAGTGGGTTGGTTGTGGGTGTGGAGGAGGGGAATGCGGGTGGGGGTTGGGGTGATTTGAACCGGGAGGTGAGTCGGGAGAGGCGTTGGCCGACTGTGTCGCCTGGGAGGGGACAGCCGCAGTGCATGTATGGGATCCCGAAACGTTCCTAGAGTTGTTGTGTGTATATCAGATTGTTGGTTCGGTGCAGACGTGTACTTACCTGCCACGCACGACATGTCAGGTCGAAAGAGTTGGAGAGGAAGTTCTCCTCGACTTTGTCGTCGCTGGGTGTATTATGTCAATAGGTGCTGTCAGACATCTGTCGTGAAGGAATACTCACTGGTCGATAAAGCGACCGACATACTGCAAGTTGTCGTTGGCATATTTCTTACCCATCATTTGGTGCGTATGCCAGGCCAGATCAATATCCAATGTTGGTACGAAGAACGAAGATGGGGATGACACCATCAGGTCCAGGAACCTAGTGAGGGGTCTGTCAGGAGAATGATCTCTTTCGCAGTGTGTGCGCAACATACGCGTGATATCTCGCAATTGAATGCACGAGAACGATCTCATCCACAGGATCGTCGAAGTAAGTCGGCTCAGTCCAAGCGAAGTTGTGCATCTTGTCAATGAAAGAGCCTTGACGGATGACGGCGCCGATGAGGTCAATAGAGAACGGCCTGTCGTCAAAGTATGCGCTCAAGATGCGGTTTGCCCTGGTAAATTGTGGAATGAGAAGGTGTTGTATGTGGAGAATATCCCCTGACTTCACCTTCTGGTCCCTCCAACGCGAAGGGCTCTCACTAGAGCTGTGTTGATCGAGGACAACTTTCCCTTGGATCGATCCAGAATGACACTGCAAGCTTCAAGTTCGGTTGACGGAGGCTAATTGCACATGAGAATGCGTCAAGAAATGATCAACTGGTGTCAGTACTTACGCGTGGGCCCATGGCAAAGTACTGGTCTCTCTCAATTGCGTCTTTGACCTGAAGAGCGACTTGTGGATCTTTGAGTTTGATTGTGTTAAACAAGACACCGCTATGAAAGACAATTAGGGCCGTGAAAGGATAGCACAAAGTGGGTACATTACGCAATGGATGCACTAGCAGGACCCGTTTTTCTGAACCTGTTAGCTCGGTCACCGAGAAGGTCTCTGGCAAACTTCTTGACGGCAAGCTTCTCCTTTGTCACTTCGTACTTGCATCGTTCACAAGTGAAAGCAAACTGGTGCTGGAGATAGCCTGTGCCCTCAGCAGTCATGAACTCTGAAAGAAAGTATCTAGAGATCAGTCAAGTGAATGAAAAGTGTTGCGTTCATGATTACTCACGAACTGTGTTGAGCTGTTCACACTTTGGGCATTCAACGTATCTGTGAGATAAACCGGTCATAGCATCGACTGGGTTCCAAGGAGTCTGTGTTGCCTTCTGCCAAGCAGCCATCCTGTCCGGAGTGGCCTGGTAGGTGTTGATGTCCCCCACATGAAGCTGGGAGCCATCGTCAGAACTCACGCCGATATACAGTAGCTGAGAGATAGCTTACGAGTACAGCTAACAGCATATCGTCGTAGTCGCTCAGCTGGGTAAAGATGGTTAAACGTTCGTTGTCCTCGTAGTGCCATCTATTGATAGACATGAATAACTCGGCCGTGAAGCAAGTGATAACGCGGCGTACCCTGGGTTGAGGAGGTACGCATGCCATACCATAAGAACATCAATGGGAGGCATGCATCGCTCGATCCATGCGTCGATGTTGCTATTGAACGACACGACAATCTCGAGCCAGCGTTGGAATCTTAGAACGCAAGGCTACTGCTCAGTGCATCAGGTATCTCGAGACATCGAGAAAATGCACTCACCGTTCAACTGCCAGACCCACGAACCACGTCCATCTCTTATCTGGACTCAAGTCACTCACAACCGGCGGCAACCCCAAGACCTGCGCACTTGTATCTTGAACGGTCTTCCTCAACTCCTTGAACGCCCTCAGCAGCGCGAGATGAGCCTTGACCTGGGGGATGTTGACCAATGGCTCCGTGATAACCTTGCCTCCGATCCTGTAGGAGCTCGGGGCGTTGTATGTGTACGCAGGAGGTTGTTCCGAGCCCTCCGGAGCGTGCGTAGTGTCAGCTTTGGGGTCGTATGCGGGAGGGGCAGTCTTGTACGCTGGGGGAGTGTCTTCGGCTCCCATGATAGTGATGGTAGTGCAAGTTTAGACTAAGAAAGATTGGGTGAGTATATGTATTTGTAGGCCAGACGCCACATGGATGTCAGGTACCGCGTTTGTCGCTGATGAATATTGAATGTGGTGACCACTGTCACTGCGGATACTGATCAGAGGCGTACAGACCGTTTCATGTGCTCAACGCTGTACAGCCAACGACTGTTTATGAACGACAGAGAGGGAGAATTGATTGTGCATATGACTTGGTCTGACGAGGAACATATTTAATGATATTAGTTGCGCAGTTGCTGCTTGCCGTGTTGTCATTATCGAGGCGATGCACAAATGAGAACAAATATTAATGAGAAGGGAATTCCAGATAATCACTAGTAGATAATAATTAGTGGTGCAGTTGTCGCAAAGGTCCGGATTCCCGCACTTTCCATTTCAGTCATTCTGTGGCGCGTGCAGCCAACCTCCTCCAGTCCTTCACCTCCATCCTCCCAATCTGCCATGGTCCAGGAGCACACAGATCACGCGACAGAGGCAGAACAGTCGTTGGCCAAACTCGACCTCAACCACACCAAACCCTTTCCTGAGGAGTTGGATCCATGGCAGCAGTCGAAACCCGTCCCAGACTTGGCAGGCTCATCCTCATCCAACCCTGTGGTCCTGCGAGATGACCTTCCCAAAGACGACGAGCTCCAGATAAACCCCTTTGCATCCGGCGTGGCAACCCCGATGACATCCGAGGAGAAAGAGGAACACCAGAAGGACATCTTGCAGGAGTTCGATCCGCTAGCTAGCCAGGAGGAGAAGGCTGCACGCGAGGCTTGGGAAACAGCAGAATCACATCCTCAGGCCAACGCCCCAGCATCTACGTCGCATCCAACCATTCCTCCAAGTGCATCGGCGCCGGAGCCTATATCGCCGCGTCCAACATCCCCAACTGGCTTTCCAGCACTGGCTGCCCTCGCTCGCACCTTTGCTATACCCCTTGTTGCCGGTCGCCAGAGGCCCCGATCATTAGACACTGCAGCCGCAGTGCCGTCACCTTCCACTCTATCATCCTTCGCCTCTCAGCAGCAACTACCAGTCAAACCGGACTCGGAGCACCCGTCTCCTGCAAGCACAGGCCGGAATACCCCCGTATTATCCGCGAACAGGAGTAAACCACAAGAGGTCCCGGGAGAGCCTCCGCAGTTTGATTTCCAGAAGTTCTTGGACCAGATGAAGCTCAAAGCTGCTGAGCCAGTCGCAAAGTACCTCCGCTCGTATGTCAGTATCTAGCCTCACGTATCGTACTGAATTGACTAGAGTGGTGATATTAGGTTCCTCAGCAACTTCGCCAAACGCACCTTCACTGTGGCTGATCAGATGAAGCTTATCAATGACTTCCTTAATGTGAGTCTTGACGCGTCCTTAGTGAAACACTATGTCTCAACTCATCCGCAGTTCATCGCATTGCGCATGAGAGAATCGGATGTCTGGAGGAATTGCTCGGATGTTGAGTTTGACAATGCGATGGAGGGCATGGAGAAACTCGTCATGAATCGACTTTACGATTTGTGCGTATCGTAAACCCTAGCCCGGAGGTTACAACTCATTGTTCCTCTCAGCACCTTCACCCCGCAGGTCATCCGGATGGTTCCTCCTCGCCCTGTGACATCGGACGATCTGGAAAGAGATCGTGTGTTGTCTCAACGAATAGCTCTATTTACTTGGATTCAACCCGAACATCTCGATGTCCCAGAGGGTGAAGGGAGGGAAGGTTTCATGATGTTCGCCCAACAAGGTCTGCACCTTTCGTGCTTTCGTGCCTTATCCCCGGTACTCATCAGCAATGCAGAACTTCTTAAGATCAACCATTACAAAGCACCTCGGGACAAACTCATTTGCATCCTGAACTGCTGCAAGGTCATCTTTGGTCCGCTGCCCGCTTTTTCATTATAAGGCCGTTTCCTGAACCCCTTTCTGGTGCTGTCGTCTTACAGGTCTGATCAGGCATCTTCGGAAGGAGGAGGGTGCAGATAACTTTGTGCCAATACTCATTTACGTGGTTCTGAAAGCAAACCCCGAACACCTACTCTCAAATGTGGAGTGAGCATATCTCTGTTTGCGTTGCTTCAAACGTCTTGCTCAGATATGTGTGGTTCAGGTTTATCAATCGATTCCGAAACCCCGCGAAGCTGCAGAGCGAGGCCGGGTATTATCTCTCCAGTCTTGTGAGTGCTGTCGGGAATGCATGCTCATGCTAGTGCCGGTTCTCACGACGACATAGATGGGTGCAGTATCATTCATAGAGACCATGGACCATACTTCGCTATCGAACATTACTCAGGAAGAGTTCGAAAAGTACACCATGACATTTGATTCCCCGTTCTATGAACTCACCCTCAATTAATAGGAATGTGGAGGATGCTATTCAATCTCTTCCCAGTACAGAATCCGAAACCCCTACCACCGAATTCCCAACTTCTTTCAATACCGCTCCCCTTCCTCACTCGCATACAGGCGAGGAATCCGCTCAGCCTCTAGCACTTTCCTCTCCAGGCAACCCGACCATCAGCGAAGATGCACGTAGGTTCCTGCAGAAGACAGGCGACACCATCTCCAAGCCACTGAGCGCCATTGGACGTATCTTCAACGAGGTGTTAGATAACGCTGAAGAGTCCTTGTCCCATCTTCCAGGGCCGTTCGCGCAATTTGAACAGCTCACATCCATGCCGCATACACCCACACCTCAGCATCCACTACCAGACGGTCAAACAGTGCAGACACCGTACAAGCCGCGGGTCCGGAAACCTAACTCACCTATCCCTTCACCACAGTCATCACGCTTCGGCACTCCGGCGCCAGATGAGACACCTACACGACATCCTGGCGGAGGCCCGATACCTTATACGAACCAGCCGCTCTCCATAGGCCCTTCTCAACAGGCACCCTCGAACGCACGACTGCAGCCGCATGGACAAGGCCACACACCCCGTCTCTCCTCTCTCATGCTCTCCGACCGTGACATCGCGCATCTTCAACACTCAGCCTCCGTCTCACAATCTCTCTCTGCCCCATCCACGCAATCCCCCCACGTCTCTCGGACGCCGACGCCGAATTTGGATCTGGCGGGTCTGCAGGCGGAGATAGACAGGGCGCACGAGAACGCGGCGAGTGCGGCGAAGGAGACGTTGAGGCAGATATTCCCGACGATGGATGTGGAGATTGTGGAGTGGGTGTTGGAGGCGAATGAGGGGGATTTGGGGAAGAGCATTGAGGCGTTGTTGGAGATGAGTAGTGGGAGTTAGATCTAGAGGTTTTGACTGTTGGTGTAGAGAGCTTATGATGTTGGGGTTTTGAAGGACGGCATAATACGATGTTTTGTTGGCGCGGACTGCTGTGAATGGCATTTCGCGAAAGAGCCGGCCCTAAACTTGGCTCTGTCGTTGGGTGTCATACTTGCACCATTCCTCTCTCCCGCCATATGTCGCCCTCTCGTTCACGCTCCAAAGTAAGTGTGAGTACGATTTATCTCAAATCCATGCCTTGTGATACTACTCATCTTGATGCGCATACTATATAGCAACGTTCACGATGTCGCCCACCGTATATTTGTCCCCGGAGCTGATATACATCGTCTGCGGGTTCATGCACAAAGACACTCTCGTCGCATGTGTCGGTCCTGTGCTCTACTTGGCATCCCTTTTCGCGACAGCACCTCTTCAGCATTATCACCGTCCTCCAAACTCCCGGTCACTCACGATTGGACATCGACGTCTTTTGCCTATCCTTTCTCTCCCTATCTTCCTCTGATATTCCTTCTTTCATCAAGAACCTGACGATCGGGGCTTACTTCGAGAGTTATTCTAACTATTGACTCTGTCCATAAGTCTCCTCCCTAATCTGCGAACGCTCAACCTGGTTCACCTCGCAATTGACTGCTCTCCCGCTGGCCATGTCATACCGTACACTCCACGACCTCTGCTTCAGCTGCGATTGGAGAGAATATGGTCCCCCCTCTTCGATCCGCTGACGCAAGATGAGACAAAAACGTATTCGGGAAGTCGACCCTGTTCTGAGGACACCCCCTGCGCTTTGGTCGAGCTATTCAACTCTTTCTGCATTGACTCTCAAGATGACATTGTCCCCGCTCCGCGCCCAGTTGTCTCTGCTGCTGGACACGATCTTGAGGATCTTCGAAAATCTGAACCAGCTCGTCGTCAAGCTAACGCATTCCAGTACTCTGCTTAGTCGCATATATAACTATGGCTCGTCCCTGCTATCGTCTCGCTGGGCTGAAGTTGATGCTCTTCTTAGTACTCGACGGGGCCCCTTCAGCTTTTTGGTCGCCTTGCGGACCTCTTCGCGAGCGGTTCCTATCGATGGCTGAATAATGAGATTAGGACTATTCGACAGTGCCTTCCAGATTCAAACTCTTTGTCGGTGATGACGTTCACGACTCCTGACGAGGTGTCCAACACGTGAGTCTCTGCTTTTTCCTCCGGTCCTTAGGAACTGAAAATTAGACTGACTTGTTTGAATGTTTCAAGTGATATACGTGCCCTCGTCGTCGTCGCCCATCCCCCACTCGTTTTGTTCTTCTGAGATCTGCGCATGTCAGGTTTTGTAGATGGATATGCCAAGTTGGTCTGTCGTCTCTATCAAGATCTGCCGTTCATTCGTTAAATACGATAACTTAAGTGTGTTTGGGTGACCCAAGCAGGCGTCTCCAAGATTGGGAAGCGGGTTGAAGATGCAGCATAACAAGCCCAAATAGCCACGCGCATTTTACCTCATGTCTGTCCAGTCCTCGACGACGGTAAAGACCATGTAGCAGCTCAGTCTCACGCATTTGACTGACCCGGATCACCGGGAGCACATCACCTTGGAGCTTGAATGGAGAAATGTATTTAGCTCAAGCGCACCTGGCATATTCAATCCGAGTCCCCAAATTGTGAGATGGGCTTAAGTTGGTTGATACGGCATCATTGAATGAAGAGCATGAAGAGCATGAGAAGTGTCCAAGTTATACTGCGCTTCTTTCTTGTTTCTTCTGCGAAAATCCTTCACTCATCGTCGCGCCCCAGTCTTCCACACGGGGCGTCCGAGATTTGATTACGGTCATCAAGAAAGCTCCTCAGTACCGCGGATGGTGAGTGTCTTAGCCTTTTCGTGTATCGTTCTTGTAGCTGACTTGCGAACTTCCTATCAAGTTAGGAGTCACTGTATTCCACGTCGGGTGCCTCGGCAACCAGCTCAAGTACCAACCGTGCTGTAGATCTGCGACGATTCCCCGCGTTTTGGTTTTGTGCCCTCGGCTTCACCTTGATTCGTTTCTCGGCTTGATTATTATTGCTCGTGCATACACTACGGGGATGGAGGTTTCTTCTGGGAGATAACCCGAACAGCGTTTTTGCTGAATACGTATGACGCGCCGCTCCACACCGTTGTCGCCCCTACAATCCACCTTTTATAAAAGGATTTCATTAGAAAAAGCAAAACTGGCAAAAAATGGGGTGCGTACTGAAGGCCTAATAACGATGTCCCCATCTCGAACGGAAGCAGCGGGCTGATCGTTGTGACTCCCATCAGGAGGAGTTGGAGAGCAGTGTTGACCTGATATCACACTTCCATGTAAGAATAAGGATTGGGCTGTTCAAGTTTTGAAGCATACCTTGCTTATTTGGGTGGGGCGAACCTCAGCAGAAGGTATTGAGAAATCCCAATACCGGCTGAAGGTTTTCTATATGCATAAGCGGAGTGAGTTTCGTTGTGGGGGGGGGGAGCACGGATAAGGCGGACATACGGGATGAGGTAGGGAGGTATAGCGGATATAGAACGCTGCTAAGCTGAGGAGGACGTCTCTTCCGAGGATTATTGCTGCCAAAGGTACTGTCGGGAAAAGGTGAATCCTCAGAAACGTCCATTGACCACGAGAAAACTCACAAGGAAGCATATCCTTCATTGCTAAGGTAATGGTCAGCGTCGTCATCAACGTCTTATCTGCAGCAGGGTCCAATATCGTCCCGAGCACAGATTGCATCTTGTATCGTCTTGCGAGGAAGCCATCAGCCTTTGGTCCAACGTCTACTTCAATCGTCATTTGAGGTAGGAGGGTGGGAACATACGAACAAGGTCTGTAAGACCGGCGTACACTAGTAAACTCGTCGCCATGACGAAGTTACCCTCGACTATACTCCAGCCCAGGACCGGACACGCCAGTATTCGCGAGACTGTCAAGAGGTTGGGGAGCGTGTAGATGTTCTCCCTTATTGTCTTCAGCGTCTTCTTCTCAGAAGTTGGAGGGTTGGCTGGAGGTTGGGGTTGCGTTGGGGGCGAGGTATTATGGTGAGATTGTTGTTGCGATGAGTATGGTCGCGCGACCAGGTGTGTTCTCCACTGGAGCTGTGAGCATCTTGGACCGATCCCGACGAAGTATGTTGACCGAGTGACGAGATGACGCGACACCAGCGGCCGCGAGCATAGTCTAGAGAGTTGAATGAACATGCTGAGCTCGACGCGGAGAACGATGAGGAGGGAGGTTTGGGTACGTCCATGACGTTGCCGCCGCCATGAGTGTGACGCACTTTGCCCGGCAATTGACGGTGAGGTCACAGCGTGACAGACGCGTCAGGTCACGCACGCGTCATCCTCAGGCTCTTCTTCTGGTCGACGATAGTGTCTATCAGCAGGATCAATAAATAAAAGGTGAGTAACTACAGGATACCTCTCAAGAAATACCGTTACTACTCATACGACATACACCAGATGCTCTTTCGCTACCGTTCCAGTCAAAATGGATGGTGAAGCCGCGCTGAAAGCACCGTCTGAACGACAGTATTGTCGCGATACAGTACGCAGGTGTCTCTTCTAAAGACCATATTGTACCGTGTACGCGTGAGACGTTGAGCATGAGCATGAGCATGTATCTGCTAAGATTTCCCCTCAGGACTTGACTCATCTCGGGCTCGGTCGGTTCCCCACGTCGCCGCCTGCCGCCCTCCAGCTGCGCCGTCTCACACCATGCCCGCCCGATCCTGTTCTTGTCAGCAGTGATACGTCAAGAGTCAGACAATGATCTTTCTCCTGCCAGATGTGCGCCGTTCCCGGAGTTCCTGTAAAATCGCTTTTGAACTCGGACTCGGAGGTCTCCCTCATCAAACTTGTGATCCGTGGGCTGCTCGATCGCGATGGAGATGGATGTTGGTTCAACTGTATGACGGAAACGTGGATCTCATTTGGTATGTTCCAATCCTTGTCTCAGTGTTCCTTGTTTCATCGCCCATGCTCTGTTGATTCCACAGATTAGCCCTTGTGACTTCATTTCGGATTGCTAGGTCGTCCCAGTCATGATGACTCTATTCCGTATTGTCTTCCAAGTCATGCACAGATATTGTAGTAGTGGCACTGCAGACTGTAATGCACTCACAATTAGATTCATCCCGGTTCGATTCATCACCGTGCATTCCCAGTCAGCAGACCACCGAAGCATATGTTCAAACTTTCCTCGCCCATACACGATCTCTCTGAAGTGCGCATATCCCTGACCGGACATATGTGGACCCGATTTTTCCCCCAATAGGATATCAGGGTGAATGACACTGAATGTCAAGGTCGTATCTGCTAGCACCCAATGAACTGCCTATGCCGTGAGCTTCTTACAACATCGTTCAGCCTAAAAGACAGGTTGGATCATGAGCTGGCTTCTTCATGAGACGAAGGCACCCTTGCAGGGTGATTTGCGTGAACCAAGAGGAGCATCGCCTCCCCCGCTGGCACGTTCAGGGATTTAGTCAGGGTCGGGAGTCGGTCAAACGATTCGCGGGTATGCTCCGTGACGATGGAAGGAGAGCTGTGATACGGCAACATGGCAAAAATAGTATGTGTTGGATGATCTGTCCGGTCGCGACAGATTTAGACAGTCGTTATGTTTTGGTTCCGAGTCTTTCGACGGCCGTAGAGCGTTCAGCAAGTTCACGTCGGGTCACTCGGTCACAGGATACTTGAACACGAAAGTCCGCCCGAGGACTACTTTGACGGTTTACACGGTGTACCTGGATTTGTGTGATTGGTAACGTATCGCTCTGGGGAAATAAACGAGATGCAGGACAGAAGAAGACCGAAAAGGCGACGGAGCTGATCGTGCGCATTCTCACCCGAATTCGTCTTCTGGCTGAAATGCGGGGTAAATCCCACTCGTTGCCTGATCGACCGAAACTGAATACCAGGACTCGGAGCTGCGTTGCCATACGACCGACTCCTCCCAATTGTGGGTGCGCTGGCATATGACCAAACGGATATGTGCTGTTGTGATGTCCAGATGTCCGAGCCATCACGTCGGTGCAACGAGGCGGCGAGCAAAGCGGCCGAACAAATTCCTGGCGTTTGCGGATGCGGTCAACTGACCTGTGTCAACCCTGGAATTTACCCCGCAAACAGCGACGCCACCAAGCTCGGTGTCCGCGTTTTCCAGAGGTGGGCCGATTTGCTGTTTCAACCTGTATAAGCTACGCCCTCCAAGCGAAGCAACGTGTTGCTGTGTGAGTCAGGCGGACATGCACATGGCTATTTGGGTTGAGAGACCTTGTTTTGGTGGATGACGGGGATGGTTTTGTGTGTTCCAGGGAAGAGAGGGTGCGGTTCCCACTGCGCCGTCAGAGGTGTCAGATACTTGCCAGTTAGTGTGGGGGAGAGCTTTGATGGGCCGAGGCACTGGCAGCTCCCCGAGTCTCCAGGATCGGGAGTTGTGGGTCCGCGACGTGGCGGCCCGGCCGGTAAGTCAACTCATGAGGTGGCGGGGGTCTTTCCCTCCACCATTCCGCCGGCGCCGGGCAGAAACTAGGCTGCTTGGGTCTGGAGTTAGGGCCGTATGGGCCTATCAGCATATGGCAATTTGGCTCGTCGTGGGGGGTCGATGCTCTGTGCGCGACGATTGCGCAATGTCGAGTTCCTGTGCATGCGGATGCAAGCGGTGGTCATGGTCTCGGCGTCCCCCGATGCACCTACTTCCATCGAGGAGCGTTCCTGGATGATATCACTCTGATCGCTCGAAAAACACGAGTCTGGAAGATGGGGGACTGCAGGAACATGTTCGTCTAGCACGTAACGCATACATAGGTGAGCATGAGGGGGGAGCAACGCGTTCAGCACATCATGAGCATAAAAGCAACTAAACATACATCCTGTTGTCCCCCTGACACCTCGAGGACTGCTATTTGAATTGAAAAGTGCCACGATGGCGGCAACTCTTGTGTAAAATCCAATCAATCCGGCGATGGGACGTCCAAACGTTGTCCCGCTCTGACAGGCCCGGGTGCACAGCGTTCACAGCTCAGCCTGGCTGCTGTGTCGCAATGCAGGACGGATGGATATGATCCGTATCTTCTGAGGCCGTAAGGTGCGGAAACAGGAGTCAGGAAACATAGAAGGCGAGAGAGCATGAGATATTTCGATGCTTGACTCGGGACTATATTCAGTAGACCTCTTGAACGGTTCAACCCGAAAAGAAGGAGGAAAATGCTCGGAGAAAACGGGTCTTTGCAGTAACTTTTAGGAAAAGGAAAAAGGTTCCGTTGCAACCACTGGACATGTTGTGTGTGCTGCAGGAGACGGAAGGGAGTGGCTAAAGGGCGGAGCAGCAGTGGTGAGAGTGGCGGAGTTGGGAGCCACGAGGGGCGGAGTTGGGAGCCACGAGGGGCGGATGGAAAAATGAGGCGTGGGCCGGGAATGCCGGAGATGGACAAGGGCAGGTCACGTGGCAGCGGTTGCGGAGGCCCGGGGAGTCGGATCGGGAAGTCGCGGGAAGAGACTACCTCCTGCACTTTCATTTTCGTTTTCTCTCCCACTCGACACCACAACCCCCCTCCTCATCGCCATCAACGACGACAACGACCGACGACGACGACGACGACGACCAGCTTGGCATGACATCCTCCCGCTATCCTTCCCTCTAGCTCCTCCATCAACAACGAGGTCCTTCCTGACGAACAACACACCTGCGTCTGTCTCCTCCTCGGACCTTCGATTCAACTATCCCGGGTGGATCATCCCTGCTCATCTTTTCCTCATCCTTTCGTCTCTCGTATTTTTTGCGCTTTCTTCTTCTTAACCACTTGCAGCCAGAGTGCCCCTCCCTTCACTCCCGGCTATGCCTGTCCCCGCTACCCTTACCAGCTATCTCCCAACACTCCTCGTCTCGGTATCCAATAACGTTGTTCCCGACGACTCTTCCCTTTCTACCCTTGCCCAAGGCCAGGTGGACTATCTCTCCCACGAATGGCGAGAAGAGGACGTCTGGCAGTCATGGCGACATATGACTCGTCAGAAAAATGCAGTTGCCAATGGAACACGTCTGGAAAACGCGAGTTGGAGGACGTGGTGGAAGCAGAGAAATAAACTAAAGACCATCAGTCCAGAGACTCTCAACTGGTGTGTACCTTCTTCCTTGACATCATTCTCTTGCCCCTTGCCTTGTTCCCTGTCCTCGGTTCCCCCACTTTTCCCCGGTTTCATTTCTGTCAGATATGATATTGCTTCTTCATCTTTGTCGGGTTGTTGCCGTCTTCCACTGCGGTACTCTTGCGGAGCGCTCTTGAAACAGGGATGATGAGATACGATGGGCGATCGTGTTACTGTGGTGGAGGCCTCTAGACGCAGGCAGCCTTACCTGGGCGCTCTCGTCAGGGTATACGGGGATGTTCAATACCTTGATCCTTTTCGCCCACGGTTCCTCACCACCGACCCGAACATGGCTGATTGTGTTTCTGTTATAGGCTCAAGGACTCCGATGTCACCTGGCTGTACGGCCCACTTCACATTGGATCTGACTGGATAAAGCCCGTCGAACACCCCCCAGTGCACATACGCAAGAACAGCATCAGCAATGGTGAAGCTTCGCGCAGCGCCACCATCTCACATTCTCCCTCTCCGAACGCTATGGGCAAGAAACCCATCCTGAAGCGTCGGAGTATCAGCCAGCTACTTTCTCTCCCTGCCAGCCCTTTCTTTGATCACGACGATTCGGAAGAGGACGAGGACGAGGAAGACGACACCGCACCAGCACGACCATTACTCATGCATACGAAGAGCGACACACACATCTCATGGCGGTCGCGACCTTATCGCAAGGACTCGCCACCACGGATCACCGCTGCAGATCTGCATCAAGAGCCGCAGACAGAATCACATTCGGAAACAACAGATTCCCTCGGCTTGCGGTCAATGACAAGCTCTAGCGATGCGTCTAATTCCACCGGCAGCGATCAGGATTTGAGTGCCGAGTCAAGTACCGGGGCGGAGGTCGGGGGTAAGAAGAAGCACATCAGCTTCAACACGTTCGTCGAGCAGTGTATAGCGATCGAGAAGCCGAAGTCGAAGCGCAAAAAGAGCTTTGTTGGCTCCCGAAACGACCACCTTGGGTTCTTCCCTAATTCGGGATACGACGATGGGTCAGTCTCTCTGCTGACTCGACGTGCAAGCCTACCCATTGATAATCCTTACCCTGCACGTAGATACGATGAGGACTCGGAGGTCGGATACGAGTACGACTCCGATGAGCCTGAATCGGCTTCCTTCTACGTCGGAGACCGCAGCGTGGGATCGGATTCCGAAGACGAAGATGACGATGTGTTGGAGATGAGAACTTCTTCCTCACGATCACGGTCTTCGTCCTCCTCTCGTTCGCGACATTCCCCGTTGGCCGGCGCTGATAACTACGACGCTCGAAATACTTCACCACAATCTTTGGCTGCTTCATCTCGTGCACGGCCGCCATTGGTCCGCCAGGGCTCAACAGATCGTGAACGTGTCACCATTGCGCCTATTGCCCCGACCACCCTGAAGACTATTGGCGTCGGCAACAACCTTGCATCCTTCCACGAAGGTCGATCTCACGTCTCCAAGGAGGTCGAGCTGGTCTATCTTCCGCCCTCCAATAGTATCTACAGTCTCCCATCAACACCTCTGGCCGGTGTTGAGGAACTTCATCACCATTCAGAGTCGTATTTCGCTGTTGGTGGTCCTTCGTCACTGCCGACCCGCCATTCTCCTCTGGTGCACAACTCTTTCCTCCCTCATCCTCATCCCGACAATCATGCCTCCTCTTCTTCATCGCGTCACTACTCCAACACTAATTCACATCATATCATATTCGGTCCTCATCAACGCTCGCTCGTTGATTCCCCTCATATGATGGAGGAACCATCAGCGTATCCCGACGCCTACGACTACTTTGGCGGCCCTGATCTTGGCGAAGATTTCGGTGATCGGATGGAACGGAGACAACATACCAGGCGGAGGCGGAGTTACAGCGATGCTGGCAATGACGACCTGGTTGGCCTTCATGACGGATCTGGCATGCTTCGGTACGCGCAAGGCGGTGCTGCCAGCGTGACCACCGGGCGGAGTAGCATGGGGGGCGACCATCACTGGCCTGGAGTCGTTGGAGCGCAGGTTGGGGCATCAAGCCCGCGGAGCGTACCCTCGGTGATCGTCAATGAGGCTGCTGGTGCATTCGAGGAGCGAGCGGAGACGTCGTTGTGCGCGAGTCCGCTATCAGTTTCCCCTCCCACCGCTCCGAATGCTATGCCTATCGCCATCAAGACGACTCCCGTCCATGAGCTGGGTGGGATGGCGTTCGGTCACTCTCCGAATAACCCCTCACCCGTTGCGCGTATGTTGGGCTCAGTCAATCCTTCGTCGTATCCCAGACGACAGGATTCAGATGCTTCGTATCTCTCCCCTCCGGATGCTTCCAATCCATCCCGTGGACGATCGCCGCAGCGGTCATCTCACAGTGGATCCACGACGACTGGCTCTTACTCGCATTCAAGTGACTCGAGGTCTGGAAGCAGAGGCCGCTCCTCGACGAGGACGTCATCGTTTTCGGATCACGAACGCTCTGGTTCGAGGGGAAGTCGAGGGACTAACTCACCGTTGGGTAGTATCTCACCAACAGGTTCGAGTGCTGCTGTTGCTGGTGGAGGTCGTGGTAGAGAACGAGAGAGTCGCGCAATCAAGAAGTCTAGCACTGAAGGCGACGAGGAGAGGCGAGGGAGGGATAGGTCGGGAAGGAAGCTTGGTGAGAGTATCTCCCCTCCGCATGTCGTTGGAACGCCGTCAAGGAACACCAGCGATCTCGGGGACTACCAGCCGTACACACCCGAGCTCCTCGGCGCACACTTGGAGAAAATGGACAAGCAGGAGAAGAAGGATAAGGCTGCGTCGGGTACGACTTCGCCGCCTTCCTCTATCTCGGGTTCGTCCACTGCTAGCTCCGCGACCATTGGCCCAAGTGAGGCATCGGAGACACGTACTATCAGGAGACCGATCGTTCCATCCTTGCCCATTCCTTCACCAATTCCTGAGGAGGATGAGACGGCAAGGTCGAAACAGCCTACACCGGCTAATTCTCCTATTGCGACACTTTCACTCCAGCCCTCCGTTCTTCCCATCCCTGTACCTCCCGTTCTACAAGCGTCACCTCCCACTACACCCCCTACCCACCAGTTCGCACGAGCACCAAAAACACCTCCCGTCCTCCCCGTTACCTCCCCCTCCGCTGCCACTGCTACAGGTACGACCAGCCCACCGCTGTCGCCTACGAATCTGCAGAGGAGCAGCGAGCGGGTGATCAAGGGCATCGCGGAGGAGGGACAACCAGGAGGGACACTGGTTGGTCGTGCGGCAGAGATCGTCTCGTCTGCAAGAGGATTCTTGGGCAGTATTTGGAGTACCGGAGGGAACTGATCTCGTTCTCGCGTGGGGAGTACCCCTCCGGTGAATGAGGTGTCAGCGCAGAATACGCTGCTGTTTTTCTCGGGCATCTTGATTACTGTATAACATGTGGGTTAATCGTGGTTTGGAGTCGACGACCACGCACACTCTCCTCCGGGTTTCATTTCCGTTTTAGCATTCTTACGGGTTTCCTCATTGCATCTTTACCACTTGACATTTTCCCGGATCGCATATCGGGCGAATGCGCACGTTTTTCTTCTTCTTCATCTTCAGTTCAATGTCATTACATTTGTGCGTTCTCCTTTTTGCATTCACCTGTCATATACTTTACACCCAGTACTTCTTCCCCCGCCTACACTTACACTACTTTTCTGCGATTAACGACGCGACTCATCTCCCCTTTCGACTCTCCTCCCTCCCTGTTTATTCACCTGTCTCTGTCACAGTAGTAAGCTATTACGACCCACTCCTGGATCGTCTCTCTTCTCTTCTCTCTGTTGTTTTCTTCCTCCCCTCCTCCCTCTCGGTCCTCATCCTCCATGACTGAATCATCACATACAAAGGTCCCCTTGTTGTCTGTTGCATTGCATGGGTTGTTCAATGGGTATTATGGTACCTTCGCATCCTCCTCCCTCCCTCTCTCTCCCTCGCATGGTAGTTACTCATAGTTACTGATACAAGTCTTTTCTTGCACTTAATCAAATCTCTCTGTCTCCTTTTCCCTTAGCCCTCACGCGTGTGTTCTTTTCCGTACGTGAGATCGAGGTGAGTCTTGGTAGCATTCTCCTCGCTATTGACGGCTTGTTCTTCCTTTGGTGCAGATGATTTGAAGGTGTGTCTTTCCACTCATTTTTGTACAAAGCTGATTTAGCTTCTAACCAGCGGTCGGATATCATTCCCTCGAACTATCGAGTTCGGCAGGAGGATCACTCTTGTTCATGGCGGAAGCTATACGAGGACGAAAGGATGCTCGGCGCTACTGGTAGGTTCGAA
The DNA here is from genome assembly GCA_021029105.1 of Cristinia sonorae. Lineage (NCBI taxonomy): Eukaryota > Fungi > Basidiomycota > Agaricomycetes > Agaricales > Stephanosporaceae > Cristinia > Cristinia sonorae. The sequence goes on along the minus strand of JAEVFJ010000006.1, from coordinate 455,994 downwards.
TAAAACGTCCACTAGCAGCACAACGTGCTATTTATTCCTTCCATGGCCGTAATCAAAGTTGTACTGATATATCTTCGGTTCAATCCCAGATACTTGACTATCCCCGCGGGCTGACGCAGCGGTGAGCGTGCATCTCAGTGGATGGCCGTCCTCGAGCAAGAGGCCTGAACTTATCCCCGGCCATTTCGGGCGAGTGCACACCCCGAATTGGAAGGCCTTCTCGACGCGTGATATGTTCAACTTTCGACATATAAAAGACGGACAAACCTCTCTCTCGTCCCCCCACCTATCTCTCATAGCAACCACCACCATCCACAGTAAATCCCCCCACTCGCCACCCAACATTCAACCCCCCACACTCCTCATCATCACCCTCGCCCATAACGCGATCATATAATACACCATGTTCTTTCTCCCCGTAATCTACGCAAGCGTGGCGGTGGTCCTCAGCATCCTCAACATGTTCAAGTCCGCCGCCCTCATCCCGGTCCAGGTCTTCGACCTCACCACAGTCCCCAAATTTTGGTTCATGGGTACCCTCGCTCGACTCAATATCCAAGACGTTCCGGTAGCGCATGTCGAGGACCCTAAGCCAACATTCTTCAACTCCATCTCTGCTGTCCCGGTCGACGCTCATTCCCTCATCGTCCGTCGTCCAGCACTCGTCCCCTCCGTCATTGTCAACACAACCGCCGCCCTCTCTCTTCGCCAGACATCGTCGGTCGCGCTCATCGCCGCCGAGTCTGACAAAGAAGTGTGCGTTTGGTTGCCATTGGTCCCGGCCACTCTCGAAGTCATCGTCAGCCCCGTTGCCCAACAGTCGGCTCTTCCTCTGCGATCCCTACCCCGCCCCGCTCAGACAGTCAAGGTCTCCACGTTGCAAGCGTTCTCAGGTCTGTTGGCCGTGTCCTTAGGAAGCTTCATCGCAACTGTTCTCCGTGTGTTGCGAAGCTTCCGGGGACTTCGGTTAGAGCAGATGCTTTGGATGTTCATCGTCCAGGTAAGCCTCTACATAGTGTTAGACACACTCGGAGCTGACACGAATGTGTTGAATTGACAGGTTGTTGCAACGTGGTCAGCGGTGAGTACCTCTTTCCTTTCCCTCACACATCAGGGAAACCGCGAAGTGCTAACAAAGCTTAATTAAGTCTTACCTAGAGTAATTTTGTCTAATTTCTCATTAGATGCATTAGATCACCGAGCGTACCCATTCTAATGCGAGTCTTGAGAAGACGGAACAAGATATATTAGAACCTTAGTTATTAGGGCGAACAGACAGATTAGCGTTGGAGACGAACGATTACATTAGCTCAAATGAATTGTTTAGACTCGAAAAGTCCCTGAGCGAAACTGAGACAATCAAAGGCGAGAATTAAAAGGCTATACGAGACGCGAGACGAAGAAAACTGGAGAGAGTTGATGAAAATGGGTGTCTAGTTTAAATCGATCTTGCGAATCTTCACGGCAAGGTTCGAGGTACTGGAGGGGGTTCTACGATTGCGAGAAGCGGCAGCGGCCCCACTGGAAGGTGAAACATCAGCAACGAACAAGAACGGACAATATGATGACAATACTTACTATGTCTCTCGCCAGATCTTGGCAAGCAACGGATCGAACATATCACATGTCTCCGGTTGATTCTTGATGCTATCGAGGGTGTCGAGATGGTCGATGTATGCAGCCCGAAACCTGTCAGCGCTGAATGCGACCCCTTTCTCTTTACCTTCAGAACCAGAGGACCCAACGCCGAATTTCCCAGTTTCGTAATCCATCAACGCAGCATGAATCTTGGGTAAGATCACGTCAATTAAGCATTGAAAGCACACGGCCAATATGGGAACGTACCGCTGTCGCAGCGAGTGCAAGGAGTGGGACTGGGATCTTGAGATCTTCGTCAGGCGACTCCGAACGAAGATCATCCTCCAGCGCCGGTAGCAGCGCCTTGTGACCGACTGCAATCTCTCGCGCGTTTCGTAAGAGCTGTAGGAGAAAAGGGTGGAGATATGGCTTATCCAGATTTGCTGTAAAGGTTTGCTTTCGGTGTGTTACTAATCAGTGAAGATATCGGAAGGGAGATCACATACCGAGGCACCAGCCTGAGAGTCCATCTCGGCGAAGACGTACAGGTACCCTGCCTCGTCGCGTGTAAGCAACTCCTCCACTTGTTCGCGACAAGTCTTCGGGTCCGCTATATTCAGACGATAGGCTGCAACAACACCTTTCACAGCGTCCGCTTTGAGCATTCCACGTGCTACAGTCCATCGCTGGTGAGGCTTTGTGAAGAAATCAGATGGATTAGTACGTTGTATTCGCACACACTTGTTTAAGGTAAGCTACTCACCACATATATCAACTTCTTCAAGTAGTCATTATCACCGCACACGCGGTCATAGACATCGTTGTACCTCAGTTGCTTTGCCGCTTTCCGGATGGCGTCAGCTAGGGGTGCACTTCGAGTCAGTACATCTGCAAAAGGGTCATTTTTTATCGACCAAAAATAGTAAAACTGCTTCGCGAGCTCAAGAACATGTTGCAGCCTTGGCGGCTGCACCGTCTCTGAGATCTTCTTATGTCCGACAATCTCAATGTCATTCTTAGGGCCGGTGGTCAAGCCTGACTCGGAGGCTGAAGAATTATATGAGTGCTTCAAATTGATTTACAATTGACACTAGAGGGAGCTCACCTGGACTGGAACGCTCTGATGGAGTAGAGATGTGCAAACCATCATCAGTTTGAACGGTATCGTGACTTGAAGAGCCGCCCATTTTACCACTGCGTGGGGTTGCTGCCTTCCGAGTTGGCTGTACCAGTTCTTGGGCAGCGTTACGCTGAAGACGCGGAGGGAGTGCACGTTGATTTTCTGCCGGCTCCGAATCGAGGTTTGTTGCTTTTTTGGCAGCCCTAGGTGCAAAATGAGGTCGCTGTGATGGGTAACACATCAGATGGGATTGCAAAAGAATTCCTGCTGAATTAGACATACCTCCGCAGCGAATCGAGCTGCGAGCTTTCCGCCCCCAACTTTGATCTCATCTCGCAGTTCGCTATCTGACTCCGAGTCGTCTTCGTCTTCATCAGACAACTGGCGCTCACCGGCCTGAGACCCATCAGATTCATCGGCGAACGCCTCGTTGAGAACAGCCTGGTCGAGTGCTTTGAGGTGAGAGAGTGGTGAAGGGACGATCGATGGGGCCACCAGGGCGTGATTGAGTGTGGTTGCAGTCGGTTGCAGAGTTAATACTCACCGACATTTCCGGCGCCTTTTTTCTTCCCAGCGTTAGCGTTTGTGCGAGCGACAAGTCGAGCCAGTGCCTCCTCCTCGTTGGCCTCGTCGTCTGAGTTCATGGGGACGTCGGGTGCCATATACACTGTAAGATGGTGAGATATTATATTATCTTCCGAAAGCTTAGTACTTACCGATGGCTCCCGCCTTTGTCGCCTTCGATTTTGCGCTACTTACTGGGGTGCAGATCCGCCATTGTTCAGGTCGCTACAATATTACCTTGTCTGCAAGATGAGACTGACCTGTTCCAGAGCGTGCCCGCTTGCCTTGAGGGGTATCCGCTTGAAGCTGAGAACCAGCGCGTGAACGCTTACTGGCCGATGCTACGTGCGGCCGCCGTGTCAAGAGGTGAGTTTTGTACACCTATCACCTGAGAAAGAAATGAAGTACATACTATTCTTGCAGGGCAAGGTGGGTTCTTCCGCGGCTCTTGGCTGGTTGTCATCTGAGTCGGTGGTTGCTGCCACAGTCGAGGCCCCGCTGGTATCTTGAAAATGAAACCTAATTTGAACACTGCACGGTATGCGATTCCAACAGACTTCAAATATTCACCTGATTTTTTTGCCTTGCTGTGAGCTGAAGAGCGTGTTGCACGAGTAGTCTGAGTGGACTGGGAGCTGCTTTTGGCGGTAGCACCTTTCGACTTGGAACCTTTTGCTGGCGGCATGAGACGAGGAGAGTGAGCAATAAACGAGGAGAATACGGGGCGGAATGGAACAAAGGTCACGGTGAGTGGGCTGGGAGGTATCGGGTGGCGGTCAAGGGAGCTTATATAAACACAGGAATAAGACTGAAACGGTCAAATGAACACAAGCGAAGGTAGGCAGATCCAACGCCGAATAATTGGTGCGCACCAATAACTGGCCGTACCAAGAAACTGCCCATGCAGTAAGCGAGTCTCGTCACCAAGCTAGTGTCTTATTTGAACCCCGACTCTCCAAGCCCAGATATCAACACTCACCGACGACGAGAGACGTTCTTTCCAAACCATGCTCCATCAACAAGGCTCTTCTGCGAGGTGGTACAGTCTTCCACGGCGAAACAGACCACATCGGCGACGCACTTCCCAAAGCCCTCCACCATCCAACTCCGATCAGACCTCCCGACGTTCCCGAGTATCTGAGAAGAGGCACATCCCCATATCTTGCGGCGGTTGTCAAGTTGGTTTCAGTCAGTCAGGTTTATCGAAGCATTTGGGGTTGACGGAGAACCCACAATGTATTGCCTTTCGCGATGCCTGCTTCGCCCAAGCCGCCCAGCCCGACTCCGACTCCGACAGCAACAGCAACGACTCAGAGTCTATGCTACCAGACACTTCTGCAAATCCTCCCGATGCCAATTCCCCATCATCTTCGCGAGTCTTTGGTGGTGATTACTTCGGCGGGGCTGAGGACTACAACGACGAGGACTTCCTAGGTTTCGGCGAACCTCAGGACGATGATCGAGTCTATCAAGATGGATTTGAGGAGGAAGGCGGAGATGACGAAGATGACGACAATGGTGCCGTACCGAATGAAATGCCTCGATGGGAACCTGCTCCCGATCCCTCCATATCCGACAGACCCTTCAGTCTGATGCAAGAGGACTTCGGACTTGGCGCGGACGACGATCTGGATGATAGCTTGGAGGCTGAAGATGAAACTGGCTTCACTGTCCATTCTAAGTCGGTAGTGGTGAAGTTTCCGTCAGCGAGGGCAGGCGAGGTTGTGGAGTCGGTTGGAGAACGTAGAAATCAGTATGAAGGGTACGAGGTTGAAGGAGATGCGGCAAATCCATATGCTCCTTTTACATCTGAGATCGACTGGAAGGTGGCGCAATGGGCGAAACTGCAAGGGCCTGGCTCAACGTCATTCTCAAGCCTGCTGAATATTGAAGGGGTTCGTGTTTTTGCGATTGATTTGAGTTCATATGCTGATCTCTTGTGCGGTCTACAGGTGGCGGAACGTCTTGAGTTATCATACAAGAACTCTGTGGAATTAAACAAAATCATCGACACTCACCTTCCTACCCGACGTCCCCGCTTTCACCGTGAGGAGATTGTGGTTGATGCTGCTGGTGCATCATTCGACGTCTACTTCCGCGATGTGGTTGAATGTGTTCGGGCTCTATTCGGTGACCCAGAGTTTGCGCCATACCTTGTATTTGCCCCTGAACGTCATTATGCTGACGAGAATCAAAACACCCGTCTCTTCCACGACATGCACACTGGGCGATGGTGGTGGTCAACCCAGGTAAGTGATTGAAGAATATATCTGGCGTCATGCTCATAAATTGCTTCTCCTGCAAAGATCAAGGTCGAGGAGCAGACGCCTGGGGCAACGATTGTTCCAATCATCATTTCTTCCGACAAAACTCAACTCACACTTTTCCGGAACAAATCGGCATATCCTGTGTATATGACAATTGGCAACATCCCAAAGGAGATACGGAAGAAGCCATCCCGACAGGCACAGATTCTTCTGGCGTACCTCCCCACCACTCGCCTGGAGCAAATCACCAATGCTGCATCTCGGCGACGAACCCTTGCGAATCTTTTCCATGCCTGCATGCGTCGTATTCTGGAGCCACTCTATGAAGTTGGTAAGGTTGGCCTGGATATGGCGTGTGGAAATGGAGACATCCACCGCTGTCATCCCATCTTTGCCACCTTTGTCGGCGATTATCCGGAACAAGTCCTTGTCACTTGCACGAAGTACGGCGACTGTCCCGTGTGTCCAATCGGACGTCATGATCTGGGTTCTGGTACCGCACAGCCAGCACGCAACCTCGAGCAAATCTTGAATGCGCTTGGGAAGGCTGATGAGCACCCAACTGTCTTTGCTCAAGCCTGCATTGACGCAGGGATAAAGCCCGTCTACCGCCCATTCTGGGAAGGCCTTCCATATGTCAACATCTATCGCTCAATCACTCCCGACGTCCTCCATCAGCTCTACCAGGGGCTCATCAAACATCTCGTAGCGTGGCTGACATCAGCGTTTGGCGCGACTGAGATTGATGCTCGTTGCCGCCGCATGCCTCCCAATCACAACACACGTCTATTTTTCAAGGGGATCTCTACACTGTCAAGAGTTTCGGGCCAGGAACATCGCGATATCTGTCGCATCCTTCTTGGTTTGATCGTTGACCTGCGTCTCCCAGGAGACAATTCCCCGGCGCAAGCTGCGCAACTGGTTCGCTGTGTTCGTGGCTTTCTGGACTTTCTTTATCTTGCTCAATACAAAGTCCACAGCACGGAGACTCTAAACGAACTGGACGCTGCACGACAACTCTTCCATGACAACAAAACCGTGCTCGTAGAGCTGGGTATCCGCACGCACTTCAACTTCCCAAAACTCCACTTTGCCGACCATTATCGGACTCTTATCGAGCTCTTTGGAACTACCGACAACTACAACACACAGACAACCGAGCGACTCCACATTGACTTTGTGAAGGACGCTTACGAAGCGACCAATCACAAGGACGAGTTCATCCATATGACCATCTGGTTAGAGCGGAAAGAGAAGATCCTTCTTCACGAACGTTTTGTGCGTTGGAGACTTAGCGGCTCATTACCAGCACTGCCGAGGCCACCGGACATCATCCACGTGAAATCAAACGTTCAGGTAACCAAGCGACCCAGCACCAAGCTTCTTTCGTTTGACGACATCGCGGACAACTACGGTGCGCTGGATATTGTGAACGCACTGTGCAAGTTTGTTGCATTGGAACGCGATCCCTCCCTTTCCGAATCCAATCCTCGCCAATCTATTCGCCTCCACAATGTCGCTGCCAACGTCCGCCTTGGTTTCGGTTCCCTCGCACTTTTCCACAAGCTCCGTTTCGCCATCCCCAGCCCACAACCGTGGATAGACGCAAACGATATTCATGATGTCGCACATTGTCGTCCGGGATATACGGATAGGCAGGGCAGGGAGATTAGTGCCAGATTCGACACTGTTCTGGTTAATCTCGGGCAGGGCGAGAATGTCGGGGTGAAAGGTGAGTAACTTGAGAACAATGACTTACAGTGTCGGCTCTCGCTGACCATGAGGGCATTATGTGTTTCACAGGATATCGGGTCGCTCAAATTCGCGCAGTATTTCTCCTCTCAAATGATGCATGCGAACGCTTATTTCCCACCGGAGTCGACCCGTTCGGCCCTCTGGCGTATGTGGAGTGGTTTTCAAAGTTTCCGTCCACCCCCCATCGTGATCACAAGATGTTTAAGGTCTCACGCAGTTTTACATCAGCCGGCTATAGGTATGCAAGTGTTATCCCTATAGCCAATATTCGACGAACAGTGAAGTTGTTCCCAATATTCGGACCTGTGGCACCCCGAGAATGGACGTCAGGAGATGTTCTTGAGGTCTGTAATAACTTTTACGTTGATCCATTCCTTGACGAACATACATATTTTACGCTGAGATAGTCATAGTATACTGGACATCTGTTCTAATAGACTAATTAAGCTAGTGGGATTGGGCTCAGTATCACTTAGCACGGCAGAATGATTAGATAGGAATTAGACATTGCGAGAAAGCTTAGACGTCTGTTAGTCTAAACGAGACTTTGTTAGAACTCTGCGGTTTTCCTGATGCAGGATCCTTGCTGACTTCGTTCATCTCCAGGAGTGGATAAGTAGCATGATGAGGAAGTTCAGACGCAATGGCCAGGAAGCCGCTCAAGACGCTTCCGCCATCGCACAAGCAACGGTGACCTCAGGCAAGGAACTAGTACGGGCTGATGATTCCCCCGAAGCCTTGTCTGAGGTTGTAGCTCAAGAAACGACGGTAACTCCACCGGTATCATCGACACCAGCGACGACAGCAACTATGGAAAACACCCCTCTCGTCCACAAGCCAAGCACCAGACGCAAGAGGGCCGCGAAGAAGGTCAAGAAGGCGGCCACGACGAGCATCAAGATCGAGGAGGCCCCACCTGCAGCGGCAGTCATTCCACAGGTCGAGCAATCCGCCGAGGTCAACGCAGTTCAGGTTGAGGAAAGGGTCGAGGTCGAGGTCAAGGTCAAGGTTAAGGTCGAGGCAGGAGTCGAGGAGAGGGGTGAGGAGGGGTGGCAAGTGGTGACGGACAACAAGAAGGATCACGCTCAAGTTCCCGTTCAGCAACAGGTCCGACGCCGATACCGCCCCGTTCGTCGTTGCTTCCCCGTCCAAGCTCAACCACCGGCTCCGGCTCCTGTATCTCGACTGTTCAGCTCCTCAGTGCCACGTCCTCAGGCACCCGTCGTCAAGTTCCCGGTCTTCTCGCCCTCAATCGACCGCGTGGAGGTTTCCGTCGACCCGAAGGAGTTCCCATCCCTCACCACCTCCGCCGCCACGCAGATGACCAAGGCCCAGAGGCGCGTCACGAACCAGGATGCCCCTCACCACCACAAGACCGTCCATCAACAGTGGCTCGAGAGGACCGTCAAGCCCGACCGGCCAATTGTGAAGAGGGCCCCTCTCAAGAAGTACATCGTCTCCAAGCGTCGTACGCTCCGACCTGTCACACGTGCGCGATGGTTGACACCCCCAGCCCAATATATCGAGTCGTTGGATAACTCCAACGTTGCAAGCTGGGTTCCCGTTATTTCTCCACCAAAGTCATACGCTTCCGTTCTGCGAGATTCTTTTGTTTCTTAGGCTTCGAGGATTGGTAGATAGTGTTTCTGGACTCGGTTTTGGGATTTGGATACGTAGTTAGTGACTGGACCGACTCGGACTGGATTGGACTGGACTGGATTGCCTCGGATTGGATTGTCTCGTTGCCTCTGTCTCTGCCTCGGACTGGGATTTCTCGGACTGGATCGCCTCGGATTGGACTGCCTCGGATTAGATAGCACGACCGTCGACTGGACTGCATTGGCTTCAGATTAGATAGTATAATTCTCGACTGGATTGCATCGGATTGGACTGTATTTAGTACTACGACTGGGACTCGGATGTGGTAGCCTTAGATTCATATATTTCTTAAAACGCACTTCGTCCATATGCGAGTGGGAACAAAGAAGGATCGGAAATGTCTGTGCATCTCATGGCAAGCGACGGGTTCTCAAATCAACTTCAGTTCTTTGGTAGGGCGAAATCAGTACCTAGTAGTTCGCCAGTGTTAGTAAGTTACGACGCGACCTATAAAAGGTTTAAAAAATACTCACGCTTGCGCTCCATATCATACGTTTGCTGTATCGATGCGCCGGTCGGGTTGGCAGGGAATGTGAGACCGAACCAATCAGCTAAGCCTGTGAGTGTGGATCGGGGGATGGTGTCGCGTATTCTTTCCTACAAGAAGTAACTGAACAACGGGGAGAAAATGAGTCGTCGAATCGGGGTGGCTGCCAGGGCTGGTCACAAAAGTACACCAATGCCGGAGACGCCACAGTCGGTACGAGCGGTCAGCCTGAGTGCGGTGGGGTCCGTAAGTCTCAAGGTTCCGAAGCTGAAGCTGGTGAACTTTAGATGAGAGCTCAAAGGTTAGCCGTGAATGGTTCTACGGGTTCATTCCTTTCGTTCAATCTTTGCCTGCCTCGGACTGTGTCAATACAATCCGTGCAAATTCCTGGATACGACCTCACTTACTGGTGGTCAAAACGCTCATAACTGCATTGGTAGTCGATGGTTTACGTTTTCTACCTAATCTAAAAGTAGAAAATGTTCACTATAATCCACTTCATTAAGATAGAAATCATTATCATTACCCGTGAGCTTTGCAAGGCTGGAGGCAGCGTCTGCATCAACTCTGCGGAGACTCGTCAGTACTTTCTCAATATAAATCACGGGGGCTGCAACATACAGAGCTGAACTGAACGTAGTCTTCCATGTTTCCATACTTCCGGCAATATGAAATGGGTGACGGGTCGTGTAGTGGCCCACATGAAGAAGAAAAAGCAGACAGGCTAGCGGATGAAGGAAGGCGAGATGGACATGAACATCCCCATCATACGTTGATGCGGTGGGAGCGAAAACTCAAACACAGGACGGGTATTTCATGGGGAAGGTGGACACATGTTTTGGAAATAAATGGCTCAGAGCAGGCATCGTCTCTGAGGGGTCACGGTGAGGCGAAAGAGAAACGTCAGACGTGGAACACTATAAAGGCAATAGAACGCGTACTCACAACATGCGAAGCTCTGGAGAGATCTGGGAGCTGTGGTCAGAGCCAAAGATGAGATGATACTCGAATGTGGATCCATGGAGTCCCAAAGACGAACGATGTAAAACCGAAGGAAGTACTGGGACGCACATCAGCAAATGAAGAGACATTTAAAATGAGACGCAAACCTTGAAACGACACACAAGTCAGAAAGAATAACTGGACCTATACCATGGACGAGCGACCACAGCTGGAATCTACGGCGACCGATAAAAGGAATTAGGAAGTGGAATCGCTCAAGGCGAAGGTATGTTGACCAACTTGTCCTAGCGGACATCAAAGATATCCGTGTCATGGAACATGGGTATCAAGCTACCAGATCCAACACAGCAGGGGTCAGACTAGAGCAAAGAGACAGGCAGTAATTCCTCATTCCTCAGCCTGTCGTCTAGTGGAGGACTGCCAGCGGGTGATGGCTGTGAACTTGAATCTCGGCGCTTCTCTTGAACTGATACTGTAACATCCATCACCTCGGTTCCTCCGTTGAAAAGGGCCATTTGGTTGCTCAAACTTGTCCACAACCTCCGTCGATAACAAATCTACAGCGTACGTATTTGGCACTCTAGTCCAATCTGCTATCTTACCACTCCCTATAGGGAAGTTTTATGAATAGAACGAAGAGAAGTTCGCGCTCTGAACCTTCTGGCTGGGTCTCGTCCCCGCAAATTCCACTCCAAACCTATTCCATGGGACACATGTGTTCGTCCTGAGGCCCCTCGTTTCGTGATCCCCAGAAGCTATTGGTGGCCTGCTCGCCTCGTGCTTTTCCCGCCCTCCTAACAGTCGCCCCAAACCTCCATCGTTGCTCCGTTTACATGAAACGGCAGCTGTGCCATTGACGTCATGAAAATGCGTAGAAAGCTTGCTGGAATGGGTTTTCTTTGCAACGGAGGTGTCTGAGAGTTTGGCGGAACGGCGTGGGTAGAGAGAAGTACGTAACATAGACGGGTTCACACCGTTCGCAACGACTAAATGCATCTTCATCTTCCTTTGCCTAGCCTGTTCTGTGCATGCAGTCCGTTTGCCATAACCTTTCCATGCATGGTGTTGAAGAACTTGCGTTGTTCCTCTCCTGCTTCCCTATATAATATTATGCCGTCCCTCTTATGGTCTGAGACTTCCCGTCTGCTCTCCATAACTGTCCCATCGACGAGGCAATGTCTCACTTCATCGTTCACTCGTATGTCCTATCTGTCTCTTCATAGTGCTCTATCGGCATGGTCTCACCTTTCTCTGACAGCGACGCCCTCACGTCCATCCCCTCTATTACTCACCACCGTTTACTATCCTCCACGGGCCCAACTGCAGCCACGCATGCATCGACACTTGTCCCACAAGAAACCTACGATGGCGGTTTTCCTGACGCTCAAGTTGTCCGTCTGCGTGTAGGAAATGGAGGGGCAGGCCAATCAGGCCTCATTAAAGCATTTGCCGATGCGTTCATTCAAGACCAAGTGGCCCAAGGGGTACCGCCGTTCAAGGTGAGATTCGTTGACTTCCTACCTTAATCGCGATCAATGATATTCATGTACGATAAGGTGGAATGGTACCTTGGAGATACCACTCAAAGTCTGCAGTACCTTGCTGCGAAGTACATTGACGTCGCCCTCACGTACAACGAGGCTGCCGAGTTAGCTTCAGTCAGGAGCGGGGCAGCTGTCGACAGGGAGCTCGTGTTCTTGGTTCGTGTCTTGCTACACCTCATGCCCAGGGATCATGAGTTGAAACATCATATTTAGGACCACTTTTACCTCGTCGGACCGACGGTTAATCCAGCGAACCTCTCTGTTGAAAATGACCGGACATCTGACATGTTCAACAAAATCGTTGCATGCGGAAATGCAGATGTTGCTGTGCGTAGGCTATACTCATATCACGCAAAGAATTACTGTACTCACGAGAGATCCCAGATACCGCCAGATCCAGAGGTCCGCCCACCTACCAGATTTCTCAGTCGTTTCGACAAGAGTGCGACCAATATCAAGGAGAGCCAACAATTCATCGCCATTGGACAGGTAACATGACCCTCTCCTCTATTGTTCCTTTCGCTTATGCGCAAGAACACGTAGGTCCCATGGGCACTCAGCTACTCCGCGTGGTATCACCAATACCCACAATTCCCGCTCCAAGCGCTAGAAGCCGCGTCCGTTCTCTCCGAGTACACGTTGACGGATCGCGGGACGTGGCTATCGTCTCCCACAAACGTGACAAGCCAGTTGACGATTTTCAAGGCTGGTTCGGACGAGAATCCGGAGTTGTATAATCCTTGTAATGCGTTGCTGAGCGAGGAGCCAGAGGATGAGATCGCGAGGACATTCATGGATTGGTTAGTTGCGTTGGATGGTGGTCAGAAGGTTGTGAGCAATTTCGTGAAGCATGGGGAAGTGTTGTACACTCCAGCAGTGATACCATAGATTGACATATGAAGAACGGGAATATGTAACCATGATGAGTCCAATTGATCATTTACAGTACATCGCAGCTTAGCAGCAATTATTTCTAGATACTCGTCATGACGTCGAATTCTTACCCAGATCCTCCAGGTAGGCAATGGATGAAGCCACCGCCATGGACAGATGTTCCATCAAGCTCTTATAATCGTTTGCTGTACCACGATGCTCTCTCACCTATTGCATATTTATCAGACAAGCTTATCACAAGGGGATCATAGTGACCGTACAAGGTTGAGCCAGTTCAAATAGATATTCTTGAGGTCTTGTGGAATGCACAGAGGGGGGAGACCCGCTCGTAGTAGGGGTATGGATGCGAGAATTCGAGATAAACGTCCATTGCCATCCTGGAAAATAACTTCAATGATTGAACCCCAAAGATCGACAAAATTGAGCGTACTTCGAATGGATGGATGGTTACAAATACATGCTGAGTCCACGCACAAACGAAGAAAGGGTCCGCGTCCTTCCGTTGGCTCAATTTCTGGTACCGTTGGCTTAGGACGTCACTACTGCAGGGGGGAATTAAGAACCCAGGTTGTTCACTCACGTTGAAGCGTTCACAGAAGTTACTCAACTCCTTGTCCACAGTATCCCAGGGACAGAACTGTATCATGCCGGGAATGCCAGCAGTCGAAGGGGTATTTGCTGTGACATTGACTTTGATGCCTTGCCTTGTCCGCCCTATGTGCGTGTAATGGATTGGGACGGGATAGTCCGCGTTATGTGACGTCTTGCGTTTGCGGGCCTGTAGCGCAGGGAGAACACGATTTGACTTCATGAGTAATCCATGAAGCTCGCACACAATTTGAGGGGTAAGCGGATATGAGTCGTCTTTGAAGAAATCGTAGACTCTCTCGATGGTCTGAAGGCATGGTTGAGATTTGTGGTCGCGCAAAGGATGCCGCAGCAAACCGACTGCCTACATACCTTGTAAGTGTCCCGAAGGAGTGACACAGCATCCGCACGGTCTGTCACTTCGCCTCCAGCTAAAATATTGGAGTTATGGATTGGATTTTGATGCAAGAATCCGAGCTCCACTAGAATCGTAGTTCCCTACGTGCAGAAGTGAGTTCCAATTCAAGTTGTCGAGGGGGATACTACGTACAGCCTTATCAAATTTCACTGTCCCTTCGATTGCTTGAGTCTCGACACAGTGATAAGACAGGTACTTTGCCAACATTGCGGGTGGATCGTTACGTTTCAGATTATTCCACTGAGTTCTGACGTCGTTAATGGCCCCTGGATCCAAATTGAACCGGGGCTCGTTGATAGGGATTTTCTCGGGATCGTCATAAACGGTCGTAGATCGCCATTGTTGTCCTCGAAAACTAAACTGACTGGTCATGCTCTTATATCGCAATACTGTTGTGCCAAAACATCCATGATCAAAACGACGGAAGTGGGCGAACGATGAACTCACGCTCTGCATCCGCTCCAAGGCTGATCTTCTTCTTGACGGACTCAATCCAATTTATGAACTTAGGATCCACGTCCGGACACTGCGACGCAATCTACGCAGACTAAGGGTTCTGTAAGTACGACAGATGTAAGAAGCAGCATTACTTACCTTTTCGTAGAGCTCTATGGCAGAGAAATTTACGTCTATTGACCAGCGCATCTCGGCAACCAAGTATGTGAGATACATAGAATCCGGATATTTCTCTAAGAGATTCTCCCAAATCCTTGCGCTTGAAACAAAAGGACCTGGTTGACTGAGGCTCGATTTGACTCTGCAGGATTGCGAGAAATCACTGCGATCGGACGGATCTGAGATACCAAGGGACAATTGCTGGAAAGAGGTTGTAAGTGTTGACAGCCTGCAAGAAGAGGTAGGGGATAAGTGTTGTGTGTTCTCACCGAGGGGATCGCACCCTCTCGTCGTACATTGCGAAACACCTCTAGCACCGAGAAACTAGTCATGGTAACGACCACAAATGAGGGCCTGGACAGATATGTTACCTGGTGTCTTGAACGATCCGTCTAGAAAGCAGAACCGGGAGCACAGATTGGTTCCGCAGAGGAAGATGTTATCGTCTGAGTTACGGTGTTGCAGTCGAACATGTGGCTAGTCCTAGTCATATTGCTATTCCGGGATCCATGAGTGAATGAGTAATCAACGTTTCAAACCCAGCAAAAATGACCACGGGGCGACAGTTTGTGGCGAACTTCAAGTGGGGGTGAGCGGCGACTTCCATCGGAGTTTCATTACCATCAGCAGCAATGGCCTTCGACCCTTTAAGGAAATGCCACCTGGACAAGCTTGCTCCAGTCCATACAACCATCTAGCGCTAATTTCATTCTGTGCGTTGTGGATTTGAAGCCACGGGGAAAACTTCATCTTTACATACTCGAGAACTGGGACGCAAGTGATGTGGCCACTCGACCTCAAACGTGCAGTCTCAACATGGTTCACAAAACGACAGCTGCCTCGAGATGCCGTGGAGGAGCATACCGAACACGTTGACGTCGCTCGTCCCCCAGATATTCATAATGTTGCTATCCTGGTGAGCATTGTTGCTTGTCTGATGACTCAAAACTCACAGCCCACTATCTTATAGCGTCTTCCTCCCATATGTTCAGAAGTCCTGGGAGAAGAGCTGTACTCGGAACTACTACAGTCGCTGAAATACGATGCATCGAACGGACCTGAATATGCAGCCTCGGCTCGCCTCTGGGAAAAAGTGCTTCAGTCCCACCGTTTGCCCTTTCTACTGAATAAAGTAGCGGAAGTCCGATGGATCCTTGGAAGCAGAAACACTGCGATATCATTATACAACGAAGTAAAGTGGCTCGTAGCTATCATACTGAGCTCGATTATCTCATGAGCCTCCTGGCAGCTATTTGAATCTACTGGGGATCCAGTGCTGGGCAATTGGCTTCGTGCTGCTTGTCCTGATGTCCGCCATCAGTCGGATCGAATGCGTGAGTCACGGCGTGTTCATGCAGCGAAATAATCTAATACGCCTACAGTCAACGAATATAATTCAAAAGGCACAACGCTCTTCGCCCAGAAATGGCGATCAACTGCATTACACGACCAGGTATTCCCTGCATCCCAGGACGATACGTCACAAACGAAATATCTTCGTGATTTAGTCGCTAGACTGTCAGAAACCGGAATGATCAGATACCGTTATCGGTTGTGCATTGAAACCACTCAAGCTGAAGGCGTGGTGCAATTCTCCAGTCAGGTGCTGTCCTCTTATATTTATCTCACTGTATTGGAAAGAGCTCATCAGTGTTCTTAGGATGTACATCAATTGTCGATGTCGGGATTTGATGTGCTTCCACGATACTTTAGTGGGGAATTTGAAGGTTTCGCCGCGGTCATTGAGTCAGGACAAGTGAGAAACCTGGACGACGCGATAGCCATCCTGAGGGACACGTATCGGGTAAGTGCAAATATGTGCGCGTAATGTCATACACTGACGGATTGTAAAGGCGTTGGGTGAAGTTGAGGATTTTGCGCGGGTTAACCCGCGCAAAATGCTTACACCAGACGTTATCTGCGGCTTTCATCGCACGTTAATGAAAACATCCCAAGTTCTTTATGTTTTCTCGGAACCCGACGCCGCTTACAAGCATTCCTACACGAACATCGGTGTCACTCGTTCGACCTCTCGTGTCAATGTCAGCGCTGGAGGCGAGGGCTCAAGAATCCAGTTCTGTCCGTACAACGAAGTCGATGCAGAACTTCTTGTCTTTTGTCAGCGTTTCAATGTCAGTGTCCAAGGGTCTTCCTCTCAACGATATAACTTGAAATACTCGACTTTTGTCACTAGGATCTCATGGAGCGTGTATCACTTTCTGAGGAATCTGAGCTTCGGGTACACCCTTTCATGGCTGCAGCATGGATACAGCACGTTTTCATCACGATTCATCCTTTCGAGGTATGTTCTAGTCATTTCGGTAATACTGTTCACTTGCTGATGACCGATTAGGATGGCAATGGAAGAATTGCGAGACTCTTGTCGTCCATCCCCCTCATACAGAAGGGGCTACCACCGCTTTCCGTCCCACATCATATTCACTATCAACGCTATATAGCTGCGCTTAATGAAGTGAGTTTTTCATTCTACTTCAAGTAATAGCAGCAGGATTGAATATAGGTTATGCCCAGACCAGAGCCCGGCGAGACAATGACTATGAACGACTTCAATACCAGCTAATGTTTGCGACAGTGGCAGCTCTGCGTGTTGCAGTTGCTGGCCAATCTTTAGAGTACTGACCGAGTCCTACTAGTAGCACCCCTGTCACGTACAATCACTCGATTACCCTCATCACCAACATAACTGTAACCTCTACTATGCACCTGACGGACAAGGTCCATCGTCGCCCAATACCAGCACTTTGACCTGGGACAGTGAATTTCACTGCGACTCAAGATCTTTACTGTAAGGTGCTCACGGGATTGCTCAGCTACCGCCAGACCCAATCGGAGAGCCTCTTAATCGGGCAGGACAAACGGCAGAAAATTTCATGTTCGACAACTTATACCAGTTGCAAAGTTTCTTTCCAGGTTATTCGCAAAGTCGGGGCGCTCGGAGTCTTCCGGGGTTCCAGTTTCGACAGCCGCCGCCGATTTATCATTCACGCTTCGAAATCTTGAATTGGCCAAGTGACTAGTCACCTATCCACCCCATTGTGATCACAGGAGGCGACGAATTGTAAGTTTCCGTAGCTGACCTCGATACAGAAGACAGTCGCTCTGTATTAGAGATTCAGAACGAATTGCCTGGCCTCTCAATGAAGCCCGGATCCCTCTGAACTTGAACATCACCTTCTCCAAGGGCGCAAAAATGCTATTATCGTCACAGCGGAAGCGTGTTTTGTCTGCACCGTCTTCCGTCACTCATGGTGCAGTGCCAGACCAGGTCGGCATCTCTAGCCCTCCGAACTTTCAGAACACCCTACTTCTGGCAGTATGTGACTGTACGTCTATGAAATGCACGAGCTCCTTTATCTCACATTCATTCTTAGCAAATCCCAACTGTTGATATTCTAGGAACGGATCTGCATCTTACCCTCATTCAGTCACTCAATGTCAGTCCTTCAGAAGGATCTGCATATGCGACATCAGCTCGATTCTGGGAATACCTGCTTGACCGTGGGCACCGCCTACCGTTTTTATTGAGGAAAGTAGCGGAGCTACGATGGAATCTTGGCAGCAAAATCGCTTCTATAACTCTGTATGACGAGGTGTGTTAGCCAGCTTTCAGATCAGTCCATTTCTCAGAGTTTGGGATTTGATAGCTATATGGTCTGACACGAGACAAGGAGCTAGCTAAATGGCTTCAAGTGACTCGACCCCTTATACTTCAGCAAGCAGAGGATTCGCGTAAGTCTCAGACGCTGCTTTCGCCCGGACTCAATGGCTTACTATTTTCTGCTCCGACTCAGTGAAACAATATTTGCAAAACGATCCCAGTGCAATCTCTCAGCCGTGGAGATCCACCATTATCCACGATGCTGTCTTTCCTCGCTCGAAGGATAGTGAGGAGGAGATGCATACCTTACATCGGCTGCTCAATAAATTAACTGACGTCGGCATGGTCAGATACCGCAACCGTATATGCATCGAGACCACGCAAACAGAGGGAGTTGTACAGTTCTGCAGTCAAGTGCGGACATTTTTGTGCTGCGTTCTATGTTGCACTGACTGTTGTTCCAAAGGACGTACATCATCTCTCAATATCAGGCTTTGACGTACTTCCGCGCTATTTCAGTGGAGAATTCGAAGGCCTTTCCGCACAGATCGAAGGTGGCCAGGTACGGGATTTGGACGTTGCCATATCTATATTCCGAGATGCACAACAGGTGAACGGCGTCTCACTTCTGGTCAAAAAAATATCTGACGACTTGCTGGAAGGCTTTGGAAGAGGTCGAAGAATTCTCCCGTACCCATCCGCGGCGAAAACTCACAGTCAAACTACTATGCGGATTCCATCGCACGCTAATGAAAACATCTCAAGTTCTTCATGTCTTCTCTCCGGAGACATCGAGTTTCAAACATTCCTATGTGAATATTGGGGTCACTAGAGCAACCTCACGGACGAATGTCTATGCAGGGTCACCAGGGACGAGGATCCAATTTTGTCCTTACAATGAAGTCGATGCGGAGCTGAATGTCTTCTGCCAACGTTTTAGCGTACGTGCTTATTATAATCACCATGGACGTGTTGACTTACTCTCACCTACTCTTCAAGGATTTGATGGATCGGGTTTCACTTCCTGAGGATTCAGACCTCCGAGTGGACCCATTCGCCGCCGCTGCATGGGTGCACCACGTGTTTATCACAATTCATCCTTTCGAGGTATGTGGACCTTCATTTGTCTGGGAGAATACCAATGAATGTCAAATAGGATGGGAACGGAAGAATGGCGCGACTATTGTCATCGATCCCACTCATACGGAATGGCCTCCCGCCGATGTGCATCCCTCAAAACTTTCATTACCCATTGTATATCTCTACGTTGAATGAGGTGGGTCCCAAGAGCTTGAGTACGGGTTGCCCTATGCTGAATTATGATGCAGGTCCGTGCCCGGCGGGATCACGACTATGGAAAGCTACAATATGAACTCATGAACTCAACGACCTCTGCTCTACGCTTAGCGACGGCGCTGCAGTTGGTGGAGTAGTCTCTTCGACTGGGGTGTATTATAGTATTCAGCTCGAAACCTCAAGACACGATAACATGCCATGAGTCAGAGTCATACGGTTCAGCATCTACTGGGGAGGCAGCCCAGGTAAGGTACGGTCAATGTTGAAGGAGCTCAGGGTGAGGATGAGCATGCGAAATACCCTTCAACCGCATTCCTATCGCATTCACCGAGGGCAGGCGCGGCTGGTGCGTATGATAGAGCGTGATAAGTTCTTAAGTCCTGACACGATGAGCGTACACTTGTTTTGCATATTATCGTGTAAAGTAATGATGATGATTATACAGATACACCTGGTGCGTGAAGGTAAGAAGGATCACGAAGAAATATTGAAACAAGGACAGACAGCAGAGATGAGATGCAAATGAAGAGAGGCTGATTTCGCAAAAACGCAAAACAAAGGGTGTCCAGAAAGGTTCGTCCAAGAGAAAAGTGGATAAGTTATGCGTGTAAGGCTCTGGGGCTGACAGAGACAGGTTTACGACCTATCCTTGCTGCTGCTTGCGACAGCGTTGATATGATTTGACGGAGTCGATGATGTTGTTACTCGTCGCCTTCGGACATCCTGCAAGGCCGCAGCGATAGCATCTTTCGAGGAGCGTTGCTCCCTCCATACCTCAGCCGCACGTCTATAATCCGTCGATTAATAGGGTATTCCGAAGAAAAGAAAGTGAATTGTGTATTTACCTGGCGCGAGTCATGAAAAGCGTAGCTAGAACGGCAGTCTTAAAGGTATGCTTCCTGGACGTGGATGGTGAACTAGGTGGTTCTGAAGGGGGGTATCCAATGGTAGCGATGATAGACAAGATCTTATCCTCACTGATATGGAGTCCTATTAGAGTGCGCCAGTCTCAACAGACAGTGAAGACTTACGTTCTCTCGCACCGGGAAAGCAGAGTCAGGAGATATCGCTTCTGGAATCCAAGGTCGGAGCGCAGCAGAGTTTCGCGACTGAATTTCGCCTTCAGGTAGCGGATTTGCACAATCAGACCTTTACACTCATTCTTATGCTGTAGCGTTAGGGCCGACAGTTGGGCGTTGTCACTGAGAAGCGGAGTATCAGTACCGATAAAGATGACTGTTGGGGACTGACTCACGCGGCGCAGACGTGATTCTGCCACAGATCCTCTCCGTCTTTCGCTTTCATCTTGTACGAGTGGAGTTCCTCCTTCAGGACTCTGATCTGCGCTTGGCTCTGCTTGTAGGCCCTCTCGGCCTTGACGACTTCCTCCTCCTTGTCTTTCTCTACCTGCTCCTTTTGTTCCCTTAGCCTCTTCAGGTCCCGACCAAACGCCTCCGCATCCCTTTTGACGCGTCTCAAATCTGCCTCAAGACTGGCAACCGTACGTGCCACATCAGATTTCTCGGACTTGATTCGGGCGTTCTCTTCCTCCACGCGCTGAAGATCTGACGTTTGTTGAGTGAGTGCTCGGCGGAGCTCTTCGACTTCCAGGACTTGGAGATCAAGCTGATGACGCCTCTTCTCGTGAGACGATTGCGAGGCAGCATGTTCTTGTCGAATTTTGCTGACGGTCTGTGGACAATGAGTGAACATAAAAAAAAACTTCGGGCGTGTCTCACCTCGGAGACTTCAGAATATCGCTGTTGCAGCTTCTTGTGATCAGCGACAAGTAGCGAACGCTCTTGACGAAGTTGTTCAATCGTATCCGCATTCTCAGCAACCTTCATCTCAAGATGACGCGCTTTTTGCTCAACATTAGAGTTACCTGGAATGGTTATCAGCTTCTTGCCACCACGCATACATCTACCTCACATACCCCGTAGTTCAGCCTCCAACGCATTGTTTTCTTGCTTCACCCTTAGAAGTTGCTCCTTGATATCGGACATATCCTGAAGGAGAAGGTCAGGAATACCGTTGACAGTCACTGGATATCCACCCACAGATTCGGTACGACGTAGTTGAAGAACAACCTTCTCCTTTTGCCGTTCGGCACTGTTCTGCTCAGTCGTCAATTCACGAAGACGGGCTCGTTCAGCTCTGAGCTCTGACTCAAGCTCGTTGACGGTACGCCTTGCTCGTTCCAGTTCCTAAACAACAGCGCAAGTCAACTTTCACGGACATATAGCGCGGCCATAGGAGCACATACGCTTTCAACTGCATTCCTGCCACGTTCGCCAGCGCTTTCAATCTCGGCTAAACGCTGTAGCTCAGACTTCGCATTCCGAACTTCCGCATTCAAACGCTTCGTTGCATCTTGCAGGACCGCATTTTCGCCAGTCAGTTTCTGTCGTTCGTCCTCCCATTGACGTTGCATGTCGGTGAGTTTTCGATTCACAGCCTGGAGATCCGTGCGCAACCTCTCGCTGGTCTTCGTTGGTGGCGTGGGTGGTTCCTCGGGAAGGCTAAACATCGAGGCCTCAAGAATAGAGCTACAGACAACGTCAGTCTAAGAGCAAACCTGAAGTATCAACGACGTACCTTTCGTCGCCAATGCTCGATGTTAAGCCCTTGAGATCGACCTTGATACGGCACTTCTGGCAACGGAGCTTTTCTAGGCGTCGGAGACGTCTCTCCTCTCGCCTGGAAAGACGTGCCATATCGCTCTCCAAAATGACCATGGTTTCCTTCGCATCCTCCAGCTGTTTGGTTAAGCCGACAACACCGTGACCTGCGTCCTCGAGACGGTCAAGCTTCTCATCAATGCTCTGGTTCGCGCGGTCGAGTTCATGTTGGAGACGTTCGATCTCTGCGAAGAGAGGTGCGGCCGAGGGGTCATTCATGGTTGTATGGAGCCAGGACAACTATGAGGCAAAGTGAGCAAAACCTTTGTGCAAGCGATCAAATAACTCACATCTCTCAGCGGTCCTCCAGGAGTTTTCGGGCTCTTGAACGACATGGCAAGCATCTGACGGTGCATCGGTGATATGCCACTCCCGTTGTGAAGCTTATGGGGAGTGCTCAACGTAGGCGCGGTATTGCTCCTCAATGCCTTCAGGCGTTCCTGTAGATCCTCCTTCTCCCTCTCAAGAAGCTCGATCTTCGAGTCCTTGGCTTTCTCAATCGCCTTCCTCGCGGGGGACTGAGAAAGCAGAGTGTTTAATCTTGCGATCTCCTTATTGGCTTCCGCGAGCTCGTTCTCCAATGCGTCGATGTCAGCTTGAGCGTCGGGGTCCATTCCATACTGGGTTGGCTGAGACTTGTCGAGTTCTCGCTCCAAGGCGACCACCTTGGCTTTGAGTGTGATGACCTGTTCTTCGTCACCGCGCATCTTGACCTCCGCAGCCTCGAGCGCCTCCTCCATCTGCCTTGCCAACTCACCCGCCCGATCAGCTTCTTCCTCCAACTCTTGCGCACGCTCTCGCTCTTGCTCGAGCTCCTGCGTGAGCGCCTCCACCTTCTCCTCAGACTGAGCAAGCTCCTCCTCTAGGGTCTCCACTCGCTGGACTACAGCGTTCGCGTCCTCTTCCAGCTGTGCGATGTAGTTCTTGCTCTCGGAGAGCTCTTCGTGGACAGCATTGAGCTCTGTCTCCAGAGCATTGACTCGCGAAGCTTTGCCCCGAGTGGAATCCAACTCCTCCTGGAGCTCCGAGTTGTGTCGCCTTTCCTCCCTGAGTTCCTTCTCCAAAGTATCAGCTCGGCTGTCTGCGCGCATCCGTTCATCCTCTAGATCTTGGATCTGGGCGTTGGCAGCCTTGAGGTCTGCCATGACCTTGCTAACCCTTTCGTTCGCAGCGTTCAAGTCCGCATCAAGTCCTTTATCGCCTTCAATAGCCACCTCAGCCTGCTCCACGCGCTCGAGCAGCATATCCCGCTCCCCAACCACCTCTGACAACTGTCTCTCGAGACCCTTCACGGCAAGGGCCTTCTCTCCCTCTAGAGTCTTCGCCCTCTGCTCGGCCTCCCGTTGCTTATTTTCCAGCTCCCGCACAATCCCTTCCACCCCCTTCTCCACCTCACCCATCCGATCCCGCCACCTTTCTTTGTCCCTCGCCCGTTCTGCCCGTTCGTCCTCCAACATTTTCACCACATCCTCTCTCTCTTCGTTAGCCTTCTCCAAAGCCTCCTTCAACTCGTCGATGACCTCCTCCAACGCCGCCTTTTCCTCTCCCCAGACTTCTTCTGCATCCTCCGCAACATCGTTGAGACCTAACGGACCAGCACTCACGCGCCTGCCTCCACTGAGTCTCCTGCCTGGCGGGGCATTCGGGCTGACGGACGTGGCTCTGTCACTCACGCTTTCCTCACCGTCGGGAATGGCGCCATACTTCTCCTCGTAAGCCCTCAACCGCTCGACCAGCCCTTCGTTCTCCTCTTGCAACTTTCTATTCAACCCATGCAGGTATGAATTCAGTTTGCCGGCATTGAACCGTCCGACGCCATGTCCTCCGCGATCTCCCAGGCCCATTATTGGGTCAAATGACGCGTTTGCACGCGCATGTGTGGTGAGGTCCTGCGACGAGGTAGTGGATATCATCGACGCACGGTCATCGAGGACGTCATGAGCAGCGTCTGACCCAGAGCCTGACCCGGTGTTGGACGAGATGGTGCGTGATGTCCAAGCTTGCGAAAGGGGATGAGATATGCGCCGGCGTACAGGGCCCCGAGGGCGAGGAGTAATACCAGCGAACGCAGCAGATGGGCGTAAAGCAGTTCCTGGCGTTTCTGGCTCGTTAGGTTGGATATCTGCTTCCGTATCATCCTTTGGGCTTGGACTTGTGGCCCCACCAATTCGATGCGGGTGCGGTGTTGGCATGAACTTCATACGGGGTCGCGCGGTAGAGTTGATGACCGAAAGTAGGAATGAACGTTTATGAGCGAATGGAGTTGCTGGGACTGGGGTTTGCGGAGCCAAAGCTTCGTCGTGTACCTCATCTTCCTCATGATGTTCAGGTCGCCAGGTCGTCTCCGCTTCATCAGGCTGAGATTCGTCCAGAGGATCTTGAGGAGTCGTGCTCTGAGGTAGGCCAGCAAATCTTGCACGTGGTCGAGGCTGAAACGCAGGAGTGGGAGTGAAGGTGATGGACGGTGCGGGTGACGAGAACGCGGTGGCTAACTGGGCGGGTGAGGGCACAAGGCTGCGCATGCTACCAGGTGTACCATCCTGCCTGCTTGAGTCGCGGGAGGATCTGAGCCCTTCTTCCGAAGAGAAGGTCGGCTCCCTTTCGTCCTGTGTATGTTGCTCGCTATGCTCTTCTCCTCCGCCTGGATGTACCTCTGCGTTGTCAGACTCTGTCACCATAGACATGTCGAGATCTGACTGAGGTTCTCGCTCGTGGTCGGTGAATTCATCCTGGAAGCCTGATCGATGCGAGAACCCAGCTGTGGGTGAAGCAGTAGCAGAGCGAGGAAGTGGGATGGAGAGACCTGGGATGGGGGATGCATTCTGTGACTTCGGATACTGAAAGGATCGAGTGCTATGAGGTGTAGAGTTCGAGAGGGAGGATTCGGGTGAGAGTGTATGCGTCAAGGAAGGTGTTCTGGTCCTGGAAGGTGGTCGTCCCGGTGGCCTCCGAAGAGAGACATTTCGCAGTTTATCGAACGGTGAGGCCTGCCTCAAAGGTTAAGTCAGCGTACGAAATGATACCACAAGCGACATACCCTCGGCTCAGACTTAAGACTAACGGAATAGTCGTACTTCTTCTTCGGTGTCGGAATAAGTTCTGGGGCTGGGGATCCTGACCGACTGACAGAGGCCAACGCATCTGTGATGTCTAAGTCTTCATCGTCCACCACCCCTGGGGGGATGTACATATCCACCGAGCCTTCCATACTCCGTTCCGACTCCTGATCGCTGCTCCGAATATCTGCGAAATCCATATGATCACTCGCACTTGGTAGACGAGGAATGGCGCTGATGTCAAAGCTCTCGTCTGGTGGGAGGCTTTGCTGACGAGTATTATTGCCTCTGGAAGAATTCATCGAGGATTTGCTTGAGCGAGATATGATAGACCTAGCAAAGCGAGCAGTGCTGCTTGTACTGGACGGCGGCCTGATGGTCGATGCTGTCTTGTGGTGGGCGGAGGCAGCGGGTGTCGACTGGAGGGGTAGAGAGTTGCCAAGAATGTCTTCGTCGTCTGTTGATTCAATCTCATGTTCGCCCGAGTCGTCGTCAAAGACAGGAAGAGATGGTAGGGATGGCATGTCCTGTCCCTCATTGTCCTGTATGCGTCGCCATACTCGGGATGGGGTTTCCAGCATCCCCGCCATGGTAGTGTCTGGTTTTTCAGAGTCGAGTGAGGGTGCAAGTCGTGGCCGAACGATGAACTCAACGCCGTGAGTCGCGTCGGGAACCAACGAGGAGCGCGTTCACAGCGCGACTCGAACCGAGCACGTGACCGTTTGCGCGCGCGGTTACCGGATTCGGATGCCTTCCGCTCACCGTGTTCTTTCGTTGCAACGCCCTCAAAGGCATCCTGCTCGTCGTCGTCGACATCGGCGCCCACTGCTCTTTTCTTTCTGATTGACCACCTGCTATATTCTTTTATATCTCGCCCGTCATTCCTTTCTATGTCTTCTGGATCATACCTCTCCTCTCCTTTATCTGCTGCTCGTCCGAACTCTCGCCCGTCATCTCGCAACTCCATCCGCTCCGGTCGCTCATCGAGCCCGATCGTTACCTTGCAGGACGAAACAGGTGGGTAGCAGCTGCTCCATCTTCTCTGTGCTGTGCCTGTGGTGGGGGAACGAAAGACATGGTGTGTCTGTGCATGACGATCATGCATTATACACTTGGCTGGTTCCCTCTGCCTTTCGCATGCGACGCGTTTTTGGAAGTTGGGCATCCAATATCGATGGAACGGGATTAGTGGGAACGCTGGTGAGACTCGTCCATCGCACTATTTCTGGAGAACACTGCAACTCCACATAGTTACTGGATGGATGGATCTCATTTCAGCCATCGTGATATTCATCACCCACAGCACAGAAATGCGTATTTCTCCTCTGGACTTCGATGTCTTCCCTTCACCAGCTCCCCTCGCTCACCCTACTGAAATATTGTATCAAGCTAATAACAACCTCTGATCGCATATCCTTATTCATATCTTTGCGGAACACGCATACACACCAAAAGTCGCTCTTCGCACCCAAATGTCAACTTTGAAGCATAATATCCGACATCAGCAAGCCCAACTTCACTCCCTCGAAAACACTATGCTCCGCGGTCCTAGACCACTACCTCCAGGCGTGTTCACGTCACCACCAACATCTCCCGCCGAGCTAGGGGACACCCCACCTCCCCCATCCGCTTTCACCCCGCCCAGCCACTCCAGTACCAGTCGCATCTCGCGTCGAAACAGCTACGAGGTTCTTCAAACACTTGCCGGCCCTGATTCCAGTCTACCATTACCACGACGCGAGAGTAGGAATTTCGGTGAAGAAAACGGTATTAGGGAGGGCATACCTGTAGGTTCTCCAACAAAGCGGGCGGCTAGTCCAACAAGAACATTGAGTCGTACGTAAATCACCACCTGATTTCATGAGCTGTCCCAGCACGTGTGAGATGAGCTGACGGCTTTTCTTCTCCCCAGGCATTCCAGTTTCTTCTGTAGGTCAGTAAACCACCATATTCGCGTCACCGACCTTTCCTGAACTCGATGGTTGTCAATTTACCTTCCGGTAACCAGGAAACGCTCGCACACTGGCGGAAGAGAATTCTGACGGAGGCGGCGGTGGACAATCTCTTCTCAACGCATCCACAAACTCGATTAGCTCAGCGGGACCAGCATCCCCCAACCGACGCGCTTCATTTGCACCAGGCAACACGACAAAAGTCCTGGCGGATTTGCAGGCTGGAGTTTTGAACGCGAAGAATGCGTTGGAAAACACCAAAGGGCAGCTGAGGCTGAGTCAGCGGCAGGTGAGTCAATTGACGCGGCAGGTGGAGGATTTGAAGGAGGTGCGGGAGAGGTTGAGGCTGGAGAATGAGGGCTTGAACAATGTCGTGGCAAGGAAGGAGAGGCTGTTACAGGAGGTACGTGAGGCCAAATGTTCCCACAGCTTTGCCGGACCTTACGTCCCTCGGTAGGTACTGGACCGTGCGCGGAAGGCTGAGGCGGAAGTTGTGTCGTTGAAGTCACAACTGAAGTCAGAAACCACGTCATCGAAAAAGTCCATTCGTGAGATGGAGGCATCCCTCACAGATGCTTCGGCGCGAACGCAAAAATCCGAGCGTGAGTACGTTGCTCTACGAGATTCGATGAAGGGGCTCGTAGACGGGTTCAAGGCCGACGCGGCTGCGCTGCGGGAGGAGATGCGGAAGCGGGAGGAGAAAGTGAAGGCGGAAGCTCAAGCAGCGGCGGCCAAGTATGCGAAGCTGGCTGAGCAGGTGAAGAAGGATCAAGCAGCGGGTGGAAGTACCGAAGTCAGGAAGCTGCTCGCCGAGCACCGGACGGTGTTGAAGGAAATAGAGGCTGGATTCCAGACAGAACTGGAGCGGCTGAAGGAGGGTGTGGATAAATCAGGGAAGGACAGTGAACAAGCTTCGAAGACCGCAAAGTGCGTACATGATGTTGTTTTGTCTACCCCGGTTGCTGACCGAGCTGTCGTCTGTAGTCATCTTGCAGACGAGCTCTCAAGACTGCGTCGTATGATGCGTGCGAATGTTCAGAACTCCGTGTCGTCTATTCCCGTCAGTGTCATTCGAACCGCAACGACGCCCCCCGATGCTGCATCACCATCGACCGCGCCATCATAATGCTTCCATCACCTCCCCTCCCGCTTTCGAATTTTCTCTATGAGCTACTGTTTTACTACCAGACAGGTTTCCTATACCGCTCGCATCTACATACCCCGATACATACCTTAGTCGACATTCACATTTGTTCCGACGACTATTTCTTGGATACTTTATCTCGCTGGACATGGCATTCTCCCATCGTATTATGGTCGTTCTGTTATGCTGTGATCCATCCTTATGCATCACTGTTTTCACCTTTTCTGCTCGTCCCTGCACAGGCATGTGATATGGGAGTGAGATCCCGATCCACGCTCCAGATAGACGCCGATCTTTATGAGAGCCGATATAGCCGGGTGACCACTGCCACCTCCTCATTTATATCTCTTCCTCTTCCTGCTCCCCTTCTTCACAGTCACCCCCTCCACATTCAGCAACATGTCCGTCATTTCCACCCCAATCACAGAGCTATTCAAGATCCAGCATCCCATATTGCTGGCTGGTGAGTCTCCCCCGGTCTCTAGCTTCCGAATGATACCCATAAAGTCCATCCACGACAGGAATGAACGTCGCCGCTGGCCCTGAGCTCGCCGCTGCCGTCACCAACGCTGGTGGCCTCGGTGTCATCGGTGGTGTTGGATACACGCCGAAGGTCTTGCGGTCCCAGGTATGTCCAAATGGGCGTTGTGTATTCTTAGTCGTTCTCCAATTCACACCGTCTGGCAGATCCACGAACTCAAGAAGGACTTGAAGGACAAAAACGCGCCGTTCGGCGTCGATTTGCTGCTCCCTCAAGTGGGCGGATCAGCAAGAAAGACTAACGTGCGTTCCGCCCATAACCCGCTTCGGCCCTTCGTAAATGTTGTACTGATGGTGACTTCTGCAGTACGACTATACCAAAGGACAGCTCCCTGAACTCATTGATGTCATCATCGACGAGAAAGCTACCTTGTTTGTCTGTGCTGTCGGTGTGCCCCCAAAAGAAATCGTAGAGAAGCTTCACAAAGCCGGTATTGTTGTGATGAACGTCAGTTTTTCCCCGTCTATCATAATTGATACCAAAATGGAACCGTGTTGATCTTCCTTCATTGCAACCCTTAGATGGTCGGACACCCCAAACACGTGGCCAAGGCTCTCGAAGTCGGCGTTGATCTCATCTGTGCTCAAGCTGGCGAAGGCGGAGGTCACACTGGCGACGTACCCGCCTCCATCCTCATCCCTGCCTGCGTAGACGCAGTCAAAGGTCACAAGTCCCCTCTCACAGGGAAACCCGTCTATGTCATCGGAGCTGGCGCGGTTTACGACGGCCGGAGTCTGGCGGCCAACTTGTCGTGGGGCGCTGAGGCCGTCTGGGTTGGCACGAGATTTGTCGCGAGCGTGGAGGCGGGTGCACCTAAGGCGCATAAGGACGCGGTGTTGAGTGCAGGGTACGAAGATGCCATCACGACTTTGATTTACACCGGTCGTCCTTTGCGAGTAAGGAGAACACCATACGTTGAAGACTGGTATGTGATTTCAGCATGCGATGCCTCTATTCTAGTTGTTGACAGCGTATCACAGGAACAACAACCGACAGGCTGAGATTAAGGAGCTCACTTCCAAGGGCATTCTTCCCGCCGAACACGACTTGGAGCTTCACCCCGAGAAGTCCCTCGCTGCCAGGACCTTCCTCATTGGCCGTATCTCTGCGCTCATCCACGATGTCCTTCCTGCAAAGACGATCATTGACGATATGGTCAACGACGCAGCGAGAATCCTCACGGAAAACGCAAGGAAGGTCAAGGTCAGCGCGAAGCTGTAACTTTATTGCCTCGTTCCCTGCTATAGTATTTTCGCACATGCTACTGTTGTATACCCCAGGGTAACTTAATTCATTCGATTTTTGTATACTTAGTTTGGCCACATTCTTGGCTATATGTCGAAGAGGAGCAACACCGGCACGTCTATCTTGTCTCAGGTCCCAGGACAAATAAGAAGGTAACGCACATCATGGTAGGCCAACTCCATTATCAGCAACGGATAGAAGTGACCAAGAAAGGACTCTATCCTGACCACCACAAAAACGGAGATGAGGTCATAATCTTCCGGCACCCATTCCTACCAGCGGAAACGCACTAGATACGAGGCGTGCCGCCCCATTCGATTTGTTCTGCCAGTGGTAGTGACCACGAACTGCGAACCAAGAGAAATTCAGACGGCACCTGTGGCGTGGCGTCATGATTCACCACAAATTAGTAAGACATGGATTCATATGTCGACATATTCGTATAGTACAGAGAGAGATCCACATATGTACACACATCCTAGCCCTGTATTACATGATGACAATTATACAAAATGAGCGAAACAGTAAAAGCCATTTGTGCCCCCAAACTCGAGCTGATGCCTGGCCCGCAGGCCAGAGTGTAAACCTGAAAAGCAAGGAGTCCAACAGCGAGGGAAGTCTATAGAAACGCAATTCTTAGTAGCTGACCTCCCACCAGTGCGGTGCGTAGAATAAGGCTTACTATCACTCTCGCCACACGCTTCCTCTCCGTTTCGTGCTGCTCACGCAACACCTGGTTCTGAGACTTGGCCTCGAGCGCCTCGCGCTCCAATTCTTTCATCCCCGTCCTGGACGCGGTCTCCTAGAGATCTTTCAGTAAAGCAACGGTGTAAAAAAAGTCGTTTAAACGATGACACGCACTTGTCGTCTGACCCTTTCGAGTCCTTTCGCCGCCCGCTTGTGGGTTTCTTCTGCGAGGGCGAGCTTATCTTCAGCAGCAGCGAGGTCGTCCTTAGTCCTCGCGAGCTCACGTCTCGCATCACTGAGCCTATTCTCAGTAAAAGCCGTGGCGGCGAGGGCCTCCTTGGTTGTCGCAAGCTCGCCTTCAGCAGCGGTGCACTTTGCCTGAGCAACGGAGAGCTCCTGCTTGGTGGTCTCAAGCGCTTCCCTCGCGTCGGAAAGGAACTCTTCCGTGACGAGAAGATTGTGTCTGGTATCTGAAAGCGTGAGGTTGGTGGTTTTAAGCTTGAGTTCCGTTTCGGCTAGTGTCTCCTTGGTCCCAAAGAGCGTTTCCTCCACGGAAGTGAGTGCCGCCCGAGTGGTAGTGAGCTCATAGTCTGCTCTAGCGAGCCGTTCATTGGCGATAGACAAAGCTGCAGCGGTGTCAGCGAACTGATCTTTGGTGGTAGCGAGCGTGACCTCATGAGTGGACAGCTTGCTCCTGGTTACTGTGAGTTCGCACATCGCATCGGCGAGTTGAGATTGAACGCCTCTGAGCTTTGCCTGAGTCGTTGAGTGTTCCGCGTTCGAAGAGGACAGCGCTTCCTCAGCCATGACGAGTTGACTCTTGATGGTGGAGATTGTTTGCTCCTTGAAGAAGATACTAGACTGCGTGGAGGAGAGCTCCGCTTCCGTTGAGAACAGTTTCGTGACCGCATTAGAGAGGTTGCGCTCTGACGTTTCAAGTTTTCCTTTAGTTACAGATAGCTCGCCCCTGGTCGCAGCGTGTTTGCTCTCAACAGACTGTAGTGTTTCCCTCGCATCGGAAAGTAAACGTTTCGCTGCGGCTACCTCGTCGTCTTTGGCGGAGAGTGCATCTTCGATGTCGAAAAGCCTTTCTTCAGTAGATGAGAGGATCGTTTCCGTTTCCAAGATATGAGAGATGAGCGGTGATGTATGAGTCACGAACAGTGATAATGAAGCAACGAGTCGCTGTAAATGACCTCAAATAAGTCAGAGAAGAACGTAGGGAGAGTGAGGGGCTCACCAGGGGAACTGCTACGTGCTCAGGTTTGTCCTCATCAAAGGCCTGTACCAGGTCTGACAAGCGTACGCCGCACTCATCTATCACCCTCACGGTACCGCTGTTGCATACGTCCAAGTCAAGAGAGTCCAGGTAATCGCATACCTCGTCGGAAGTAGCTTGAAGTTCCTCAGATGGTGCGGCACACCGAGCATTGTTGCCAGCAACAGGTGGTGCTTGCAGGTACACTTTCAGAGCATCGCCTGGTCGAAATGGAATGCGACAGTTCGGGCAAGGAGGTCGGACGGAATTATGGTGCTTCTTGGTATCATCAATGCAGGATGTGCAGAATCCGTGGCCTGTGGACAGTGGGGATGGTCAGTATCCTGCATCGACACACAGCGCACTGGAGTACTCACCACATGTCGGGAGAATCCTCACTTCATCGACACCAAACGTGTCGAAACAGATCTCGCACGAAACTTGGACAGAGCCTGGGTCGTGTTCTGACATAGATGTGAGTCTTTGGGGTATGTAGGAGACGAGACGGGATATATAGGGAGAAAAGAGGCAACTGAAGCAGCTTTCAGTAATTGCCCACAAAAGAGCACATTATAATAGTCGGCCACCAGAACACGTGTGTGGTGCATGCTTACAGCGTCCTTTGCCTCTCCGTCTCTCAGACTCTCAACACAAGATGATGATCTCCTTCACGAGACGGTTTGCTCGAGCCTTCATACTATTCCCCAGAGGCCAGATATAAGAAAGAGACTATAGCGGTGTATCCAGTATAGAGATTGAGAACGAGACCCAGATACGTGCGAGGAAAAGAGGAAGAGGCCATATCCTATATGAGGATGTATCCAAAATCGCCCAATTTCGGTCCTTTTGTCCATACACTTTTGGGTCCATTTTTGTACACATACGGATCGGGGTTGCACATTTTTGACCATATCTGTCCGCATAGCGGATCGATGCTGTTCCCAAGGTCGAAATGTACACATAGAGGATGGGACCTCATTTTGCGAGCATTGGCTGGCCATCATGGCTTGCTGGTGCAGTAAGTAAAATTTGAGAGCCCAAGGTATTACGTTGCCCAAGAGAAGGCTCAAGATCAAGTACGAAAGTAAGATATAGGTGCGAAGGAAACAATAACTGAAGCGACCGCAAAAGGAGGTAGTGTAATTACACAGTGTACACCCCCGAGATCGGACATCGGTGGCGACGGCAGGCATCCATACACCCAAAAGATCGGACATCCCCCGAAATTTCGGCAGATTTGTACACATTGGGATCGGACCTTCGGCCAATTTGGCGGAGTTTTTGTCCACCCACCGGATACATCCTCATATAGGATATGCGCGGGTCCTGAAGAGGCCGCAGGAGTTGCCACCCTCGTCACGGCATGTCACTGCACAGCATTGCGCGTGACGCAAAACTGATTGTGACCGTTCGTGTCTGTGACAGGCGAACTTTGCGTTCAAATAGGAATCGGATTAAATACTTCCGGGTCTACAATACTTGGAAACAGTGATACAATATGAGCGAGAAAGTGAAAGCCGATTGCATCAACAAGCCCATACTGAGACCGGGCCCGCATAGCAGAGCATGCATCTGAGAAGCGAAGAGCCCGACAGCAAAGAAAGCCTACAAAAGTGTTATTTAACTGTCTTCAACTGACAATAATCGAGACGTACCATCACTCCAGACCCAAGCTTCATATCCATTCGAGAC
The DNA here is from genome assembly GCA_021029105.1 of Cristinia sonorae. NCBI lineage: Eukaryota > Fungi > Basidiomycota > Agaricomycetes > Agaricales > Stephanosporaceae > Cristinia > Cristinia sonorae. The sequence goes on along the minus strand of JAEVFJ010000006.1, from coordinate 422,371 downwards.
TGCTCCTGCAACGCCTGGTTCTGAGAAGCGGCCATAGTTACCTCAAGGGGAGTTTCTCTCGCATTCGGCCTTGACAAGCTCGCCTGCCAGTGAAAACACAGATGAGTGTGTCGCATACCAGTAAATATGCCGGCGGATAATACGTACATGAAGTTGCGCATTTCGCAGGCTTCTCATAGCCTGCTTCTCGTTCTGCTCAGCCATCACGAGGTCATCCTTCGTCTTGTCGAGCTCGCTCGTAGTGTCGACGCATTTCGTCCGAGTGACAGAAAGCTCCTGTTCGGTGGCCACGAGTTGCTCCTTCGCGTCTGACAGAGATTTCTGAGTATCTCGGAGGCTGTCCTGGGTGGTGGAAAGTGCGTCTGCGGTCTCAGACAGGACCCGTTCGTTGTCGAGGAGCGTTTCCCTGGTAAGTGAGAGAGCTGCCTGAGTGGAAGCGAGCTCGATGTCTCTTCCTTGGAGCATTTGTTTGGTTGCACACAGCTCCGCCTCGGTCTTGGCGATATGCTCCCTGGCGGAGGTCAACATGGCCATACCACACGACCACTCGTTTTTGACCTGGTAGAGCTGACGCTCAGTGTCCGTAACTTTGGACTCCATAACGGTGATGGTATCCGTCGCCGCCCGCAGAGACCTGAGGTGTTCTTCCTGACTTGAAAGAAGCTGTGTCTGAGTTGCGAGGAGATCGTCATGAGTTGCGGCGAGCCGCTTGTAAGTTGCGACCAGGTCGGCTTCGGTCGAGGAGAGTGCTTGCTCCTTTCGGGTGAGACTGGCCTGTGCGAGGGAGAGCTCCTCTTCCCGTTTCAATAGAGCTTCAGCTTTCACGGAAAGGCTGCGCTCTGCTACGGAAAGCTCCTCTTTAGTAGCGGCTAGGACATCCTTCGTTGCGGTATGCTGGGTGTCGGAACACTGCAGAGCTTCCCTCGTCTCAGAGAGCGAACGTTTCGTGAGGGTCAATTCGTCGTTGGTGGAGGAAAGGGAATTCTCGGCACCGTTGAGCCTTTCTTTGGTGGAGGAGAGTGAACTTTCAGTTGTACTCAGCCTTTCCTTTGTAGCGGTGAGTGACTTTTCTGTGGTGTCCAGTTGCTCCCGAGTGGCGACGAGTGAGTTCTCAGTGGTGGTCAGCTTTTCCTTCGTGGCAATGAGTGACCTTTCAGCTGCGTCCAACCTTGCCTTCGTGTCGGTAAGGGAGTTCTCGGCAGCATTGAATGAATCCTGAGTGGCGGCGAGGGCACTCTCCACAGTATCCAGCCTTTCTCTGGTGACTGTAAGGGAGCTCTCAGCGTCGTCACGTCTTTCCTTGGCAGACAAGAGTTGCTCTTTCGTTTCCAACAACTGGGCAAGGAGTGGCCCTGTATAATCCAGGAACGAGGTGAACGAGGTGATAAGCAGCTGGTCATGATCGCAGATAATAAGTAAAAGGCAATTCACCAACGCAAGAGACTCACCGACGGAACTGTCACGCTCACGGGCTCGTCTTCCTCCAAACTCTCAACTAAGTCCGACATTCTCGTCTTGCACTCGTCGATCGCCCTCACGGTAGCATCGTTGCACGCGTTCTGGACAAAAGAACCTAGCCGATCGCACACCTCACGTGAGATGTCTCGAACTTGTTCACTCGGTGCAGCACTTTCAAGTTGAGGGCCACTGTTGACGGGCTCCAGGTCAGCGGCTGGCGCCTGCAAGAACACCTTCAGAGCATCGTCTGGTCGAAATGGGACGCGACAATTTGGGCATGGAGGTTGAGTAGATATGTTATGTTTCTTCGTGTCCTCAATACAGGTTGCGCAGAAACCATGACCTGCCGTGAGTTGCTGAGTAAATATTGTGCACTAGAATGGAGAGCAATGGAAGTACTCACCGCAACTCGGAAGAACCCTCACTTCATCGACAGGAAAGGTCTCAAAGCAAATCTCGCAGGAAACCTGTAGTGGGCCAACGTTGAAATCCGGCATATTGGTTCGTCGCTGAGCGTGGTTCTGAATATGCGGAGAAGAGGCAACTTCTATAAGTGCAGGATTGAACTGAGTGGCGACAAAGACATCTATCTGATGATGAGCCACTCGACTCAAAACATGTGTTTGAAGCATGCTTACTGCGTCCTTTGTACCTTTGGCCGGTTGAAATGAGAAGGGAAGGTCACCATCTTCATGACTGCCACGATGACGATCTACAGGGCTCCTCGCTATGCATAAGAATAGGCTCATCCGATAGTTCAATCATGGGGGACTTCGCAGAGATCAATGTCGAGAGAACAGAGAATGACGGCAAGAATGAGTGACAGTAAACTTAAGTAAAGTGAGGCATGCGCAACGGACTCGGACTCCGAGTCGGAGTGGTGACAGGCTGTGACCGTTCGCGTGTTGTGACAACATCTCTACGACGAGGACGAGGACGCAATATTGATGAATTTTCCAGAACAACAGACCGGTGTGCAGTATGAGTACATATGATACAACGTCCCAATCACCAGTCAATCTCGTGCCGAACCCACTTACAAGCCAAGTTGGCTCGTCGGAACCGTATGCGCTCCTCCAGCGCATTGGTAGTATGATCCCCTGTTGATCCATTGGTACCCCATTGGGCAGACACCCATTTGTCTTAGCCTCTGTTGTGCCTTCACTTCCCGTTCCTTCATCTTCCGCTCGGCTTCCTGCTTCTCTCGCGCCGCTCGTTCCGCCTTCTCCCTCGCAGCCCTCGCAGCGAGCTCTCTCAGCCTGGCCTGTTCCCTCTGATGCTGCAGTTCAGCTCTTCGCGCCGCGTCCCTCTCAGCAGCCTCCGCCTTGGCCAGATCCTCCGCAACCTTCTTATCCGCCTGCTCCTTTCGCCTCGCGTTATCCGCCTCTTGCTGTCGAAGTCGCATCTCGTTGAGTGCCTTGCGCTCCCTATCAGCCTGGGCTTGCTTCGCAGACTGCAGCTGGCGCCATTCCTCAGCTGTGACACCCGGATCAGGCTGTGTGGGGTCCGGCGTTGGCGACGACGGTGTATTCTGAGGATTGGTGGGAGGAGGTTGCGGCATCCCGCCGCGCAATTGACCACGTACTCTTCCATCCTGTCCTTGCCCCCTCCCATCCTGTCCTTGCCCCCTCCCACCCTGTTCTTGACCCCTCCCACCCTGTCTCTGACCTCGTCCTCGAGGTAGCGTGAAACTTGGAGGTTGCTGTGCGTTGTTTCCAGGAGGTACAGCGTTATGAACAGCAGGGGGGATTTGCCCTCTTCCACGTCCGCCTCGACCATAGCCCCTTCTGCTTTGTCCCCGCCCACGAGTTGACGCAACAGATGCAGGGCTTGATGCACGTGAAGTGGTAGCTGTAGGTGATGGAGCTCTTGGCGGTTGTTGAGGTGGCATTGGCCGCTGCGGAGGAGGAGGTTGCTGCGGCGGTGTAGGAGGTTTATGCGTGTTGTTGGTGTTGGTATTCGTAGAGGTATTGTTTGGTGGCGGTGATGGAGGATTGGGCATCGAACTCTGCATCGGAAGCTTCGTCTTCTGCTGGAATGGCTTCGAGGCTACCCTTGATCTCCTCTGTCTATCCTGAAGCATCTTCCTCATCACGTCCAAGGCATCGTTCTCCGACAATACCAGCGCCGTGGAAGAAGTGACTCCACTCAAGAGAGCACGATTGATGAGCTCCTTGGAAAGCGTCATCATATCCCTCGCGTTACCCCAGTCCTTCAGCTCGGCCAGGTTCTTGATCAACTCCCGCATGTCGTCGTATAAGTCGGAAGTGTCGTCGCCAAGACCGGGCAAATCAACCTTCTCCTTATCAAGCTCCTTTTTGACGACCTTCAAGCAATAATCCGCGTCCATATTCTTGAAGTACACCTGATCAGGGAAACGACTTGAAAGCCCGCTGTTGACTTTCATGAGGTTGTTGATGTCATCCTCGTACCCGGCAAGGATCACGATGAGCTTTCCCTTGAACTTCGGTAAGGTGAGTAACCTGACCAGCTCGTCGACTGCTTCCTGAGCAAAGTGGCCACCACTGAGCTGGTACGCTTCATCAATGAACAGTACCTTTCCGATTGCCTTCTCGAACAGCGCTCTAGTCTTGGGGCCAGTGTGACCGACATACTGACCAACCAGATCGGAGGCGGAGCATTCAACGACCTCGGCAGACGCGAGCAGACCCATGTCGTAGAACACCTGACCCATCTTCCTTGCTATCGTGGTTTTCCCAGTACCTGGTATTCGTTAGGGATTGGAATCAGCCTCGTCAACCTAAAATACACGTCGTGAAATAACTCATACCGGGAGGCCCAGTGAAGACGAAATTCATGGGAATGCGTTCATGAAGGTCCAGGTCCCGGGCTCTGCACGCACGAGCCATTTCCAAGTAGTTCGCGAGTCGCTGGATAATGTCATCGTTCCCTACAATGTCCTCAAAGAGTTTGACAAGGTTTGTTGATGCATTCTGGCTCCTGTTGTAGTCCGGGTCGAAATCCTGCGGTTCGAAGATGATGTCAGGCGGCAACGCAGACTTCGGCAGGGTTGCACGACGAGCCACACATCGCATCTTCCCCGAGGTGATGAGGTTTTCGATCTCCCCTGCGTTGCCGAAGTTCGGTCGGTTCTTCATACGGATCAGAATCTCAAGCGCAACCTGTTTGGCATGTTGAGTAGCGTCAAGATCCTGCTCGGCCAACTTGAGGTCAAGGATTTGGAGTAGTTGAGCGTCATCAAAGTCCTCAAAGTCAAAGGCCTCTTCTATCTTAAATCGTCTTGATAACCCGGGATTGACGTTCTGGAAGGGAATCAATATTGTTACGCCCCAATAAGGACTATCTCAAGAGATACATACCTGGAACATCTCCACCATTTGATCCCTGTACCCAAGCATGAGAACGCAACGGTCTTCACCAGGTACATTCTGTACCTCAGCCACGATGGTATCAATTACGGATGTCTTGAACTGGTTGTTGCCACTTCCAGAGCCCGAGTTTCCACCTTTGCCTCCGCCATAGAGCATATACGCCTAGGAACAGGGTGTCATAAGGGTTGATCCAAATTGCAAGGGTGCAAGGAAGGAACTGACCTCATCAATAATCAAGACTTTGCCCACGGAATTTGCCAAGATACCCTTCGTGTTCTTCTCCGACTCACCAAGGTGTGCACCGACGAAGTCGGCGGGGTTCTTCGTCAGAACTGAGGTAGAAAAATACGTGATATATTAGCCTATCACCTGCATAAGAACTCACCTTCTCCGTTGCTCAACATTCCTAACTCCGCGAGAATCTGACCGTACAACTTCGCAACAGTTGTCTTTCCCGTACCTGGCGAACCAAGGAAGACACGATTCAATGTGACTGCGAGAGGTTCCTTCTCCATGAGCTCGCGTTGATAGTTCTCCTCGATGATGTTCATCAGCGCCTTCACAGAGTCCTTCACGGCCTGCAACCCGATGAGTCCCTGAAGCTTCTTCCACGCCTGGCTGTTTGGGAGCACATTTCCCGGATTGGGTCCAATGATATCCTCTCCCGACATGAAGTAGTCGTCTGCAGAGCCTCCATTACTCCGAGCACTGGCGATCCTATTCGCCTGACGACCTCGGATGCGCGCAAAGTTAATTTGAAGGTCACGAGCATTTCCGAAGCCTGGTTGACCTCTCCTCCGCCCCAACCGGCGAATCATGATCCTGCTGTACAAACCCTCCGTCCCGTCTTCCACCTGCATACGACCTTGGTACGTATTGAAAAGAAGACCCTTGAATATCGCCATTAACTCCTCGTCCTTGTAGTCTGCAAAGTTCAATCGGTAGGGAATGCGGCTCTTCAAACCAGGGTTGTGTTCAAAGAACTTCTCCATCTCCCGGTTATACCCAGCAAGCAGAAAGTCGATCGTCCCGACGTTGTTCTCCATCTCGGCGAGTAGGTAGTCCAGAACTGCAGGACCCTGCGAGCTGTGTCCGCTCGTCAGCTGATACGCTTCATCTATGAATATCGTCCCTCCGCCAGCCGAGATGACGTCGCCGACAAGCTTCTTGGCGCCATTGACACCGTCGTTCGCGAGACTTGCACCAGTGGTTTCGGAGAATCTCGTGCCTGGAATGACTTTGGTAGACTCAAGGAACCTATGGTAATGTCTCGCCACAGTGGTCTTCCCTACATATTCGGGGTTCAGGCTGATCAGCAATTGGAAGCGTAGTCCCCGAACTTTCCACACACCTGTTCCAGGATTACCAAGAAGAACGGCGTTGAAGCGTTCCGATGCAAGAGAGGCTTTCTGCCTCTTGCTAGTCTCAACCTTAGACATGATCTCAAGAACCTGTGCCTTGACCTCTTCCAGCCCCGTCATGGCCATCAGGTCGTCAATGGCTCTGTTAGTAACTCCAAATAAACCCTTCCGATGCTCCCACTCGGTGCGGGAGATTGACGCGGCAAGAGGGGGGAGAGGCTTGGATGTTCGTTTTGGATTGGGCCCGGGAAACGATGTTGGTGGCAGGTTAACACCCCTGGTCACGCTTGGCTGACCAGAAGTCTTCACCGACCTCCCACCATTTCCGGAAGGACTGCTGATCGGATTTTCTGGGGAATCCGTCGGTGATGTAGCGTTTGTAGGAGGGATCTTTGCATTGTCGCTCCGAGGCTGTGGAGGGGGAGGGGGTTGATGAAAAGAATTAGAGGAGGGTGGTGCAGATGGTGCAGATGGCGTAGGGGAGGACTGAGCTGCCGAAAAAGCTGCGCGGATGGCCTCCAACTCCTGCCGCTTCTGTAAGATTGCATTAGCTCTCTGCTGTGACAACTTCATGTCCGCTTCAAGCAACCGAGCAGCCGCAATTTCCGCCTCGAGCTCGTCCATCCGTTGATGATGTGCACGCTGTTCCGCCTCCCGCCTCTCGTTCTCCATGAGCTCTTCAGTTTGGCGCTTTCGGGCAAGCCTCGCTTCTCTGTCACACTTCGGACAGGTGGCCTTCGGTCCTTGACTACACTTGTATGTCTGGGAATGACCGTTGGGACAAGTATATGGCAAGACCACTTCGCATTTCACCCTTGAATGATCGGAGATCTGATGACATTTCGAAGGGCACTCATGCACACCACAAGAGAGTTTGACGCCACTGCAAACCCAAGGTGTCAGTTCAAGATGAAGAAGGCAAGCAATACGGAAAGACCGGGACTAGTCCGCACCATGGAGCGTCACAACCTCCATCAGGACAGAAGCTGTCGAAATCTTCCGGTATCTTAACCACCGCCACCTTGTCTGGATGGCGCTCGCACCTCACTGGAAGTCCATCGTAGACGTGCTTGCCATGCCTAAGCCGTTTGAATAACGTCGACCACAACTCTCCTCCCTTCCGGGAATTCTGGAATGTGACCGTGTTCCCAAGCATGATCATCCCGTTACGTGCTCGCGAGAGGAGTACGTTCAGACGTTCAGATGAGATCATGAAACCGATATCGCCGTTCGCATTGCTCCGCGTCAACGAGATGACGACGATGTCGGCTTCTTCCCCCTGGTAGTTGTCTGGAGAGGGTGACCATTAGTACGAGTATTCGGAAGCAACTCATAACGCGGAGATACTCACCGATAGTTGCAAGTCGGATTGGTTTCTTGTTCATGCTCGCTTCTCCCGGATTGAACAACCCTGCGCGAATCAACTCATACGAGTCAAGATCGTTGAGGATGGGGTCGTTGTCCTTCTTCAACGCCTGCCGAATTTTCTGTAGCTGACCAAGGTAAGGCGTAAGGATGACCAGATCCTCTGTACCGTACCCCTGTTGACCAAGGTACCTAACGATCTTCAGAATCATATGGACTTCGAAGAAGTTGTGCTTGGAGGTTGTGGAAGACATATCGCGGCGGTCTGCGATGGCATTCTCGTCGCCCTCGGGACAGTCATGGTTGATGAAGACAATGTTGTCCTGTAGACCGTGAATATCCGGACGATTGTGAGTTGAGTCCGCGTCCACTAGTTCGGGATACGTGAGTTCTCTAATCAACGCGGAGATCTCTGGTCGCATTCGGTGCTGCTTGCTCAACGTTGAGTGAGGGTACTGCTTGAGCACGAGACGCTCAAACATGGATCTGTTCAGGTCGTAACCGTCGCCCTTCTCAACGGTCAGGGTGTAGTTATTGACTTTGGGTCTCAGCTGTCTGGAAGTATCATATTAACGAGAGGAAATCAGAAGAGGAGTCGCAAACGTACTTATGATCTCCAATGAGGATTATCTGCGATGTTTCTGGGCACAAAGACGTCAATATATGGCTCTCCAAGATCTCGCCAGCCTCTTCAACCAGAAGCACGTCGGGCTGGAACGCTTGGATGTCATCGCAATACTTGGCCGCGGCTGTTGTTGTACACCCCAGAACACGTTTGGACTGCAACAGTGGCCCCATGTGAGAGTTGAACGCCCGGGACAGCTCTGTCTGAATGTCGTTGTACTCTTTAGCAAGATCACAGAATTGTGCAATGACATCCTTCGCAACCTCGTTCTCCCACGACTCCCATTTCGCGGTACGGTCCTTTCGAGACATCTTCCAGACTGATAGCAACTCCGGATCTGTGAAAGCGCCTTTGAAGACTCCGAGGGTCTCCCCGCGCCTCCACCTCGACACAAGGTAATCAGGCTTGACCTGCTGCCCCTTCTCTGCGACAATCTTCATCCCATCCTGGTCTTCCATGGACGGAACACGTAGAGCTGCTGAGTACACGGGATCGGCATACGTTATATGTTCAAGGACTTCAGTATCGCGCGTTCGCGAGGTGTACTTGGAGAGAACATCTTGCAATGCAGAGATCAGCCTCTCGGCACGCGTCTTGGAGGAGTTGATAAGTGTCCACTGATCGGTGGTTCGTCGGGCAACAGTGCGCGGCTGATTCCGCAAAGTCAGTGGCTCAGTGGCTGTCGTGGATTTTCCCCCGAGCCGCAACATGTCCTGCTGAGGAATACCGATGTTGAGAAGCCCCTCTAGAATGTCATCCAGGGCGTGGTTTGTGTATGTAACCACAAGGATCGTTTGGGATGTGTACTTCCACAGCGCTTTAGCCAGGAGAGACCCGATGAACGACTTCCCCGTCCCTAGGTCAGCGTTCAGTTCACTAAAATCGAGGTCATGTCGCGATAAGTCTCACCTGGCGGACCCTGAATCAGAGCAAGTTGTTGGGTGAGTCCGCAGATCAGAGACTTTGCTTGAGAGTCATCTAGAATGATGCTTCTGTTCCCCGGGGTATCAAGGAGTGGGTGAAGATCTAGTGATCGATTCCTCTCCAGAGCATGGACCACCCTCTCGGCACCGGTACGCACAAGCCCAAAGTTGCGGCCTTTTTCCCATAGAAACAGTTCGGAGGAAAGAGGTAGGGTGTGCGTGTCTTGGAGTCGTCTCAACACAGGCTCATATGAGAAGACGGTGGTGTCGATGAACATGAGCCGAAGGTTACCCGATGTCTGAAGAGAATGAAGGCCGGCCTCGACGCCCCTAGCATCTTCAAATTGAATGACGATCTGCGGAGGGTTCTTGGACAATCTTCCTTCGTCTCGGACGTGAGAACAGAATGCGACGACCTGGTCACCGAAGGCCAGACAGGCAAGCGACTGGTGCCTTAAGAATTTAGTGTTAGATTTGAGGAACTCACGTCGGGCCTTTTCATCCTTCTCTTTGGGCAACCCAGGGATTCCGGCCTTACAGATCAGAACAAGGCCCCACTTCGTCCTCCTCTGATCCGAACCACACTCCAATTCATGAACATAAAGATCTGTGATCTTGGTTCCTCGGTAACGGCCTTTCTTGGAACCGAGTGCTACCTGGAGCTCCTCGCGCAACTCGTAAAGCATGTCTTCACGCAGAAGGCGGAACTGATTGTCGATATGGAGAGAAACACGTGAGCCTTCTATCGGATGGTCTTCCAGGACGAAAGCAGGCCGCAGAAATGACTGCTGTGTACATGCAATCTCATCTGCCGTGGGTAAGATAGAAATTTTGCGAAAGTCCTCGAAGTCGTTGTCGTGCCGCCCGCCTGGGAGCTGGCCAACTGCTGAGATCGTGGCATCGACAGAGGGTGGGGAGGTGCGAGTATCCAGGTGGTCTTGCAGCTTCTTCCCGAAGGAACGTAGATCAGATGAAGAGGAAGGGGAGAGCAGGATGTCAAGGATTTTCTGTGTATCTGGGTGTACGCGGTAAGGTTCCGATGATTCATTGGGAAGGGAAAGCAGCTGGAGCAATAGCCAGCTAAGTGATAACTGTGCTGGCTCATCCAGCTTTCCCTCAAGGAAGGATCTTCGGAAGGCGTTCCAGAAGATGGGGGGCTCGGTGATAGAAACAATAATTTTGCGAAGGTATTGCCCGCTATCGATCAGCCTAAGCTCGGGGGAGTCGAGATACTTGAGAAGACGATGAGCGTGGTCGTTGAAGAACGGAGGGTCGAGTTTGGATTGCAAGGACTGTCGGAGCAGGTCCAAACCATTATCTGTTGCAAAGATCTGTTCGACCACACTGGAAGGATTCGGCCAGGAGTATATAGATTCCAGGAACAACGGAGTGTTATAAGTGCCGAGAGGTTGCTTTCCAGCTAAGACCTCGAGGAAGGTCCTACGGAGATGGCGGGCACGGGCAATGCTGTTATTGCTGGTGTCCATGGTGGACGGGAGAGAGGGCAGAGGGTGGGAAAGTGAGGTGCTTCCTCTTACCGCTTCGTTCACGTGGGTGTAGTGATAGAGTTTCGGGTTCGTGGCATTCCCCTGCGTGCACAGTCAGGACACGAATCAGCCTGGGAAGGAATTCGTATCGCACCTTGGTGACGTTACCCTATCCCAAACACTCACTATGTCTGTCTACGACTCGAGATAAAACTAGAACATGGGGTCAGAATGTGTTGAGAAAGGACAGACCGCCAGTAACCTGAAGTACGTACCTTTGCAGAGACTTTGATTCTCAAGTGTGGCGAGCTGGAACAATTGAATCATAATTTACCTGGTGTGTACATTGCGTCGTGTACATACTATTGTATAATCAACGATGAGTATTTACAAGAGTTACGAACAGAGGTTACCTAGTACCAATCCAGTTCACGTCTTCCAAGTTGACTTGAGACTGCCACGTAGCCAGTAACGACCACCTTCAACGTCGACAATGGTCGCATGAAAGTTTTTGTACCGAATCTTCTTGAGGACACGCGCATGTAGACTTGATCTGAGCATGGTGAGAATGAAAATTGCACGAAAGAACCCGCGCTGCCAAGCTCAGAGCTGTAATAGTAGGCGCTCAATTACGCCCCGCCCAAATTTGGTCGACTGCCAGGCTCGTCTCTCAAATTTGTTTTGCTGGAGAACTTCACAGGTCGCGTGAATAGAGGCAATGGTAATATACACATCAATATCTAAGTACATATACATGCCGACAAAGGAGACAGTGACATTCACGGGCTCAATCACTCTGATCATCTTCTACAAGCCAAGTTCACTCACGGAAACCGTGTGCGATCCTCCCGCACAACGGTAGTAGGTACCCATGTTTATCCACCGATACCCCACCGGGCAAACCCCCATCTCCCTTAACTTACGCTGTGCTTTTGCCTCCTGCTCCTTCCTCCTTCGCTCTGCCTCCTGCCTCTCCAGCAACTCTTGCGTTACCTTCTCCTTCGCGACCCTCGCAGCGTGCTCCCTAAGCCGGGCCTCCTCTCGCAAACGCTGCAGCTCCGCTTTCCTTGCGGCGTTCTTCTCCATAATCTCTGCCCTCACCAGATCTTCTACCAACTTCCTCTCGGCTTGCTCCTTCCCCCGGACGTTCGCCTCCTCTTGCTGCCGTAGTCGTATCTCGTTCATCATCTTCCGCTCCTGTTCATCTTGAGCGCTCATTGCAGCATGAAGCTGCTCCCAGATATCGACAGTGACGCCAGGATCAGCCACTGTGGGATCCGCGGTCAGTGAGGAATCCTTCTTGGTCGGCACCGGTGCTGCATGGGAGACAGTAGGTACGGCTCCTCCTCTGCCACCATGCCCTCCACCTCTTCCCTGACCGCGGCCACGGGATGACGCCATGGATTCTGGTGTGGACGCACGAGGCGCTTCCGCAACAGGAGGAGGCGATTCTTGTCGCTCAGTGGCATTAGTAGACATGCTGATGGTAGGAGCTGGCGGTGGCTTTGCTGTTGCACTCTGAGCCTGAAGGATCGCCTGGTGACGTCGTGGGTTTGGTGCGACCTTCGCCCTTCTCTGCCTGTCCGCAAGTATCTTCTTCGCCACTTTCAGCGCATCCTCGCCCGACAATCCAAGGGAGGACGAGGTTCCATTTCCTCCACTCAGTAATGCCCGGTTGACCAGCTCCTTCGACAACGTCTTCATATCTCTAGCATTTCCCCAGTCGTTCAGCTCGGACATGTCCCGGATGACCTCCCTTAAATCGTGATAAATGTCCGAGGACTCGTCACCCAACCCCTCCACAAGCACATTGCCCTTCTCGAGCTCCTTGTTGACCACCTTGAGGCAGTAGTCCGCGTCCATATCCTTGAAGTAGACTTGGTCTGGGAACCGACTAGAGAGACCGCTGTTGACAGTCATGAGGGCGTTGATGTCCTTCTCGTAGCCAGCCAGTATCACGATGAGTTTGGACTTGTAGTTCGGTAAGGTGAGTAGCCGGACCAATTCGTCAACAGCCTCCTGGGCGAAAGCACCGTCGCCCAGTTGGTATGCTTCATCGATAAAGAGGACTTTTCCAACCGCCTTCTCGAAAAGTTGGCGCGTTTTGGGCCCAGTCTGACCGACAAAGGACGCAACGAGGTCTGATGCAGAGCACTCGATAACCTCTGCAGAAGCGAGTAATCCCATGTCGTAGAAGACTTTCCCCATCTTACGTGCAACTGTGGTTTTTCCAGTTCCTACGGCATGAAGCATCAGAATCATTCAACGCAAATATAGGGAGACGTCATTACCTGGAGGTCCTGTGAAAACGAAGTTGGTAGGAATATGCTCGCGAAGATCAAGATCCCGAGCTTTGCAGGTGCGCGCAATCTCCTGATAGTTTGAGAGACGGTGAATGATGTCTTCGTGGCCAACAATATCCTCGAACAGCGCTACGAGGTTGGTGGAAGCGTTCTCGGTTCTGTTGTAGTCCGGATCAAAGTCTTCGGGTTCAAAGACAATGTCCGGTCCTTTTTCGGAAGTAGGAAGGCGTGCGCGGCGTGTAACGCATCGCGACTTGCCTGCAGTGATGATATTCTCGACTTCTCCTGCATTACCAAAGTTTGGACGGTTCCTCATGCGGCTAAGAACCTCAATGGCAACTCGTTTGGCATGTGGCGTAGCATCGAGGTCTTGGTCGTGCAGTTTATACTCGAGGATCTGGAGCAGCTGTGCGTCGTCAAAGTCCTCGAAGTTGAACGCGTCCTCGATCTTGAACCGTCTTGACAAACCAGGGTTGACGTTCTGAACAGTAATTCCGCTTGACTAACACCATTGCATCAAAACGCCATTAGAGACTCACGCGGAACATCTCGAGCATCTGCTCTTTGTACCCGAGCATCAGAACGCAGCGGTCCTCACCTGGGACGTTTTGTACCTCCGCGACGATGGTGTCAATCACGGATGTTTTGTACGGATTGTTGTTACCATCTGACCCTCCGCCGCCGCCACCGTAGAGCATGTACGCCTAATACGGTAGCCCTCAGTGATCAACGAAGAAATTCCGAGGGTTAACCTCACCTCGTCAATGATCAAAACTTTACCGAGCGCGTTGGCTAAGATGCCTTTCGTCTTCTCCTCAGATTGACCGAGATGTGCGCCAGTAAAATCAGCGGGGTCTTTGGCAAGCACTTGGAGGCAAATGTTAGATTACTCTCTGCAATTCAAAGAGAAACATATACCTTCTCCATTGCTGAGCAACTCTAAGTCTGCTAGGATCTGGCCATACAGTTTCGCAACTGTCGTCTTTCCGGTCCCAGGTGATCCCAGGAAGACACGATTCAGGGAAACCTCGATCGGTCTCTTCTCCATCAACTCCCGCTGGTAGTTCTCCTCGATTGTGCCGAACAATGACTGGACTGAGTCCTTCACAGATTGAAGCCCGATCAGACCCTGAAGCTTCTTCCACGCCTTGCTGTCCACGATTACCTTCGACGGGTCAGGTCCGATAAGATCCTCTCCCGTCATGAAGCAATCGTCGACAACAATACCGTTCTTCCGAGCCTTGGCGAGCCGTGTAGACTGTCGACCGCGAACACGCGCGAAAGTACCCTGCAGATCCCGAGCGTTACCGAATCCAGGCTGGCCACGCCGACGTCCCAGTCGACGAATCAGAATCCTGCTGTACAGCCCTCGCGTACCATCTTCCACCTTCATTCGACCATTGAACGTCTTGGTGACAATGCTCTGGAAGATCTCCATGAGTTCTTCGTCCTTGTAGTCGGCAAAGTCAAGCTGGAGAGGAACTCGGCTCTTCAAACCCGGGTTGTGCTCAAAGAACTTCTCCATCTCCTTGTTGTAACCAGCGAGCAGGAAGACGAGAGTTCCAACGTTATTCTCCATCTCCGCGAGGAGGAAGTCCAAGACTGCGGGTCCTTGGTAGCTATGGCCGCTAGTGAGCTGATATGCCTCATCAACGAAGATCGTCCCCCCGCCCGACTTGATAACGTTCTCAAGTAGCTTCTTGGCACCGTCAACACCATCGTGTGCAAGTCGCGCGCCCGTTGTCTCATGGAATGTAGAACCTGGCGTGACTTTGACCGATGCGAGGAATTGAGCGTAGTGCCGCGCCACCGTGGTCTTGCCTGTAGATATAATACCTCAGACTGAGCAGCTGAAATACCCAACCCATAATCCACATACCCGTTCCCGGATTACCGAGAAGAGTGGCGTTGAAACGCTCCTGCTTGAGGGAAGCACCCTGTCTCTTTGTTGTATCGATCTTGTCCATTACCTCGAGGACTTGAACCTTCACTCCTTCAAGGCCCGTCATATCCATGATAGCGTCCACCGCCGGATTGGTGACGCCAAGAAGAGCCTTCTGGCGTTCCCATTCCATCTTGGAGAGGGAAGGAGGAAGAGTGGGGAAAGGCTTAGAAGAAGGCCTTGACGTGAATGATGCAGGTGGTGGGTTAACGTCACTAGTCATAGTGTCTTGACCAGCGACCTTCGCCGACCTCCTGACACCCTTAGTCGTTGCTTCTGCCACCTTTTCTTTGGGTGTTGTAGGGGGGACCGTACGTGTCGTAGCATCGGGCGGTGCAAAGGGAAGAGCGGTATCGAACATTTGTGGTGAATTGGAATTGGGATTTGTAGGATGCAATGCGGGTTGTCCTGGAGGTTGCGTAGAAAGAATGGCCTGCAAGTCTTGCTGCTTTTGTAGAAGAGCATTAGCCCTGTCTTTGGCAGACCGCTTATCTTCCTGCTGCTGACGAGCGGCAGTGATCTGCTTGTCAATCTCGTCGATGCGTCGAAGATGTTCCCGTTGCTCTGTCTCCCGCCTTTGAGTCTCCCGCAGTTCCTCCTCCTGCCGTTCCCTCGCGAGTCTCGCCTCTCGCTCGCACTTGGCGCAAGTCAACGCAGGTCCGTCGCCGCACTTGTAGGGCTGAGAATGGCCATTGAAACACCTGGCCTGTACGACTACCTCGCATTTCATCTTGGAGTGGTCAGAGACTTGATGGCATTTCGAAGGGCAGGCGTGCATGTTACAAGACAACATAACACCACTAAGTGATGGGAATTGTAATAAGACACATCAGCGGCAGAAATCCTTAACCTATGGAACATGGACTCACCACGGCGCGCTACAGCCGCCATCGGGACAGTGAAGGTCGAAATCCTCGGGCGATCGGAGGAGCGGTGTCTTGTCTGGGTGTCGGACACAGACCGCGGGGAGACCCTCGTAGATGTGCTTGCCAGAGCTAAGCTTGTTGAATAGACGCGTCCACAATTCCTTCCCCCTCCGAGAACCTCTGAACGTGTCCATATTACCGATCATGATAAGACCGTTCCGGGCACGGGAGAGCATCACGTTGAGACGTTCTGGAGAAACCATGAATCCGATCTCGCATTGAGGGTTGGATCGTGTGAGGGACACGACCACGATGTCACATTCCTCGCCTTGATAGTTATCTGAAGCAGAGTAATGGTGAATTATTTAACAATGATTGAGACGTTGGAAACACCGCACACACCTATTGTAGCCAGGCGAATGGGTTTCTTGGTCAACTTAGCGTCTGCCTGATTGATGAGACCAGCGCGAAGGAGATCGTAAGAATCCAGGTCATTGAGAACGGGATCGTTATCCTTCTTGAGTGCATGTCGGAGCTTGTGGAGCTGACCAAGGTACGGCGTGAGAACGACAAGGTCATCCGTCCCATACCCTTGCTGGCCAAGGTATTTGACGATCTTCAGGATCATCTCAACCTCGAAGTGGTTGTGCTTTGAGGCGGTTGCGGTTGGATCACGACGATCAACGATGTTAGCGTCGTCACCCTCAGGTTTCTCGTGGTGGATGAGGATGATGTTGTCTTGAAGACCAAAAACGTCGGGATGGGTGAGAGTAGAGTCTGCGTCAACGAGCTCTGGATAGGTCAGCTCTCGAATGAGGGAAGATATTTCAGGTCGCATCCGATGCTGTTTAGACAACGTCTCGTGGGGATAGTCTTTGAGGATCAGTCGCTCGAACATGGACCGATTGAGGTCATACCCCTCGCCCTTCTCTACAGTCAGAGCATAATTATTGACCTTTGGTCGTAATTGCCTACAAGACGTCAGTGAAAAAAGATAGGCTCTCTTTGATATACTCACTTGTGATCTCCGATCAGAATAAGTTGTGACGTTTCCGGGCCCATGGAAGTGAGAATATGACTCTCAAGGATCTCGCCAGCCTCCTCGACGAGCAGAACGTCGGGGTTGAACGCTTGGATGTCCTCGCAATACTTCGCCGCCGCGGTCGTAGTACAACCGACCACGCGCTTTCGCCGAAGGAGCGGCAGCATATTCGAGTTGAACGCTCGAGCCAGCTCGTCTTGAACCTTATTGTAGTCTTGCGCAAGCTCGGCGAACTGCTTGATATCCTCCTGGCGTATCTCTTCCTCCCACTGCTTCCACTTCGCCTTCCTTTCCTTCAGCGGCATTTTCCACACCGCCGCAAGATCCGAATCCGTCATTTCATTGACAAAGACACCTGCGTCG
This sequence comes from Cristinia sonorae, assembly GCA_021029105.1. Classification (NCBI taxonomy): domain Eukaryota; kingdom Fungi; phylum Basidiomycota; class Agaricomycetes; order Agaricales; family Stephanosporaceae; genus Cristinia; species Cristinia sonorae. The sequence continues at coordinate 405,283 of JAEVFJ010000006.1, read as the reverse complement.
CTGCCCCATCTCCACCTCTGCATCAGGTAATGCGGTCCAATCGGGCGTCCCTTCTGGTCTACCAACTTCATCCCGTCCTGGTCCTCGGTAAACGGGACATGAAGAGCTTCAGCCGAAGCCGGATCGGAGTACTGAATATGTTCGGCGATGTCGCGGAAATTGATCTGCCGTGGTTTACACTTGGTCAAGGTATCCTGTAACCGACCATGTAGCTCTTCCGCCCGGGTTTTCAATGTGTCGATGATAGTCCACTGGTCACGTGTTCTATTTCCAACCCGACCTTGATTCTGGAGTGTAAGAGGCTCTGTTGCTGTTGAGGACTTTCCGCCAAGCCGCAACATCGCCGACTCTGGTATACCGATGTTGAGGAGGCCCTCCAAAATATCATCGAGAGCGTGGTTCGTGTAGCACACAACGAGGATGGTCTGCTTTGTGTACTGGTAGAGGGCTTTTGCCAGAAGAGCACCTATGAAGGATTTTCCCGTGCCTATAATTAGATCAGTACACTGCAGTGGTTGCATAGGATCGGATACTAGCCTGGGGGTCCTTGGATCAAGGCGACCTCCTGAGTGAGCCCAGTGATCAGGGATACTGCCTGAGAGTTGTCGAGCTTGGTACTCGACGACGTCCCGAGAAGGGGCCGGAGATCGGTGCCGTGGTCAGCCGAGAGGGCGGATATGACTTGTTCAGCGCGTGAGCGGACGCGTCCCACAGGATCACCGCGCTTCCAAAGAAGAATCTCGGAAGCCAGGGGGAGAGTAGTGAAAGCCTGGAGTCGCTTCAGAATGGGCTCGTAGGAGAATATAGCTGTGTCAATCTGGATGATATACGCGTCACTCGAGGATGTGAGCGTATACAGAGCTCGGTCGATGTGTTCCGTAAACTGAAGGACGAGCTCGGGGGTATCTTTGGAGAGCCGTGCTTCGTCTCGAGATATGGTGGGGAAGGAGACAACCTCGTTGCCTGAGATCAGACAAGCGACGGATTGGTGCTTGAGAAACTTGGTGTGATCGTCGAGGTAATTCCGTCGGGCTTTGGTGTTCTTCTCCTTACTGAGGATAGCGATACCGCCGAGGCATTCGAGGACGAGTCCCCACCTTGTTCTCTTTCCCTCCGGGCCACACTCCAACTCCTTCACCCGAAGGTTGAATATCTTGACACCGCGATGGAATCCCTTTTTCTTCCCAAACGTGATCTGAAGTTCCTCCCGCATCTCGTACAGCATGTCCTCTCGAAGAAGGCGGAATTGATTATCGATATGAATTGAGACCCGTGAACTCTCAGATGCCGGGTCATCCAGGATGTAGGCTGGTCGTATAAAGGAAGGTTCTGTGGAGGAAAGCTCGTCTGCGGTGGGGAGGATGGAGATCATTCTGAAATCCTCGAAGTCATTGCCGTGACGTCCGCCAGGTCCATGACCTATAGTAGCGTTGACAGAGGTGAGCGACATGCAAGTATCCAAGATGTTCTTAACCCTTTGTCCCATGGAGTGGATCTGTGGGGGAGACGACGGCGCAAGGAGGACAGCGAGGATTCGTTGAGTGTCATCGTGTTCACGGTATGCCTTTGAAAGCTCTGAAGGAAGACTGCACAACTGGTACAGCAGCCAAGCGATCGACAACTGTGCTCGCTCATCCAGTCTTCCTTCGAGAAAAGACTTCCGGAATGCATCCCAGAAGATGGGTGGGTCGACGATTTTGATGACGATTTGATGGAGGTATGTGCCGCCGTTGATGATTCTAAGGTCTGGAGAATCGAAATAGATGAGGACGGGCGCGACCCGTTGGTTGAAGAAGGCGGGGTCGGAGTTGGATCGTACGGCTTGTTGAAGAGCGACGAGACCTTTGTTGCTTGCAATGAGCTTTTCAACGCAGGCGGCGGGATCAGGCCATGAGGTTATCGCTTCGAGAAATAGGGGTGCAGTAAATCTACTGGGCGACTGTTTTCCAGAGAGGATGTCGAAGAATACGGTCCGAAGACGGCGATTTTGAGCACTGTTGTGCTCCATCGGGGGAACGTTATGGGGAGAGGAAGAGGGAGGGAAAGCCACGGTGGAGGCTTATATTGCAGGTTCACCCCACCAACACGCGGCCGAAAGAACGAGTCGTGGGCATGAACCGTAAGTATCTGTGCGCTATGAGAATCATCCTGAGAACAATCGATGATAAGAAGGGCACGTACCCCCTTGTTCCTTGGAGAGGAACTCCAGAAAGACTTCAGGCTTCATTTGCCGTGATATTGGAAGGCTTTCTGGGGCATACACTCTGGCAACAAAAAAGACATGCGACCATATAACCCCAACTTGAACGGAACTGTGCATAATCAGTCGTCATCCCTTGGAACATGTACCGAGGCAAAACAGACCCGGATTACATCTGGAAAGACGGCGTCCATGATTGATTGTTCACGTACTGGCTAATGGTAGCCAATTCCCAATTGGAAACACCGTGTCATTGAAAGAACCGCCGCGTGTTTGAAACATGCTGGTGCAGCTTCTGCGAGACGGTTTGAGCTGTGGCGTGATCACTGTAGGATGACCAACAATGTGAGCTAATGTATGCGACTAACAGTACTAATACTCACACTTCACAAACACAGCCCATTAAAATAGACTAACGTCGTTGAAATCAAGAACGTGGCGACGACAGCAGCATGTGCGCTTAGAAGAATGTTACGTAATAGGCGCCGTTCCCTGACCTGGACATCCTCCTTCAAGTCCGCCTTCACCAACGATGGCACTCAATATCAACTGCGAAGTATGCTTTGAGCCCCGCTCTCTCTCGTCAATTCGAGTGTTTCCAACGTGCGGTTCGTCATCACCGCATGTTGCATATTCGATCAAGTTGACGCATTCACTAGGACACGGATTCTGTACGGAATGCATTGAAGAAACCCGCAGGTACAACGCGAACAAAGGGATAACAAGACCTCCATGTCCTATGTGTCGCGTTCCTTTCAGACCTTCCTCCGCCATTCAAATATATCTTCAAGACACGGGCCAAGCTCAGGCGGCGGCTGCAATTGTCGCGTATACACCGGCAGTACGAGCAGAGTTGGCAAAGTTGAAGCCGAGGATGAAGAGACTGAATCAAGAGTTTACTGAGGATAGTGTGTCGAGCGTGGCGAGGCAAATGACGCGTGTTATCAATGCTATGAAGGCCGACACGCAGGTAACTCAGAGCGGGGGCGAAGTGCAGGTGTGGCACGTCCTTATCCTACAATATCAGACCCAAACTGACCAAACTTTCATGCAAACCTGTTCATAGAACATACTCTCTGCCATGTCAAAGCTCATCAATCGCGTCTCCCCACTTTTCGCTGAGAACGCTGAGACTGAGCGTCTACGCGAACAGGTGGACCAACTGGAAGCGAATCTTGATGAGATTTCTAGCAAACTCACCAAGGTGACTGACTTCCAGAAGATGCTTAGAAAAGCCTTGGAGGACGCGGAGCATCAACGAGGCGTTCAGTTAGAGAAGAACAAGCGAAAACGTAAGGAGCTTGCTGATGTCAAGGCCGAGCTCGAGGAGACGGTAGAGCGTTTGCGCGATTACAAGGATTCTTACAGGAAACTCAAGGTGGGAGCTCGCGACGATTAGGTTCTAAAGTTCAAGCACACTGACTTTGCGCGCAGGATGCAATACGGTCCAAGGATGCCGCCGGGTTGTGGGAACACTTGTCAGAACGTGATGTTGAGATGATGGTGCTAAACAGAAGGCTGGAAGATCTTCGAAGGCAAAGCGAGGATGAAAACGACGACAGCAGCAGCAGCAGTAGCAGTGACTCCGATTCTTCTAGTGGCAATTCGGTGAGTGACGCGGTCTCATAACCAACGATCCTGCTCAATCACTCATGGTCGCATTGTGACAGGACTCGGATTCTGAAAGCGATGAGGACTCAGAGGAAGAAGTAGCCGCCCCCCTGCGCGCAAAGCACGCACACGGTCGTGCTCCTGCGCACGGTGTTTCCCGTCGCACTTCTCGTGTGGACACGCGTCCTCGCAAGAAAGCTCGTAGAGAGTAACCTGATGCCTCACGGCCGACCGGGCTATCGCAATGCGTCCATGGACGATAAGTATTACCTTAGCTATACCTTTATAACCCGAGTCTTTACTTTCTAATTCAATATCATATACACCTTTGAGCCTCGCAGAGCTGGCATTTTGGGGGACTTTTTGACCAACACTGACGGTATCCATATGCTCTGCTGTTCCAGGGCAGAAAGAGTCAGACCAAGTGCCAAGCCTCCACCTGACCGGTAGGCTCAAGGAGATATGGCAACGTGTTCAACCTCGCTGCAATCGTCCTTCATAAAGTGGCTCATCCGCCTTTGTTTGCACTTGACGCGTCTCCCCACAGCCCCCCATATCTGAAAGACCCTTTCTCGCACGCGTAATAAAGAAGGGTACGTACATACCTTTCCTTTTAATCCTCATTGCCTCTCGCTCATCCCCTACACCTCTTTCATCCCCTGCTCTACACGACAATCTCAGAATGCCCCGCACATCCAGATCCCTCCAGCGCTACAACAACAATACCACTGCTGCTGCCCATGTCGAGCACAACATCATGGTCGTTCAAGACGCTGAAAGTGGCGAAAGCTTCTTCGTGATCCCTATGGTAAAAGCCTTCCTGTTCCTAGCCACCTTCGCCTTGTTTTCTAACTCACTCTCGACTTCGCGCAGAAAACCGTCCAGGCTTTCATTGCCAGTCTCCAGCAGGGTGACTGGTCTCCGAAGCAGCGCGTCGACGATGAGGTCGTGTTCAAGGTTTGTTAGCTTTCCGTTGGCGTCGTTCTTCGACTCACCTCCCCTCCCCCTCCCTTTCCCGAAACGCTTCAGATGTCTTTCACAAAGTTCATCTTATTTGTTGTGATAGTCTTGAGTTTCTACAAGCTCGGACCTTTCTTCTGGGAGGTTGCGGATAAACTTCTTTGGTCCGAATGAGATGATAGCTGGATGGTTGGTGTGGATGTATGAGTAGGCTGCGAGCTCTGAGCCTGAGAAGAGAGGTTATTTCTTTCCGTGTCTTGTCAGACACAGCGCGTGTTGTATCCGACCTTATTGTAACTTCCGACCGTCCCTCTGTGGAGGGTGTGCTGTACGTCGCCTGCAGAATGTAATCCAACCATGTACTTTCTATCATATTATCGAGGCGTGCCCGACAGAGTCTCCAACAACCATCTTAACATCTGCTTACTATCAAGCATACCGCATCCAGTCATAAGTTCCGATATCGTCTCCTGTCCCCTAGCTGTAGCGATCCTTTCACCGGCCTCCCCTCCTTATCCAGCCCCAATGTCTTACTAAACATCACCGCGTTCAAATCCGACTCATCCGCAATGACCTCCTCTCCCGAAACGCGCCGTTTCTTCGATGGAGGCCCGAGGTTCCAATCTGAAGAGAACATAGGCTTGCGCGGTGGGACTGGTACTGCCACGGTGATGTTTGGTTTCCGGGAAGGGCGAGGAGGAGATGGTTGCTGATCGAACGTGAAGTCCGGCTCTGAAGAGTTGTCTACGATGACTGACATGCCGTCCTAAGGTATCGATGGTATGCCGTGACGTGAGTAAAGTGGTAAAGTGGCACTGAAATCAAGGGGATGCGTACCACATCGTCATCTTCATAGTCTGTCGTTTCCTCGTGCCTAACACGAGAAGCATCCTCCATTTCCTGCAATCTTTCGTACAGTCCCGTCAATTCGCGGTCGCGATTTTCCAGTAGTTCCTCGAGATTGTTAATCTTAGCGACCTGTTTTTCGGCCTACTCGAAGGACACAATTCACTATCAGCAATAGAGGGAAAGAATCGGGAGGTAGAATGACCTACTTTGGACTTATGTGCGTCGATAGCAGTCTCGCGCTGCTTGATTACCCGTTTCGCTTCATCCCGCTCCTGAATCAACGCCTTTCTCTGTTTCTTCCACACCTCCTTCTCTTTACTCAAGCTCTCCTTCTCTTTACTCAAATTCTCCTTCTCTTGATTCGCCTCGTTTAGTAGTTGCGTGGATTTTGTGGCCGTATTCAACGCTTCACTGAACTGAGCGTCGCTCTTCACGAGCTCATCCTCCCTATCCTTCAGCTTTTTGCCAGTGACATCAAGCTGAGTGAAAAGTTCAGCTAAAATTCGGTCTGTAAAGTCTGCAAGCGCCGTGATTAGTGACTGCAGTAAAAGTGAGTCACGTCAATAGACCACAAGATAGGAAGCAGGCATACCTGTACGACGTCCCCGCCCCCTCTGTCCTTCTTCATATCTCTTACGACCTTTCTCAGCTCATCTCCAATCCTGTTCACACTCTCCCTCCCATTCCAACAACTCAACTTACCAGCACACGCGGTGACCTTAGAGATACGAGTCTTCACCCCGTCTGAATAGTCTCGCCATTCCAAAAGCGAGTTATCACCGACGGACTGTGATTGAGAACTGGTGTGCTGATCGGAGAAGGTGATAAAGAGCTGAATAACTTCATTTCTCTTGAACGGCTTTCGACATTCGGGGCATAGTGGGAAGCGGGTTGTTTTGTGTTGCACCAAGCCCAGCATGCAGCTGTGGCATACACCGTGGCCTGGAATGTATCCCTGTCACCGATGCGAGACGGGATAAGTTCAAGGAAAATCATACCACATGACGGAAATACGCGTATGTCGGGGACCCTATGTGAGGTCGTGCAAATGTGGCAAAAAATGGTAGCAGCGGACGACATGATCGGTGGATGGACTGCAGCTCTGCGAAAGACGCCCGGGCGCGATTGCTCAACGCGTTTATCACGTGACCGTGTCGTGGTTATTGGTCCCGAGTCAACATTTTCCCGAGTCTTCAACTTTCAACTTTCAACTTTCGCCAACATCCACTCGGTGTTGCAGCCTCCGTTGACGATGCCGGCGAAGGCCGCTGGTATATCGTCATGAAATTGCAGAACGACACAGCTTGAAGGAGTCGGCAAGTTTGCGAGGCACCCATGGACGCGCCGTTGTCATCAATGCATATTGATCTGAATGCACGTTCGTCCTGCTCGCATGGCCCTTCCTCCGCTCTCCAAGGTCGACCACCAACTCAATCACACTCTTATGGTGAGCGTCTAGTGAACGTGCGCCCTCCTCCATCAGTCCATTGCATGTGGAACGATGCGGGCCTTATTGCGCTGCTCTTTCCACTCCCAAACGCCCCGGGTGCCATCACATAACCAGAAACATGCTCGATTTCAACTGGGTCTAATCGAAAACAACGTGGGACACTCTGCCGAGACATCCATTTCGCCATGGGGGTATAAATCGTCCTCATAACCGCGACAGAAATCGTTGTCAGACACCCCCGTCCGCCCCCCAACCTCCCTGTTAGATTTGTTCACAATGCGCTCAACACAGTCGTTGAGCGCCACCACGGTCCTTTTCACCCTGGGGAGCACCCTCATTGGTACTGTCTCTGCGCAAACCTTCCAACGTCTTGGCACGTGCCCCACCCTTGGATGCGTCTTCCCTCCCGATCAGACTCACTTCCTCGCGGGACAGCTGTTCGATGTTCGTCTGGAGGTGCACGCGCCTGTGAACGGTTCAGAAGCGTCCAACAAGGGCGTGCCCGACGAGAAGTTCACGTTCTGTATTGCACATGAGAGGGGTCCATGTGTGGATGCTGCCAAGTTTTGGGAGGTGAAGGAGGCGCCAATTGAGAAGTGGTCGTTCTCGTACGTGATGCCTGATGTCTCTAGATAGTGGATATAATATTGATTTTGTGAATTCACAGATACTTTGAGGACCTCTACGCCAAGGACGCTAAACAATCAACTGTTGTCAACGTCGCCGCGAAGGCGTACCGCGCTGTGAGTTCCTCTCCTAGCATTCGGCGGGACGGGAGGAAACTAATTCACTTTGTTTTCAGTTGTCTTTGAAGAAGGTATATATTTGCGCGAATCCGGCCGACTAGTTTCTCACAGCCTCCCCCTGAATGTAGCCTGGAGATTACACTGCTAAGCTCAAGTACAACAACGGTGCTACCACCGTCGCCCGCTGGGTAGTCAGGAAGCCCAACACCAGGCGCAAAGCCAAAAACGTTCTTTTCTTCATTGGAGATGGTGAGTCTTGCGTTGATCGCCGTATCTTTTCTGCCCGTTTCTGACATGCCAAACAGGTATGACCCAACCTATGATCACGGCTGCACGCCTGATTGCCCACAAGTCCATCAATGGTGTCTACCAGAGTCTCATGCAGTTGGATCAGATGGACAACCTCGGCCAGTAAGCGTCTTTCTCACTTCAGGAAAGGTCGGAAGCTCATGCCATTTGCAGCCAAATGACCCACTCCATTGACTCTTTCATCACCGACTCTGCCAACTCCGCCACCGCTCTTTACACCGGAAAGAAGTCCTCCGTTAATGCACTCAACGTTTGGGCTGATAGCGTGCGTCACATTTTCCCCCTCTTCTCCTCCCTGCTGACCACAACGTCAGAACAGTCCAAAAACTCTCACGATGACCCCAAGGTCGAGACTATCGCTGAGCTCTTCCGTCGTCGCATCGGTGGCGCCCTCGGTATCGTCTCTACCGCCGTCATTGCTGACGCTACTCCCGCCGCTCTCTGCGCCCACACCCGTGATCGTGGCCAGGCCCAAACCGTCGTCACCGAGTACCTCCACAGCGCCGAGTTCGTGAACTCGACTTACAAGTGGCCTACTGGATGCAAGCAGCCTGATGTCATTTTCGGGTGAGTCCCATGTACCTTTGATGAGGGTATAGATAAAGTTCTGACGCACCTTATGACAGCGGTGGTGCCGAGAACTTCATTGCTGGCAAGGGCTCCCCCAACGGTACTGACTACTACAAGGAATTCCAGAAGGCAGGCTACAAGGTTGTTCACACCAAGAAGGACCTTCTCGCCGCTGGAAAGAAGGACAAAACTCTCGGTATCTTCAGCGTCAGCAACATGTATGAGCCATTTCTTTCGGTCTTGCGACCTTCGAGCATCAACTGATCGTTCTACAACTTGAATTGCAGGGCCAAGTGGATTGACCGTAACATCTTGCCCGAGAATCTCAAGGGCCAGAAGAACAGCCCCACTGGCGATGGTACCGACGCTATTGACCAACCCGGTTTGAAGGATATGACCCTTAAGGCTTTGGAAATTCTTACTGCCAGGTCCAAGAAGAACGAGGGTTGGTTCCTCATGTAAGTCCTCTCTTTGCCGCCCTCGGAACCTGTAGTTTATTATCGCTTTTAGGTCGGAGGCTGCAAGCATCGACAAGATGATGCACGTCTTGGATTACGACCGTGCTCTCGGAGAGTTGCTCGAGTTGGACGATACCGTTCGCGCCTCCATTGCGTGTAAGTGTTCTTTTCCGTAAACCCTCGCCATCAAATCTGATTTTATCTCGTGCGTCAGGGCTCAAGAAGACCGGCCAGTACGACGATACCCTCATCGTCGTCACCGCTGATCACGGTCACGGCTTCGACGTTTTCGGTGGTGCCGACACCAAGTACCTCGCCGAGCAAACCAGCGACCGTGCCAAGCGCGGCGCCGTCGGTGTCTACCAGAACTCCGGCCTCAGTGGTTACACTGTCGCTGAGGGCTCTTCCCCCACCAACCAGACTATTGTGTACGGTGCTCAGGGACCCAACTTTCCCGTTCAGTGGAACCCTCGGTATGCGTATGCTGCTGGTATGGGTGCGTCCCCCGATAGGAGGGAGCAGTTTGATTTGGAGTTGGGCGGTCCCCGTCTTCCTGCTATCAACGACCCCACTAGCGGCAACATTGTCAACCCTAAGGACAACCCTAACGGATTCTCTGTTTGTCAGTAGCCATTTTTCTACCATGTCTTTGCTCGCTTATTGACCGTCATATAGCTGGTACTCTCCCCATCGACGAGGGTCAGGGTGTGCACTCCTTGCAGGACGTCTCCGTCTTCGCCAACGGTCCCGGCTCAGAGGCCTTCCGCGGTGTTTGTAAGTAATCTTTAATGATAAATGGTCGTTTCGAATAGTAACTGACGTACTTCTCCACCGTACAGACAACAGCATTGATATCTTCTTCAAGATTGCGGACGCCCTCGCTTTGGGCAGGACTTAATTTGTTTATACGATAATCGTAGTGTAGAGGTCGATGTTGCTGTGCCTAGTCTATTTAAAATATGTATGTACATACGATGTTGTCGTTGTTTATTCGAGCATGGGCTGATTGAAAGTTATATTTTCCCCCCAAGGCCTTCTTTGGACCAGTCAGATCGGATCGCATGGTGGATTTCGCCAACATCTGCAGCACAGGACATTCCCCGAGTGCGTCGCTGTCTTTTCTGCCACCGGATCTACTGAAACTTGGATCACGCTCTTCAATGTCACGGTCAAAAGTGCCTCATCAACAATCATATATTATACAACACATGTGACAGGGTAACAGATAGACAACAGGATTACAGGCAAGACGGAGACATCGTTCAGTGCAAGTGTAGTGTACAGGGTAGATTCAGAAGGTAGTAAGGAAGCTTTCCAGTGGCCTCGCCGCTTTCTAAAACTAGGAACGGCGTATGATATCCTGGATTCCACGAATGATATACTCGACGGAGAGTTGCCCATATTGCTCAATGGCGTCGCGAAGCATGGGGGAGATGATCACTTCTAGGTTCGCCTTGCTGTGACCTTTGCTGGAGGGTCTGGAGAATAACAAATAATCACAGTCAGAGGTGAAGAGACTCGGCGTTCATGATGTAAATATACCTAGCAAACACAAAGAGACTGTATCCTCCACCGTTTAAAGCCGCCGCAGCCGCGCGCAGCTTTTTCCCGATGTAATGGAAGGGCTTGCGATCTTGGCAATAGACTTTGTGAGGGTCACCTGTGAGGTGAAAGATACATAAGTGGGACGTCAAGATGTGCATACTAGAAAGAGGAGATACAATCCTCACGAGCAATTGAGTTTATACTTCTCAATATGGCGCCGCCTCTGGGGACATTGTCCGGCTGGGAAGCCATTGCAGAGAGTATCTTGTGCAGCGCGATGACGCGAAGGATCTCGTCGAAGATACCGAAACCCTCCTGTGCGAACGCTAATTCGGCGAGCACTGACATCGTCACAAAGGATTGTCGGTCGTTGGTGTTATGTGCATTGCTGGTGCTATGCCATCATCAGCGGTGGTGGAGGGGGTATATAATGAGTTGACGAACGGAACAAAAATGTGGACGAGATAGGGAGACAGCGTGCTGAGTTCCAGTCTAAGGCACTAAAGGCAAAAATCAGTGGTTGTAAACTCGATCATGTTGTTGTTCCAAACTCACTGCCTGAAAGATCTGCTCAGCGACCTGACTACAAGTAACACTCTGTACGCGCTGTGGAGACAGAACGACAACTTCTGCCGCGGTAGCTTGGGATAGCCCTGAGTCCATGTACTTATGTCAAGGACGCGCACGAGCACGGTTGGTCTGGTGATGCGATTATTCACAACAACTAAGTTGAAGCGGGAGGCGTCGTCACAGTGTACAGTAGTAGTACGCACGTTTCAAGATTCCTGAGGGATGACTGGTCTGGGAAGTGTACTGATAGGGAAGAGCAATGTTGACTCATATCTCCGTCAAAGTCATGGCTTTATATCAGAGTGTCCTCGTAGACGTGCATTGACGAAATCACATAGGGACGCCGGAGCGGATGCGTAGAAGCCTGAACCTACGACGAACATAACACACGAGGACGGTCAAAGATTATCCGACACCAACCTTGGGAAGCAGTCAAAGATTAGCCAGACCACGTTTCCGTGTGGACGTTGTGGGACTATGGGAACTAAGTCGCCGCGAGTTATGATGAATCTGTTAGCCCGTAAAGTGGAGGAAGATCAGTCAATCGCTCTACCAGTGAAGTTTCGCTACCTCTCTTCATCATGGTTTTGGCGTCCCCAGATCCGTCAAGACGCACAACGTCCAAACGACAATATCGAAATTACGAGCGTCTTGTAGCCCCAGCGCATTCTCTCATGTGGCATTCGTGCAAAGTCTAGCATATGTGAGTGAGCTAGAGGGTTCAGCATCGTTTATGGCATTGGTTCTGTAGAGAATTGTCCGATCATCGATATCCACACTCGGGTTGCGGTCCTTGCGCGATTTTCGAACGCGAAATCCAGAGAGCAGCTTACCCAGTTACCACGTACTTTGCACCTGATGCCAGAGACATATCAGACTGCCTTAGGGTCCGATCGGATGCTCTGTGTCTGTGTGTCTGCCTCGATTATGCTGCCAAATTGGCATGCAACTCTGTGTTTGGTACTGAGCACCCACTATTTGCGAGGTCAGATACGAGGCACACAGACACAGACCCGCCACAGACCGAGCATTCAATCGGGCACTTAGAAGGCTCCTGGCTATACAGAGACTGTGTCAGCATCCGGTCGACAGCGTGGGAGGGAAAGACTCTAAGGATAGACAACAGAAGAAGCTTGTATTTCTGACTAATTCAGCATTCTTTCTCTGCTGAGATAGAGGTATGGACGTACTACATGAGCCTTGGGGTAGATTCCTAGAAAATCAAATGGTGATTCCTTGAGAGAGTTGGGATATGCTAAGTTACTTAAGGGCGAGGAGGAACCGAACGTGAATTTTACAACAACCATCAAGTTTGCAAGACCTCATCACGTGGTACGTGTCAGTCACATGACCATGTTTGGTGAAAGACTCGTTTCGAGTGCGCGAAATTGGCTTTGTCCCTTTCTTCACTGAAAGGACGCGCCACTTCGTCCATTTCCCATAAAACCTCTGCCTTTCGACGCCATTTTTTTGCGTCAAGGTAACGTATCTCTTTCTCCTCCAGCATCAGCGAAGCATCATGACGACGACGTGCTCGATTTGCCTCGAGAACCTCAAGAACCCGGTCACGACCCCATGCGGTGAGTGTTTTCCTTCCCACACCTGCCGACGGCCAAAGCGTTGATGCCTCTTGCATGATATCTTTACTTTTGCTACCTCTAGGTCATTTGCATTGTGAGAACTGCATAAGTCGCGTCATCGAGGCCAGCGGAGACGCGGTCAACGCGTCCTGCCCGACATGTCGCGCCCCATTCTGCATCGGTATGTTCTCAATGCTGCCACTGCTGCATGCTACCCTCCACTCATTCACACGCCAATTCGTCAGCCCAACCCGACCTTCGTTTCGTCCCCGCTAAGTACCACAAATTCATCATGCCCAGTATTCGACGCGTCTATTTCGAGGCCGGCCCTCAAGATCCCTCATCCTCCTCTTCCTCCGCGACTGCTGTGGAGGAGATCCAAGAACTTCAAGAGCGAGTTGTTCAGCAAGAACAGCGTATCGCTAGTCTGATGCGCGACAAAGACCTGCTCATGGATCGTTGTGAGAGACACATTAACGCGTCTGCTCACCATGCGATGAAGGAACGAATCGCGCTTGTGGAGTGTCAGGCTATGAAGAAGGCAATGGAGAAGATGAAGAAGGAGATGGATGATTTGAGAAAGGAAGCAGAGCAGAACAAGACGAAGTACGACGGGTTGAAAGGCAAGCTGAATGACTTCAAGAGCAGGTGCGTAGTTTCAACTATTGGTTGTATGCGTGTGTTCTGACTCGGTTTCGTAGGCTGGAGGCTTCTCCAGCTCGCTGCAAGGCAGCAGCATCGCCATCCCGATCGGCTACCAAGCGGACTAGCACTCAGGCTGCCTTGGATGGCACTTTCCTGTCATCTCGTGGGCCCCCTGAACAGAGTGACGCGTCTCGCCCCGTACTTCCCATACCCAAACGCCCACGTCTTTGCCCTCGTCCTCAACGCCCAGTCCTCGGCTCTCCGCTCAAACTGGAAGAGGTCCCGCCACCCGTTTTCAAGAAACGCACGACCTCCAATTCGTCGTCGCCGTCGCGGCTTTCCTCTGACGAGGAAGACCTCTTGCCCTACGACAACGTCCGGTTGCCGTACAAGGCTGTTCAATCTTTGAAAGCGAAATTTGTTGGCCCATCCGAAGTATCACAGACTCCTCAACTTCGCACACCGATCCCAGCGTTCGTGACATCCACGAACAGCTCAACATTGGCCTCCACAAACCTCCCCGCGCGATCTGGGCTTCCAGCTGGGGACCTCTTCTCCCCTACTCGTGCAGCCAAGGCCTCGGGCAGCTCCAGCGAGATGGCTGTAGACGGTAGTAACGACGATCTTGCTGGTTCGGGGTTCGGCAGCATCGATTTTGGGAACTCGGGAGAGATGACGACGAATGCGTTCGGAGAGGAGGATGTGGAGGCGAGGAAGAAGACGTATATCTTCCGTGGGAGTAAGGTCGTGTTGGTCGGGAAGCATAGGTTTGCGAAGGTTGAGCAGGATTGAGTTCGGTCTCGGCGAGTTCAAGAAGGCCTGCTTGCTCGTTGTCTCTTTGGTCTTTCTGTGCTTCATCGTTGTCCGCCGTTCTGCTGGATCGTGCATAAGGATTTTCTATCGTATTAATCATGTATTATAGATGGGGACTATGTCTTGGAAGTGAATGTTATGCAGGAGAGGTTCATGTCATTAGACGAGCAATAGGAGCGAACGGGTTACACACCCGATCCGCTCCGATCCAGCGTCACGGACGGACACGCGGTATTCCTCACTTGCTCTCATCCACTACGTAGACTTACCAAAGCCGTGAATAGCTAATGTCCTAGCTTCCGTCCTTGACAGAACGGTTAAGCTTTCAACGTCTAAAGATCCCAAGTCTGTCTTCTCGTGTCCTGGAATGCGAACGGTGGTGGTGCGGAGGATGTCCTTCTCTATTATTCTCTGCCCACTGGCAATCTGTGATATCATTGCCATGCGAAAGGTACATCCCTGTTCCATTTTTTAAATCCCCTGATACTCACGGACATTGGTCAGGTATGCAAAAGGTTTCAAAGACTGAGCCGAGCCAAACAGTTTTGGCCCGTTGTTCTTCCGAAGAGACGTTCTTCCAGACACTGGCACAGTCGCCTTCCCCCTACCGAAGTATGTCCGCCGGCGGGACGACCTCTCTGCTCGCTGCTCGCGAGACCAAGACTCTGGTGGCTCAGCTCCTGTGTCAGCGCTATCCTTACTTCGTGTCGAACATTTTGCCGTCTTTCATCCGCGTGGACCAGGTGCCACCTGGGTTCGTCTCATCCACGGCGGAGCCTGGTTGTTGTTTGCCACGTCAGACGCCGATTCCTCCGAGTCTGTATGAGTTCAGACTTGCGCATTGTATTCTCAGTGCCAGCATATCCGCCATGGCTGAAGAGTCTCCGGAGGGCAAGTACCCCAAATGGAAGATCACTTTAACAATGAGTGATGTTTTGCTCACATGTCTCATCTCTTTAGACGGCTCGAGGACACCTTCGTCAAAACGACAGCCTGGAGCCTCGAGTGCTCCGAAGGAGCCGCTGCAGGATATGCTCGCCACACCCGATATCCAAAACAATCCATCGTGGACACTGTGGGCAGTTTGACATGGCTCAGCTGCTCGACAGACCGTGATGGTCGGCCAACAAGTCTGCAATTATTCGGCCTGAGACGCTTCCCTCTAATCTTCACGAGGATATTTAAGAGGTTTCTCACCCCGACACACCAGAGGTATGTTTTGCAGGATGCCTGGACTATAATCATACGAGTGGCTTTGCTGTCCAAAGAAGTGGATCTGGGGAACTCGCACTCTGTTTCCTCTGTTCCTCCATCCCTGACAAGCTATATACATAACAGAATGCATCAGATCTATCACGCTTCCTGAGCACAACCGCCAGACACAACCTGCGAAGACCATGACCTTGTATATGACGCGAAACACAAACACAAATCCCATCAGGATGGACTACAGCTTTACATAGTGAAAGGAAATAATTCCCTCCGCGAAGGCCTGTTCAAGGATTGTCAAACCCCACACTTGCAGCTTGTAGAGTGTTTCAGAATATAACCAATTGCACTTGTACATCCAAACCTTACAAAAGAACTCGTATAATTCGCGTATCTAAAGCTTTGCCTGGGGGTTGAGTCTCCCCGCGCCAGCCTTCAGGATCTTCGCAGCATCGAGAACCATGCTCTCAACGATAACTTTTGCTGGTAAGACGTCGTTGATGACGGCCGCAACTGATCCCATAGGGTACGCTTGAGCGTCGACAACTTTCTCTGGGTGGTCTGCGAGGTCTTTGTCCCGTGGAACAATTCCCTTTGAGATGAGCTCCTTCGTCTCCTCCTGACGGTTCAGCTCCCTATTATCCGGTAAAACAGTTCAGTTTCATTAGATCTGAGAACCCAGGAGCAGTACTCACCAATCATCATAATACGGTGTCCTCCTCACCCTCGCCGGCCTCCCCGTCGGCACCACCGTCCTGATCATATCCTCAAACCCAGCACTAACAAGCAACTCCTTATGCATCTTCGGCACCCCGCTCTCCTCACTCGCCACAAACCTCGTCCCGACCCACACCGCCTCCGCGCCCCACGCCAAATTCGCCGCGAGGCCCCGTCCGTCGTAGATCGCGCCGGCACCGACGACGTACACGGGTTTGTTCGTGAAGGCGGAGACGCGTCCCTTGGCGGCGTCGACGCAGGCGGGGATGAGGATCGACGCGGGGATCTCGCCGGTGTGTCCGCCGCCCTCGCCGGCTTGTGCGCAGAGGAGGTCGACGCCGGCGTCGATGGCTTTGGCGACGTGTTTCGGGTGGCCGATCATCTGTGAAGAGGATGCATTTTGTGGCTGCGTAGGTGTCATTCACGAGGGGGTACTTACGTTCATGACGAGGATACCGGCGTTGTGCAATTTGTCGATGACCCATTTCGGCGGCACGCCCACCGCTGAGATGAACAGCGTAGTCTTCTCCTCGATGATCACATCGATGATTTCTGGGAGTTGTCCCTTCGTATAGTCATACTAGAGATAACCTTCAATAACTGCCTTGGATGGAACACACGGGTTACTGTACGCACATTGGTTTTGCGAGCACTGCCTCCGACCTGAGGAATCAACAGGTCCACTCCAAACGGCGCGTTCTTGTCGTTCAGCCCTGCTTTGATCTCATGAATCTTTCCCATGCACACATAGCATCAGCACTCGCAACCCTGATCAAATCAATCCAAACGCACCAGAGAACGAATCTGTTTCGGCGAGAACCCCCATCCTCCAGTACACCCTAGTCCCCCAGCATTGGTTACAGCAGCGACCAATTCAGGGCATGATGCGTGGTCCATTCCTAGATATGCATATCGTAAGTAGTCTGAGATTGCGCCCCGGCCACTGTTCGTTGCCATATACATGCCTGCCAAGAGGACTGGGTGCTTGATACCCAAAAGCTCTGTGACCGCTGTGGAAATGATAGACATGGGAGAAGAGATAGACAAGGTCAATGTAGGACAAAGAGAGGCACGTCTTTTGGACTCTCGGAGGCTTTGTTTAGTGGGTTAGGTCCGTTAGGAAAGACTATTCACCGTTCCACAAGAAATGGGAGGAGATGGTTGGAGGATGCAGGGAGACGAGAGATATAGCTCTCGAATAAAACGGGGTGCGAGTAATGCCACATCGCATCCATATTTATGGACCTATGATTCGCCCATTGCGAATCTGCGATGAATGTTGGACCTAGCCTTGCGCACAAGAGATCGAATCCACCAGGTGACGATTGAGCGGACAGTGGAGAGAACGACACTGTGGAACAGGAGTGTCACTGACTTATTATGATCATACTTCTCTGGCTCCCTCCTTGCGACTCCAATCCTTAGAACCACGTCTTTCTCGGACGGCGGCTGAAGGACGAAAAGCAAGTGTACTGTGAATGTAGCATTTGGACAGGTTGAGCATTGAACGCCCGACACCATTAACTTGCCAAAGCAGAGGAGATATCACCTGTTCGGAGTGAGGATGCGTCCTTTCAGCTCACCACGGCGGCATCCACGCTGCTGTGGTTCGTCCAAACCGTACGTAGTCAGCAGGCTACACGCTGACGTCGCATTTTCTGGAGGAACGTCCCAGTTAATACGTATATAGCTATGAGCTGTGGAAGTGGTCTAGCATTGCGTTTCCCTGAAGAGCTCGTGAGTAGAAATAGTTGTGGGTAGGACGTTGGGGCGCACATTCAAGCTCAAGTTCAAGTTCTTCAATCACTGTTCGTGGCATCTGGGGACTGGCCGGATCGGCATTTCAAGTACCGGAGACGGCAAGTCGGCACGTCACCTCCGAGTCTCCGACTCAATTTCACTCAAACGTTGTTGGTACATTAGCGACAAATTTAAAGTAGCGATACACACCCAACTACTGTGTTCTGCCAGCGGTGTTATTGAAGTCATGAACAGCCTAATCTCGAGGTACGGTGTACTCTTTGGCAGCTGTAGCAGAGGAAACCCTGAACTGATCCCGGCATCCGTATTCACCAGCTCGCATTCGCCGCGTGCCCAGCTCTTTCAGCTTTTTCCTTTGTGTCGACGTCCTAGCGCGTTCTTTCACTAGCGGCATTCTTCTTTCAAAGGAAAATGGAGCACATCAAAGCAGCGTTGGTAGTCTTTGTCAGTTGAGGTACAAATAAGTCTCTGGGAGGTTCATCCCTTCCCTCCAACCCAACTGGTCGCCTCCCCCTCTTGTTGCATCAGACGTTAAGAATGACAGCAACCACATACCAGCCCATCCAAGTTGTTTGTGAAATCTGCTCTGAAGTCGTTTCCTCCACCGACATCCGTCTCCTTCCCGTATGCGGTGAGTCCTCGTCCTGACACAACAATCCCCGAAGCATTGACGTCCTTGAAAACCAGGTCACTGTTTCTGTGTCACTTGCATCGACGAGACGAGCGCAAAACATGCACCCGACGTCCCTCCCTGCCCGACATGCCGAGTCCCGTTCCCCCCTCTCGGAGTGAGGCACGTCTTCTTACAAGGACCCACCTCTCGTTCCATCTCCATCGCCACCAGCACCGACGATATCGTTCTTCCGCCCCTCTCCCGCAGAGTTTCTGACGAGCGCGAGCTTTCTGCCTCGTCAGGAGGGGCAGTACGGCGAAATGTACAGCAGTGGCGCGATCTGCAGCACAGGCTCGACTCCGTTATCGCCCCTACGAATCATCACGTGGACATTCCGAAAACCATGGAGAACGTGCATGACATGATTATGGAGATTCTGGAGGATAACGACGCGACTAGTGGTGGGGTTTCGGGTGACAACATCGTCGTATCTCCCGTGAGTTCCCTCCGAACTCTCCTACGACGACGCGCTCACGACACTGACTCTTCCTTGCTACTACGTCGCAGGCGCTGCTTCGCTCACTGGCCACTCTCATGAACCGCGCACAATTTCTCCTCAAGACAAAGCCAGAGGGTTCGGCTTTCTGGGATAAGACTATATCTCTTGTACGTTTTCTCCACCTCCGTCATATAAAACCTCGAAGCTAACAAGTCCCCTCGTTCCTTGAAGAGATTTACTGTCGCTGTCGTTTTATGTGGGCTCTTGTGCGCCGTCGTTTGCCTTTGCTCTCTGTTCACCGACTTTGTTGCCTCCCAAGCACGCCCCAAACGCTCTGGTTGGAGATTTTAGGCCCCCCTTTCCCACCAGCGAGTCTTGAACATGGTTTATCGCTTCTTACCTGCCTCCTATCCTCGGTCTCCTTTTTCCATGTTCCCATACTGTTAGGCTCGTGAAACCCGCCCACCCACGGTCGCGCCATTCGGGGTTTGACTCGGCTGTGGCAACTGTTATATTCTCGGTTAATCTTCAGTGGTGGGGACGATGCCATCATGTCGCAGAAAAGAAATAGTAATAATAAGTCGTGTCATGTCATACAGAGTGAGATGAGTGGTGAGAGGTGGTATCGATACATAAACATTGGGCCAAGAAACCATCATCGATAATGCATGGTGGAAGCTGGCGGAAAAGTGATCAACGTAGGTGACACAACGGCATGGGACCAGAGTCGTACCTTCCAGTAGTATAAAACCCCAATAATCATAACTCGTGAGTGCTATCTTCAGTGTTGAGCTGAATTTCTTGTGACGAGTCGGTTCTTCGACGTTTTGGAGCACGTCTGCACTCCTCGCAATCGGAATCTGAGTCGAAGGAGGAGGACGAGGGTGGAGACGGAGGACACAACGAAGACGGTGATGCGATAGGTGAGGGGAGGTGCGAGCTTCGTTGATACTCGAATCGGTTCTCCGAGGATACTTGACTGTCAGGCATGAATGATTATCAGGATCAAGGTATTTGAAAAAAAAAGGCGGCACACTCAAGAATCGTACCTAGTCTCCTCAACACTTCTCTTCAACGCAGCATATTTCCTATCAACCTCCTCTTTCTCCGCTCGAGTGCGCATAGCTATGTCCTTCGACACCCTCATCATCCCAATCAGACCCAACGTCGTCCCCGCATGCAACCTCGCGCGTTTGCTCCATACGCCACAGCACGCTTTCAGCGACGCGTTCTCTGCGCGGAGACGGGCGCATTCGGTTTCGAGGGGTTCAGGTGAGGCTTGGGATTTGGGGAGGGTGTAGGCGAGAGAGAGACGGCGGATGGAGGGGGTTATGTAGGGACGGAGATGTTGTGGGACGAGGTTCGGGTTAGCAGTGGCTAGAAGGAAGAGGTATGTGAGTGATTGGGAGAAGAGTGGTTAAAGAGAGCGCACTGGTGGTGTATGGGTGCCTGCATGTTGGGCAGAAATGGGTGTGAACGTATGGTTGGACATTACGGACGAGTTGCACGAGGCATTCGTAACAGAATACGTGTCCTGGAGACCAATAGAGTCAACTCTACATGTTAACATGGAAGGGAGAGAGACTCACCACAAGGTAAGGCAGCGGGATCCTTGAGTACTTCCAGACAAAGGACACACGTCGGCATTGGGTGGTTTGAAGTCGTAGGTAGTTCCGGTATAAGCCAGAGGAAAATAGACAGACTGTAGATGACCGACCACCCATCCGAGCCCTCGTCATCCTTATAGCGTTCTTGCGATACGGGAGAATCAGGATGGACATCCATCCGGGAGGCACCGTCGCCGTCCTCTCCTGGACAACTTTGTGGCGACTGGACAAGTCTGGCTCATGTCTGCGGCCACAGCCATCACCACTGTCCTTGGAGTGAGTCAAATTGACCGGGGAGATATGTGCGAGTGAGCTCGATGGACAACCTCCAGACAGAGCCCAGGGCCATTCTGGACGGTAGGCGCTGGCGGTCGTTGTGAAGCCATCGTCCTTCCTGTGCTCTGGACGAGTTACAGGGGCATGGTCATCGTCGTGATGGACTGAAAGGACGGCTGGGACGTACTTGGTATTTTCGCTGCTGTTCCCAAAAAGTCGGGCGGCTGAGCTTTCTCTTCCAACGTTCAACGTTCTTCCTTCCATAACGGCCTTACCTTTCGTTTTCCTCTCACTACAAATCCCGACAACGACGTGGTTTCGGAGGAGGATACACAGTGAAAGTCTCGGAGGCTTGGTGGCCCAAGTGCGTATTTTTGTTAGATTGTTTCACAAGGTTTCACATCTTCGCATTCAACAGCGCGGTTCAATCGCCTCTGCAGCATCCAAGGGTGCCTCGGCCCAATATTCTGCGCGCTGGGCGCAGATTGTCCATCAACATTATCAACATGATGCATGGCTGGGATGTATCACCCAGGTGGCCATAAGTATGGAGGCGGTGGCGACGCTCACACGCAGTCCCGTCCGACTCAGGCTCCCATCTCTCGTCTCTCTCCATCCTCGAGCCATTGCAGCCCTCCTCTCGTTTCTCGTCGGAACGCAACGCGGTTCGTATCGATACCCCTGTAGCGTTCCCTAATGGCCCTAACCTACTTATTACACCATATGTACAGACTAGCAGAAACACACGATCTGCCTGCCGGCATACGCACACACTAGCTGATATTTAAACCCTTGCAAGAGTCCGAGCCTCCACAACCACCTCGTCTATCTCTTCTACCATGTCTATCATTTCCACAGCGGTCACAGAGCTCTTGGGTATCAAGCACCCAGTCCTGTTGGCAGGTATGTCTATGCCCACCACGAACCTCAGACAATCACTTATCCAAGCACGCGCGTTCAGGAATGGATCGCGCGGCGGGCCCTGAATTGGCCGCTGCTGTCACTAATGCTGGGGGACTGGGGTGTATCGGAGGATTTGGGTTCTCGCCGAAGCAGATTCGTTCTTTGGTGAGTTTGGGTTGATTAGATCAGCGTTGCGAGTGCTGATGCTATGTGTCTATGGGAAAGATTCATGAGATCAAAGCAGGGCTGAACGACAAGAACGCGCCGTTTGGAGTGGACCTGTTGATTCCCCAGGTCGGAGGCAGTGCTCGCAAGACCAATGTGCGTACAGTAGCCCGTGTGTTCCATCCGAGGCAATTACTGAAGGTTCCTTCCAGTATGACTATACGAAGGGTCAACTTCCGGAAATCATCGATGTGATCATCGAGGAGAAGACTACGCTGTTCATCTCAGCAGTGGGCGTGCCACCGAAATGGGTCATCGACAAACTGCACAACGCCGGAATCCTCGTCATGAACGTAAGCTCGTCCTGTCATCCACAACACTGACATACCCCAACCAGACTACCCCTTCCCAGATGATCGGCCACCCGAAACACGTCGCCAAAGCCATCGACGCCGGCGTCGACCTCCTCTGCGCACAAGCCGGCGAGGGCGGCGGACACACTGGCGAGATCCCCGCGTCGATCCTCATCCCCGCCTGCGTCGACGCCGCCAAGGGACGCGTCTCCGCCTTCACGAACAAACCCGTGTACGTCGTGGGTGCCGGCGCGATCTACGACGGACGGGGTCTCGCGGCGAATTTGGCGTGGGGCGCGGAGGCGGTGTGGGTCGGGACGAGGTTCGTGGCGAGTGTGGAGAGCGGGGCGCCGAAGATGCATAAGGAGTTGCTTGTTAGTGCTGGGTTTGAGGATATGATCAGGACGGTGGTGTTGACGGGGAGGCCGGCGAGGTTGAGGAGGACACCGTATTATGATGATTGGTGAGTGACTGCTCTTGGGTCTGTTCTCGCTGTGGTGAAACTGAACTGCGACATCGGATGATAAGGGAGCTGAACCGGCAGGAAGAGACTAAGGAGCTCATCTCAAAGGGAATTGTTCCCCGGGACAAAGACCTTGCGGACCATCCAGAGAAAATTGTTGACGCTCAGCCATACGCTATGGGATTGGTCGCGGCAGTCATCAACGACGTCTTGCCGGCGAAGGTGATCGTTGAGAACATGGTTCTCGATGCTGCGAAGATCTTGAAGGCTGGCGCGGGGAGGCTTAACCCCCAGGCGAAGCTTTAGGTACGCGAATTGTACGAGTTCTTTTGTAAGGTTTGGATGTACGATTGCAATTGACTATAGTTATGACATATCTCCACAAGGCTCAAGCTACACGCGTGATGGCGCACAAATCCAGAGTGCTATGAAGAAATGAAAGTAGGCTGTACCCACAACTTGACTACCACTTCTCGTGAGCAGGACGTACTACAAAGATCCCAAGAAATCAGTCAGTCAGGACGGACAAACGTAAACATCACCTCCCTGGCAGTGGAAAAAAACTCACAATCTAACTCCCAAGTCCAAGCGGACCTGTTCTGGCCCACGAGATACAAGTAGGACTTGTGTAAAAACGGTGTCATCAGCAGGGGGTAGTAGATCCGATTATTGAGAGTGAATCTACCTTGGCAATGCTCTCGGGGTCGAGTCTGGCGTCTGGGTTGTTCACGAAGTTGTCGCGGGCTTCACCTTCTTCTTGACGGGCAACGAGGAAGTCTGTGAGTATACCTGGGAGTCTGTATTCAGTATCAATGGCATGGCGAGAAATCGACCTTGAGGCTCACCTCCGTCCACGATCACCTACCAAACGACAACAAGTCAGTCAATCAGATACACAAACCGTGAGTCGGAAAACCATTACAAGGAAGGGGGACTCACATGCGCGACATGAATATTCTCCTTCCCAAACTCCTTCGCCAAACTCTGACTCAACGCCCTCGTCGCATGCTTCCCCGCCGAAAACGCACTGGTCCACGTGTTTCCTCTCAAGCTCGCCGTCGCGCCCGTGAACAACAACGTCCCCCTGCTCCCGCTCCCACCCTCACTCACGTCGACGTGGTTCTCACGGAACGCGAGGATGGCCTGACGGGAGAACGCGAAAGCGGAATGAACGCTGACGTCCGCTACGGAAGCGAGGTCCTCGGGCGTGACGTCGAAGAAGGACTTGAAGACGACGGAGACGGCGTTGAAGAGCGCGACGCGGATCGGGGAGGTGTGCGGCGCGGAGGGCCAGGTGTGGGATTTGATGAGGGTGAAGACGGCGGTGACGTCTGCGTAGGAGTACGAAGAGATCGGGAAGGCTTCGGCCTTGGAGTTTAAGAGAAACGAAAAGAGGAGAGATTTGATTGGTGATGAGGATGAGGAGGGAAGAGGAGAGAGAGAACGTACTTCGCCACCGGCTTGGGTGATCTCGTCCACGATCTTCTTCAATTGGTCTGCGCCTCTTGCTATCAGAGCGACGCGGTACCCGGCTTTCGCGAAAACGCGTCTGTGAGATGCATCAGTTTTGTGTTCCTGTTTTTACAGTAATATTCATTGCACAACGTACGCAGTGGCAGCTCCAGTCCCTGGTGAATGAAAAGAACAAAACCTGAGTATGATCAAACCAACTGGAGGGAAAGACATACCGGAGCCGTTACCAACACCGGCGATGACGATTGTAGGGCGAGTTGCAGACATGTTCAAAGCAGTTAGTGAATGTCGAGGTGTGACCGCTCAGAAGTGAGAGGACTGCTGATCGCTCTGCAGAACCATCGACCTTTTATACAGATGAGAGCAGCTACGCCCACGAAGAGTATGACTGAGGTGAGGGAAAGAGAAGACCACTTTTGTCAGCAACGACAAGGTGGGCACGGGCATGCCTCCGAGTCTCGTGCAAGACGACGACGGGGTGAGAATGAAAGGGGAGAGATGTTCGTCATACGCGACGGAATGACGAGTCGAGTATCGCGGTACACTCAGCGTACCCGACGGTCCATGCATAATAAGTAGACAATGGTGTGTATTTGATTGAGAATTTGTATACCGAGTGTACACAAAACATCCCCATATACGGGGACATTGTCTACCACCCCGAGGGTTGGCTTTCCAATGCGACCTTCGGGGTGCTGACAACGATATTTTTTCCTTCTGTCAAAATGCTTGCCACAGTGAACACCTGGGAGAAGCTGATGAGTAAAGCTGATCGTGAACCAAGTTGAAAGAGTTTGAAGTTAGAAGAGGGAGGGTCAGAAGGAAGGCAACGGAAGCATCCACATGGTGTTTATGCGCTCTCGGACGACTGAGCCGTTGGCTCTTTACATCCGTATTGGTATCATCAGAAATAGAGGAGTTGTGACGAGAGTGCTCACCATAAGTGTCGATTGAGGATGATGGTCAGAAAAAAGAGCAGTTGAGCGCCTACGTAGGTTGAGGAGGGATCGCGATGTCGGCCAGGGAGAGTCCTCCGCCATGGCCCTCACTCTACAACTTCTTCCAGGTGGACGTGATCCCAATAGGCCACAGAGATCCCATCCAGCCAAACGGATACTACCTCCACCATGCTCGCGGTAAAGAAATACCTCCATCCCATCATGCACTGACCTAACAGCCACCCAGACATGTACCGCTTCACCCTCTACTGGACACTCGTCTTCTACGTCCCCTCCTTCGTCCTCTGCGGGACATACGCATTCCTCAACATCGCATTCCTCACCCCCTCCCGTCGTCGATCCCGTCGTCACCGCACCCACACACCGCGCAAACGCCCCTCCTTCCCGTCTGCATCGTCGTACACCGCCCTTCCAACCTCCAACGACATCCCCCTCCTCCCCTCTCAACCCCGCGGCAACAGCAACAACAACCAGGTCGCACAACACCAACCAAGACAGAAACTAAACGAACGCCGGTCCAGACTGACCTTCGCGCTCTTGGTCCTCCTCGTGTTCTTCCTCGCAGGCGTCGCAGGCGCAGTCCTCGGGTCCGCCATCGTAGGCTACGTCCTCGCAGGACTCTACAAATCCGCCCGGTTCAACATGTCCACGTGCGCACTCACTCGTATCGTTTTGAAACGGGTTTTTAACTGTTTTTTTTTCTCTAACTTAGGTGGATGCCGTTCTTCGGGGGCTTGATCCAGACTTCCGTTGGGCTTCTTGGGTGTGTACTACCTATGCTCTCGTCCTTCGTTCCCTTCGTTGTCGCTCATGTTTTTTCTTCTTCTTTCCGCTGTAGGCTTTGGCCTTCCCTGATTGACATCATCTGAGTCCTGCTTGCTACCCCTGCCTATTATTTCACGTCTTGGGAAGGTCTGAGGACCGGTCATGTATCTATAGTTGGAATTTACCTATACGTGTATTATGCTTTTTCTCGGTTCGGTGCGACCATAGGGTGATGTGTCGAGTGTCGTCGATTGCGTGCGTGGATGATATAGAAACAAGAGCACGGACAGCGTGCATGATATGTATAGATATGTATAGGACAGAGGATGTAGATGATAAAATACCACAATCTCATTCAGGTATGATGAGTATGTATACCTGAAAAATTCTGAAGGGTTGGAAGAGGAAGAGGGGATTACGTGGTGTGCGTGTTAAGAAAAGAAAAGGAGAACGAAACGACGATGATGTGAGGGGGTAAACGAGTATGAGCGAGAATAGGATAGTTAGGCGTGGAATGAATGAAAAGAGAGAGAGAGAGAGAACCGATCCGAATGCATAACCAAGTCCACAGATGCTATGACCGCATCCACCCTTCCGATCCACCACCAGTAGAACCAGCGCCCACCACCGTCATATCCTCCTCCCCGTCCTTCCTCCTACTGAAACTCGGCCTCAACAACGGCATCCCCGTCTCCTTCTCCCCCGTACATGACAACAAAAACTCTCCCTCTCCCTCCACATCCACCTCCGACACACTCGAAGCGGCAGTCGCCAACTTCGACACGCTCCTCGTAAAGAACGTTCTCTTCGGCACCGCACTACCTCCCCCCTTCGAGCCACCACCACCACCACCACCCGAAGAAGAAGCGAACCGCTCTGTCTCGGGACTAGGCGGGTACAGCGAGAACGGCGACGGCGGGACGAGCGACGGGCTCGGGATCGCTTCCAGACGGATCTTCCTCGCCACCTCAGACTCCATCTCCCCCGTCAACGTCTCCAACGAATCCACCTTACGCAGCTCCGGGTACAGCGAGCTCAAAGGCGGCGTCTGTCCCGGCCCTGCAATACTGCACATGTCGTACACCACGTCTGGTTGCGGCGTCCGTTGATGGTGTTGTCTTGTTACGTCTGGATGGGGTACCACGGGGAAGTAAGAGCTGACTTCGCCTGCGATGTTTCGCTCCCTTGAATAATACTCGTGGGCGGTGTCGCGTTCCATCGGCGACGACGGCGTGCTGCTCCCGCTCACCACGCTCGGCGCCTCGCTCTCCGTGTCCAAATCGTCCGTGTCGCTGGCTGAAGAAGACAACGAAGGTGTCGCAGACGAGGTAGGTGACGAGGCGTACAGCGGGATGTTCATCGTACGACGATGACGGTGGGAGGAGTGATGATGAGAGCCGGAAGAAAGAGACTCGTTGTCTGTCGTGTCCTCCGCTTCGGATTCTGACTGAGCATCGTGATGAGTCGAGGTAGGCGCCGCTGCCTCCGCGACAGAGGGCGGCGCGTTGACAGGATCCTGCTGCTGAATAATGCTGGAGGGAGGCTCGGGTTGCGACACGGGCGTCTCCGTGGGTGGCAGGAGAGGAAGGAACGTCATGTTTAGCTTTCTCTTGGGTTCCGCGGGCTTCTGTATTGGCGGTTCTGGCGGCAGCTTGGGCTGCTCCTGGACAGGTAAAAGCGGGAGGAATTGAAAGTTTGAGGTGCGGCGGGGCGGTGGTTTTGGAGTGCTGTCGTGCGTGAATTGGGATACAGGGGAGGTGAAGGTGGGCGTGGTGGGGGAGGACAGAGTTCCGGACGTGGGGGACGAAGGTGAATCAATAATGATAGCAGGTGCAGATGCAGATGATGATGGGTGCGATGATACAGAGGGTGTGACGGAGGGCGCTTCTATGGGATGGTTAGAGGCAGGTGGTGGGGTTTCCAGGTCAGTAGCCTTAGGAGGTTCCAGAGGTGTAGGTGTAGGGGACGGCGAAGAGGACTGGGGTGTGGTCGGGGGCGTGTCGAGCAATGGGAGTAGCTGGATGGGTACAGAGTCGAGATATGGGAGGATGTCGGAGTCGATGTTGGAGCGCGAGTCGTCCCTGTTCTTCCACTTGGACGGGGTGAGGGACGGCGCGGCTGCAAAGCGGGATATGGGGGGACCGTGTGTTGGTCTGCAGATGGGACGCAGCTGAGGGGCGCGAGGGAGGTTAAGTTGGAGCTGCTTGAGCTCAAGAATGTCTCTGCGGGAAATTTAACGGGTCAGATGGGATGACGACGGACATGCGAGCAAAACAAATGTGGGAAATTCAGCGCATGCCGCACGGACGGCAGAGGCACTGGCGAGCTCAGGGATGACGTCGTTCCCTCCCATCCCGCTCCCGCTCCTCTTTCGGTCATTCGTCGGCCGACTCGCGGCAATTCCCGAACAAGGACTGACTCGGGCCCTTCTTTGTGTGCACAAGACCACGCCCGACGTCGCGATACGAGACAGTGAAAGACAAAGAACGGGGGGAGACATAAGCACAACACGCACTGGTACGACAGCTTCGGTGCCATGGGCGCGGGTGAGCGATCCCAGTCATCCGCGGTGAAGATCTCCTCCAGCCCCTCATTGCCGCACCACGACACGCACTTGCGCGCAGCGAGTGGGGTCGGCGGCGGGGTTCCAGGGCGCGAGCCTTCGGGGGTGTTCAGCTGGCTGAGATCCGGCGTGGCGGGCGGGGAGTGTTTAAGACAGCTCTTCATCGCTGGTGGTAGTCCAAGAGGGAGGAGGTGGTTCGTGTGCGGGGTTGCAGCTGTTGGAACGGAGCCAGATTGGGCAACAGAGGAGGACGTGGTCGAGATAGGACGTTGTTGAGAGCAGAGCCTCGAAAGTTTTAGACGGTGGTCCGCCGGGGAATCGTTAGGGAGGGACCGGAACGCTTTTGGGGGGCTTAGTCAGCATGCACTCTCCACCACGCCTGCTCCACACGCGTCTCCCGTCCTCATCAGTACGTAGTCGCTGTCTCCTTTCACGTACCACTCGCCGCGGGCCATATCTGCAACGCCCTCAGGATCCGGTTCTTCCCTCGTGGCGTCCGCCCCTGCTCCTCATCTCGGGCACAAGTTTCAACAGTCTCCAGGTATCTATCTTTAGAACATCTATTATTACCACCCTCTCCCTCCCAACATTTCTGACAACCTGCTATATTCAGCCCGAACTCTCCCTCGATCTCTCACCTTAATCTCACACCAGACGGCAAGTCCGATCCGCCTTCGTGTTAACGTCGCTGTTTTCACGGCCGCATGTCTTGATCCATTCCTACATCCCACCCACGCACTTTCCTCCGTCTGCGTTGCGAGAGGGAGAGGAGTGGGAAGGGAGCCAGGCGTGATTCGGGCCTGCGTCCCGTCGTATTTTCCCTTGGCTCTCGTCGGGTCCCACACCCCTACAAAGGGTCGGCCCGTTCGACCTTTGGAATCGAATATTGCGCTTCTATGAACTTCATGAAGTGAGGGTGCGCACAAGTCCACCGAGGATCCGAGGATGGGTCTTACTGGGATGCCGAATACGCTGTCTGAGTTTGACAAGTGAGTTCGTTGCGTCTTTAAACGTGTGAACGGACTCATAGTAAGTACTTGTACCCCAGATACACCCGCCACAGCACAGATTGGCAGACATTTCTGGATCCTGATCAGGACTTATCATGATCTCCGCGTGTCCGTTCCCAGGAGGACAGATACGCGTGTTCTGCCTTCATAATGTGAAGTGTGGAAACCATCGTCGAGCGGTTTGAACGGAACCCAGGATGGCTTTGGATCAAGAGGTGTGGTCGGAGCTCGCGCTCAGGTACCTCCAGTCTCCTCACGGTGACAACGTATTAACTCATATCCAAAATATTTCTAGTCAAGTACAATTTCCTTTGGTCATTATGGGCCCTCTCATAAACAAAGACCGGGGGAAGCATATCGTAGTCCGATTGTGCGGGCTGGCGGCTCACAAATTGCTCCTAACCGAAGTGCAAATTTCTCGCAGCTCCTTTCATTGGAGTGACGTTATCAATTGGATCCGTATTATCTTGGTGACCCCCTGCTGAGCTACAGTTCCAACTCGTTATGGTGCAGAGATATCTATATGAAGCAGGGCGATGTCAAACTGCGGCGCAGTTCTCCTCGCGCTACAACCAAGCATACACAGACAGCGTCAGGACGATCTTCGAGCGCGTAAACTGATATTTGGACCTGCCTCCAGCGGTTCAATGCTCGCCGATGCTACTCACACTTCGACTGCATACGACTTTTGTCCTCTGGTCCCCGCTTACATATTCTCCGGATCTACGACAGTGTCGATTTGAACCGGCCAGCGGAGAACCATGTCTATCTACCCACCCAGACTCCTGAATTCGCTCCGAATCGGAAGCCTCTCGCCATACCCCTCGATTCCAGAACCTTTCTGGCTCACCGTTGCGCACACTACTCCAGTCTTCGCCTTGATCACCTGGAAGAACTCGCCCTTAACGTTGCTCATGGTGGTGCATGATTCTCCACAGCCGCAGCATGGAAGTCCTTCCTCTCTGCGGCGAGTTGACGACATTTTGGACGTGGACCACCGACAATCCTTGCCTAAGGTCGAAGATCGAGATGAGGAGCCAGTACTCACGACCCTCAGGTGAAGGAGCCTCGTCTTTAGATACTCTGCACGTCATTTTGTCATGTCAATTCGTCCTATCATCAGTCAGTGCCTTTGGTGAGGCGCATTTCACCTTATCCTCCCGATGGTGATTGCAGCCGCGTCTTCCTCGTTTGGCTTCGTTAGAACGAGTGTTCATGGACGGAGCATGCAATATCTGCGACGATACTCTGCCTCTCGAGATCGCCTATCAAAACTCTCAGATCAGCTGGGACACCCTCACACCTCGCGGTAACTCGTTCTTCTCCAACTACTATAATGCCAGGCCTAACCCATGCACTCGCAGGAAGGTTGCGCCGAAACCATATCAGGTGTCTTCATTCAAGGAGTTGCGTTCCAGCTCATAGGTAAGTTCGGTTATACCTCAGCGGGTGACTTGTGCCCCTTAACGATTCCTGAAAGAATAGTACACGCGATGTCTAAAAACATTCGTTCATTGACATTTGGATCAGGATTGTCGACGCTGCGTTGATGCTCACTCTTCATTGGAAACTTTATACACGGGCGCGGCACCAGTAAGCGATACATATTTTCCGTATCTTTGGTTTCATGTAACGTGTTCCTTGTATACAGGATATGCATCCACTGGATCCCAGCGCTTCACTGTCTGGTTTGAACAGGACTCAGTCTGAGTGACATTGGTCGTTTTCTCTTCAGGTCGGCTTATTCAAGTCCCATGCGCTCCCTCAGCGTATATGCATTTCCCTTTCTTGCCCTTGCTGCGGCCACATCGTTTTTCAAGTTACGCAATAACATCAGTCGCCGAGCGCCACAGATTTATTCTGAGTCTGACAAATAATTTCCATAGTCTGGATACAAGCACGGTAAGACATCCTCTATTTCTGCACCCGTATAATATGACTCAGTCGCTCACTTCTAGGGAAGCGTTGGGCTGTGGCTGGGGAACACTGGAACGTCTCAAATGTTCCAGTTCACAACATCACTGAAATACCATTGTCGAACGAATACAGGAGTCTGCGTAGATATACCATCGCACTTATGTGCTTGAAATGCGGTACGCGGTGAACCGCCGACGCTATAGCAGTGCCTACGAGGACAGGACACTTTGTCTGTCACTATCATCCATCCGGTCCGGCTCTTAACTGCGATAACAGGGCCTGCTGTGGCGTCCTATTTATTCGAATACATCGAGGGTCAAGTCACTTCAACATCAGTCATCCCGAGTCTCAGATCATGTCTTTTCATAGGTGTTCATCTGAGCTCCCCGTCGAAGTTTGGGAGAGGGTCATCGACAAAGTCTCTGGGATTACACAGCCAGACTTCGATCGGATTGTTAATCCGATGGCCACCCCAAACATAGAGGACTTTCCAAGTTTCAACACGCTTCGACCCATTTGGTGGCCAACCCCGACGCTCCTTCACTGTTGTCTGGTGTGCCATATGTGGGTCCCCCGAGCGCGTTTCAACCTCTACAGAAATATCATCATCTATTCCCGGACGGGCCTCGCCGCCATCCTCTTCACGATTTCCAATAGGCCCTCTCTCACCCAACTTATCCGGCACATCATGGTTGCACCGGACAGTGTTGATCAGTCGTGGGTCTCCACTGCTCCGCTGCTGCTTGGTCCGAAACTGGATTGTCCGAGACTCGTCTTGAACTTTCATGGCCTTGACTTCGCACAATTGCACCCAGAATTTCCAAGGTCATGCACGCTGTTCCGAAGGAAACATGGCCACGCATGCAACGACCTTCAAATCATCTTCACCGCCGTCTTGAACCCCTCCCGTTGTGACTCCCATCTCCAGCGATTCATATTCGCCACTCAGCCCAGTCGTGTATTCCTCCACAACGACGCTTCAAGTTGGCCCAGTCTTTTATCTCCATCCGATTCTCTGTACACAAGTGGTACTAGGAGACAAGTTGGTCTCCGAGCCCCACTCAAA
Organism: Cristinia sonorae; assembly: GCA_021029105.1. Classification (NCBI taxonomy): domain Eukaryota; kingdom Fungi; phylum Basidiomycota; class Agaricomycetes; order Agaricales; family Stephanosporaceae; genus Cristinia; species Cristinia sonorae. Next base: position 372,658 of record JAEVFJ010000006.1, on the reverse strand, counting down.
CATCTGGTATTGTCGTTGTCGCCGGACCGGCTGCGTGGATTGACTCGGACCTGGGTGCCGCCAAGCCCCCTAGAGGTTGCAGATCTTCACGTGGAGATAATCTGCAAGGAACCTGTGGATACTGCAGATTACTTCCAGGATGTTTGGAGCAGCTTGGATGCGTGGGGTACCAAATTCCGTCATATGATGTGCGATAGCCTCCCGAAAAGTCATATTCCACTTCATCGCAAACTCAGCTTTTCTGCACTCTCATCCCTTAGTGAACTTGGTATTTCAAGTGAGCACATTGGATCAGCGACCGGACTTCCACTGTAGCTGATTTATCCTTCTGAAGGTCGCCATTATGAAGGAGAAGAGCGTATTAGTGTATGCACGAGGTTCGAGTTATTTCACGCCGCGGATACCGCCATGTCCAGTCATCAAATCGCACTTGTCGTCGCGTTTCTTGGTCTGCAAAGCATGTTTCCCGTTCACTTCCACGACTCGGATGCCACCCTCACGACACACCTTACATTCTGCGCGCATTATGACACCGACCATAATCCACAAGATATTTCGTCCAGCGATGACTGGCGCGAGGACAAACACACGCCTCTCATAGGTGCTGCCATCACGAGTGACGTACGCAGAATATGGTCCAATGTGGACGAGGCGTTATGTACCCATCCTTGGTTCCAAGATTCCTCACCACCCATGGAGATCAGGCTTTCGTGGCATTATCCAAACAATGTGTTTACTGTGCCCGTGTTGTTACCGCGGGTGGAAGAATATGCATGCATGGATGAGTTAGTGGCGGTCTTGCTTCCGAAAGCCACAAAGATGCGACCCGGGCTCATCAAGTCATGCACAGATGGCCGTTGTGTATATCATGTGTGAGTGGTACCTGGAGGTGTATGGTTTCCTCGTTCACGGATTGATGTGATGTTCACAGTGCGCGCAGGCAAATGAAGAGTATTTCGGGGTTGGCCTCTCCCGTACGTCCACGTCACCCTCTGCACCGTAGATCGTTACTCATTCATGTTGACGTTGTCCGACAGCCCCAATCTTTAGTGTGAAGCTGTAGTTGAATGTCGGTCAGACTCACCCAGGAAGTTGGCAACATAACCCGAGCTTCACCGTGACAGATCGGCTTTCGTGGATAACTCCCATTTTTTTCCTCTTGTGTCTCATCTTAACCCCGAGTCAATGCTTACCACGACTCCGAACAACCCGTGCACAATCGGAGTGTCCTCCCTTTTTTTTCTGCGTCACTGAATTCGGAATTGCAGGTAGGCGTTCGTCGAGCCAACGCGCAGCAAGGGTGTCTTGTCTAGGTTGGCTCACACGAACACCCACGCTGAGGGAGCTAGGGCTACTTCACCGAAGACATTGGAGTCCGCTCGTCACGCTTGGGGTTTCTTGTGCTTATGAAGCTTCGGAGATGCTGTACAGGACAAGCCTATATAGGTGAGTGATTTCCTTTGGATTTCCGGCTGAAGGGACTAGTGTTGAACCAGTTTTTCATTAAGATAGAGACCCGATTTCGATGCACACTAAATTCAGACCAGCCATTCGATCTACATCGTGTATCGAGCGTGACAGTCCTTTTTTGAAGGAAATCCGTGAGTACGAGACTCATTCACCACTCAATCTTTCTAAGTTACTTCGGAGGAGATGCATTATTAGTAACGACAACATCTATGCCCGAAGGATTCCCTTCGTGCTTACTACTTATCACTTCTAAAATTGACTTGCAGTTCTCACCATAGACCAATCTGTTGGTGGCGCACCTTCTCGACGGCCAGAGAATCTACTTCCAGCTCAACTTCCTCCCCCGATGAGCCGATGCGGACGTGATCGCCTGAAGACCTTCTGTCACGATAACAGGAAATGCTGACGCATTGCTATGTTTTCTGCTAGATGTCGTTCACACAGGTCGTGCGGAATACACAACGCCTGAATGAAACCTCCGGATTCGTTACTCCAGGCTACACGGAATAGCGCCAGGAATTTTGTCAGCAACTTCTCCTGGCGCCCATACGTACCTGCCATCCGTTTGAATTCAGAGCATTACGGTGCTTTCGCAAGGTCAGTTAAGAACTTTTTCTTCGTTCTTGTCACATCTGAAGTATTCGACTCTACTAGGGCGTTTCCTAAGTTCAGGATTCTCGGCTGGTTTGATGACCGGAATGTCGGTATCCATTCTCAATCTGAGACAAAAGCGTTTATTGACAACATCTAACAAATTGAAAGTGAGCTCGGGACGTGATCGTCGGAGCGTACGGTACTGAGATTTTCTTGGACTCCAGTGCGTAATATCATGGGTGGAATATCAAGCCCAAGGAGTGAGCTAATTCCTCATGCGCCAAACATCAATACAGTTCCGATTCAACTTGCATTTTTTTCGCGGCTGGTCGACTCCAGACGAGAAAGAACCGATGTACAAGTTTCATCGAGCGTTTTCGGCGACCATCCGGTCCTTGATTCCGAACAGACGTCATTATTCCACTACCAGCTTTCACGCCGTAGGCTGTGTTGGCGGTGAACAGGTCAGCTCTTGCTTCAGGTTACGGACTACTGTACTTCGGGTCGGCGGAAAAAAAGACTGAAGACTCTGGCTCCCCAGTTTGGTCATCATAGGTGGACCGCTCAGTTGTCAGGCCGAAATGCTTTAGCAAGTATCTAGTGTTAGTGATCAGTCGCTCAAATCGATTTCTAAATATTGTTCATTAACTACACAGATCACCACGCTCTAAAGCGAGAATCAGTATGGCGGTCGGGTAGTTGAGCTCTTGCTACCTCACCACTCCCTCGGATTGTTTCAGAGTGTAGTGAATTGGTTTGCAGGCTCTGGGATTTCGTGGGACATGAAAGGGTTTCCGATTTACCGGCCATGCAGATTGCAACGTTCCCTATGCCGACATACAGGTTTAGCGCGTTGCCCGAGCACTCCTCGTCCTTGTTTGAGATGTCGCAGTCCGGAAACTATGGAGCCGCTGACGAGCACATCCCATCATCTCGTGGATAACGTTGTCATGCTCCGTCTCTCAAGTGAGGAGTTTCTCACTGATCATGCCAATCTTTCTCACCGTTTCTATGAAGCGTGCGGGGTTGATCAAGCCACAAATCTTCAGCGCGCTCGGTTTGGCCAGGCAGCGCTATGGTATTTACCCATCGACGACGTGCAGGCGTTCGATTGTGCGTTTGGGAGATCTCAGGTGGACTTGTGGGATACAGTGGGGGTCAAGGACTGTCATTTTGAGTGTGTCACCAAGTTGACTGTATTGGTTCAATCGTGGCGCGACGTGAATTGCGGAGCTGTTCTACTTGGAAAGACGGCAAGAAAATTGACATGAGAAAATCTTTCCAACCTTCGTTCTCGACTCTCCACATATTGCAGAGTATTTCGTGCCACACACATCCTGAGGCATGATTTAGACTGTGGGAGGTGGAATGAGTGCCAAGGATACACAAAGAGCAGACTAGATTTCCTTGATCCCACCTCTTTTCCATCGCGTATTCACGATTCCCGACAACAGAAACATATACCCATGCCATTGATAGGCTTGGCTCTGCACAGGACGGCCCTCCAAACACCTGTGACCTGGCCCTGCAGGAGGCGAGGCTCAAGTGACAGTTCGTTGACATGTTCAATCGACCAGGTACTGAGGTGAGGCACCTCAACTTATCACATGTGACAGAACTGGAAACTCACTCGCACCCGATAGTGAGAGTGACCAGTCGATGGTTCGGATTCGATTGGCGCCCCGCAGGGGCGCGGTGACAGCGGCAGACGATTTCTCGTCACCTTGTGGCATTTCCTGGCAAAATGACCGCCAGTTGTGCCTCGCAAGGACCGAGCTTTCGGTCGATATGGAGGCGGCACCACGGCATGCCCATCCACTTGCGGGGAAAGTGTTTGAGATATGATAAGTAGGTTATAATGAAATGCGCTGCATGGGTCAGTGTATCCTTGAGGGGCAGCCTTGCATATTGAGTCAAGTCGCGCAATTGTTGTGATTTGGCCGCAGAGCAAGATGTAAGTTTTCCGAGTCAACAGAACTCCTCCGAAAAATCAGTACTTCGCGTGCCATGTTGTACATGACTATCCACTTCTGCTCATGCCTGGAACCTTTTTGAGTGATGAGAACTATGTGTTGCTGCTGTGCGAGTACCTTCTCTTCAATAGTTTTTTTGCCAGTGGGCCAAAATCAAACTCGCGGAAATAAACAGTCGGTGGCCCGATGAGCTTTAGGTTACATCCATGACAACTCAAAAACGCTCGCATTGCTCGTATAACCTCTTGACCGTACAACGTACTTAATAATACTGTTACCTACGACCCCTTCCCAAGGTGCAAGCACTCTACCAATCAATACCTTCACTCCTCCGAGTCCTCCCCCCCCTTCGCCACCACTACAATGACGGCCGGTGATGTTCATGCTTTGGACGAACATACATTACCCATTGTACGTACATCCAATACATCCGAGTCGCAGAATAGTCTGCAAAATGAAGTCGAGTTTGGTACCTCCCTAACAGAAATGAACTCTTTCTGAATAATACATCTTGAGGTGGGGTTACTTACTCTCCCGCTGCTGCCTCCGAGTCCGAGACGCGGCCGGAGGAGTATGCCGTTACAATATCGGAAAATTAAGTCAGTCTCAGTCTGTCACTTCCTGTCGATGTGACCCTGCTGGGCGGCAATCGAATCCGAACCATCGACTCTGTACTCCCCGATAGTGACGCTGTGACCAGCGTGTCAGGCTTGGAGCCAAAGTCTGACGGCTGCGCTTGTAAATTCATGAACCTTCAGGTCGGCGCGAACTGCTAGCCTATCTTCTCGCGACAATCGCAGCGGGGACGATACACCCGGTAGAGAGACGTTCTGGCTCCGTGACTGCATGGTGTCATGAATGTGGGGTGGCGTGAACAGTCAAATAATCTTACATCCCAGCATGCGTGATAGTTTCCCCGATATGAAGGCGGAGAAACACGGAAGTAGAAAGAGCATGAAAGACCAGGTCAGTCACGCCAATCTTCTCTGTTCACTATCCACAATCAACAAAAACTGCGCATGCCAGCGAAGTGTACGGTTTGCCAACGTGAATAAAGATGTGCCATGATTTTGCCCAGGAGTGTCTGAGAACTGAGACAAAGTTGTGGGGTCAATCTTTCAACATACCGACATAGCGACCAACATTCTCACCTATTCGTATGCGCTCTCCACAAATCACGCGCAGAAACTCTGCCCATGCAGAGAACAGTCACGTTGAATCGGACCAGGTCATAACCGCCACTCTGATGGTGGCAAGCCTTCGAGAAGAGTTTCGATCGAGGAGGGCACAAAGTCAGTGAATGGGGGGATCGTTGGTTCTCCTGAAAAACCAGCCGCTTTGGGATTTGCCCGTGTCAGGTCTAAGTTTGGTAAATTTGGAACGCACGCATGAAGAGCCAACGTTTGCTCGAGGTTCCCGCGATCGCAACGTTGCTGGGTGGATGTGCACCCAGGGATGGGTATATTGACAAACCATTGTCTCTGTGTGTGCGCTTGAATGGGTGTGATGCAATTCCAGCCAGCGCGGACAGGCGGATTCTTGGCATCGCACCAATTCAACTCGCAAGATAAACTTCGTCTGGCTTCGTGGGCTGAATTCTCGGATCATCATAGTCCGACGCAGTTTGAAGGGTTGCAAGTGTTATTGCTTACGAGGGTCTGCACCATCTCATTCCCACTCCGGATTTCGCTATTCGCGAGTACCGGATGGCGTTTGCGCTGGATTGAACATGGTCAGGACTGGTGTGGTGACCACAAGTGAACTTGGCGGTGAAGAACGTACATAGAGGCCCTCCTGACTCCCCAAAGTGAGGAATGATGAAAGAAATATGTCCTGTGCTATTCCCGCGACCATTCGGTATGCGCCCCAGAGGTCCGAACGTCACAACCAGTCTTATGGTCACCAGCTGCAACGATGCGTCCAAAGCGGAAGTATGCCCTGGGAGGGATCAGGATATTCTTGGAAATGAAACTTTGCTGTTGGAAGGACATGTAGAGAAGTACACCAGAACGGACTTCTCAGCCGAAGTCCATATCGATAGACCTGTGTATTGCCAGATACGAACAGTTGGCTTTGAGAAGCCTCAGAGTCCCCCTTCCTTAAATAGATAAGGCAGGCGGGTTCTGTTGGCGGGGTTGTTGCTTTGGAGATCTCTGTGTGACCTGTGATACCAGTTTGAAGGCAAGAAACCTAGGGATGTTGAGAAGGGGAAAGGCACTATCAGTGTCTCTAAACATAAGTAGGACGTTCCTGTGCGAGCCACCGACATACCCAAGGGCCAATACCGAGACATCTCCGTTGCGGTTTTTCTTGTCTCGACTCTCCCTCGCATCGGATCCAGGACCGCGCCTCCGCAACGTCACTGAATACAAAATGAAGTGATGAACATGGGATGAACGCATCGTGAGGGGGGCAGCGGAGATCTGACAGATTGTCTCGTGCAACTGAATGGCCCAATGCAGATCGATACTGCCGTATTGAGTATTGCGGGGCAAGGGCGAGGGGCAAGCTCATTCTTCACGATCGACATCTCTGTCTGCACGCGAGAATTTCGGTGCAGGATGGAACACTTCAGCGAGATGTTCGTGCACGTCCGCCATGACGACTTCAGATGGTCAGCAGATGGGCCATCGTGAGAGCGTTACAACGCCCAGCAATCGTCGTGGGACGTGTAAGAGGGTTTGCGAGCCGTCGCAGACCGTAGCATGAGGACAAACTGCGACCAACTCGGATGGGGCTGGTGAGAGTAACGCGCTGATGAAAGATACATCAGCTTGAATTGAGCCCGAAGGATAACTAATGATTGGAGCGTTACCTATTACGGTGATAGCAGTCCAAATTCCGAAGGCGTGACTGTATGAAGAAACAATCAAAGACGATCCTTTGTACGATGAATCTTCATCCCGCCTGGTCATACAAGACAGTGCGCTCAGAAGCTATAATTGATAGAAGCGATATACGTGACAGCACCTGCACTCGAATATCATTCATGTGGAAGGAAGGGGTGGTGCACATGCACAACAATGGGATGCACAAGGAAAGGAAGGTTGATAGTGTCGCCAACCGGCGGGTGGCACGCTAGAGGGGTGATGCTACCCATGCTACCCTGGACATTCCCAAAGCATATTTTGACGTATGGTGCTGTAGAGCTCCCGTTCCCCAGCGACAGCGCTTGGGTAGCTATTGTCGCGTTCTCAGTCAAATCTTCCTGAAACGCTGTTGCTGGGAGTAACCTGTGTGCTGCCCTGGCGGAGGAACTGTAAAGGATGGCAATGAACTGTTAGAAAAGTCTCAACTTAACTCGAAAGGGAACGTACATTCTCACAAAGAGCACATTACAAGCACTTACAACAGTTTTCGATGTTGGATTGTTCAACAAATGTTACAACTGCATCGGTTTCAAGAAGAAAAGCAGAACATCGAACAGCCCAACAGCCAGTCGTGGGAGGAGACGCCCAACGGCTTACGTAACGCTGTTGTCTCAACGCCGTCCGCTGCAACGGCGTCGCCAACGTCCTCCTCACCGCGACCCACGGTCTCCAGCACACGAGCAACGATGCCCATCAGGCACTTTGACAGTGAGTACACGTTCAATGTGCCCTATTGTCCATGAGGTTCATGGTGCAGACACAACTGATGCACCTGACATCCAGATCTCCTCTACGAGCGCAAGCAATTCCAAACACACCCGCTTTCGCTCCTTACCGACTCTCGACTCGGCATCGATGCTTCGTACTACTTGAAACTCCTCACCGAGAGTCCGCCTTCTCGTGAGCCCCTTCTGGCCGCAACTGGTGGTCTTCCGCTCGCATTGACACAGCGCATTGAATCGGACTTACGCGCTCTCGAAAAACTTCGTATCAAGCCGGTGTTTGTCTTCCCAGGTCTTGCACCTAACCGACGCGGCAAGTCTCATCAGCAACATCAGTTCGAACCCCCGGAGGCTGCTCGGGATAGGCGGGAGGCTTGGAGCAAGTACGAAAGCGGTCATGAGGAAGCCGCTACCAAATTGTTCGAGGCGAGAGGCGGGTTGCACCAGTGGGATCTGTGGAAAATGGTGCTGAGGATATTCAGACACAGAAATGTGGAATTCATCGTTGCACCGTATATTGCATGGGCACAGGTATGTCGCACAAGTTATTTTGGGTGACGTTATGAAAACGCTCACGTCTTACAGCTGATTTACTTGCAACGGCATCCGAATGCTTACATCCACGCCATTTTTGGCCCGACCGACACACTGCTTTACCCTGGCATGGACAAACTCATCACGTCGCTCGACCTCACATCCGCCAACCCATCCTTCACGTTCGTGTCCAAACGCAACATCATCGCGGACCTCGGCCTCAGCGAAGACCAGTTTCTTGATGTCGGAATTCTTGTCGGGTTTGATCACGCGCAACCATTCCCACCAACCATGCACGAACAAGCTGTCAAGCAGACGATTGACATGGTAAAATACTACAAGACAGGACAAGCCGCCGTCTCCGCTTTCGCCGACCATGCGCAAATTAAGGTTATCCAATATCCCGAACTGTACGCACGGACGCGTGCCATGGTGAAGTACTCTCTGGTTCTCACTTCTGAAGGCACTGTCCAACCACTTCCCATCGCGAGCCCGAGCACTCCCCACGGCGGCAACGGACCGTCCAACCATCATCACCCAAGTCCAGGCGATGTTCCTTCCGACCTCCATGATGTGTTCACCCACCGCCTGCCAGACGAGGTCTACTATTACCTCTCTCGTGGCCTTCTCGGACCCCAGGCGCTGGTATGGCTCACTTCCAACCAGATCGTGGAGAACCCACCGTTGGACAACGGTGAGACTACCGAATACCGTCGATTCGTTCGAGAGGTTATCACGGAGGGCTCGACAGGCCCACGCGCTACCGCACTGGTCTTGATCTCTAGTGTCTGCAATCAGTTCTGGACCAAGAAGAATGTCACTGTGAATCTGTGGTTTGAACAGGGCGGCCCTCCCAAGTTTATTTCCCTTAATCAGCCTCAAACGGTTCAATTGGCGGAACGCGTGTCAGGCTGGAGCGTTCCGTACGCTGTCGTGGAGGAGGAGCTGAGACGACAGAATGTGAGTCTAGAATAGGATCTTTCATTTCCTTGGACCATTCATTTAACTCGCCATTCCGCGCTTCTCCCTTCGTCCTCGTGGTGGGGGCTAGTCTTCAACGATTGACTTCGCACTGTGTTTGGGTGCCACGATCTCGGAAAAGCTTGCCGCGCGCACCAAGGTGAAGGCGGGTCACGCGCCGCAGACTTTCGACAAGAAAGAGGACGGCGGTCGCGCGAAGACCAAAGGCGGGCAGACCACACCCCATCTGGACAAGAAAGACGAAGTCGTGGCCAACGTTATCTGGCGATTCTTGGAACTTCGTGGGTAAGTTCTTTCGCAATTTAGTCCCGATCTCAGCTGTCCATTCCCATTGTTGGGACGGGTCCCGCCGCCATAGGTTGAAACGTGCTTGTCTGACACCTCGGTCTTTGTTCTTTTTTCTCTCTGCATTAGGTTCCTTTTGAACACCCATGTCCACTCGCCCTTGGCAAGGGCGATGTACGTGGCGATGAGGATTGCGCGTGTGAACGACAAGTTCCAAGACTCGCTGTATCTGTTCCTGGAGCTGGTGCGGGCGGGAGTGATGCATGGTCACTTGTGGTCCGGACAGGCGTTTAGTGGCGGGCCGAGTTTCGGAACCGGTACGATTGCTATTTTCTCACGCATCAGTCTCGAACGGCTTGCTGATGGTGGTGTTTGGTGGATGTGTGCGACGTTGGTTGCCAACGTTTTGTAGATGATGAGAAGTCCTGCATGCTCTTGGTGATGCGGGTGTTAAGCATCGTCCCTTTGAGCTTCAAGGTACTGTCAATTTTCTGGATTTGTGGAGCAGGACCTATCGATGAACACACCACTGATGTATCTGCTCTGTTTTTGTCGCACTTTCCCTTCTGGACGATGTCCCACCCTCTCGGATGTCCCGTCCGCGCTTGTTGTCCCCTCTACGTCGCGTGCCCTCACGAAATATGGCCAACTATAGCCTCAACCATGGTCTGCACCTCTGTCACGGGAGTTGCTCGTGTTCAACTCGTTCGTGCGATCGCTCACGCGGGCATTGCGCACACTGCTGGAAGTGACGTCGCTGAACATGCTCGTCCGCCAGGACGCACGGCAGTCCCGGGACGACCTCCTGGACATCAATCTGTCGCTTCCCTTCCAGAGCGAAGTGAACACTGGGTTCGGAGTTCTGGCCAAGGTGTACCTCGACGCATTGACACATATCAACAACGGACAGCGCGTCCGTGATCCTAATGCGGAAGGCGTGAAGGACGCGAAGCTGATGGCTTTGGAAATCTGCGAAGAGACGTTCCCCGGAGTGAAGGGCCCCAAGCAAGAAGTCGAGCGGGGATTCAGGTTCTGGGATGTGGTGCGTGACCTCTTTTTTTTTTCTTGCTTCGTGGTGAAGAAGCAGAGCGCTGACCGACGGATATTGTCGCTTCCTTTTTTTGTCTTTTATATTCACTGGACTCGTTCTCACTCGCCCCGTGGCGCACGCCAACAACCTCGCTTGGACGATATTGTGTGGGATAATTCACCAGACGCTGACTGCCATGCGGCAGCTGCACTCTGAGGGCGCTGTGTTGCGGGAGATGATTGACCAATTCGAGGCAGCGGAGGCATGGCTCGCACCCATGAGACCTTGAAGGACGGGCTGAGATACCTCTTGGCAAGACTGGTTGTAGGGATACGAACTGTTCTGGTGCTGTTGTGTTCGCTCGCTGTGAATGATGACGACGTTCTGTTGTTGTTTAGTCGGGGGTGGCGTAATGTGGTACACATGTGAGGCAGGGCAGGAGTTCGGCTGGGTGGGCGAGGGAACGAAGGGACTGAGAACGTGATGTGATCATAGGATGTTGTTGTTCGTTTGGAAGTGTGTGTGGTATGGCAGCGGGACGAGCGACCGTCAGGACGAAGGATCCGAGTCGACCGAAAGATATTCTTGCCCATCGTTGCGCAGAATGTCGGAGAAATGGCCTCCGTTGGTGAGAAAGTCCGCAGAGTCGCCGACGAGGGAAATCTGAGATTGGGGGTGGATCTTGATGTGTGGCCGATCGGGCGCCTGCTGAGTGGAGATCTGTGATTGCGATCGGGTGTGACTGAGGCGAGGAGGGTGTGACTAGTGTGACTGCGTGACGGCTGCGAACCCACGGTGGTTGCTTGGACGGGCGCCTGTTTGCGTCCTCTCTCACCTTCCGCCCAAGAAATAATATTCCGCTTCTCACTACATATAATGCCCCTTCCTCCCAGCCATCCCGTCCTCACCGTCCCCCCATCCCCTCCCCTCGTCGTCCCCCGCCGCCCCCGACAATGTACGACACTCTCGTCCACGCCAGACCCATCGCCCTCTCCACGCCCCCGCCCATCGACTTCACCGGCAAGGACGTCCCCCCCGGCCCCCTCTACCTGCGTCAGCAGCGCACGGTTGAGGTCATCCAGCTCATTGAAGTAGAGGCCCCCCCTCCACAGCAACCCGCCTCAGACTTCGCCTCGTCCTCCGCATCGTCCTCCTCGTCCTCCTGCTCCTCTGGCTCCGAATCAGCCGCCTCCGAGACATGCGAGACATCGGAATCCGAAGAGTCCGAATCCGTCTGCACGTCCTACTGCTCCTCCGACGAGGAGGAGATGAAGGAGCGCAAGATCATGTTCTACGATGATACCTATGGTACACGCTTGAACAGGGTCCTTGCTTGGAGAGACAGCTTCGCCAAGTCTATGGGCATCGCAGGTCCGTCCACTTCCCATGCTTCACTCCACTTGACCGCGTACTGACTTTCCCCCCTTCCCCCTCTTCCCATAGACACCTCATCGTACACGCCACTCTCTGCGTTGCAAAAACGCAAGGTGGATTACCGCGAGGACCCCTTTGACGACGATAGTGTGAGTAAACCGTCTATTTTTCGCTCCGCTACTCGATCTTCTCACATGCTAATGAAAAAACCCTTTCTTTCTTGGGCCTTACGTATCATAGTCGTCGTCACATTCATCCAAGCGTTCGCGCTCCCACTCGCCTGAGCCTGAGCCACAACAGCAACATCAGTTGCTGCCGCCTCCGCGCCACATGAACCCCTGGACGCACCGTCGTCTCAGCGCCCACTCATGTCCTGCTTGCGACGAATCCTTCACCACTCGTCAGCACCTACAACAGCACGGTCAGGACACGCGTCTCAGCGATGCCTGTCGGGTGGCCGTCGAGTACGGTCTTGAGGCGTGACCGTGGGCATCGGTAAAGGGATGATCCCCCCCAACATGTTCCTGTACCCTTTCCCCCCTGGCCTTCCCTGCAAAGACTTTGTCTGTCCTCGTCACCGTTCATCCCCGCATTCGCGTTCGCGTTCGCATTCACACACCCAGCATCCTCATCATCATCGTTTCCATCATCCATCATCTGTCTGTGCCCATTGCAATACCCCATTGTGCATATTCTCATTCCTCTTTTGAGACGACCCTCTGCTTCTCCCGTCGCCTCGAATGTGCTACTGTAGTCCTTCCACCTGTCTTCTACTTACACACGCCTCTCCATTAATGGGTGGTACTCCCACCTACCATCTAGTGTCTTCTCTCTCCCTCTTCCCTTGCCATCTTATCCCCATCCGAACACCCTACCAAAGTGTACGCGTTCATAATCATGACTTATCATCTTCTTCTGCGCCTTCGCACCACCTTCTTCGTCGTCACTCGTGTGTATCTTTGCATGCCTGCATCACGCCACACAACCTCTTGGGTATCACACACGCATATTTCTTTGTCTCCCTCATCGCCGCATCCTCGCTCCTCCCCGTCGCAAATCCCACTTCGTTGTTTCTCACTATAATTATCAACCTCATTCTGTTATCACTATCACCCTTTACTTATCATCATCATCGATTCATCCATTCGTACACTCTGTTCTCGAGTGCCACTAGCTCTTCCTGTATAATTATTCGCCTAATCATCTCTCATCTCCCCAAATACATCATCATATCAATCTCCTAATCCCGACCGACCGTGTCGCCTTTATACTTACGCGAAAATGGGATAGATCGTTCCCTATGTGTATGTGTGTATAGTTTCTTTTCTTCCCCACCGCGAAATGAAAAAGATCTGGATTATTGGCACTTAGACTCGGACTAGTCTATGAACAGCAGCCCATTGTGGCTTCTAAAATGGAACCGCTCCCACTCACCTCCCTTGGGGTCACAGACAAGCGGGGACCCTCCAAGCGGCGGCGGGGAGACGACCGCCGTGTCTCCCGGACGTCGCCCCTGGAGACGAGCACCGATGTCCAGTTTTATTAAATTATGGAGTGAGCGACAGAACGGGTGGGATTTTTCGGTATTGCTTTGAGACACCTTAGGTGCCAGGTCGCCTCTTTCAATGAATGAACCTCGCTTCATTGACGTCGGGCGGTGGCTTGAGCCTTCCAGGCGATAAGTGCATGTACTTACCTCTCTTCCAAACAGCGACGTTTGCGTGGTTGAGAGCCCAAAGAGATTTGAATATTAATGTGTGTTTGGGAGGAAATGAATGGAAGGGGCGGCGTCAAAATAATAAAGAACATGTTTATTCCGTTGTGATCCACTCCGACGAGCCACCATCACATCCAAGGTCCCCCGGTCTTTCACCTGCACGCCATGGCCAGTAGCCTCTCCGTTGGAACGTTGTTCTGACCATACTGAAAGTGAAAGTACCTCCGTCTCGTCTGTGATTCCCAAGGTCGGACATAAACTCATGCTCGCAGTGGCGCGGCGCTTCCATGCACTGGCAACACCATGAGCTCTGGAAATTATCACACAAGACTCAACGGTCGAACAAAGATGTCGATGTCACGCTCTCTCTGGGGGAAAAATTCGTGGAATGCTTTGCAATGCTCCAATTCGACGCCGACGAACCCGTACGTGGCATCCCAAGAAGTAACGCAGGTAACGGTGGGTGTGAACAGCGTAGCAGCCCCCCCGCAGCAATTGCGTAGCTCCGTATATGTGTGCGAATGGGCGATCGTTGGTATGTGTATGTCTCTTTCATCTTTATCCCGGTACTGAATCTGAGCCAATCCTGTTGGTCAGGGAATCAACAAGGGTCATCGTCATGTTACCCCCCCCCCTCGCAAAGCCCAACAAACGACAAGTCTTCCCTGTCCAAAACAGCTTCTTCAGACCCCGTACCCCAGTTCTCACCCCGCGTTCTCTCACTTTGGAGCGAGCCATGTTTGTTTGTTTTTTTTCTTCTACGTCTTCTGCCCCCGACGTAGTGCCAAAAATCCCAGGTGGAGCAACAGACGAACTTCGAAAGATGATTGACAAGGGGTTTTAGCGCGTTTTGCTGGTGATGCGCTCTCATATGGAGCCCAGGAGGCGTTGTCTACATGAGAGTCGGGTGTATGGTGTGGGAGGGACGAAACGTATGTTTTGCACCTTCCGTCATATGAGTGGTTTCGTATGCTTCGAATTCTTGATGAGTGCGACTGACGGCTGACCTTCCTGTAGGGGCTGCAGCATAGTCACGCTGTTGTTGGTCGCAATGGGCCGTTCGTACGTTTTTTCCGTCAGTGCCAAAATGCATACCTTATCGACCCCCACCCCCTGCTGTGCCCGCGTGGCTCAGAGCCTTCCGACGGGATGCAGTTCCAACCCCCGGAACCCCGTTACTCCTGGCCTGGTCCTCACCGTCGCGACCTCAACCTCGAAGAAATATTCCTACGAAAACAGCATTGACAACCAACGCTCCAAGGCACCCGAACCAGTTCATCTCCAACCGCTCCCTTTTTTGCAACTCAGCCGCACCCCACGCGAGGACTTGGGAGACCGGGTCTTGGCAAGATTTCTCACGGACCCACAGGTGTGACCTACGCCCATGTGTCCGTCCCTGTTTGCTTGGGGTGGCTCGCCTCTGAGTTTGACTTAACTGTTGTCGATGAACGACCTTGTGCTCAGAGTGCTCCTGAGCGCACTGGGCCAGGGTTCAATACCCCACTCTGCACCCCTGCGAACGTGGGAGCTCTGATGCGCTTTGTTATAGTTACACTGTTACACTAACAAAGTGAGTGTACATCAATAATCATCGATAGCTAACTTATAGATGTTCCTGATATGCGGCTGTGCTGGGTTTTCGAATCTTGTTGAGATAAGTTGTTGAGCCCTCAGGGAAATTTCTCGGTTCGGTGGGCACGGAGAAGTGTGTATTCTAAAGGGAAGTAATTGGATGATGATGCATGCGACGCGGTGGGGGGAGGGACTCTCAATATTTGTTTGATCTTTTACCACTGGACCCGCAGCGGGGGCCATCTGTGCAGGGTCTTTTGGGCTTGGATGCATCACGCAGGTGGTTTTGGCGCATCGGTGCGTAGACGATTGTGTTGTGTTGGTTGCGTTTTGTTGACGGTTGAGGCACTAGTACTTCGGGGAGCGGGGTGATTCCAAGGGGGACGATCTGGCTTCAGACATTGCAGCTATTGATTCATTGATCACCGATCTACACCGTTCCAATTCAACCGGTTGGGTCACAGCAAGTGAAGTTTGTTTGCAGGCGAGTGGCAGAAGCATTGGGCCACACTGGACGCAAGAGAGAGTGTAACCCCAGGTTATACCCGATCCATACACGGAAATCACTGTTGCAAAGTGATTATCCCCTTTGTACCTACAGTGATCTCAAGTATAACCTGAGATCATATGATCTCATGGCCATCTAAACGTTCCTTAGTCACTCGTCTCGTGTAAACTGTGGCTAAATTCGACGTTGCATGTGTTCTGTGAAGTACATCGAGGACGCAACGTTGCTTGCATCGTGCTCATCGGCTCACAGAGAGGCCAATAGACTCGGAAAGCATCCCGCTTGCTCTCACTCACGAATGACCGAGCCAACGGTTAACGGAGGAACCGAACTTCGCAAGAGGGGCTCTTTACCCAATCTCGTTCAATCACCGTCACATCTCGAAGGTGTCTTCTTCTCGAATCTCGAGTTTTGAGTGTGATTATATGATTGTGAATGAATAGGTGTACACATTCTGCACTGTATGTTCAGATCAGTGGACTTGAAGAAATGAAATCGGAGTGCCTATCATGTTCTGGAAGGTACAGTATCAACGTGAACGTCCATGCATAAGTGCTCAGGCCCCTTCCGCAAGCTCAAGTTGCGATGCGGCATGCGTTCGGGTATCATGACCCTGATCTAAACCATCGCGACAATCTGTATACGTTTGGTACCAACTGACCATCTTTGCTCTTCTCCCTTCTAAACTTCCTGGCGTAAAGGAAAGTAAACACGTCGTCCTGTTCACAGCGTCGATGGGCTCGTCAGATCCTTCTGAGAAGATACCCGAAAGGCTCGGAGGAGATCACTGGGATGATCAAGATGATCATCTTACTCTTCGCTCTCCGAATCACCGTGCAACTGAGAGATACACTCACATACAGCCGTTCTTGAGTCCGTACTCTCGCAGGCTGAGATTGTGCGTGACACGGTGCATGCTGTTGCTCCGAGCGTCCACATGAACGCACCGTGTTGCTCCGAGCGTCCACATGAACGCACCGCTCGATGAAAGTCCAAGTACGTGCGGTGTGGACGGACCCATTGAGCATCCTACTATCATCAAAGAAAGCAGTGGTGTGAATAGCTTAGGAGCCTCGAAGCAGTCAAGTTATCTCACTCGCCGTCATCATATCATTAATAGTATCATATCATATCTTATGGTGACGGGCCAAGCTGTACCATACGATGACTGGAACTGCCGGCGGTGGTGTGCTCGGACTCGAGAGGCAGTGTCGGCGGCATGGCTGTATCCTGTGTATACGTGAGATAGCTGTGACGCGCACGCTGGATACGTCCCATGAGATGATGATGATGTGCTGAAGGGACCGAAGATGCAATGATCGTTTGTTGTCTGAGTTGAAGAGAGTGAGAGGCTGTTGCCATTCTTGAGCTAGCGGTTCCGAAGTTCGTGCACTGCCAGTGACAGCAACGACAGAGGAGAGTCGCTGAAAGTCGTCGGAGACTAGTATCTAGGCCTGGGCATCCTCAAAGTCTTGAAGAGTGAAAGTCGTCGGAGACTAGTATCTAGGCCTGGGCATCCTCAAAGTCTTGAAGAGTGAAGGTCCGAATGTCTATCTCCACATATGGTGTGACGAATGCCAGCAGTCAACTCAGTAGAAAGGATCTTGACAGAGCGAGCGTCCAAGAGTGCACACGGGTACAAACAAGTGTCTTATACCCTAGATGACAAGAAGCTTAGCCACATGGATCCTCTCACAAACCCCCGACAAACACGTACCGATGCCACTCCTCATTCAACGGTCTTTGCGCCCAAAACACCTTGAGGAAGGACAACAAGCGTCGAGGAGTCCGTGAAGAACCCACGCAGTCTACGACATTCTCAGTGGCGTACCGCATCGCCATCAAGCGGCTCCTCTAGATCTTCTGGGCGTGTGCGTGTGTATGTGCGTGTGCATTGAGTTCCAAGCAACGATGGTTACGACCGAGATCGTTGATCTTGTTTGGTATGTATCAACACAGTTCTACGAAAGGCGTTTTCAGCTGTATCGGCCCATGATATCTGAATGAGGGGAGAGAACGCCACAGGTCCCTTGAAAGAAATCGCGTCCGTTATTGTGCCCACTGCCCAACATGCCATGCGCCAACCACATCAAAGCTCGCAATAGGTTACTCACCGGTAAAAAGTATATCGACCGGTGGAAATCAAACCAATCATCAACAGAGAGAGTTGCTGGAGGTGTGACCGAATCGGCGTGACATTCCTATCAGGATAAGTAATGAGCGATCGCAATATTGTATATCTCCATATGGACTGATGGCTTTCTGAGCAACGTCTTGTTGATCTATCCCGAAATCAGCTGTCGAGGATGATTCAAAAGGGCGGGATTGATACTCACATAGGCGCTCTTGGGGGAGCGTTGTGAGAGAACGGTGTCAGGCCGAGAGAATCCTGTCGTTTCGGTGACGCCTGCGTATATCATGGCTGTGGCGAGTCCAGGGAATACCTGGCTGTAGTCTGCAGGACTCGAAAACTCCGCTGGGATTTCATAAAGCGTGACACCGGAGGTAATGGCATGTTGGTCCGTGTCGTTTTTGATCCGCTCGATACACTGGAGACCGAAGTGGCAACCTAGACCAAACGTGGGGGAGATCACTGATCAGCCCGGATCGTCCACCGCGGGCCGCAGGGATGAGGTACAGAGACAAACATATTGCGGCAGTGCCCAGAGACTTCCAAAATCAAGGCAAAATCAACTGTGTCCCCGAGGTGTTATTACAAGGGGTTGCGTGCGCAGTAAATGAAGGACAATCATTATCTGCACAAGCGGTTCCGAAATCACTCGGACCTCGTCGATAATCACATTGATTGTAAATGCTTTGGGCAACTACCATCCTGTGGTTCCTGTCGTCAATCGGAGGATGTCAATAACTACCTAGTCATAAATGAGATATCCCGACCGTGACACTGTGTATGTGGAAGTGCACACAAGTCGCAAGCCAGCAAGTCCACCCCCCACTGGTTCGAACTTCGAAGGACGTTGGGGACGGAGACGGCCCAGACGGGAGCCCACAGTTGAGGGTCTGATACATGACCTCCTGTGAAAGCCGTAGCTCGTGGGCTAGAGTTCACAACACCGTCCTACTATACGGGGGTTCTCGGCGTTCATTGTAGACCGAGCCTTACTGGACGATTAAACAGTGCCCATGACTTGGCAAGCATATCGTGCGTGATGTTGTGGATCCATCCGAGGGTGAAGATTAGTAGCGACATGTACAATGTGATGCGCTGGTTGCTAGCTTTATACAAAATAGATCAAGGGCGGCTTGAAAAGGAAGCTAGAGGAAGATGAACCTACATAACCCTGCGCGGATCGTAATCTGACGAACCAAAGGTGGTTCACGCATAGTCGACACCTTCCATCGAGGCCAATCTGGAAACTTGAAAAGGCCAACTGACGTATTGAGGCCGGCGGACCGCATCCCCAAACTCTTGTGCGTGCCAACATACGACACGTTGGCCCCGTCACGCAGTAATCCCCTTGTATCTGCAGCGGATGAGAACGAGATGCATCAGTGTCGCAATAGGTACCAACCATGCCAAGGGGTTAATACAGACTGATTTGCACAAGCCATTCACAGACTCAAGAACCCTCGGGCCGCGTACCCTTCGTCATAGGGAAGTGAGACCTGTGGATGTATCTGTGAGCATGTCTAGTAATTCAGTTTCGCCGACATGCAAGATATCCACCAAGAGTCTTGCGATATTTTGCCGCACCTCTTCTCGGGACGTTCTTCTCAACAGCTTCAGATTCAATGGGTCCAACACCGCATTTACGCCGTAAGTACACCAAGAGGACGATTTTGACATGTCCAACAGCCAGTGGGAGACGGAGGTGTCGCTGCGAATCACGATCGAGATCGGTGCTTCTTGTCATTCTCGTCCGTACTTAGGTCCGTCTGGGGCACTGCGTGACAGAAGCTCTGAAGACGCAATGAATGAAAGGTACAGCGTCTTGTCCCATCCCGATGCTGCCCAGTGTCCGCGCACCGGAAAAGGTGAACCCGGAAGCCGGTTTGAGTGCGTTGCAACGGCGATTGATCTCAGACGAGACAACGCTCGGAGAAGTCGCAATCGCGTCCAAGTTTGCCGCCCTTCGAAGAATCCATCCAAACAGCCCCACCCCATGTCGAGCATTGAAGATCAGGATGAACACAATGCTCAGATACGAGAATTGTACTGACTCACTTGACAAGAAGTGTGCGTGAGGCACCCAGATGGTCGCTGTGACGACCGAGATGAATGCAAAAATGTTAGAATGGATTGTTCGTGAGAGTCAAGAAAACGAGTGCTGACCACGAAGAACATGATTCAAAGACAAAGCGCACGCTCATGGGCCGCACCAAGTGCGAAGAGTCCACGCTAATGCTTGTCAGCACCTTTGCGACGCCCAAGATGGGTTTAACAAGAGCGGCAATCCCGTTAAGAAGACGATGCCACACAACTTGCTGCGCATGGGAGCCCGAGTGGGCTCGGGTTTCACAGCCAGAAGTCTCTGAAGTTTTCAAACACATGGCCGGCCGAGACAAAAACCCCAAGCACGGATTACGAGAGGGCTCACCGTGTGTGATAGGGCTGCACCCACGAAAATCAAGGAGACGTGGAAAGGTTTTAAGATTTCTCTTGAAAAAATTGGACCTGCTGAGGGAACGTTCAAAAATATCCTCCCAACGTTGCGCATCGTCTGGAAGATGACGATGGCAAGATATGGCACTGCGAAGAGTGGGAACGCGACAAAGATGTATCAGTCTCAAGAACCCACATTTCACCGCGGCTCCTGCGAAGTAACTCACGATCCTGGTTCCCCAAAAGATACGCTTGGTTGAGCTTCCAAGTAGGCCACACCACTTCCAGTGGCGGAAAATTGACGGATCGACATCGTGGAAGGTTAGGCTGCGAAACCTGGCTGAAAGAATGTTGCAAGCAACAGCGAACAACCGGAGCCAGGGTGCGCAAGTCGATTGAATAAGCACAAGCAGCCAAGCAGCAAAATCTCCAACTTGAAGTGTACAGCGTCACAGTGATGAGTCATGGATCATAGGAGGGAAGATGAAATATGTACCATGAGTACTTATGTGCTTGAATACTGTAACGTTTCGCACACCAGTAAAGTAAAGAAGAAGAGCACCATTGTCGACAGTGACTGTCAGCGTGAAGTAATGAACGTTCTGTCGGAGATGAAGCTGACCCATTTAGCGCTAGCTTTGCGTTCCTACAGCCAGTTTTGCAAAAACATCCACGATGGCATTTGTCCTTTCCACCTTTCAAGCTGGATTATGCTGCAGACTTGCTAAAGATTCCGTCGGACCTGACTAGTTCAAGTATCGATATCCCCAACGAAAGCAAGATCACGTTCCTCCTGATCCCCGCCTTCATTGCACCTTACCGCCGATAGCTTGAACGTCTTGGTCCTCCTCTCCAATCGTTGCAATGCCCCGGCGAGCAAGAGTTCACTATGTCTCTCTACGTTCATCTCTGGTTAATCTCCCCATTTCCATCTATGGTCCACTACTTGAGCGAGGCGTGGTAAGTGGACCAGAACTCCTCTTTACAACTGGTGTCTGACTCACCACTTTCAGAGGCCTCAAGGTCTTGCGGTGCATTTAGTCCTCGTCAGTCAAGGACAGGAGAAATCGCATTCAAATTCTCCCAGCTCAAAGTGCGAGGCTTATGTCGGCTGGACGGGGATGGCTTCTGCGTCATCTCTTGCCCAATTCAACTCCGGAAATGTTGGAGAGAAAGGTCTTGAGACGATTGAAATAGATCCACAATTTGCAGAAGGGTTGGGGTTCTCGCAAGGGAGTGTGGTACGTCTATCTACTACCACTTTCGACGATATTTCACCATACAATTACAGGTTGAAATCGGGCTATTGTATGATCTAGGATACGCGACCACCGTGGCGACTGAACCTTTGACTTCGGATGATTGGGAGATCATAGTAGGTGTGATTATCTCGGAACATTTTGTCAGCTCATTAACAAGACTATATAGGAGCTTCATGCGTCACATGTTGAATCTACACTTCTCTCGCAGGTTAGGGTGGCGATGGTTGGTCAAGAGATAGACATTTGGGTCCTTGGACGGACGCGCGTGCGGCTTCGCGTAGGTGAGTACTGAGAGCTACCTAGGCAGGTCCCGGGTGTTTGACTCTGATATAGTTTCCCTGGAGCCGTCAAACGGAAAGGCACTCCTCCTCACGACGAGCACCGAAGTGAGCATCGCTCCAAAGGTTCGTCCATCAGGTAAAATATTGCCAACAGCAACCGCCAGTAAGACTCACCCTCCGGCCAATGGAACCCGTGAAACTGAGGCTCAAAATACGCGCGAAAAACGACCAGCGAAGCCCATGCGCATCCTGAGGGTGGTGCCCTTACGTGTTCTTCCGCGTGTTACTGTAACGTGCTCAGCACTGGAAAGCGGAGCATTCACAGCCGTAGGCTTTGTCTCAAAGAACGTTTTGCAATCCATTGCACTGGAGTCCAAATCACACGAAGAGGCACGGCAAATAAGGAATTGGAAGGCCACTATTCGATGTCTGCCTGCTCCTACCGACCCTACACAAGCGCAGGGCAACAATACACCCACCGCTGCTCCTGCGATACCCAAGATATTGATTCCCACTGATCCGTCAACGAGCAAGGCCACAGGAGCGCCTGCTGTGCCCACGGATGAAGTGCTCCTCACTTGGTCACCTGAAGTGCCTGTTCCAAATGGGTTGATCGCACTCCATGGTGCCATTGCAGCAGTGGAAGACTGGGACTTGATCAAGTGAGCAGGCCCTGCGTGACTATTCTTCATACTGATCCTCAGGATCAACCACAGTGTGAAATTCGATAAGGACTGTGATACTTCTGTTGAAGTAGTACCAGAAGGATCATCTGTAATCCAGTAAGTTTTAAGGGCTGATCTGGGATAGACCATCTGACTCATTTCCCGCCAGAGCAAGTCACGATCTTGCTGGCGTAGAGGCAATACTCGAGACATGCATTGACTTTTGCTTGTCGACCTTTGCCGTACAAGCATCTGGCAAACAGGCACAGGGCGGTGAGTAAATCCCCATTTCGCAGATCATGTTTATGAACGGTTTTGTAGTACCTGGGCTTCTTGTTACTGGTCGGTCTGGATCGGGGAAGACATCAATCTTGAAGGCTGTAGCGAAACGGCTACAGGAGTCGCCCCGAATTTTTGCCTGTGCGTTGCATACGACGACATACATGAAACTCGTACTAAACAAAAGATATCATGTAGATATCTTGCATGTCGATCTCGCAAAATACGCAGATTTACCCATCGCGAAGATCAAATTGCTCTTCAAATACTGGTTCGAGAAGGCTCAGTGGCACCGTCCAACTGTGATCACCATGGACAATATGGACAAGTTGATGAGCCCAGAGTTGGAGGTTGGGCTTTTGAGTTTAGCTTTCTCCGTTATGTTACTCAAAATGACCATAGCACGCAGAATCCTTCCGGAACCGACACATCACTGAATTATTCGTGCATTACTATGGTACTGCCGTTCGCTCTGCACAGCCAAACTGCAGGGGTATCGTATTGATTGCATCTGCGGTGTCCCGAGCCTCTCTTCATCCCACTTTGAATGCGTGCCATACGTTCCAAGAAACTGTTCATTTAAAGCCACCAGGCAAGGATGCTAGGAAGGAGGTCAGTCGGGTTCATATCGTGAACGGAGAAAAACTCAGTTCTATTTTGGTAGATCATAACCCAAGTACTTCGTAACCACATGGATTCCGCCGGTTTAGCTCAAGACCCAGAAGCACCGCTAAATCTCACCGCGTTGGCCATGGAGACCGAAGGATACTCCGCTATGGACCTTAAGGACCTGGTGACTCGAGCTGTGCACCAAGCCGCTATCCGAGCGACAGAACACGAGCATGAAGAGACTTACGAGGTAGGATTCATATCTGTCGGCCAACTATGACCAAGCTGGTATAACTATAACTAACCTGTGTACTAGCCCCAGATTACCCATGATGATTTTGTCAAGGCACAGGCTGATTTCGTACCGTTATCTCTCCGCGACGTTAAGTTGCACAAGTCAGACACGACGTGGTCAGATATTGGAGGATTGCAAGAGACGAAACGGATCCTCCGTGAAACGTTGGAATGGCCTACAAAATATGGTCCGATTTTCTCGCAGTCTCCCCTTCGTCTGCGTCAGGGGTAAGTGGTCGATCATCCATCCAATTGGCATCTAATCCTGATGACTTCTCTGTCGAGAAGATTGCTGTTGTACGGCTTTCCAGGATGCGGAAAAACCCTACTCGCCTCCGCTGTTGCAAAGGAGTGCGGTCTGAATTTCATCACTGTTAAAGGACCAGAGCTCTTGAACAAGTATATCGGCGCAAGTGAACAATCGGTGGACATCTTCCCTGATTCATGTAATCGGCCTTACTGATTGTGGTTCTTGAACAGGTTCGGGAGCTGTTCGAGAGAGCTAGCTCCGCGAAACCGTGCGTCCTCTTTTTTGACGAATTCGATTCAATAGCTCCAAAAAGGCGCGCTTCACCCTGGTTTCTCATAAATTCCAGCGTTCGCTGACCGGACAATATACAGAGGCCATGATAGCACTGGTGTAACAGACCGTGTGGTGAATCAGATGCTTACCCAGTTAGATGGTGTTGAGGGCCTTGATGGTGTCTACGTGCTCGCTGCAACAAGGTCAGTCGTCTTCCTGAATCATGCGTTACTTCCCACTAACTATCTCCGAAGTCGACCAGATTTGATAGACTCAGCACTCCTTCGTCCTGGTCGTCTGGACAAGTCCCTTCTATGCAACATGCCTGACATAGACGAACGCAAGGAGGTACTTCAAACCGACTATATCGGGGTTCTATCGTTGAGCTAAAAGATGAGACTTCAGATATTGGAGGCTGTCAGTCGAAAGCTTAGTCTTTCACCTTCTGTCGACTTCAACGTGATTGCCCAAGAGACGGAAGGTTACTCAGGGGCAGATCTTCAAGCTCTTTTGTACAACGCCCACCTTGACGTGATCCATGAAACACTGGCCCATGTCACTGAGGGACCGGCGCTCACGACAAATGATAGAGATGTTGGGCCTATACAGTACACTGAAATCGGAGGACCTCCTGCGGCAGAGAAAGTTCTTTCCAAAGCCGATAAGGATGCGTTCGAACGACGAGTAAGTGATCACACCGTTTGCCTTGACTAATAGGGCTCAACCTTCCCCAAGCTTCGACGAATTGTTGTAAACTCAAGAAAGACGCCGATATCTTCGGACACTGCACAACGGATGATCATCCCAACCGAGAAGGTATGGCACTGCCAACTCTACTGCTCTCACGGTGTTATTAACGGTGTATATATCTTGTGACATAGCCTGTAATCACTTGGGAGCACCTCCGAAAGGTGTTGAAAACGACAAGGCCTTCAGTCCCGGAAGCGGAGCGTGCACGGCTGGACAGGATGTACGTTCTTAATCTCACCGTGTTACACATAACTTTCTTGACATGGCTCTTCAAGCTACCGAGCGTTTGTTTCCGATAGAAGTGGAGAGCAGCCTGTTCCACCTGAAGCGGGCGGGGTGGGGCATCGAGTAACACTCATGTAAGGTATCGTTATAGAAATTGGACAGCTAGGTATTGGTAAACCTGCAAACCTGTTCAAGTTACACATTCAGTCTCACTACCGGTAGTGGGACCACACAGCCCTCATCTCCCTATTGCACTGTTTGGCCTCTCAATCCGTGCCGCGGAGTATCTCTCATCTTTCGCAACTCCGAAATCGATTCTAGACATGCTACATCACTGTCCCGTTCCAATTGCAATGACCACCATAGCCTGTGTTCGCGAGCACCGTAGACATTTGATAAATTTTGCACAGATCGAAGGAGCCAATCTATCATACAGCGATGGAAGGCTGCCTTGCCTCACCTTAGCGCGCGTACTTGACGCTCTGCTCACACTTCGTGGAAAGTGAAGATCGGCTTTGACCTATACATGGGTATGTTGCATCACATAGCTAGTGGGTTTCAGCGTTCTAACGATTTCACTTCCATGCATGCTATCGAAGCATAGATAGGACGCGCGGTCAGATCTGTTTGGGTAGGATGCGGACGAATCTCCCCATGTACGACCTTTGTCGTATATATATACACATACATGCTCATCCCCTTGAAGCGTAACCTCAGGCCTTTGACCACGACCAGCCATGGCGACTGACATTCGATCTGACCAACCCACGCTATCTTATGTCCATAGGGTTTCTGCAACAGATGATAAGTATGTTAATTTTCTTTTCTCCCCTCCTCCCTTTTCTTGATCATTCGCCAGCACTACCCCATACAAGGAGCGTCCAGAATACCTGGAGCAGGGGCAAGATCCAACCACTCCCACTGTCTTAAACAGAACTGTACGTCGCCTCAGGGAATATCCATGCACATTCAAGTTGCTGATTCATATTCCTTGCCCATAGGAACAACAGGTACAAAAGAAGGAGCACGAGGAAGAAACAACCTCTGAAGGGCAGAGCGACCTAGTAAAGTCCCCGCATCACATCGTAATGTTGCAGCAGCTCACCACTAAATTCTTCCCTTGTCCAGCTATTGGACGTGGCAATGACAACAGCCTTTGCCAGTCTCTTGTGAGTTCATCAATACATTTGCAGATATTAGGTTATACTGTGATCTAACCTCACTCAAGAGATGGAAATCCTATCATGGACGCACGGGTGAGTCTCGTTTAAACCTATCTAAAACGTTTGATAATCAAACTCTGCAGAGCTTGGCTTCATTCTTGTCCATTTTTGTCCTGGTGTGGTGGGTCTGGGCAAGCCATGTTGCCTATAATGCCCGCTTCAGGGAGTTCAATTGGCCGCATCGAGTCTTTCTCTTTTTTCAGCTCCTTATTTTCTGCGCCTTTGCGGCCTTCACAAACAACTTCGATATAGAAAGTGGCATTGTGGATGACTCAACGAACCAACAACTTCTGGAGGAACTCCGTCGCGAGCAAGGCTGGACGCAGTCAACGATCACGGCGAAGACCTTCCAAGAGAACAGGATACCCGCTTTGAATGTGCGAGGGATATCAATGGTCATGGCCATGAGCCGCATTCTGTTACTTGCTCAATACCTATATGGTGAGTTATCGTGCTTTACTGCCCCCCGTGCATGTCTTCTGATCCACCAGATGGTAGCATTTTCCAAAGCGCTGAAGACGGAGAAGAAACGCCATCCGTTCCACATTCAGAATGGGTCCTTTGTAATATCAATTGGCTGCTACGTAGCAGCCTTTATCGTCCTCGGTGATAATCCAACACGGAACGAGGAGATCGCCAAGATCGCCCTATGGTACTTCCCGGTCATCCTAGAAGTTATTACACACTTCGTCGTCTCCGTCCTTGTTGACAGGGAGCATGCCATCTCATTGAAGTACAATGCGAAAACCTTCAGTGCGAGGAGCGCTACAGTCTTCATTATTGTTCTCGGCGGCGGCCTGGACAATATCACAGACGGCTTCCACTTCATGGTCGGCAACCTATCCTTCGGCGCACATCGTATCGGCGTTATCTTCTGTGCCTCCATCATATTCATCTTGCTCTTTACCTTGCATTTCACCACTATTCCTGATCGCAACCAATTGGACGTTCAGGACGACGGAGTGAAGCGGAAGAGAGATCTCGGCCTCTTCTTCTTTGGGTTTTTCTACCTCTCTGCGGTTATCATTACGCTGCAAGGTATGGCGGCTATGATGCAAGTTGGTGTGAGTGAACAAACTAGGAACCTTCCAAAACGTTACTGATCCTATCCCCTTAGAATATTGGAGACAGCATGCAAACTGCCTTCCAGTTTTTGCGGGAGAGCGAATCATTGCTGAACTCTACTGGATTTTCTACCAATCTGGCCGTCAGCAACATCGACCCAGATACATTACATAGACTCAAGACCGACGGATATGACATTGATGCTGTCCTGGGATTTATCAACAGCTTTATACCCCCCGACCCAAGCACCGCTCATCCGTACCAAGCTCTCCTTGTCATGGATATGAACATCTTAGCCGGAGGACTAAGCGTACGCACTAATAGTCTAACAATTGCTCATAGTGCTCAACCCCCCCTTAGGTGATAAATGCCCTGCCCGAGGATTCACAGTCACTCGTCACGAATGAAATACTTGCCTTTCTCCAGGCCAATGCTACTGATGTGAATAAGGAACGCTTCATCGACGTGGCACAGAACGCCATCACCGTTAACGCTACCCCGGCATTGTGGTTTTCGTCAGCTGGTGGTGCGATCCTGGTCTTCCTTGCGATGATGACTCTCGTGGATCGTTGGCAGCGCAGTGAGCACTTTTCACTCGTTCCTATACCCTCACTCGACCTTCTCAATATCTACAGTGCATATCTACGCATGGTTTCAGGTCATTAGTAGATTTGTGCTTGGGGCAATTCTTATTGCACTCGTTGCCCTGGACGCACATGCCTCTACTGTCTTTCTTGACGCAAGCTATCAGTACACCGGCTCAAGAATTTGGAGGCTTGCCACACAAAATTGGGTGTAAGTGAATCGATGAGACCAAGCAGGGTTTAGCTGACCGCAAACTCCGTAGCCTACCACCGTATGCACTGGTGCTCTTGGTCGAGCAACTGTGGGAATATGTGAGTGAAGGTGGAACTCCTTTGAATGGTCGTCCTGCTGATTAGACCTCCGTGAAGGTTCTTATCTATCTCGCACGCAAGAAGTACAAACTCCCAACGTCACATTCAAGACTGAATAATATATCTGGTTGAAGACGCTACACTGCGATGGCGTTATGAATACATACACTGCTGCAATGGAGAACAGGATCGAACCATTACCCTCGCTATGCAACAGAAGAGCTTCGCTTGCTTGATATCGATGAATCACTCGTTCGGAGCGTACCGTGGTAACACATCATTAATGCCTATTTGGAGAGTGTCAACCTCGGGACGGCTAGGTGTCATCAGTGCTCAGACCATACGTACATATTCATAGCATTGAAGAACAAAAAGTGCCAGAACGTATATCGGTAATCTAGAGGCTACTGTCAGTTACTTGTATTTCGCGTTCATGAATGGAGGTCACTCACAGCCAGCTTTGCAACGCCAATCGCCACATGCGGTTCCCCACGAAATTGTAATTGGTATTTAGTTGCAATGCGTCGCCTCGATCCGCTAGGGCTGTCAAGCATATTAAAGCAACACCAGCAGTGAGCTTTCCACCGATCTGAAAGGCTATGCCTTGCGCCTTCGACATCGGTTTGTTCTCCGCTTGAGCTGATTGGCTCACTGGCAGCGTCTTGATCGTTCCCCAATGGTCCAGAAGTTCCATTACTGCCAGCAGGACTAGGACAGTTCCACCTGCGGCAGTGAACCACCAAGCGGAATACGTGTTGCCAGTCAACGCGAGAGTCGCGATGTCAATGAAGTGCGGCTTGTTGATGTCTCCCAACGAAGTGTTCATCGAGCCTCTGTGAGCGTTAGCTAGGAATGCACGGATTCCATTGGAAGAGACCGAGTTATCTTGTACAATGAGATTTAGACCCTGCGGAGACGATGGTCGTTCATCCAGGAGCTGAATTTGACTTAATGTGTGACTTACTCTGAGTCCAGAAGCCACGATATCCATCCCTGTCAGCAGGACCAGTCTGAACGGGTATGCAGCATCATCCGGAGTGGGAATGGCTTTATTTATGGGTTGCAATAATACTGTCAGATTGTATCCCGCTTTTGATAGTTTTTTCACAGTTGTAGCGTTGTAGAGCTCAGTCGTTAATGGCTTCATGGGTTGAGTTGAGTTCAGGTGGTGCTCGCTTTCGCGTACGAAGTCGAAAGCGGTCCCCATGACGTCCCCGATGTCCTGCAAGCATTAAAATCATTCAGGTCTGGAAAGTAAGTCACGAGTATTGCGGGTAGAACTCACTCCCATTTGTAAGACAGCGATCATTCCTTGTAGTGTTACCACCAGAGCACAGAGATAAATGAAATTGAGGAAGAATGAGGTGAGAATCCTTCTGCGAATGGGGAATGTATTCGATCCGTCCTCAGGATGCGTGGATATATTGGTGTAGTGAAGGGTGAAGAGGAAGATGATGTTTAGGCCGGCACAAAAGATGATGAAGATTCGATGTGTGTCGAAGGAAAGGGTCCCAACCATATAGTGGAAGTTATCCGTCATCCTGTCGAGCCCGGCACCAAGGATAATCGTGAATATCACGGACCGCCTGAGATGAACGGCATAACCGTTGTATTCCCAATTTCCGGCCTTGACCCGCGCTGCGACCATATAGTGGGCTGCAATCTCCAGGATGATGGGTGAGTACCAAAGGCATATTCGGGCGATTTGATCCCCCCGGGAGGGGTTGGAGCCAATAAGCAGGAAGGAGGCTAGGTAAGACACAAAGGAGAGAAAGACGGCGCCACAATGATAATACAGCAGCTCGTATTGGGGGAAATGCCGAAGTCTCCAACCAAAGTCGATTTTGGCTACCGACGGAATGATTTGAAGACTGGAATTAATGGGTTCCGGTGACGAAGAATCAGCGTAGGCCCGGGGCTGGCACGTAGAGCCTTTCTCGTGGTTGGTATGCCAGTTGTCCACGACGGGATCTGAAAAAAAGAGTCGGCGGGTTGCTAGCAAAGCGAAACGATATTAATGAATGGCTAACACGTGGTAATTGCGTACACGCACCGCAAAGATACTCGACCAGGATCATTACTCGACTCAGAGCCATTGTCATTGCAATTCCGCGCATGCTCCGAACTGATACGCGTTCATCATGGAGGCGTTGAGACATATCGGAGATGGGAGTCCATCCTTGATTGGATCGAGCTCCCTCGAGAGCGTCCTCTATGGAATCAGACTTTGTCGTGGTGGCCAAACCCTCCTCAATATCAAAATTGCCTGTGAACACCGTGAAGGCCATAAAAACAGCGAGTTGACAGATGAAATATAGGATAATGTGCAACCAGTCGCCCTCTCGAAAGCGGGCGTGGTAGAGAACTTGACCTGCCCATGCCCACCAAATGAGGACGAAAACACCGATGAAGGAGAATAATGCCTGGTGGAACTGGCGGGTGAGGTTACGTAGTGAACACTACTTGAAGGGAACCCACATGAGCATCGGTGATCGGCGTGCCATCGCTACGATATGTACGCTTTTAGTCGAATATTACGGGGTGGGTCAATGTAGAAATACTGACAGGAGACTAGCGAACGCAGTGGTCATTGCAATATCCAAAAGCTGAAAAGATGCAGTCAGTGGCCATTATAATGCATGTCAAGGGTTGGTACATACGAGGTCGGTCTGATTTTCGGCTTGTTTTTTCGCGTCGAAAGACCCGGATGGCGGGCCAGACATCGTGAATTCTTCATTCCGGCGTTCCACCGCAATATCGGAGGACGGCTGTGATTCAGTCATGGCAGAGGCAATAGCGGTGGCCTAATGTTGTTGTCTTCGTCCTTCTTTTTCCTTCTTGGTCTAGGGAATCTGAGTGCCGTTTTTCGGGCTCCTCTACAGACCTTATATACCTACTGTGTGCTTCCTTGAGTAGAGCTGTACGAGTGTCGTGAGGTCCGTTCATGTTCAACATATGCATCATAATCTCACGTTGCCTGACCTGCCTTTGCGACTGCGACCAGCTCCAACGGCTTCGATGTGATTCGATCACCTACGAACATGAGTGTCAGTTGGGCCAATGCTTCAGGGAACTTCCTGGTAAGGTATCGCTCTCCCTTCAGGATCCTGCGAAGTATGGCCATACTCTTTTTACGCACTTTGCCGTGTAGTATGCAGTCGTGATAGAGCTGCGTTGGCAGTGTGTGGCATCCACCATTGGTGGATCTGCACCGATAGCGGACAAAACGCGTCTGCAATGATGTTTCAGGGTCCACGCGATGCATCTGTAGAGGTATGCAGTGGTACCATGAGTCAATGCTCCGTATACGCTCCGATGAACACGAACCTGGTGTTTGCCAGCAGAATGTCCGCAGAGCCCAAGCACCGCGGTCAAGCTCTGACTTCTCGCCATAACATCCGTGACTAGTCTTCACCATCGATGGGACATCGAAAGGAAGTGAAAGGGTTCAAACATCCAAAGTCAAATCCAAAGTAGGTGTGTTCAATAGCGAAACAATCAATACTTCGCGGCCATGCGAGTGGACAAAATGGATGCGGACAAGCGCCCGTATGTTGGCAACTATCCGTCACGGCACATCAACACAAAATCGAAGACAATCATTTGGCTCGAATAGCTGCATCTGCTTAACGCGGTCCTCATACGGGTATTGTGAACCCGCTGAGCTCCGATAATAGGAAAGAGCTTCGGAGTACCATCTTGAATGGAAGCACGCCAGTCTCCGCGCGTGTAGAATGTGTTGAAGAGTCTCAGCTTCCATGCAACTGGATGCGTGAACTTCATGTCTCAGGCCGCGCATGTACTCAGGGGTCGGGTGGCAGGAGTCAGAGAATGTCACTTTAAGCCCAAGGATACAAGACTGTACATTAAGTTGAGTTATAATAGTTCGCTTTCAGCAGGTTCTTCTAATGGAATCTCTCCAGCAACTGTGAAGAGGGACCATCATGTTAGAGAGCGAAGAGAGCGAAGTAGTAAGAAAGCCACGCACGTATTGAACCTCGATGTCCGTGGTGATGTCGATCAACCTCCTAAAGGTCGTGAAGGCGATGTTGGAAAAGTCGGAAGCATAGGTTGGGGAGTCGAGAGCACCCGATGAAGTCCAGGCAGTGGTAAATGCGGAGGCGGCATTGGTTGCGCCGGTGAGAACGGTAGCTTCCTGGGTAGTGTTGGTCAGGAGGACGCGAATCTGCGTCGTGTTCCTCGCCTGGATGAGGGAAGTGAAGCTCGCGACATCAGCGGCGAACTTGGACTCGGCGACAACCTTGCCGATGGACGAACTGGTGTGGGGAGTGAAAAAGTATTTTAGTTCCAGGCAAGGGGCGGCTATGCTTCGCGGGAGAAGAACACCACATACCGGTGGGAAAGCAAATCCAAGATGGTGGCGTCCAAGTTAAGAGCGGCGTCATTGTTGACCGTCGAGTTGTCCAAGTGGAAGAAGGTGGGTTTGGGAGAGGTGAAAAGAGGAACGATCGTGGTGATGTAGAAGGCAAAAAGGTCTGGGTTACCAGAGTACGAATCCTGGTGGAAGCGGCCAGGAGGGAAAGTATTGGTCTTCGAGGTAACGTCGGGCTTGACCACGGCGGGGATGATGAACGGATACTCAAGCTTGCCATATGCATAGCGTCCTGAGGCCTTGGCAACATTCTCGCGCGGCTTGAGGAAGTCGCGGAGGGGCTGTGCGCCATTGGCATACAGCTCGGGGTTGAAGCCCAACTTGTACCGCTCAGCAAGAGCACTGTCACGCCGTTATTTAGTTGCAACCGGGCCACCAGAGTAAGCTACATACCTGATGATCGGAGGCTGGATTTGACCAAGGATGTCCTGAAAAAGCCACATTGTGACATCAACACAAGAATCAAGACGCTGTGGCGCGAATACATACCCTGATTTGGGTCAAAGTAGGAACGGTGAAGACGGGGGTCTTCGAGCTGGCATCCACTTGCAAAGATGCAGCAGAATCCCGAACCATGTTCGTCGCGACAGCGAACGCCGACGACACGAGGTAAAGAGCGAAGAAAACCTTGGTGAAAGCCAACATCTTTCCTCGGCGAGTGTGAAGGGAGAGAGTGATGCGGAGGGATATAGCTCCAGATGAGTCGGGCCTATGTTATATATCGGGGTTGGTCGGCCTGTCAGCGGGTGGCACAGATGGCAGCGAGAGACCTGAAAGTTGACCGGATGGGACGTATCGTGGCGGATCAGTCCTTAGGCGGAGGAAGATTGGACTTGTATTGGGGATGGTCTGACAGCCGAAAGCTCTTTACCCCTGGTCGCCAACGTTTTAGAGACAGTCAATCTCACAGAAAGTCAGTTTGTGAAAGCAGCTTAATGCCATTTCTCCGGCCGAACAGATGGGTACTCACCTCTTGTACAGATGATGTCCAGGTCCAAGGTCGTGGTGCTGTTCACGAATGTCCTCCTACTGGCAACATCCCAACAAACCTCGCCCACTTCCCCCGCTCTTAAGGAGGCCGCGCTAATTCCCACAGGTTGACTGGCCAATATGAACGCCTGTGAACGGATTTTCCAATGCCGCAGATGCAGTGGATGGACGTCACCAAAAAAAACCAGGGCGTGCGTCTTCTGATCATACACGCTTGTCCCGTCGGTCACGTCAGGCAAATCTATCGGCTTAGATCTAACCGAAAATAATCCAACCCTGAGTTGACCAATCATGACCACAGATTCCGATTGCTTCACGAGGCCTTGAGGGTGCGATTTGAAAGACCCATTACGATGGGCGGAGAAAACGAATGTGAGGTCTTTGCAAGCACGCAATGGGAGACGATCGGACCCGTCGCTCGGCGTAACGGACAGCATCTGAAAATCAGTGAAAGGAGCGGCTTGAATAATCATCTTTACCACCATGCACCACCTCGGTCGGCTGGTATAAATTACTGCCTCATCGCGTTGAGAGCAAGATGACCAGGGCAGTCAAATAATATCAACCATGCCTTACTGACCCATTCCCCTTCAACAGCAAATTTACTCTCTCTCTCTTGAGCACTGGCCACTGTGACGAGCAAAGCACTTGCTGGATGGCGTACTACTACATAATTTTTAGAATTTTCTCTGACATCAATGAGAGTCCCACCGTGTACTTATTGTACCTACAACACGACTTATTTGAAACATGAAAAACACCCAACCCAGAAATTTTCAACACTAGGGAATTCCTGACCGAACCCCGCTTGCTGGAGGAGTTTCTCCGAAGGACCGGTGTGTAGGTTTTCCATACGGATCCTCCTCTTCAAAATCCATCTCGATGCTATCGCTATGTCGCCTTGTAGGGCGTATGTGACTCAGCGCAAGGTTGGCGTCAGCGTGCGTTTCCGTCTGAGTGGTTACGAATATCGACGCCCAGTTAGGTTGGAAGAGGAGACCGCTGTGGCCACCCTGGTGTAGAGAGTCCGGAAGGGTAACGACTTGAGGAGAATTCGCGGCTTGACGAAGGTTTAGAAGTACTCGGCTCGACAAAATGGAGTGCATAACACGCTGAAGACTGTTAAGGACGATGACTTAGTTGAATGTCGAGAACATGGACATTCGAAACGCACGCGCTGAGTAAAGTCGTGTAACCACGCTGAGAAACAAGAATTACTGTTAGCTCAAAGATCTCGTCAATAGCATATCTGTTCTTACCGGTGCGGTGAACAGCACAACGACATTGCAGATCGAGAGAACTGTCACGGACATTGGTCAGCACAGCCTGTCCTCGCTTCAAAGCACATGTTTCACGTACTGCAAAGGTAGAAATAGTTAAGAATACCGTCCCGATAAATAATTTGGAGCAGCGCGGTTCTCTTGCGGCGCCCTATACAGAGTCAGCCATCAAACATGTACGTTGTTCCATATATAGACTCACAGGTTGGTGCGAAACGAATAAGCGTCAGGCTAAGAATGACTGCGAAGATTGGAGCGATTCATCAAGCATCAGCGAGCGTCCCGGATGGAAATTGCAGCCGCACTCACGAGACTCGAAGCCTGTGATGATGATCCACACCACGAAGAGAATATTCTTCTGCGTGTGCAAAAAACACCCCGGAGTATTCGGATTGGGCGGGTCAACGACTGTGCAACATGATCAGGACCTTGTTACCGGTAGCTAGCTTCTAGGAAGAAGTGACTCACAAACAAGGGAGTTCAACGATTGCGCAAGAAAATAGAAAACTGGGATCCAGCAGACAATGAGGCCGGTGAGGAGGGTAAGTCCGATTGTTCGGTTACGACTCCAAATAACCCAGGTTCGCATGACAAGGATACTTTCAGCAATCAAGGTCCCTGTGCCGAGAGAGTACCCTGCGGAGGAGCATGAGCCATCGAGCCAGGAAAAGCGAATTATCGCTACTCACCGATAGTCTTGTAAACAAGATCACATTGCTTAGGGCTCATAACGGCAAATTGATCTATGCTTATGTTGGTGGTGAGTCTCCGCCGGACAGGAAGACGCAACTCACGAAATAGAACGAGCGACGTATCAGCGATGACAGGGTATCGCGTTAGAAAATACAGGACTTTGCCCAGAGATAGCGGGGAGAACCAGATGAACTGGGCCTCAGCGCCGACATTGAGGATATAGTCATAGGCCTTATGAGGTACCGGTCCATCAGCGACATTATCCGTCGTTGACGAGTACAAGAGACTTACAAGCACAGCCGCTGCAACAACTGAACGGAGGGAGAGGTTAAATATGGTCCAGCATCGTTAGCTTCGATTGCAGTGAACTCACTATCGAGATACTGTGAACGGATAAAATTAGAAGGAACCCGGACGTGAAGCAGAGAAGTAGTACATACTGTAACGAACTGCTTGCTTCTGGCTGCGTCAAGGAAGGCTTTGGTGGCCGCGTCTGCCATGTTTTGGAGATGGGCTGGCTACAAGCTCATTGGAATGGGATGGCGTCTCGGGTCGATTGGGGGGCGGGCGGATTATTAGCACTGGAGATTGAGAATGACTATATATTACCTGGCGCAAACCTGCCATGGCTGTTCTCAATAGAAAAACGTTGTGGGAGTTGCGTCCGGTGCAAACTGGAAAGAAAGCTCGCCCAGGCAGCGATCGGAGATTACCGCGCCAATGCCGGAGTCTCCGCTAAGCGAGGCCTGGGGTTTTGCAACCGCGTGTTGCCCTTTCCTTCCTTCCCCCAGGTGTCCACATTTCGCTGATCCAAGCTCGCAGAAAATCTGTCCGTCTGTGATATGTCAATTTCACACTGTCCAGTCTGCATCATCTTCGCAACGACGCCACCAGGCTGCATTGTCCTTTTGGAGCATCTGGCGTGGCGCATCCACGGATCCCTCCTTTGACTGATCGTGTGTGCTTGCTGCTTTTGCAATCGCAATAGGGTCTATCTTAGGATCACGTTCCCAGCTGGTAACCTGCTCATCCAGTTCGTGCTCCGCCAATCTGCCTGCCGTCAATCGCATCCTTCCGTCTCCGACGATATCCAAAAGGTGCAACTCCCGTGTGCGGTATGAGCCGGACCAATTCTCTAAATCTTCAGAATCTCTACTAAGCATCCTTCTCTCATAATCCCCCTCATGATGCGATGATTCGCCGCTCCCCTTGCAACCAGCTGTACGATGAACATTGAAAAATTGAACATATTTTGGACACGAACAGGGACGTCGACCTCCTTCAGAATCAGAAAACTTATATGGCAGCCATCGCAAAAGGTTGTTTAGCAATTTGGTCCGGGAGATCTCTGTGCAACCTTGATCTTCTGGAATTTAGCAGGTCAATTAAGCAACTTGATCAAGCATCTTTGGAGTAACACACCCATAAATAACATCTGTGTACGCTTCCTTTGACCTTACAGTACCAGTGTAAGCTGCTGCTCTCACCGTTTCCTCGTACCGGCCGTCATTTCCTGGTAACGTCCGAACCATAATTGTTGTAATTTGCTCTCACAAGACTGCTACCCCCATATCCCAGCGTGCCTCAGAAATCGTCATCTCCCAGGATCTCTCAAAATATACGCACCTCCCGGACCCTGAAGCGACGCTCTAGATTTTCTGAATCCATGGGGATAAATTATCTCACCCAACAGCACATTCGGAAGGAGGACTCTGTTTCTGGATGCTGGACGGGATGCTGGACGGACAGCTTCAGGCCAGCGGTTGGCCGTCGCTCACCTGGCCCGCGGCCCTTTCAAAGGTCATGGGCTCAGTATCGACATCCCTCGCCCACTTTCTCAGACATTTTCACGTTGACGCGAGATAACACGTAGATATACGCCCACTGATTTCCGAGTGCAGTTTCCGGGTTCCCCACACAAATATTCCTCTCATCTCCCGCGAGTCGGTATGCGCCGCTCATTTAGATCCCGCACAAGCCCATCCATTACCTGCCAAACATTCATCCGCACATTTCTACCAACGGTTTCCTCGATTTCTTGGCTTTCAGCAAAGATTTTACATTCGTACCACCTGGGCGAACGCCATCGGATGTGTATGTAACGCGATTTGAATACATTGACTCTCACAAGAAAGACTGCCCTTTGCCAAATTTGTTCATCTTACCCGTCATTGAGCGCAGTCATGAGGAGCGCGCCAGCGGGGTGATGACAACCACTGATTGACCCTCATCGGACGCTGTCTATCTCCCTGCTTGCCGGATCACCAGACTGGTTTCGAAGACCTCGTGGGTGGTGTGGGAGCTGGGATGAATGAATGGTCTCTGTGCAGTGTCTTCATTACCAGAGTCAATAATAGGAATAGAAGGCTGCGAAGCTCAATGTTGCACGGTGGAGTGAGCAATGGCCTTGTGGAGGTGAACATTATCGACAGATCCCAACAGTCTGCCACTCCACTGACAGACTGCTGCGTGAATGACTTGTGCGCAATCCATGCAAAAAGGACCGTCATGAGGCTACGATTCGCCACACCATCGCAGGGGGCTGTGAAGCTTTCACTTGTACAGCTTCACAAGACAGACAAACCCAATTTAAACGCAATGACTGGCAGGAGAACGACATTCATCAGCGGAGAAACGGGGGTGACATGCAATACAGAACGAATTGTCACCAGATCACCGTCTGGATCCTCTTCCACCGTCCTTTCGCTTGTTCTCCGCCTTTCGTGCCTTCTCCTCCTCCCTCGCTCTCGCCCCTCTCTGCCTGGGATCGATAACTTCGTAGTCCCTCTCGGCCTTGACAACCTCCTGAGAGTTATCCGTAGGCGCATAGAACGCGTGCCCCAGGAACCCGGTATCGTCGTCCACCTCAATCCCTGGATCTTCCTCTCCGCCGCCTGCGTCTTTCTTTTCCCCGTCGCCATCTTCATCAACATCCATCCGTGAATCATCTCCAAGCGGCGTGCTCTTGAGCTTGCTCCGGAAATTGTTGAGAACGGCCAGAACGTCGGCTTCATCTTTCTTCTTGCCCTTCTTGCTCTGGAGTCCGCGGTTCTTGGTGTACTTAGACATTTCCTCCTCAAGATAAGACTTCTTGGGTTTCTTCTTCGTGGGCTCGTCGTCGTCGCTGTCGTGTCCTCTGCGTGACAACTTCCGGATTTCGGCCTCCATCTTCTCAATCTCAGTCTGGCGAGAGGAACTGTGTCGGTGATCACGTTAGCGAGGACCACGCCGAATGATAATCACTGAAGCTGACCTTTGCGCCGCCTGTTCCTCAGCATGCTTTGCGCGAATCTTCATGATGTCCACTTCTGCCCTATCTTTCTTCTTCGATGCCTTCTCGACCTGTCTTGAACATCAGGCTGAACGTCACGCGGCGAAATACGGATCGATACTTACGGGCTGATCCTGCTTCTCATCAGACTCGGGCTTTGGTCTTGTGGATTTCTCCTTTCGTGATGAAGGCACAGAGGCAAAGTCCGGTAAGGCAGCCACCGGCGCAGGATCCACCACTGGGCACGAAGTTAGAAAACGAGTTGACAGAGGCGGACGGTATGGCACCTACAATCCGGTCGCACAATCGGTTTCTTCTTGAAAGTCACCGGCTCTTCCTCTTCCTCGCCCTCGTCAGCACCAAAGCTCAGTAACTTGACATCTCTGTAAGGGAGGTCAGTACGGTGAGAGGAGGCATCCAAGACAACAGAATTACTTCTTGGCACCCCTCCGACGCTGCTCCTCTTCACGCTCCCGCTGTGCTTGTTCTCGCGCTCGCTGCTGAGCACGTTTCTCTTCTGCAGTTATGCGCGGAATAATATCCGTGAATGGGTTGTCGAGGATCCGGATAGTCTTGATCTTCGGAGGGCTATGTAGCGACTGAATCAGGATGGTGAGAAGGCCAGCGGTACCTGAAACGTACTAAAGCGGTCTCTCGTTCTCGTCCACCTCTGTATACAGCCTGAAAAACTCATGCGCGACATCTTGATAAAATGGAAGCGGGCTTACCCATAGACCCAATCTTCAAGACATCTTTGCGCGAACGCCGGATCAGCATACGACAGACGATCCAAGTACTCATTGCTCACTAAAGATAGTATCCCCAAGGACACGCCCGAACAAGGTGTGCTTCCCATGTAATTCATCTGCCCGGTCTGTTTTTGACAGTTGTCACTGAGTACCAGAACTTGAAGGCTATGGACGATGACATACCGAGCGTGATGAAGAATTGTGAGTCATTGGTGTTCTTCTTCCCGTTGTTCGCCATTGCAACGAGCCCGCGGTGAGCGAACCGCAGACGTGGGTGGATCTCATCCTCAAACGGTTCTATTGAGAGTGATATCAGCCAACCAGTTCCAGAGAGCTATAGTCAGAGGTATAGCTCGACCAAAGAAGGTCTTGATTTTCATTTGGCATGGCCGCCCACAACACAAGATCTTTCAACAGACATGTGCAAAAAACCACCGATATCTGGGAAACACCCATCTTCGGCGTTGAATCCAACCGCCCGATACTCCTTGCTTCCTCTTCAACTATCCATGACCGATTCTTGCCAATGAATGACCGCATCTCCTGAGGCCTTTCATCACCACCAACCGTGAGGGCTCGCGCTCAAAAAGCCTCCATGAGAAACCAAGGAGCAACCAAGGAGCTATCAGGGGAGAGGCTGTTTCCCTACTTTCACCCCGACGCGAGGAGGACGGATGCGCCGCCACATGCGGTTTACGCGTATGCGCCGACACGTCCGACTGTGTGTTCTCGAAGTACGATGGGTGGCAGAGAGGAATGGCCCCATATTGTCGGTCCACGAGGTACAAGGACCCGGAATCATAAGGATAACAGAGCAGATACGTACCTCCATAGAAAGACTCTCCCCCTGCGCCTGTACCAGTCCTATCGCCTGTTTGAACCAAGAAGTTTGGCACTATTCTGAGGAAAACAGTAGTGTCAGCACCTGATGAGTTATCCCCTCCCGGGAGCTACTCCAAAAACGACCCTTTCTCTGGAGATCGTCTCAACAGCCACGACTCGTCTTGAGGGCTCATGCCGGGATATATCCACCTTGACTGCCATGCCTTCCAGGAACAGGGTGTTCTCGGAGAACCTGTTCTAAGCATGAAACTCACCGATGGAAAATGACGCCGTCATAGTATCCTAGGAACAAATCAGCCTAGCCATAAGCAATATAGGTTGCATTCAGCAACATACCCTCCATTGCTAGCGTCAGGAAGTTGCGACATGTTTTCGGTGTTTCCTATGTTGCCGGACACGTTACGGCGGGAAAAAAGAGAATCATTGAACGGTTACTCACCTTGGACCATAGTTCGATGTCAATCTCTCCAGCTGTTGTGTCTATAATAACGCGTCCGTTGGTAGGAAGGGCCATTGTGGTGGTCGTCCGGCTCAACTCTCTTTTGGACACAAAGGCCATATTAGTCACGTGTACTGCGGCTCGCGTGGCGTCACGCCCAACTCGGCAGCGGTCCCACCGCACTCTGGCCTTCCTCTTCATCGTCCTCAACACCATCATCACCGTCAATCCCATCACACCCGACATTCATGGCATCCAAGGCTGCTTACAAACGCGTACGTCCAGCTTCTGCTTTGCTAGGACCAACCCCCTCGTTGCTAAGGCCACATGTCGTCTAGCTCAATAAAGAGTATGTTGCGATGCAGAAGGAGCCACCACCGTTTGTCTGGGCTGTACCGGATGAGAAGAATATTTTGACCTGTAAGTCCTATCGGGAACTATGTCTGCATCTGCTGAATCGAATGTGGATGGACAGGGAACTACATTATCGTGAGGCATTCACTCTGTCTCCTTGGCCCGTACCAATGCTCAATTGTGCATACCTATCTTTCAGCGCGGCCCTCCAGACTCGCCCTTCGCAGGCGGAGAATATCATGGTGTTCTTTTATTTCCTCCGGAGTACCCCTTTAAACCGCCAGGCATCAAGGTCAGTTTCCGCGCTCTCATATTTGGTGTTCCTATGTGCCGTTCTGGTATGGCCCTACAAGGAATAATATCTCAAACAACATCTTCATAGATGCTAACGCCCTCTGGTCGCTTTCAACCTGACCGCAAGATCTGCTTCTCCATGTCGGATTTCCACCCAGGAACAGTGAGTCATTTCTTGTCGCGGCTCCAACTCACTTATGCGCCATTTGCTGATACATTCCGATGACTGT
Source organism: Cristinia sonorae (assembly GCA_021029105.1). Taxonomy (NCBI): domain Eukaryota; kingdom Fungi; phylum Basidiomycota; class Agaricomycetes; order Agaricales; family Stephanosporaceae; genus Cristinia; species Cristinia sonorae. The sequence continues at coordinate 330,856 of JAEVFJ010000006.1, read as the reverse complement.
TGCAGTGGAATCCCGCCTGGAGTGTTGCTACAATGTACGTGCTTCTTGCACCCTGTGTCCCTTGGTTCTTTCACCGGGATTACCGATGTTGACACCCGAGATCGGTCTTCCTCGTTATTCAAATACCTGATGCTAACGACCGATGATTTGGATCTGCACAGCTTGACCGGCCTCTTGTCTTTCATGTTGAGCGATGAGATGACCACAGGGTCTGTTACCACCAGTGATGCCGACAAGCGCGCCTACGCTGCGAGGAGCCATGCTTGGAATCTGGAGCAGCGCCGATTTAAGGAGGCTTTCCCTGACGTGAGTCCTCATCTCCATTCTGTCATCCCTTCTTTCCTTGTGATTTCTCCATGAGACCCTGGCATAGAAGCCATAGCCTCGATGATCCTCGCCGGCCTCTCAACCTCTCCCGAGCCTTAATCTCAGTGAATGTCCGTACTGATGAACGATGTCACTCTCGCAGTTCTGTACACCAACTACGAAGCCTGTTCCAAACATGGCTGAGAAGGAACATGGCGGCTCCTCCAAAGTCGCCGAACCGCCTAGTGCCCCTGCGACCACCACACCCACGCCCACCCCTCCCGTCGTCCCCGCCACACCATCTGTCCCGCAAATCCAAGTACCTTCATCTCATGCCCCATCGCCCTTGGGATCTAACGATGTTGCAAGGACTACAGGCCGTGACGTTGGTGGTGGTGGGTGGACCGGGATGTGGAGACAATTGATCTGGGATAAGTGGCGATGGGGTGTCGTACTGGCATTGGCGTTGATTGTATCCAGGCTGTCGTCTGCCTGATAATCGGCTTGCTACGTTTACTCAGGGCTCCTCGTTGGACTGTTCCGAAGGGTTTAGACGGAACGCAAGTTGAGGAGTCGGGATCAGGGGTCCGATTCTCTTGCAATTGGTTCTGTATGTTTGTCGTGATATCTTACACACTCCTTCAATTTTAAATGTTCTAGTAACTCTACGTTTGCTCCTTGTATCTATTGTCCACTCATCACTACGCTCCTTGGTTCCTTGGCTCCCCTTACCTTCCTTTCCGTTTCATTTGGATCTCATTGTGTACTCTAGAGCTTAGGGTCCTACTTTCGACATGGGTGTACACTTGGGTCTTGCCAGTGTATTCCGTTGTAACCTCTTAATATCTTCTCAATTGACCTTCTCATCGAAAACGATGCGCACTAGCATGCAAGTCTGATAGTTCGACCAAATAACTGCCACGCGGGTCAACACCTCGTCGAGTAATACCGGATGTATGAACGAGTTCATCAACGTTGAATACATTTAAGATACCTTCTGTAACTTACATCATGCCAATTGCTTTTCCGTACAAGTCTTCCCTGATCTGCAAAACCCTCCGACTTCAGATGTACAAAGCAGATAGCACCGCAGTTTCCCTATCCTTATCCCACAACCTCTTCACGTTCCCCAACTCGCCCTCCACGCCTTGCCTAACAACTTCCTTCACCTCACTCCAGATCGACTCCGAAACCTCCTGCAACTCTAGTCCCCCATTCAATACGACCCACTTCCCAATCCCCTCAGCCTCGACCTCCTCAGCAACTCTCTCGAACAACTCCCGTACTCGTTCCTGGTGCTCCTGATTCTCGTACCGTTCACCACCGAACCCGGCGCGCTGGGATGCGACTTCTGGGAGAATGTCAAGGAAGAGCGTCAGATCAGGCGCGGGCAGGGAAACGTCTGGTGAGCGACACCAGGAGTATGGGAGAAGTGGAGGCGGGGTCTTGTGTGTGGGTGCGATGTTGGACCCGGTGGGGGTCGTGGTGGGAGCATCGGGTTGCGCGGACGGCGCGACTTTGGACGCGGAGAACGCGATGCCGGAGAAGGCGTAGCGGTCGCAGATAATAACAGTGCCTGCTTCCAAATCCTTAACTATAGAAGACCTGTTGAACAGAGGAGTTGTTGTTAGCCCGCTATATATATAAATCAAGTGAGAGACGCACGCAAGCTCCCATCGGTTCGCAGAAAACAGTAGGTGAATAGCGTGATCGTCCAGCTCAGTTTCAGAACGCAAGTACGAATCAATCAGTTTTCCAATTGGGGTGGATCTATCTATTCTTCCAAGGGAAACGCTGCATAAGATTGAAGTCACAAGGAGCGATGTGGGACTGAGACAGACCGGGAAACTTGATGAGCTTAGACGGAATATCAGCAGCCTGTAACCGTTTGATGAGCGTTTCCGCCTGCGTGCTCTTTCCGGACCTATCGAGTCCTTCAATTACAACGAATGCGCCGCGTTTTGACATTTCCTTTGTGCGATATTGAGGGGGAGATGGAGATGAGACGAAATGCAGACGCGTCACCCAGATGAGCGCGACCTGAGACATCTTATCTTATCTTCATGATCAGGATAACCTCTGGCCACACCGCAGCCACCACCTTACCTTGCCTCCACACCACACCACCAATGCCCCCAAAATCCAAACTTGCTGGGAGCACGCAGAAAGCCTACAATGTTCCCAGCTGGCGTATCTCACAGTACACATCTTCATCCTCTTCCATATTTACCTCCAAGAGAAATTCAAGCAGTACTGCATCCACCTCTTCACCAGCATATATGCCTCCCCAAATTCAACCATCCCAGTTTGGGATAATCACTGGCCTGCACTATGAACCACTTCATCAAGTGTGGGCCAAGCAGGGAAAGCCACAAGATATGGGGAAAGACTGTTCTTCCAAAGTGTGTTTCATTTATTGGACTTTTGCTTTTGGTTGACTATAGATTTTTGCAGACTTCTATACAATGTCTATCCTCAGGTTCTAAGCCTGAGAAAAGGACAAGAAGTGCTTCTTCCTTCTCAAACACCAGGAAGAACATTCACAAATCTTTGCAATCTAATTCCTGCTCTAGTCTAAAAGGTTCACCTCAAACCTTTAGACCCAGGAAAAGGGCCAAAAGAATAGTATTGTCCTCTCCTGATGCAAGTGAGGATGAACATCATTCTAATCTGCCAACAGTTGCAACCCCTCATTCTTTTTCTCCTAACTTTCTATTTTACCTGATTCAAACATTTGTGGAATTATACCTGAACACTTTTGATCATGCAAGGCCTCAGCTATTGCATGCTTACACCCTCTTTTCCACCCTTACCCTCAGTACTATCAGTAGAACAGCCTTACCTGATACTATCCTTCAAGGTTCCCAGAATATCTTGGACAAACTGTCAAATTTGGCCCCCAGGTTTGACTTTGAGGTTTGCCCCGATGATGGTGCCCTGTTGGCTTTGAAGTACCAGGAGGTTCCAGGAGGGGAAGAGAAATGTGTTAGGGTGGTCTTCAATTCAGTGCTTAGGATTTTCCAAAAGGTGTGGATAAAGTTGGAGGAGTCTGAGGAGAAGAGTGTGGGAGGGAAGATGTATAAAGGCAGAGGGGACTGTAAGCAGGAGTTTTTGCTCTGCCTGAACAAGGCATACAGGTTTGTATTTCTTAAACTCTACTGTTAATGCTCAGCATCTCTAACACTATCAATTGCAGGAAGGGTGAACAGGGTCAAGCACAATGGCCATTTCTCATTCAAGATCACAAAATGGTGTTGATCCTTGAGCCATAGTCCATCCCTTTTTTATTTCTGAACATGTGTATATGGTAGCACATCTCTTGGGCCACTACTTGCTGTATGGGGGGCCAATAGTGGGAGGAAGTAGAAGGAAGGAGACAGTTGTAATCGACAAATGACATGGTTATATTTGTTGTGCCCTGTTACCCCACTGTTACCCCGCTACAATTTGAAACTGTGGACTGTTGTTTACCTACGCCTCGACTTTCACCACCACCATCAATTCATGATATTCCGCAACTCCCTCGACACGACATACTTGCACATGACAAAGTAATCACCGGTACTGTGGAACCCACACTCCCATCCTTCACCGGGAAGGAACCAAGTTGAACCAATAGGACTGTGGTACAAGTCGACGTGACTCGTGTCGGTCGAGTCTTCAGGGATTATTGTGGTGCCCTTAGTATTCCTGGATCAGTGGAACGAACGTATCAAACGAAGGTTGTGGTTTCGCCAATGGTCGATAACGATATCAGTGTTAGGCTGAGGATAGGGAAGTGGTAGTCGGGTGTGTTGGGTGCGGCGGAGGTCAGGGATCCCGAGAGACTGAGAGCGAGAAGGTTAAGTTGAGGATAGCTGTAACGCGCAACGACAGCCATGGCTGGGGTTTCGAGTTGGTGTGGTCAATAGGGTGAGCTCTGCGTAGGTTCGTAATAGTTGACTTTCTGACGGCATATCCCAGCTTCGTGTTATATGTGTCGCCGAGTCTATTGTTGACTGCGCGCTTTCACCCCCAACGAGACCGAACGGGAACCGTGTCGCCGCACTTTGGTCGCGGTTCTATGACCACTGTCCAAACGTTATCGAAACCCTCCGAACTCCCAGTCAGTCCTTCAAACTGTCGTTCACTCATTGAAGCTCTGACTGAACCTTCGCGGATCGCAGGGAACAGGGTCCATTGATTAAGTTGCCAACAAGAGCAGCCGTGATTCAATCATTGAAACCTCGAAATCAAGTATTCGAGAGGGAGCCCTTCTACTAGTACAGGAACTCTGGTTCATCACCCCGATTTGAAGGTTGCTCGTTCATGGTCGGACGGCGCATACTCCATGCCTTTCCTTTTTCCTGAGGTCACCGCCGCATTTTTTGCACACTCGAAGGGGCTGACTATACGCAATTTCCGTCTCACGTCCGCTCGTCTCAAGCCCAAATGGCAGTAACTTTGCGTTGCGTCGGGTAGTCTAAGTCAGTCTCACGGGCGGGCAGTTTTTCTCGTTTGGAACGATCGGCCCAAGACGACAGGGAACCCGGTCGAGAAAATCTCGATGCTATGGGTGAATGTGTTCATTGTGTTGTCAACTTTCCTCCAGGGACTCCGCCGATAATGATATTTTGCTTCCCGTAGTACCAAAGCGTGTGCTCATTCACTGAAATAACTCGCGGCCTTCATCTGTTTCTCAGAGTTCCACACACAAACACGGACCCCCCAATGGTACACGAAATCACCGATCCATGCTATTATCAAGGTAAAAGAAAAAGAAAAACCTAATACAATCGATATAGAACAACCCCCAAGATACACGTTCTGCAGCATAGATACAACAAAAAAGGGGAGAGGCACAACCACCGGACTGACTGGAAGGAAAGAGGAGGGATGGACTGGTAACGATATAGTGCAGGAGAGAAACAAAGAAAACGATGTTCAGAAAAGTTTATGCAGCAAACACGATGAGGAGGGAGGGGAACCGAACGTTCAAAGCCGGTGTAAACGTACGGGGTGGACGGGGAGTTAATGGTCAATCAATGGTAAAGGATTAATGTAACACAGATCAACGCAGAAAAGAGCACCGAACGAATGTTAGGGGAGGGGAGGGGGATGCGCAGCGCAGTGTTTATGGTTTATGAATGAAGGGAAGTCAAAATCGAATCGAAGAGTGCAACGGCACGCCGCTGGGAGGATGAAAAGACCAACGAGAGAGAAGTCCTTGCAGTGAACGGGGACAGGCCAGCTAATAAACAGATGGTGATGGCGATAATTTCCGAGAGACGAAAGTCCGTCCCCAATATTTTTCTTTTCTGCTTCCGAGCATTTCTCTTGCAGTCGTATGGCGTCTGCCTGCCAAAAAAAAAGAGGTCGTAACGACCAGACAGACATAGACGCGGTTCCTATCCATCCACATCCATTTTCGCACTCGGCGTCCGTCGATCCCTGCGGAACATCACTCTTCCCCTTGGGTCTTCCTGATCGCCGCTCCACATCTGTGCACCGTCGTACTCCTCTTCTCTTGATGACGACACTGCGCTTAGCATGCTTCTCGGTGTACCGTAGCTGGAGGCCATGCTGGTCGACCGCGATGAGCCGTTGATGTTGAGCGTCTTGAAGTCTGCGTCGGCAGCGGTTTGGCTCTGTAGGGCCTCTCCGATGGGTGGGAGTTGCATCTGATTACCGAAGTAAGGCGAGACAGGCGACGGCGATGGCGCGTTGCTGGTGTCGGGAGATAGGGCGATTGGGGGGAGTGGTTCACGGTAATGATGTGGGGAGGCGGTAGAAGGTCCAAGGGAAGGAGAGGGAGGCGACGAGGTGATGGGTGGAGGTAGAGTTTGCGGACGCTGAAGACCCACGATGCGAAGACGTTCTACCCAACTGTACAAGATCCGATATTAGATCAGCCAAGATGTGAGAAATATAGCACCTGGATCACTTACGCATCAGCTTTATCCAAACTCTCTTTGAACACCTGCGTCACCGCTCTCAGCATGTCCAAGCTCTCCGCTGCGAGGGTAAGGATTTTCTGTGCAGCGTGCGCCATGGCGGCCCCATTGTGAGCCGTATTGCAACCATTCGTCTGTCGAGCATGGCTAGGAGAGGTGGCACGAGATGGCGGCTTCGATCTTGGAGAGGGACCAGCTTCGCCTTTGCCATAGCTATAAGGTGCAGTCGCTGTCCGTCCACTCCGTGAAACGCGTTCTGATTTGACCTTTCCGTCGGGTTTAGCACCGACAGGAGCTGGAGCATTCTCCGACGTCGGCGACGCCGCCTGAGCCCATCTCTGCGGTAGATGAAGGATAAAGTCACGGACGCGAGACCTAGCAGGTTCTGGGAGGGCACCCCCAGCGTACTTGGATACAACATCTACCACTTGCCTGATAGTGTTCACAACGTCTCGCCGGATAGTCGTGAGAGTGTGCAGATGCTGGGGAGAGATTAACGAGGATCCGTTCGATGGTTGTTGCTCTTGCAGCGATGCAATGAAGTCCCTCAGTACGGCAATCTGTGAGTCAATGTGATCCGTAGCGTACTAAGAATAGGCGGGTAAGTTTGTGGTCAGATGATGCTGTGAGAAATTGAATCTTTACCTGCAACCATTGCAGACAATACTTCAATCGCCTCATGCTCTCCTCGCTGACAGCTGCACCAATACCACCAGCTTCAAGTAACACGGTCTGCCATCGACTTCGCGGAACCATCTCCTGTTGTGTATCTTCTTGCCGTGGAGTGGGTGTGCGGCTATGAGATGAACCAGGTGGCCTGTCGTCTTCACGGAGCATGCTAATGTCGCGGTCTTTACCCTTCAAGTCGGGTGAAGGATGTCGTCCACGATTTCGTAGTTCAGATGGGTCCTGACGAGAGGAGCTCCAACCTGAACGACCTCGTTCCCTCTCGTCCTGAAATTCCTGATCTGCACCCTCGGGGTAATAGCCTTTCCCCCGAGTGCGGCTGAGCGAAGAATCAGGACTGGGACGTCTCCCGCCGTAGCTGCCAAACTAATAGGAAACGAATCAGTCAAGCGTGTCCGCGAAATCAGCAGAATAGGTGGATCGGCCTGCAAGCATGACCCCGGACGTAGTGGCCGTGCATGAGACCGGCAGCCAGGTAGCAAAACGTGCGAATCCCGTCGAAGTCTATTGAAAGGTGGTGCAGCATGTGATAGACCACGCCCCCTACCGGGTCCAGGGTTATCTGGCGTAACCTAGGTGTGTACGGTGCCACTACAGTGAGAAGTAGCGGAGAGGGGGTTACGAGAGTGGTGCACGCCACTGCCCGAACAATATTGGGCCAGTGGCACATAATATTACGCGTAGGATCTGGCAATTGAGAGAACTCACCCTATCCAATTGCCTACATGCAAACTCATCGAGCTGATTGACAGGCAGTCTGTCGATGACTGGCTTAGAAATAGTCTTTACAGACGACTCCATCATCTCCGCACCATACTGGGGAAGAAGCGAAAACGGAACTTGAGTAAACCAAGTTCAATACCCCCGCAAGCCCAATGACTTTCACTCACCTTCACCACTCTCGAACTCGCCTTAGTATGCTCATACGCTCTGAGGGCCGTATTGACCAGAGGGAGGTGAGACACCCGCGAGACAAAGTCAGGAGACTCCATGTCTTCGTTGTCCCCAACGCTCGTGGTAGGCGACCTGAGCGAGGACGAAGGGGAGGAGGACCTGGACGCAGCGGAGAGCGCAGGAGTGGGTTGGAAAGCTAGGAAACACAATCACAAAGTCAGCATTCGGGTTTAAGGGATCTGCGCTCCCATGACGGTGCGGTTGTGCTGGGGGTTGGGGGAAAATCAAGGACGGGATCGGCGGGACTTACATGTGTTTGGCGAGGAGGCGAGGACGGCGCTGTTGCGCATGTCGCCGAGGGCGCGGACGGCGATGCGGACAGACTCTTCCTCGTTGTCGAGGGCGGCGAGGTCGTGAGCGGGGGGCATTGTCGGGGACGAGTGGGAGGGAGGAGGAGAAAAGGAATGTAAGCAGACCAGGGTTAGCGTGGATGAAAGCTCAATTTCACGTGCGGAATCTCCTCCAATCTAAGCGCCGCCTGTGACGAAATTCAAATCAGAGCCAAATGGTTATTCGAATTTGGATCAGACGGAGAAATAAAGACAACAACATAACTAGAGGGCAGGGTCAGCAGAAGAGAAAACTCAGTACACCATCGCACTCGCCGGGCACCTTTTGAGCGCACCCGCTGCCCGAGTATAATACCGTATACTAAAATCAGGTGTACAGTCCGTAAGTCGAACCAATAATATCACAAGCGAAGGACAAGAGGGGGTGTGTAGGGTTATATTACGGGGAGGAAGCGGACGGAAGGATCAAACATAGCAGGCAGGGCGCAAAATGTATATGCAAGCAGAAAAAATCACAGAGCACAAGACGACACCAATCATGGAGGGCAAAGCGAAACGGGAGGACAGAAGGGGGAACGAGACAACGCCGAACCAAAGGGGGGGGGGTATTCTTCATAATCATAGGGCCATAAGTGAGACCGAATAATTAAGCCACGGCACCGCGCCAGTGTCCTTTCACGCGCGAGATGCAGATTCCGGAGGAGCCACGGGCCAGATGCTTTCTTTACTAGAGCCGGCACGCTCGCTGCGAACAGCGATCGGTGCTTGAGGAGCAGGTTGAGCCGAAACCTGAGGCGACTGAGTCGGCGAGGGATGTGAGCTGCCTGGTTGCGCTTGACCCGAAGCAGCCTTCATCTCGTCAAGACCCCTCTTGACGCCAATCATCAATCTGTCCGTCCTTTCCAACAGCTCCTCAAGATGGCGCCTATGGTCGGTGAGATAAAGGTAGTGCTTCTCGAGGTCTGCTGCAGTGGGGATTCCTCCTGGTGCAGGCGGGAGACCGGGATGGTAGAAGGGCATTCCGTGGGGGTGAATAGCGTGTGGTGGAGGGAGAACAAAGCCGGGAGCACCAGGGGCGGCGTTGATACCAGGACCAGCTAATGGAGAGTGAGTTCTGCTTGGGGGATTGTGGAACCCAGCAGCAGACCCAGAACGAATGTAGCTGGCAGGCGCACCATATGAACCCCCGTCTCCTAACACGGCGTTGACAGAGGGCAGATCGAATCCGCCATGGGGATTGGGTGAGAATGGGTTTCCGCGAGGAGCACCAACACCATAACGAGGGTCACCTCCGAATGCGCTTCCGGGACGGTCGTGCATCATCGACGAACCCGCTTCTCCGGGATGGTGACCAGTGAGCTGCATCTGCATCGTCACGGGGATATCGCCCCAAGGACCTTGCTGCATGTTGGCATGACTTCCGCTGGCACGTCTCCCCCCACGACTCGCCCGCTTTCCACGTCCACGTCCTGACACCTCATCCTCCTCCCCGTCACCGCTCTCATCCTTATCCTGCGCCTTGCCCCTACGAGCTCTCTTCTTCGTCGGCTGCTTCTCATCCCCATCATCCTCCTCACTCGCCTCCGTTCCGGTGCCGCCTTCAGCATTACCTGAGCGAGCGCGGCCAACGCTCGCGAGCACTTCTGCTGCAGCCTGGTCTGTCATGATCCGATCCTGGGCGGTAGGTGACCCACCTGGAGCAGCTGGCACACGCTTACGACGCTTAATCACCGTCTTCTTCATCGAGTTGGGTCGATGGGTTCCGTGCAACTTAAAGTAAAGCCCTGTTTTAAAAAGAATGTGAGCAAAGGTGCAGAAAGCGTTGGCGGGTGGGAAGGGAGGGGGATGATAGAGAGAAAATGAAAGATCTCTCCTACGCCGCTGGCGATGCGTGCGACAGCACAACCCGTAGTCGGGGTATGCGAAGATGGACCACGTCGCGATCCATGTTCGTGCCTCAGGCAGGAGCACCTCTCATTGGACCACGGAGATGCAACCCCAAAATTATCTGATAAGATTACATCACCGTGACGAAAGGAAGCGCTTGTCCAATATCCGGCTTCTCACGAATGTGATAAGCGATAGGGTGTGATGCCTCGCTGGCACATCGGTGAAGGATGCTTCCTATGGTCGGGTATGATACGGAAGCAAGTGGCAAAGAACTGGGAGTGGGGAGGATACAAAGTAGATGAAGGAAAAGCTCACCGCATGCATTGCAAATATTATTGCCAACGTCGTCTCTTCTCCACAAAGGCGTTGTGCTTGTGCCACAGTTAGCGCAACTCAACGCGCCAACGGATTGGCGCATTCTAGCACGACTATTCACCGCGACGGGCGATGACTGTATATCCGTTGGCTCTGTATCCATGGGCTGAGGGGTGTGTTCAGCGCCGCCTGTTGCGTCACTGGGACCGGCGGCGGCGGCTGCTGCTGCTGCGGCAGATACTGATTGCATAGCAGCTACAATGGCGTTATTGAAGGTCGGGCAACCCGAGCAAGCGGATGTGCCACCCGTACCATCACATCGACCGTCACCTGGGCAAGTTCCACTGTGATCTCCTGAGAGAGTCTGCTGACCGTTTGGTTGCGGTGGAGAGGTAGCTGGAGTGAGCACGGAAGGAGGTGACGCGGACATATGCCGAGTCGTAGATGCATTGGGATGTGTGGCGGATGGAGCTGAGGAGGTCGTAGACCGAGCAAGATTGACTGGACGAGGCATGCGTCTATTTTTCAGATACAGACCTGGATACGAGGGATGTGAGTATGTGTGTTCACGATGGCGATCATAAGTACATTGCAGAGTGAACACGACGTTAGGGTCAGGCCCATCGGGTCCTAACGGCAACTTTGGAGAGGGACAGGGGAGTTGCCAGCAATCGGTGGGCGAGCGAGCAGATCACTAGACCGTTCGTAGAGGATGGCAAGTGAACGATAGCCATGAGCTACCATTGCACGCAAAGATTGCGCATCCGCTCTTGTGGTACCTACCACGCGTTGAACACGAGTGGCAGCATATGAGATCAACGCGGAATCGATATGATTCTGCAACTTGTCCTCAAGACGCGTATGCACGTGGCAAATGGGAGGCGGCGGTGTCAATGCCGTCAAAGAAGAAGTCGACTAGATAAAGCAAGAGGAAGAGAGATGAACTCACCACACGCGTTGCAGATTGACTTTCCATCTGCATCTCGCCGCCAAAGAGGGGTCTGTGACGTTGCACAATTGGCGCACGTCAGAGGGACCCCGCTGGAGGGGAGGGGAGCTTTGTTGGACAGAGACGGGTCGATGTTCTCGGTGTCCTTTTCAGCGTCTCTAAGCTCTGGATCGAGGACGAGGGGGGACGAGTTGGTGTTGTCGACCTGCTGCATCTGGACAGCTGGCAGGAAAGTGGATGGAGAAGGCGGTGCGGAGGATTGCTCGTGTCTGGAGTGATCGGAGGCAGGGGGTGTGTGTATCTGGCCGTTAAACTGAAGTCTCGGGAAGGCCGCCAATGCAGGATTGTGCATGTCCGTCATGTGCGATTCAACCACGACCGCGGGCATAATATGCAGGACGGACGCAGTGAGAGGAGACGGCGCGAGGAAAGATTAAGAGGGGATTATACGGAGACTATAGGCAAGAGTACGGGGTTGAACGACGAGGAGAGAGGGAAAGGAGGCTTGGCGACGTCGAGGACGACGAGGAGGGGTGACGAGGAACGGTGAGTAAGGAGGAATAAAATGGGGGATTGGCGGGACAAGCGACTAGATAATAAAGCCAGATAACGAAACACCGCATCGTCCAATCATAGCGCTCCGATTCCCTCACCCGTGTCACGCGAGTCCAAATCCGGTAATTCCGGTTCTTTGTTGATTCTCTCACGGCAAATTTACCCGATATCTCCAACAAATTCAGCCCTTTGCGCCAGCCAGCGGCCGTCGCAGGCTCGCCATTCCCCAGCCAATATCCCATTCATCATCGTCTCACCTTGACAGAGGAAACAACTTCGCACAGTGCAGCATCCCAGGGACAACCCCCGTGCCTAGCGCCGGCTTTCCACGCTGGGAAAGGTTCCAGGCCAACTCGTGATCCTCTCACAGTCCAAATGAAGTTAATCCAAGCGGTCTGAGGGGGATCTCCTGCTTGTGGCCGCCGTGATCTTGTCTTTCTCAGTGCATGATCTCATCGTGTGCAGCGCAAACTTGAAGCTCAAGCCAGCATGCGCACTTATCGATCCTCGACATTCAATCCGGAGAGATAAATCGAAGAGAGGATGCAATCCCACAATCAGAGATGGCCGAAAGAGCGGATCTATCCAAGAGACCCTAGGCCGTAATCCGCCTGCCAAGTTGCACTTATCTGATAAGATGTCATCCAAGAGATCATCTGCTGACCATCATCGCCCTCCCCCCGACGTGAAGAACGTTGGGCGAAACCACTTGGTGAGTCCTAGAAAAGGAGGACGCCCATATGTGAATACGGCATACGGCAGGATCCAACGAGATAAAGAGATGAGAGCTTTCATGAAATGCCTCACACCACAATCGTACAAACCAGCGCACTATGCCACGTAAGATCTTTGTGAGAGACGGCAACGTATGGGATTCCTTCCTGTGAGAGATTATGCCATTCTTTGGAACAAAGCCATCCACCAGTGGCACGACCACGGCGAAGACATCAGGTCGCTAGCATTTGCTTCTCGGCGGTGTTCCTCCACTGTTCTCTCTCCTAGTAGGGGCCTTCTCAGGAAGCGACCCCCGATACGCGATGAGCCGAGTGAATGGTTTCCTCGTCGCGGCGACGCCACAGTAAACGGTAAACATAGGCTAGACAATCAACCAAACACCCGCAAAATTATCTTTGTGAGCGACTTCAAATCAGAAGGTGACTGCGGGGACTGCGACTCACTGAAGCAAGATGTGATTACTCGGCCAGGCTATGCCACTCGAAGATACATTGAATTTCATACTGACTGAGCTCAAGTTCCTCATGAGCGCCAGAGAGTGACGCCCAAAATCCCAAAGAGGCAAGTTGTTCCGGCGTTTGAGCTAGCGCCTGTAGCCACCAAGCCCGTCGCCTCTGGGGAGAACACCAACACCATCGGCATCCTCAAAATCCTCAAGACAACATGGTGAGTAACTCCCCCATAATGCTGCCAGAGGGTTCATTTCAGTGCATGTGCCGTGTGGACGTTTGAACGGAGAGATTTTATGGACGGGAGGGCGATGGATGGCTGGGAGAAGCGTTGGATGACGGATAGGCTGATACGATGTTCCCTCTGGCTTGCTCGATTCTTGTCTTTTCGCGCATCTTGCTGACCGTATGTCCTTCTTCCACAGACAAAAGGTTCGTTGCTTTGTAGCCTGCAGGGATCGTCGTGCAGGAGATTGATTATTGTTGGGTTCTCTTTCCGTAACGGTGCATAGGTACCACCTCCTTCGGGTGCGTAATTTTCTTCCTCTCATTGCGAATCCGTGTCCTTCTAACAACCGTTTCTTCAAAACAAACAGTAAGAGGCACACGAAGTCGCACACTCTGTGCCGGCGGTGCGGAAACCGCGCATTCCACAAACAGCACAAGCGTGCGTTTTCACTCTTTCATTGCGTGCCGCACCGACGCTCACTCATATCCCTCTTTCTATCTCCGTTGTTCACCGTACCTCTCGTCATTATGAACAGAATGCGCACAGTGCGGATACCCCAGTGCTAAGCTCAGGTCATACGAGTGGGGCCAGAAGGCCAAGCGCCGAAAGACCACTGGTACCGGCAGGATGAGGTACCTCAAGGATGTGTCGAGGCGATTCAAGAACGGTTTCAGGTGCGCGATCCCCCACTTCCTCGTCGTCAGGGATCTTCTTGGATTGACATTGTGCCGTTCAGGGAAAACACCGTCGCCAAGAAGCGCACCACCAAGTCGACAGAGGCATAAGCTGTTCATTCATCCTGAACGTTCCTTTTGCTTCCGCATATGTCATGTCCTCTGTATACTCGTACGCATCATACGCACGACCCATCCACCCCATTATTGTGCAAAATTCATGAGCTATGCCATGCCCTCTCATATGCATGTAAATTCTCTGCTCAGATTGCGTGATGTGGGAGAAAGTATCCGAGCTATACTTGATGTTTCACATGAGCAAATACATGTATAGCCAGCTACCTACTTCTAAACTGCTCTCTAAGATTCCAATATCCAATAGGCGACCATCTTCACAGAACAAAGCGTCCCAAAAAACACAGAAGCTCAAGGGGCTCATAAACGTCACTCATCATGGAACCCACCCATCGCCCTGACAGCCTCCACGAGCCTCTTGTACTCCTTCAACAGCTCTCCGACTTCAGACACCCTGAGATCATCGACTGTGCACTCCAAGAACCGCGGATTCGGCGGTGAGATCCGGATGGCGATGGGTGAGCCACCGCGTGAGGATAAAGGGGTATGTGAAGAGTCCAGTCTGTGTGAAGAAGGTTGTTGAATACCTGTGGGTGGAAGGAGGGACGACCGGCGAGACGTTGGTGGTGATCCCTGTGTGCGCCGTTGAGCTTACGCGCAGAGAGGACTTTACGATAATTTGTGGCTTACCTTGGAAGTGTCGTTTGCTGAGGGCTGAGACCCCGACAACCTCGACAGCCCCGATACACTCGCCAACCTATCAGCCAAACTCTTCCTCCCGCTCGCCGTGCTGTTCATTCGACTCCGTGCTTTCCGCCGTCCTCTAGCACTCATCATACTCTCAAAGCTCCTGATGCTCCTCGTATCATACTCGCCCTCTTCGTACTCCTCTCCATCTTCCTCGTCATCTCCTGAGTCCTCTTCTGAGTCAGCAGAAGACCCTGCGTCTTCGATGCGTATTGAGCGGCTAGACGCAGGTCGTGACGGCACTTCCAACAGTTGCTGTCCAGCCTCCTCGTCCTTCTTGGGCTTCGAAGCCCCGGGTAACGACGCAGCCAAATTAGCTATCGAGAACCCCGTATCCCGCTTCAACAGTCCGAACCCGGGCCTCGTCGCATTCCACGGCGCCGACTCCTGCAACTCGCCGCTGGCTTGATCGTTGCCTGCGGAAGCATCGAGATTGGGCGTGCCAGGAAGGAAGGACCGCAGGACGCCAAATGACGAATCGACAACGCCCGAGATGACTTTGTTCGCGGACCCGGCGATCGCGTCGACTTGCTGCTCGACTCTGCCGCGGAGGGACGAGTGGATGCTGCGTGGCGACGGGGGTTGTGCGGCACGCGTGACAGGGATGGGCGTAAGTTCCGCCGTACTATGAAAGCCAAACTTTGGTCAGCGAAACCGTGCACGGTGAGAGTGTGGGGTAGGTTGGACCCTTTGCTACTGCTGAATGGGGTAAGAACGAAAAGGACGACAACAAGAAAACACGGAAAATGGAGAGTGCGATTGCGCCTCGCGAATCCGTGCGCGACAACACGCGGCGGGATGCAATTGTGAGACAAAGAAGGAAGATGGAGATGACAAAAGCGAGTGCGCAAGGTGACTGAGGAGTACATACCTCAGGACCGTGTTCTCCTTCTCACCCAATCCCAGCGCAGCCAGATCAACGTTCTCGAGGAACTCGGCCACGGCGAGTAAGTTGATCAAACAGTAGCTCTCCTCGCCTCCTACCGCTTGATACCTGAACCGTTGGGTGTATAACAGATGAGAAACAAGCCGTGGAGGGTTTGTCTTCACTACGGCGAAGATCATTAATGGCAGTATGATATCGCCTGATACTGGTGTTGGCACATCTGGCGGCGCAGGAGAGATCGTGAGCTTAGGAGATGAAGCACCTGGGACAAGCTTTGAGGGCACTGGGGTTGGGACTGCGAGGGTGTGAGGATCAACGTGCAAAGTTTCCGGGGGTATCACAGTATCTGGCGAGTCTACCACGTTGGCCGAATCCTCCATAATGATTGTCTTGTCCGAGTCAACAGGATGCAGCTCACTCAACTCCTTGGGCTTGTCACTATCGTCATCATCGGCTGTTGCATCCTCGTTTTTGCGTTTTGCAAACGTCGGTGCCCGTGGTGTCTTGTCATCGAGATGGTCTTCTTCCTCGGGCTTAAGTTTGATCGGTGGAAGCCTAGACAGTCCGTCTTTTCAAACATTAAAAACTCTGTTTTCATCTCTTGTGTTGGAAAAGACGAAACTCACCAACAATGATCTTGTGAGACGCCACAAGCACTGCGGCCTTGTCGGCTGGAGCACGACATGCAGTATCCAGTTGGGACAGGGCTGTCGAGTGTTTCATAGTTGTTTAAGTTCTGATGCACTCAGCACCACGGAGGCCACTCACTTTCGCCGCACGCTTTTACGACAGCTTCAACCTCCACGGCAGAATTACCGACATCGACTCCGAGATGGGATAACGACAGATCTAGCAAATTGACCGCAGCAATTCGACTTGACAAGGCCTCGTCGTGGCTTGCGTCATCGGAGCACGACTGCAGGAATAATCTGTCCAAAATCAAAGTCAAAATTGCTTCCTATACAAAAATACTCCCAAAAATACGTACCTGTCGTAGAACACAGAGCACATTGTCCTCTCCACCCTTCCCAACACCTCACGCACCCTCTTCTCTTTCTCGTCCTCCACCTGGTCTTCTCCATCCTTCTCCTCGGCATCCTTCTCTTTCTCATCCCCTGAACTCAGACTCCCAGCAGACGGCGTACCATTCGCCAGTATTCTGCTCCCGAAACCCTGCTTACCAGACTTCCACTTCCGCCTCATCAACTCCTCCTCCAAATCCAAATAGAACTCTTGGAACTTTTGGCCCAGATCTTCCACCCCATCTTCTCCGGTAAGGTCTGGCGTGACGGTGTACCCCGCAGCCGGCCCGCCTTCCGTCGTCCCGCCGATTTTGCTCTTCGACTTGATTTTCAAGAACGGCAACAAGTTGTTCTTTACCGCGAAGTCTTCGATGCGCTCGGACACCCATGACGGCGCTATGTCTGCGAGATCACGCTTGACTTCGTTGTGTATCGCCTTCAGGATCGACTTTGCCACGTCTTTCCGTGAGATACGAGTGCTCATCGTGAACGCAGGTACGCCTATCCCAGACTCCGAGTGCCCATCTGGAGGAGCATGTTGTTCGCCGTGTAAGGGCAGCGATGTGACTGTTGGGCTCGCAGGAGGAGTTGGTGTGGCCGCGCGTCCAAACAGAGACGCAAAGGACGACGTAAGCCGTGACGCGGGTTGAGGCGATGTGCTGCCAGCGTTGAGACTGACAGTCCGAGGGTTTGGCCTTGGCGGGAGAGGTGGTTTAAGAGGTGAAGTACTTCCAGCGCTAGGTCTTGGAGGTAGGGGGAGAGAGACGTGATGAAGAGGAAGTTGGTATGTCGGATATTGGGAAGAAGATGTGGATGGGAATTTGCTATGTGTAGGGGATGATGCGGGAGAGGTCGATAAGGAACCGTTCGGCTCTATGCTAGTGTCGGGTGCAAAGAGAGGCAAAGGGGGGAGGGCCGCCAGTGTTGACGTTCGAGTCGTTGGATTGAGCAGTGCCTGGAAGTGTTTGGATGACGGGTTTAGCGACGAGCGGAAGGTAAGTGTTTCTCTGAATATATTAATTGTGTTTTGTCCACGATGGAGAACGGGAAGGCGAACTTACTCATCCACAACACCTCGAAGACCCGAAAGGGTTACAATAGGTGCAAGCGATCTATGACCTCCGTCACATAGCGCGATATGATCCCTAATAAAATCAACCGTGATAGGTTCATTGGCAGGATGAGTATCGAGGGGTAGCAACAAGGTAGCCTTGTATAGAGTAAGTTCAAGAACAAACCTGAAGAATTTTGACGTACCTTGCTGCTGGATAGTGCATTCCATATCTCATTCCACTCAGGTCCATGGTCCGTTTCAGTCCCTAATCTCTCCAAAATCGCCCATCCTGTACTCGCGGCGTCCAATCCTCCCGTTTGTGCAGCTGCTTTCAGGTTCATGAGCTGGAGTTTGCTCGTAGCGTCTCCATGGAAGGGATGGGTATGAGGGGAAGCCTGCGCGGTAGAATGGATCGTCGTACTCGTCGTCGTGGTTCCTGTCGTCACAGCTGGTCGTTGGCGGGGGGTATAAGGTACATATCTCGGTGCAGGCGTTGCTACTCCTGCGTCGCTTGTGGCTGAGTTGATGGAGGACGCTGAAGAGCCCGGAAGCGGAGGGGAGAGCAAGGGGTGGGCTGTCAAAGAATCATGGGATGAGGTTCGTGCGATCTGAGCACCTAGTGTCCGTGTCAATGAGGCGGGTGCGAATAGACCACTATCGCGCTTGGAAGACATGTTGCGGTCTGGTATCTTAAATCAATCGCATATACAGAGTAGCAGAGCATAGCCTGCGCACCTGCTTAGCCACTAAGACTTAGTAATGTACAATACCTGAATCGCGACAGTCTCTGGCTTCCCCTCACAGTGGTACCAATCGCTGAACGGGTTGTCTAAGATCTGAGATGCACCGTTAACAAATCCTCGTCTTTGAACGCTCGCCCGAGGGATTTATTCTGGCTGAAAGAGGTCTAAAGGAGTCCCCAGTTAAAAGGCATGATGCTTTCACTCGTATCTGTGGCAAACTCACGAACTGCAGAACTTGCCGGTGGTTGAGCTCAAGACCTAACCCAGGGTGGTTTGTGACATTGGTGTAGAGCCGCTTCGCCGTGACTGTCACATTTCGGGACGACCTCCGAGACGACCACGACCAAATCAACGACTTGCTTGGAATGATTTCACCGACTCGGAACGCGACCATGGGGACAGAAGAGCCATTGTGGCGACCGAGGATGCCATACAGGAGTCGCAACGGATTCCTCGACAGCACAAGACTCCAGATGCAGGAGCAATCCACGCCACCCGAACCAGATCCCGCCGTATTACCCCGTATCAAACGCGACGAAGTGCAGAAACAACGATTCGCGGAGCATGTTCTGCGCACCAAGGGCACGTATTTCCCGGAGTATGTCCACTCTCAGTCCTCGCGTGTCGCGTTAGGCTGATTAGCGTCAGATTGGACGAACTTCAAGCTGTTTCAGACAGGCCCGAGACAGCCTCATCGGTAAAGGAAACACTGACCGAGTTAAAGGAGGCACATAGAAAGGAAGTGGAGGAGCTATACGAGTATGAGGCACGGCTGTACCTTGCAGAGGCAATGGATCGGTACTTGTCAAAGGATGAAGCATCGCCACATCCAGACATTGAGGTAATGTCACTCATTCCCTCTGGTCCCAGCATGACTCAAACGACTTTCCCTGGCCCCCCTAGAAACTATATTCGACTCTTCGATTCCCGACTCACTACGCCCAATCGGACTTCACCTCTTCGTGGGAGGCAACCCGATACGCTCATCTGAAGTCGACCGTGCCTCTGCAACAACTCTCTTCTGAGCTCCAGCAGCAGGAGCAGGCGATCCAACGGCAGAAGGACTCCCGGTTCCCCATCAACCTCGCGCAATACTACCAGATACGGAACAAAGAAACCCAACTGCGCATCGCACGGTTTCTTGCCGCCGACAGCAGCACCAGGGATCGCATGATGAGTGAATTCGGATGGGCGTGGAGACAAGTGAACAATCTGGTGGACGAGTATCAGCACAATGTACGTGCTATCGGTCGTTCCTTTGGAACCTGACTCACGCGCATATGCGTTCAAAGGCAGAGTTTAGCGCAGAGGTGCGAGAACGGCTGCGAGATTTGGAATCAACCGACCCTAGGAGACGTGCCGCCATCAGGTAGTTTGGTAGCTCGAGGCACGTCGGAGGTTTTGGGTGACGTTATCTATTCTCATGGACTCATTTATGGCCAGCCATTTAGCGACAGGGAAGGTGGATGTTGGGGCCAGTTCAGTGCTGCTCACGAACTGGTATGCTATGGCCGGCTGTGTTCAGCAAGAACCCTCTCTTATGGTTTCTGTGTGGCTGATTCAACCGGACCAGTCGCTGAGATCCCAGTATTCGCACCGTGCATGCACATCTCCTCCTTCCGCGAGTAGTACATAGGTGTCTCGTGTGATTTGGGACGTTGTACCGAGTAGCTGCTCCTATCGGTGAGCGTGCACCTATATTCATCACATTATCCATCCCTCATCAGGCCATCTGCACAGTTCTTTCACACAATCGTAGCATTAGTGTGAGACACGGGGAAGAAGTCCAACGAACGAGGTTGGTCAACAAATGTGTACATCATCTTCCATCTTCCAGATATCTTCCGTCTTCTTACCGAACCTTTCCTAGCATCAATGTTTTCGTCATGACGATCCCACCTTTGTATCTGTGGCGCACTCGGTTTTGGCGGAGAAATATCGCTCCCCAATACACCTCGTACTTATGGTTGCCCAATTGACCTGAACCCCAACGCTCACAGGACTGCGTAATTGCGGCCGTAATAGTAGTGCCTTACGACCGGTGTGTCTTCGCCCAAATTATCAACGCTCCTTTAGGATAACGACTGACGAAGCTCGGGGTTGTGCTTCAAAGGCGCGAAATCGCGACCGTCCGCCTCATCGCTCTCAATATGAAACGAGACAAAAAACAACAACACGCAACGACAGGTGGAGTGGGAGTGGATTGCCAACCGTCCTTGTGCTGTGTTTTCGATTCCCTCCCAATCACATGTTTCGCCGTCCGTCATCCAAAATAAATGTCAAACCGACAATTATCCACGAACGGACTCTTACTCTCCATTTTTTTGTCACAGACAGACGTTTCAGTAAGACCTGGCGGGGTGTGCACCACAAACACAACGGACCTTCCGAATTTTTCTTATCACTTTACACCGAAGCCTTTCCAGAATCCGGTCAGGCTCAAGTTCCAGGCCCTGCGATCTATGTCCCGCCTGTACCACCACACCCTCGCCCCCTCCCGCCACTCGCCACGTTCGTTCGTTCCCCATGACGACGGCGTCGGCAAGTCTCCCGACGGCTCATGGTGGAGTCTTGACTCTTGCCTCTTGGTGTCAGGTGGAGGGCCGCCGCCGGTACGCGCGCGCCACACAGCATGTACTTTATGACATCCCAGTCGATCGAGAAATTCAAACGTTCAACGTTTTCTCCCCTTGGCCTTGGCCTCGATAATCGATCTTTGAGTGGGGTGTTCGACGCGTTTTGCCACGATGGAACGCCACGAATTGCTATTTTTGGAGGGTTTTTTTCGACGGGATGGACCGAACCGGAACAGAACAGAACAGAACTACTCTCCTCCCTCAAGCTCCTCGAGCTCCTCTCGTTCTGAGAAGTCCTTGCGCTTTTCAAACAAGTGTCCTAAGCGCGAGAAGAGAGAAGAGAAGGGAAATCGGACGTTGTGTTTAGTGATGTGTCGTGCAGGAGCTCCGAAAAAAAATGCGAACTGTTGTGGAGAGAAACAAGGCGGGGAGAGAGGTCAGAACGCGTTTGAGCTTGCTCACATGGTGAGATGGTAAGATGTCCGAGGCAGATTTTTTCGTCGTTTGGGTGTTTTTTAATTTACGCGACGCCGCGCGCACCGTCGTCGTCGTCGTGGTTATTTGGGTTATTTGGCAAGACGTGGCTGCATGGTTGCACATCCAGCCAGGAAGGACAGGATTTGAGTTTGAACATATGGATCAGCAGTTGTACATACCCTCCCAAAGACAAAAACAGTGGATGATGTGTTTGACGGGGGAGCTCCTCATTGTGATACAGTAGGTCGTTCCGTGGCAACCGGCTCTCCCATTTACACCGTTTGAGTATGTTGGGTGTTCAGAAGAGTTCCTACTCATCGAGACACCACCCAACACGTCACTTCAGGAACCTACCCGCCAGTGGATTCTGGACCCCCTCCTTTCACATTCGCCACGAAGACCCAAAACCGGGTCGAGGCCAAAAAGGTAATCGTGTAAAAGAAATTTAAAAACACACACATAGTTTGCCGTACGGGTTGGGGGGGGGGGGGGCGGCGGCCAGACGCCACACGTCGGCACCCTGGGTGTGTGTATATATGGCAACGGGCGTTCTGGCTGTCATTTAGTCGAAATCCGCGTTCCCGTTCAGGGTTTCCCGATGCGCTGGGATTCAAGAACACGAGGTGTGGCGAAATACGAAGAGGCCGCGGGGGGCGGGGGGTTTGCCTTGTTCTCTTTTGGTGTCTAGCCTCAGGCCAAGTGAGGGATTATTGGAGGGTACCCACGTGTGGACCTTAAGGAAAGTATTGAAGATAATTGCATACAATTGGAATGAGGACAGGAGAGACACTTTTGACTAACAATTGGTGGCAGTGGGAAGGAGCTCGGGGGCCTAGATCGCCTCGCTGCATGAAAAGGTTAGCTCTCGGGAGGAAAGGGTCGTCGGGATGCACAGATTCTTTCTCCGTCAGCAGCTGGCTGAATGAGGCAAGTGTAGTGGAATGCCTTCGATGATGAGTCATCCCCCTCCGAGGAGAGAGAAGACTCGACTTGACGCACGCGAGTCAGAGTCCGTGGCGACGGAAACTCCACGATGTTCTCCGCTGGGTTTGCTGTTTCCGTGGGTCAAGGACTTCGAGGGGGGGAAGGAAAGATGCCGACGAAGTTGAGTCGTCGGCGAGGAAAGGATCCCGAGAGAGGCGCCTGGGACATCCCGGAAGGCAAACAGGACCGCATCGCCTGCCATCCAGATTTCAGTTTATGCACCAGCTGATTGACTATTCGGTGATAGTGAGCTTTGGATGGGGTTGGGGCTGATAGGAGGTGCAGGCTGCAGAGGACCTCAGAGGACTTGTGCCCCCGCGCGTGGCCGACGAGATAAGATGAACGTCAGCCCTCCGTGAAAAGCGGGCGCCTGTGAGAAGGTGAGTTGGATAAGCGAGCAACCGATAGGATCTCCGACATTTGACGGGGCAATGAAGGCTGACAGAAGGTGGTTGCCTTGGAGTTAGGACGTTCGTGGTACCACGCGCTGGAGGACCTGACGGTGCTCGCGAATCGCAAAGGACGTGAACGTGCTGGATGGAGTACCTGTATCGATAGCTATCGCAGGAGAGTGGTATGTGCGTAAAGACCAGATCAGAAGTAGTTCCTGACGCATGGGATCTGAGATCTGTGAGATGGAGAACCCGGCGGGACTCGCGGGAGAATCGCCGGGAATGGAAGTGTGTTGTGTCATCCCATGTCCATTCCGAGTGCGTCCTGCTCGTCGTCCCCGTCGTCCTTCGCGGTGTCCTTGGACAGACAGCTGCACGGACAGACGTGCACAGGGTGGGACATGGCCAGTATTGCCAGGCTCAACCAGTCATCTTGACGAGCAACCCAGTCATCTATCTCGATCATCCCGGCGCTTCTCATCAGACTGCCACCCTAACCACGCTGCGACCTTGGCTGCGCTCGTACCGAAGCGCCGGAATGTGCATATAATATCCAGATCCATTCCTCACTTCCCCCGCCTCCCCCGCCCCGCCCATCGTCGTCCTCCTCGCCCAGCCTGCCACCGTATCGACCCCTACCCGTCCCTGTCTCTCCCCGATACATGCCCACGCCCCCTCCGTCGTATCAGCAGGCCGTAGCAATGGGCCATTCTACTCTTGTATCGTCGTACTCAGATTCAAAATACCGGGGGAAGAGCAGTAGACCAGTCAGCCACAGACCAGTCGTGGTGAGTTCTGTCCCAGTTCGTACCCCAAAACACCCCCCCTTACCGTGTGCTGCACAGAACACCAGCATGAGCTACACACCACCCTCGTCGCCCTCGGACGTGCCCACCGCCGTCTCGACCCTCCTCGGCCTGACGAAGCAGCTCCAGGAGACCCTCCGTCTCTGGAGTGTCTGCCAGGCCTCCGAGAGCCAGGTCAGCGATGCGTACATTCTCGTGGGCATGCAATTCAACGCCACCGTAAACGCATTCGCGCGATATCACGTGGACATGAGGTGAGAGCTTCTTTCCCATTGACGTATTAATTTGCAACACGACGATCAGCAGTCCCTTCGTCTTTCGTCCCCAGCTGCTGATTGAGCGACCGCATGTGTTCGTCCTTTCCCTAGCCACAGCGTCATGTAATCCCGTGTTCTCCGCCCACTCTTTCCCGGTCATCCCTTGATCATCTTTCGTCCCAACAATTTGCGATGTGTTATCAAATCGCGCGTACTGATCTCTCGTGTTCCAATTCAGTGACCTCTTCTACGTCCCCTCTGAACTCCGAGACACCCTCGAGATCTGCTTGGGCGAGGATCCATGTCAGCGGACCCTCGACCGGTACATGCCTGCTGTCCGTGCCATCGTCTACTCTCTCCTGCAGGGCCTCCAGTCAAAACAGGCACCCTACCGAAAAGCTGTCGAGGATGCACGCTCTCTTAGCTCAGGGTCCTCATACAGCGGCTCACCCACGGACGATCGAAAACTGAGAGAGTTCAGGAGGTGTGGGTGAAGGGAACTCAATAGCCCACCTGTCATTTGACTTTTGCCCCGCCCTCGGCGCTCCTCCCATTCTCTCCTCTCCTCCCCCCTACTCGCTCTCGTTCTTCCACTTTCCCCATAGAGCCGAAACGAAGCGACTGTATATACGGCAACGGTTCGAAACGAACCCTCCTGCCTCCGGAGTCGGGACGGGTGTTCGGGAGAGGACGTGGACCGTCGCTGGTTCTCACAGCCCCAATGCCACCAACCGCTCATGGCCCTGGCTATTCCTTCTGCGGGTGTTTCTGCTAGCTTGCTTGCATTTCAACCACCCACTTTTTTGCGCTGATGCAACGGCTCACCGCCCTTGTTTTGGCGCAGGTAGCCTGGTGGGTTTTTTAAGCTTCACGTTTCAAACCCACCTTCGTTCTTCGTGTCTTCGTTTCTTTCCCCCCTGCATAACGTCTTTTGGTCTCTCTGCATCTCATTGTTTCGTTACCCCCCTCCCACGTACTGGTCTTCTCTTTCCATGTTCTCTTCTCGCTTTCTCTCTCTCTCTCGCTCGGGATGTCCATACCCCCCTCATCACTCTTGTATGACTAGCTCTTCTTTTCCGTGTCTCATCATTTCTCGCAATCCCCTGCGCCGGCTCATTCTCTTTTGCATCATCTCGCATTCTCACAAACATCCCTCTGGCAATATTGTCTCCACTGCTTCTCTTACCATACCATCACACTGCATCTCTCTTTTCAATTTCTATTCTACGCGTACTAGACCAACCCTTTTTTTTCAGAAAAGAGAGACTAATTCTCCCCCCCCCCTTCCTTCCCCCCTCTTGCGCTTTGTACTACTCTCTTCTCTTTTACTACTCTCTTCTTTTTTACCTTACCGTTACCTCCTTCGTAACCCAAAACCGTTACATCCCCCCCCTACCTCCCCCTCTGTAGTAATCTCGTGTATTAGTAGTTTAGGACCCTTGATCAATACGTCGTCGTCGTCACGAAAAGCCCTGTGTGGTCTGTGTCCACGTATACGTCCTCATGACGAAGGAACAGGTCAGACGTGTAATTGAATGTCCAAAGGACGACACGAGCTACTGTAACTGACGACTCGGTGTGGACTTTCCAAGTCAAACCATGATGTGCGCATTTGCTGTGTTCGCCCATCAACAGCAGCAGCAAGCAGCATCATCATCAGGGCAAAACCCTCCCGATCAGATCAAAGTATCATCAATTCAGTAGGCTCGCCCGAACGACTTGATTCACTTGAAGTTGAACGAATAATATGCTTTTTGATCGCCAAGGGAAGGGTGGGGGGAGACTGTAGAACACTTACTCCCGTTACTGTTGCGTGAAGGTCGGGATTCCGGATACTGGAAGATGTGCACTTTTTTCGGAGCGGACGGCTCGGAGGACTCTGGGGACGATCAGGGTTCGAGTCGTACATCAATTGGTTTTGTTGGGAAGTTGTGACCCCTTCCCCCGCCGAATCAGAACTGAACGGTGCGGCTGTCAAAAGTCCTGGTTTTTTTCGTTTCGGACGGGGTTGCAAAGTCCCGCAGTCGGAGTCGGAGGGGTTGTTCCATTCAACCAAACATACATAGTTGGGGCCAGGGGGGGTCTGGGTCTGGTTATCTGGATGGAGATAAGTGTGGTATGTATCAGCGGTTCTGGATGGATGACATTGACACACGAAGAAATATTGTCACTGTGTTTCGTAGTTCCTTCGTATGATGGATTCGCTGGACAGAGCGATTCCGATCGTGTTGTGACCTCCGCCGGCGCGGGATTACGATGTCGTGGGGCAGGGCTTGGGTGGTTCTGTCGAAAGGGCACGGCTATTGCGGGCGATATAATGAGTGAAGAATTGTCGTGTAGAGGAGTGTTTCGATTAGCATAGAGTTACGAGTATCCGCCGCTGGTACTTGCGACCTGAACATGTGACAGTGACACATTGTGTACGTGAAGCTTACCAGCCACTCTCTGTGCTGAAATATTGACAAGTAACAAGTATGAGACAAAATAAGTATTACTTCACTTTACGAGGCTGTAGGCGGCTGTTTGTGCAAGCGATATTCCCCCTTGGTGAGCTTTCCGGCTTTGGGTGATAAGTACGCACCTAGGACCTTCGAATTCGAATTCGAAGTATCCCAGCGGTCCCCTCATATCGCCTGCGGTCTTTGAAGCGTCAGGACGCATTTCTTGAGATAACATGGCAGGACGCGACGTTCGCAGTGACAGAGGCTTTCGACCAGTCCCTAAGCTTTCACTGGAAGGCTACACCTGAGATAGGTATCGAGTTTCCAGCTCGCAATGTATACTGTTTGGCTTAAAGCGGATAACAATGTTCTTCAAGATTCCGTAAGAAAAAAAATGACTTCCAAAAGAAGAAGGAGAATAGTAATACTCACATACAGTCAGTACTGGTGGGTACGATGCTGAAAGGTGAATCATGTGCCTATGCGGCTCTGTCGTACATCGAGTCCTTCGTAATATGAGAGAAGATTTTTTGCACGATGAGTTGATACTGGGCATGATGGGCGGGTTTGCTCTCGTGTTACAAGTTCGCTGGGAAGAACAGGCGTATATGCCCCCAATAGTACTGTGCGGGTCACACATACTAGATCCTGTCGAACGTACGCCGTTGTCGTCGTGGGACCTGTGAGTATGGATGTGTAAGGACCATAGCGACAATAAACACAGATGTACAGGCATTTACCTTTCACTGTCGAGGAAACGTAAGGGCCGGTTCTTGCTGTTCAGATGCCACTCCGTGAATAACACCCAGTACTTTCCAACACTGACATGCACGCGAAGTCATCCTTGCAAAGTCGTCCCCAACGTTGAGTCCATGAGAAGTGGTAACGTAAGCCACGAACGAACCTCCACGAGCCTCGAGCTACTACTGGCAAACAGTCGGTTTCTAATATCAAAGCTGTTGTGTCTGTGTCCTGGCTTAGTAAACTCCGCCTGCGTTTGATACACATGAGTCAGCTTTCACAGGAACGACAGATACAAAAAATGAAAGAGACGTACAGACTTCCTGATACTGACCCACCATATTATTCACTTGGGCCGAAAAAAAACATCAACAATCCACACCCATTCACTCCATAAGGGATTTTTGTTGTATGCCAGGTTAGGAACCGGTGGGTAAAGAGTGTGAACCTGTCGAATTGAAGGTTCTGGGATTGGCGGATATGAGTGTTGGGCCGACCAGATACAGCAGACCAGACAGGAGCAAGTGCCGGTTTGCCGGTGTCGTCGTCAGGACTTTGTCAATATTACTGTGAGTCTCGCGACTCTCGCCGATGCGCTTCATCGCGCTAAGAGATGTGTATGAGCTTCGCTTAGAAAGTCTCAAGAAGGACCTTTACTTACAATACGGTAGGAACCAATGACAACCCTTACGAGTTGAAGCAGGAGATTATCGATCATACGTGGGTATGTTATCCGTGTTGCGCCTGCCGCACGAGCTGAGCCGTTCTGAGCAATGAGTGTTGCTGTTACTGTACCTTCAATTGGTCTCTTTCGACGGTACCTTGCAAGGAAAATTAGGGTCCCGGTCTTCGTGAGTCATTAGAAGTAGTGAATCAGCGCATTTAAATGACAGTAGTGTGGTTATAAGCTAGACCATTACGCGTGAATTCCCTCGCATGAACCGACGGAGGGTCTTGAGACAGACGAAAACACTCCTGGTTCGGGCTGGGCCAGGGTAATACAAGGACCACGAGGATATGCTGCATTGGTATTCTGGTATCGAATATGTTCCAATGCCCACTGACAAAGTGACGCAGCAAATAGGGACCGAGCTTATTCGTACCCTAACCTCCTCCTTTCCTCGATGTCTCTGGTAAGCCGTCCAACCTCAAGCTCTGCTTCTTGGATGCTGTCGTCCCAAGCAACAAACAGTTCCGATAGGGTATCCACCTTGAACCTTAAGATCAGTACCTGTAACAGCGTGTAGAAACTTGCAAACTTCACGTACGTTCGTCGCATACCGGTCCATCAACGCTGCGACGCGTTTCTCCAATTCCGCAGCTAATTTCAGATCCTCTTCATGAGCTTTCACGAGTTTCTCCAGTCGAGGCTGCAATGCTTCATAGTCTGTGAGTTTCCCGGCTGCTGTCACGTCCTTGTTCTCCAGCATCTCGATCTCGCGGAGGTCGCGATCCGCAGCGCGGATGTCTTGCTCCATTTCTGCCAGGAACGCCTCGACCTCGCTCGGCGACATGTTCTCGTACTGCGGAGGAGAGGTCGGCACGGTTCCAGAGAGGGCGAAAGACGGTGTGAGGAGATGTGCGTGTTGCTCGTCTGTGGATACAGTTTGTTTGAGCAGAGCATCGGGGAGGAGGTTTGACACGCACAATGGTCAATGAACCTTCGTAACCCTTCGCTGCTGTGTACAATGCTATCCAATTTCCTTTGAAGGTCTTCCACCCCTCTCACCAACGAGACGTGCTGTGCATCCTGCGCTTTGGTAGTTTGCTTCGTCCCGTACACCAAAGTCTCGAGCCAACGTATTCGTAAATCCAAGGACAACGCAGGGGGTATCGTGGGTGGGGGTTGTGACGGTGCCGGGGTATCCATTTCGTCGATCGTGTCAATAGCGATGTCAGAAAAATGCTGCGTCGAAGGTGAGATGTCGGGTGGCGGCGAGGACGGTGGTGTCGAAGTGGACAGAATGCGCTGGCGTTGAAAGTCTCCTAGAAAAACGCTCCCGAATCCTGTATTCTGCCTTCTGGGACTCCGTGTTCCTGTGTATCCACGAAAGCGAAAGTGAGCCTGAGGAGAGTCTTGGGGCGATTAGGAAGAGGGAGTGGGGACTCACGCTGTGATGAACCGCCCGGTCAGTTCACGGACGGGAATGCTGGATAACGATGTTCTTGAACCTACAGGAAGCATTTCATCAACGCCACGCACGACCCAGAGAGGTTATTGACTCGGTCCAAAGACGCACACCGCGGATACTTCAGCTCTTGATGAGGGACTTGGAAGGAGAGCAACTCCTGTCTCTTGCCAATTGAGGGTCGGGGAGAGATTAGATTAGATCGGATCTTTGGAACTTAGTAGTGCTTAGTAGCATGTGCCGCATGCTTGGCCGCATGTCCGAGTCTTTCACCTCTATCCGTTTTCTTATGCTAGGTCTCATCTAGTGTGTTCACCAATCCCTTCTTTATTCCGTTTATACACGCAAGAAGCGTAGCTAACCTGCGACGCCTTACGCCATATCAAGGCCTGTCTTCAAGTTTCACCCGAACAATCTGGCGGCCCCTCAGTGCATGTCAACACCAGTCCTTATCCCACTGACCCTTGAAAGCTTGAATCCTTGACTTCGCCAAATACTGAGCTTTTACGCACCAATACCGTGCCACCAAAAGTTGCCCGACACATGCTGGAGGCTCCTGTTCTCCGCGCACAATGAGAACGAGAGGCAGGGATTCGACCTTGTCAGTGTTGTCGGTGTTGGCGACTGACGAAGTGTCCGCAGTTGAGGCTCAGTGCGTGAGGACGAAGGAGTTTTATGACCATAGCGGACCGATACTTCGTCTCTAGAATAAGGGACGATGTAAACATGAAGCTCTGGACCTGGGATATACCTCTCCTGTCTGCGAACCAAAACGTTTCGTCAGCTGGAGTGCACAACATGCTCGGATACAGTGGGGGTGTTCTGTTCGTGAAAAATGAGATTATTTGTAGTTTATTGAATCACCGTTGAATCAGAGTTCCAAACCTGACCAAGATCCTGGACGGCTTAGCTTCCACCCTTACGATGGTGGAAAGAGTTGGGGATTTCGTGCTCTAGACTTTACGGCTGTGTCGATGTTGCCTGTGACATCATCGTGTTGATCACCGAGGTCGCCCTTGAGGATGTCGTCAATGCCAACGTTGTCCAATCGTCGGGGCTGGCGGTGAATGTTGGGGAACGTAATTTTCAGATAAGATAAGATGGCCATTAAGACGATCTTCAATCTATTGGCGTCTCTTAAAGAATCACAGTCTTGTGGGTGTCGGAATGAGTTGTGTAAGGACGATTCCCGACGCTAGAGACATGAAATCGATGGTCGCGTAAAACGAGTTCATTGCTCGTCGTTGAGGGCGACGAGAACGACGATGCTGAGGCTGGTGACGCGACGGGCGATGATCAGCGCGACGCCCCATTATTGCTGGAATGCTTACGTAAAGCCCTATAATGTTGGGGTGCCCCAGATCCAGGATTTTCCTGCACTGAGACGCGAGGCAATCCATACTTAAAGGAGCCCTCGGTCATCGACGAAACGTGCTCTCCTCCCACAACGATGGCTGCGTACGACCATTCAAAAGTCGCCCATTTTGTCGGTAAGTTGCAATGATCTTGGGTTCTTGACGCGTACTAAAAGCTAGTTAGGCGGAAATGACTTGGAGAAAGCACCTGCTGGACCAGTCTACGATTTCGTGAAATCGCATGGGGGACATACTGTCATCACCAAGGTGCGCGATCACATCTCCATTCATCTAATGTGTGCTGAACCCCTCTCAGGTTCTCATCGCAAATAACGGCATTGCCGCCGTCAAAGAAATTCGGTCGATCCGACAATGGAGTTACGAGACCTTTGGAACCGAACGCGCCATCGAGTTCACCGTCATGGCCACGCCAGAAGATCTCAAGGTGAACGCGGAATACATTCGCATGGCCGATCGATACGTCGAGGTCCCAGGAGGGACGAACAACAACAACTACGCCAATGTCGAGCTCATCGTGGATGTCGCAGAGCGTGCTGGCGTGCATGCAGTCTGGGCGGGATGGGGACACGCATCAGAGAACCCCCGTTTGCCAGAGACGTTGGCCCAGAACAAGATTGTCTTCATCGGTCCCCCCGGTAGTGCGATGCGAAGCTTGGGTGACAAGATCTCCAGTACCATCGTTGCTCAGAGCGCAGAAGTGCCCACCATGGCTTGGTCCGGCACTGGCATCTCAGACACCATCTTGTCAGATCAGGGTTTCGTGACCGTCGCGGACGACGTCTACCAACAGGCTTGCGTCACCACTGTGGAGGACGGGTTGGACAGAGCGGCCAAGATCGGCTACCCTGTCATGATCAAGGCAAGCGAGGGTGGTGGAGGCAAGGGGATCCGAAAGGTTGAACGGCCCGACCAGTTCAAGAACGCGTTCCACGCAGTGTCGGGCGAGATTCCTGGTGAGCAGATGGTTGGGTTTTGCGGACTAGCATATTTACGTATGTTCTGCAGGTTCCCCCATCTTCATCATGAAGTTGGCGGGACAGGCTCGTCACCTTGAGGTGCAGCTACTCGCGGATCAGTATGGAAACGCCATCTCGTTGTTCGGTCGTGACTGCTCCGTGCAGCGTCGCCACCAGAAGATCATCGAAGAGGCCCCTGTCACCATCGCAAAGCAGGATACGTTCGAGGAGATGGAACGAGCAGCCGTGAGATTGGCTAAGCTCGTAGGGTACGTCAGTGCTGGAACAGTTGAATGTATGCGCTCCATTCTACAATTTTCGCGCATATAGCTGACCTTTTTGTGCATGTAGACCTGTACAGTCACGCAGAGGACACCTTCTACTTCCTTGAGCTCAACCCCCGTCTTCAGGTCGAGCATCCCACCACGGAGATGGTTTCTGGTGTCAACCTTCCCGCCGCCCAGCTTCAAGTCGCTATGGGCATTCCCCTTCATCGTATCCGCCACATTCGTACCTTGTACGGAGTAGCACCCAACGGTACATCTGAGATCGACTTCGATATGGTCGATCCCGACGCGTCTAAGCTCCAACGCAAGCCGCGTCCCAAGGGTCACGTTGTTGCCGTCCGTATCACCGCAGAGAACCCTGACGCTGGATTCAAACCGTCCTCAGGATCCCTGCAAGAACTCAACTTCCGCTCCAGCACCAATGTGTGGGGTTACTTCTCAGTCGGTAGCGCTGGTGGTCTTCACGAGTTCGCCGACTCTCAGTTCGGTCACATCTTTGCGTACGGCGAGGATCGTGGTGAAAGTCGGAAGAACATGGTCGTCGCATTGAAGGAACTCAGCATCCGTGGTGATTTCAGGACAACCGTCGAGTATCTTATCAAGTTGCTCGAGTTGCAGGCTTTCGAGGAGAACACCATCACCACTGGCTGGCTTGACTCCCTCATCAGCGACAAGCTCACGGCTGAGAGGCCTGATACCACCCTCGCCGTCATCTGCGGCGCCGTGACTAAGGCTCATCTCGCGGCTGAGGCATCTTGGGCTGAGTACAAGCGCATCCTTGACAAAGGCCAAGCCCCCTCCAAGGACGTTCTGAAGACTGTCTTCGGCATTGACTTCATCTACGACAACGTCCGTTACTCCTTCACTGCCACCCGTTCTTCCCTCATCCTTTGGACCCTTTACCTTAACGGAGGACGCACTGTTGTCGGTGCGCGTGCCCTCGCTGATGGTGGTCTCCTCGTTCTCTTGAACGGCAAGAGCCATACTATCTACTGGCGCGAGGAGGTCGGCGCCATGCGTCTCATGGTAGATGCTAAGACGTGCCTTATCGAGCAGGAGAACGACCCTACCCAGTTGAGGTCCCCCAGTCCCGGTAAACTCGTTAGGTTCCTCGTCGAGAGCGGTGACCACATCAACGCTGGCGAGCAATACGCCGAGATTGAGGTACGTTACCAACTTTGCACGGACTATGCACCAAACTTACACACTTCCTCAACAGGTCATGAAGATGTACATGCCTCTTGTTGCCTCCGAGGACGGCATTGTTCAGTTCGTCAAACACCAGGTGTCAGTCTGGAACCCGGCGACATCCTCGGTATCCTCACTCTTGATGATCCTGCTCGTGTCAAGCACGCCAAACCCTTCGAGGGCCTTCTCCCCTCCATGGGCTTGCCCAGCGAACCAGGCAACAGGCCCCACCAGCAGCTCAGCTACTACCTCGGCATCCTCAACGACATCCTCGACGGCTTCGACAACCAGGCCATCATGGTCCCCACTTGGAAGAGTCTTCTCTCCGTCTTGCACAACCCCGAATTGCCCTATACCCAGGCGGCATCTGTCCTGGCCACCCTTTCCGGTCGTATGCCTGCCAAGTTGGAGGAGGCTGTCAGGACTGCTATCGAGAACGCGAAGTCCAAGAGTGATAACGCTGAGTTCCCTGCGGCGCGTATTAAGAAGCTCCTCGACCACTACCTCGAGGACAATCTTCGTCCTCAGGAGCGTACCATGGTCCGAACGCAGCTCACGCCGATATTTGAGCTCGTTGAGAAGTACCAATTTGGTCTCAAGGCTCACGAGTTGGACACCATTGCCGCGCTACTTGCCCGCTACGAGGAGACGGAGAAGTTGTTCGGTGGAAGCATTGAGGCTCGGGTGTTGTCTTTGCGCGAGCAGAACAAGGAGAACCTCGACAAGGTTGCCTCGCTCGTTCTGAGTCACATCATGGCTCATCGCAAGGGACGACTTGTCCAGACCATCTTGGACCATGTGAAAGACAGCGGTCTGACCGTCTCTGATCCGGACAGCAAGTTGTACAAGGTTCTCCAAGGTCTCGCTACTCTTGAAGCAAGGTGCGTTCGATGGTATTACTTATTCTTGATCTGTCCTAACCCCATTTTTTAATAGATCCTCCACCCAAGTTTCGCTCAAGGCCCGCGAGGTTCTCATCTCTTGCCAGATGCCCTCGTATGAGGAACGTAAGGTCCAGATGGAAGGTATTTTAAAGACGTCTGTGGGTACCAACTTCTACGGCGAGCAAGGTTCTGGCATCAAGTAAGTGCGGTCACTTGTGAAATATCTGGTCTTCGCTTATCGGGATCCAGGTTCCCCTCCGCCGAGATACTTCGCGAGCTAGTTGATTCGAGATACACTGTATACGATGTCCTCCCTACTTTCTTCAACTTTACGGATCCTTGGATCACTCTCGGTGAGTTCTCGCACAATGCTGGCTATGTAACCAATCTTCTAAAATATTTGCCATCAGCCGCCATGGAGGTCTACGTTCGCCGTGCATACAAGGCGTACTCACTCCTGTCCGTCGACTACGAGGAAGGTGATGGTCAGGATGATGGTGATAGCCCTCACATCGTGACATGGCGCTTCAACCTTGGACAATCCCACTCACCTCCCTCTACGCCCACGCTTGGACGGTTGAAGTGAGTGCTGCTTCACCCTAATCCCTTTTCATTATTGACGTATCACTTTTTAGCGAACCTCCCCGTCGTCAAGCCTCCGTCAGCGACTTGACATACATGATTGACCGCCACCAAAAGCAACCCCTCCGTCATGGTGCCATCGCGTCTTTCCCCACTTTTGAGGCACTCGTGCGTGGCTTCGACAAAGTGGCGGATACTCTTCCCGCCTTCGACCCGGTCGAGTACTCCCAGCGTTATGGCGCGAACTCCCAGCCCCCCAATGTTCTCAACGTCGCCCTCCGCCTCTTTGACGAAAGTGAGGACATGTCCGACGATCAGTGGTACACAAAGATCGCCGACCTCGTCAACAGCCGCAAGTCTGTCCTCGACAAGCGTGGCGTTCGCCGTCTGTCCATCATGCTCTGCCGTCCCGGACAGTACCCCCAGTACCTCACGATGCGCGATATGGATGGGATCTGGAACGAGGAGCAAGCCATTCGTCACATTGAGCCCGCTCTCGCCTTCCAGCTCGAGCTTAGTCGCTTGTCCAACTACAACCTTACTCCCTGCTTCACGGAGAGCAAGCAGCTGCACATCTACCATGCCGTCGCGCGCGAGAACCAACTCGACAACAGGTTCTTCATCCGTGCACTCGTCCGTCCTGGTCGCCTCCGTGGTAGCATGAACACGGCTCAATATCTCATCTCCGAGACAGATCGCCTCGTCACCAACATCCTTGACTCGCTGGAGGTCGTCAGCTCCAAATACCGCAACGCCGACGTCAATCATATCTTCATCAACTTCATCTACAACCTCCCCGTCACCTATGAGGACGTCCTCGAAGCTATCTCAGGTTTCATTGAACGTCACGGAAAGCGTCTCTGGCGACTCCACGTCACTGGATCCGAAATCCGTATCGTCCTTGAAGACAACGAGGGCAACGTCACCCCTATTCGTTGTATCATCGAGAACGTGTCTGGCTTTATTGTCAACTACCACGGCTACCAGGAGATCACCACCGACAAGGGCACGACCATTCTCAAGTCCATTGGCGAGAAGGGCCCCCTCCACTTGCAGCCCGTCCATCAGGCCTACCCGACGAAGGAGTCCCTCCAGCCCAAGCGTTACCAAGCTCATCTCATTGGCACCACCTACGTCTACGACTTCCCCGAGCTCTTCGGCAAGGCGCTGAGCAATGTGTGGGCCAAGGCTCGTGCTCAGAGCCCCTCGTTGAGGCTCCCCAAGAAGGTCCTGGAGTCGAGGGAGTTGGTCTTGGACGAGAACGAGCAGCTGCAGGAGGTTGACCGTGTTCCGGGCAACAACACCTGCGGCATGGTTGGCTGGGTGTTCCTGCTCAGGACCCCTGAATACCCTGAAGGCCGTCGTGTGGTCGTCATCGCCAACGACATCACTTACAAGATCGGTTCGTTCGGCCCCGCCGAAGATCAGTACTTCTACCTCGCTTCTCAATATGCCCGCGAAGGCGGTATCCCCCGTATCTATCTCTCCGCCAACTCTGGTGCTCGTATCGGATTGGCTGAGGAGGTTATGAGCCTCTTCTCATGCGCCTGGAACGACCCGGAACGTCCTGAGAAGGGCGTTGATCATCTATACCTCACCCACGAGAACTGGCTCAAGCTCCAGGAGAAGGCCGCCAGCGCCGTCCGCACTGTCGAGGTCGAGGTTGACGGCGAGATCCGCCACAAGATAACGGACATCGTCGGTATGCAGGATGGTCTCGGTGTCGAGTGTCTCAAGGGATCTGGTCTCATCGCTGGTGAGACGTCTCGCGCATACGATGACATCTTCACTATCACCCTCGTCACCGCTCGTTCCGTCGGTATCGGTGCCTACCTTGTTCGTCTCGGAGAACGTGCCGTTCAGGTCGAAGGCCAACCCATCATCCTCACTGGCGCTCCGGCCTTGAACAAGGTTCTCGGCCGTGAGGTGTACACCTCTAACTTGCAGCTTGGTGGAACGCAGATCATGTACAAGAACGGTGTCTCCCACTTGACCGCTGGCAGCGACTTGGAAGGCGCTACTCACATCCTCCAATGGCTCTCCTATGTCCCCGAAGCCAAAGGTCTCCCCCTCCCCGTCCTCGAATCTTCCGATACCTGGGATCGCGACATTGGGTACAGCCCACCGAAGGGACCATACGACCCGAGGTGGTTCATCGAGGGCAAGCACGATGAGACGACGTCCGAGTGGCAGTCAGGCTTCTTCGACAAGGGCACTTTCCAGGAGACTCTCAGCGGATGGGCGCAAACCGTCGTCGTTGGACGCGCTCGCCTCGGTGGTATCCCCATAGGTGTCATCGCTGTCGAGACTCGCACTATTGAGCGTGTCGTTCCCGCTGATCCCGCCAACCCCACATCGTTCGAGCAGCGTATCATGGAGGCCGGCCAAGTGTGGTACCCCAACTCCGCGTACAAGACTGCCCAAGCCATCTTCGACTTCAACCGCGAGGGACTGCCTCTGATCATCTTCGCCAACTGGCGCGGTTTCTCCGGAGGTCAGCAAGACATGTACGACGAG
Organism: Cristinia sonorae; assembly: GCA_021029105.1. Classification (NCBI taxonomy): domain Eukaryota; kingdom Fungi; phylum Basidiomycota; class Agaricomycetes; order Agaricales; family Stephanosporaceae; genus Cristinia; species Cristinia sonorae. The sequence goes on along the minus strand of JAEVFJ010000006.1, from coordinate 293,770 downwards.
ATCCTCAAGCAAGGCTCCAAGATTGTCGACGGCCTTTCGAGCTACAAGCAACCCGTCTTCGTCTACATCGTTCCCAACGGTGAACTCCGTGGTGGTGCCTGGGTGGTGCTCGATCCCTCCATCAACTCTCAGCAGATGGAGATGTACGCCGATGTCGAAGCGCGTGCCGGTGTGTTGGAGCCGGAGGGTATCGTCGAGATCAAGATGCGTCGTGACAAGATCTTGAAGTTGATGGAGCGTCTGGACTCTTCGTATGCTTCCCTCAAGAAGGCGAGCACCGATGCGTCATCCACCCCTGAGCAGCGCACCGCCGCCACCGAGCAGTTGGAGAGGCGCGAGCAGCTGTTGCAGCCAACCTTCAAGCAGATCGCATTGCTGTATGCTGATCTTCATGAGTGAGTTTTGCTCTCTTGGCTTGTTCATTCCAGGAACTAACTGCTCCTTACAGCCGCACGGGTCGTATGGAGGCTAAGGGATGTGCGACTCCCATGGTCTGGAAGGATGCTAGGCGTCGGTTCTACTGGGCTGTTCGGGCGAAGGTTGCCTGGTCGTCTGCCATGGCCGAGCTCGTCGAAGCTAGCCCTGAATCTACTGTTGAGTACCGCGAGCAGCTCCTTCAAAGTCTCACGCAAGTGGATTCGACGACGGACCGCCGAGAAGCGGCTGAGGCTCTTGAAAAGCTGGACCTAACTGCCACCGTCGCGCAGCTCAAGGCCGACCACCTCATGCGCAGCATGTTGGCTCTCGCCGACGAGGACCGCAAGGCCACTCTCAACGGCCTGATTCGCCTCGTAGATAATCTGTCGGACGAAGAGAAGTCAGCGCTAGTGTCTGCACTCCAAAACTCGAATCGCTCTCCAGGTATGTCATGTCATGCTGAAGTTGTGACTATTGTACTGATCGTAATGGAACAGGCCCTCCCTCTTACACCAACGCATCATGAGCATAGGTTTTTCTTGATACTTCTTTCGCACCATAATTCACTGTACCATCATAATGTTGTTGTCATTCTCATTGTCCGGATTCGCTTAGAAAATTGCTCGATACGACTTTCACTACTTGCATCTGCCATTACCTTATACATATCATAGACCCATTGTCAATCACATCGTCCTCCATAATAGTGACCTGGAAGGTACTCGTCCGCGGCGCCGAGTCAGGTCGCAAGCCCGATCGAGTTGGTGAGTGCGCCTACAACGTTCAACAACTCCCAGATTACCTTCTTGATCCTGACCACATCACACTCTACCAACATGCCCAGGGCGTACCACATTCGCATCCACAGGAGGCTTCGTGCGGCATTGGTTGGGCAGCGCCGTCTCTCCTATCATACGCCTTGTCATCGATGTACGACGTGGCATTGCTACTGTCAGTAGTTCATTTTAGGATAACGACACCCTCGGTATGGTTTTCTCCACTTTTCCTTTCAGGAACGCGGCAACTCACATGCGCTGCGATGTGCAGGTGGTCACACGATCTTGGCACCTGTTCGCAGACGAATCAGGAGAGCGATCTGCGTGAACATTCAAGCCAACTCGGTTGCAATGCTCCCGAGGTCGCAGCGCCAATTCTGGATTGTCAGGCTGGAATTGAGCGACCCCATCACATGAGGCCTCATTGTGAGTATAGTGTACTCATTGCAGATAGCTCTCAGCCAAATTCGCCTTGATGTGGATCGCTACTTGAGAGCTCTTGAGAGTTGCACTGCCGAGTCTGCGAGAGCAGAATGCGCGATTTTATCAGCGAGCCAATTTCATTGGCTGTGTTGTGGGCGCTCAAGGGCATATCGGTGTGTTCTGCATCATGATGGCCTGAATTTTGTGCTGGAGCAATCTGACCCCGATTCACCAGGCGACCGAGGGCGAGGTCTTGGTTGCATTGATTTCGCGTATCTTGGCCTGCGTTGCTCTTGGGATGGTGCGGCTGCTTTTTGTACTCCCGTGTTGGGCGGCCACCCAAGTATCCTCCGACAGTTCGAGACATGGACCACATGCGCGCACCATCGACCTATTCATCTGCGAGGTACAAAGGTTCTTGGAGAAACCAATCCATTCCAGGTATGTGGATGTTTTTCAGTCTCGGCAGTAAAAACATCAGACTGCCCATCTGTCAATGTTCGTTATCTTCCCACCTCTTATCTCGCCACCAACAGACCACAAGGAACCATACGCCAAGGCACAATAATGTACTTGCCTCAAATACCAGGTGGATGTACCCGCACACTCCTTCCGCTTCTCCTCCCTCTCCAATTCTCTCTTACAAAGGGCCTCTATAAGTCCAGCACCAAGGCGGAATAACTCTTCCGTCTTCTGGCAGCCCACCCGCGTCTTTTACTTCCTGATTTACGCAAATCATGTCGAAGGTTGACGAGAAGAACGATTCACTGGAGGAGAAGGGTGGTGTCAGCGAATACGTCGTTGCGGAGGACAAGCACCAGTTCGATGCCTCCGAACGAGATGGTGTCAAGCGTCAGCTCAAGGAGCGACACGTCCAGATGATTGCCGTAAGTTAATAAGTTCACTGTGCACATCCCAACGGCGTCGCTGATTTTTTATCTCTTGCACAGATTGCTGGTACCATCGGTACTGGTCTTTTCTTGGGTTCCGGCAATGCTCTCAGAGGTGCAGGTCCTCTTGGTGCTCTTCTTGCATACATGCTTGTCGGCACTGTCGCCTATGCCTCCCTTTGCGCCATCGGTGAAATGACATCTCATGCCCCCATTTCCGGTACTTTCCCTCATTTTGCTGCCCGATGGGTGGACCCCGCATTCGGATTCGCGATGGGGTTCGTGATTTCCATCATAGGACCAAGCGTGTCTTGTACTGATATCATCATGAATACAGATGGAACTACTTCTATACAAACGCTATCACCGTACCCGTCGAGGTTACAGCCGCGACCATCCTTATCACCTTCTGGGATCAGAACGTACGTCGGGTTCCGTTGACGGCTCGTGCAGCACGTATTTACTATTTGCTCCGGTCATTAGCTCAACCACCAATACGGGTACACGGCACTTATTTGCGTGCTTGTCTGTTTGATCAATATCTTTGGTGTTCGTTACTTTGGAGAGTCCGAGTTCTTCTTCTCCATCTGCAAGCGTATGTCTCTCCCCTTTCCCTGAACTCGCGTCTTTTCACAACTCACGTATGCCCAGTCTTGCTCATCACCGGTTTGATCATTGTTGGTCTTGTCGTCGATCTTGGAGGAGGACCCGATCATGATCGCCGTGGCTTCCGTGTGAGTCCCTACCACTAATCCCGCCCAAATGTCCTATTGACGAGAATCAAAACATAGTACTGGAAGAACCCCGGTGCTGTTGCCCGTGCTGGCCTCGCTGAGAACATTGGTACCGATCGCTTCCTCGCGATCTTGTCGGTGCTCGTTCAAGCTGCATTCTCGTTCCAGGGCATGGAGCTTGTCGCCATGTGTGTATTTCAGTGTGAAGATTGTCTGCCCTGTGACTAACTTCGCTCCATATCTCAGTGCAGCCTCCGAGACACGCAGCCCTCGTCGCAACATCACTAAGGCTGTTCGTAGGGTGTTCTACCGTATCTTCTTCTTCTACGTGAGTATTCAATCCCTAATTCCCTATCATTTCCTCGGCGATCTCATGCACCAAATCGTAGATCTGCGGTATCCTCGTTACTGGTATGGTCATCCCCTACACCGACGAACGTCTCTTGGATGCCAGTGGTACTGCTGCCCAATCCCCCTACGTCATTGTCATGACAAGTGCAGGTATCAAGGTTCTCCCTCACATCGTCAACACTGGTATCCTGTTCTCCGCGTTCTCGGCCGGAAACTCGTTCCTCTTCGCCTCTTCCCGTGTGCTGTACGGTCTGGCTTTGCGTGGCCAGGCTCCCAAGCAACTCGCCTGGTGCACAAAGAAGGGTCTCCCCCTCGCTGCCGTGCTGACCACCAGCGCGTTCGCGTTCCTGTCTTTCATGAACGTCTCCGAGGGTGCCCAGCAAGTCTTTGCTTGGTTCGTCAACCTTAGTACCATTGGAGGATTCTTCGGCTGGTGGGGTATCAACATTACCTACCTTCAGTTCTGTACGTCGTGCGATTACCGTTGACTGAAACCTCTCTTTCTGAACCTCATCTTTTGCTCAGACCGTGGATTCAAGGCTCAGGGCCTCAACCGCAAAGCCCTCCACTACAACAGCTCCCTTCAGCCATGGCTCTCGATCTGGGGTGTCTTCTGGACCACGCTCTTCATCCTCATCAACGGCTTCGCAGTCTTCTTCGACTTCAACGCCTCAGATTTCCTGGTCTCCTGTGAGTACTGAGTTAAATTAAGTAGATGCGCTGTTGCTTATGGCTCTTCTTGTGCAGACCTCAACATCCCGTTGTTCTTCGGATTGTACTTCGGCTGGAAGATTTTCAAGCGCACCAAGATCTGGAAGCCTGAGGAGATGGACTTCCACACTGTACGTATCTTCCCGTTACTCGCATCAGAGTATGAGCTCAGACCAGTTTTCTCTTCGTATATAGGGTATTCCCACTGTTGAGGAGACAGAAGAGCCAGAGGTTTTACCAACTACTGTCGGTGGAAAGGTTTGGCATGCTCTTTTCTAGAAACCTTGTGTTGTCATGTTAGGGGATATCTCATGTCCCTCTGTGATGTCTATATAATGTACTCCCCGTCATTGGGTGGTGTAATTTAAGTTTTCTCAATTCTATTTTGGATGGAATGTTGATGTTATGACCACAAACCCAACTGCAAACCAAGTTTCGGCCCGGGCGTACAGTAAAGACAAACAAGTGCAAACATTGTCGTCGTTTTCGGACGAGAGCAGTCCGACTCATAGTCATTATTCTCTTGGTTCCACTCAATATGCCTCATAAACGAGCAAAGCGTTCTGCAAGGGAACAGCAAAAGAAGCAGAGGTGTGTATCTTCATTTTATATATTCAACTTCTTCTCTGAATAGTTTTCGCAAGTGGATCAGATATTGCCCCGACCTCGACAGCAATCAGCAAGGAACCTATACCTAAAAGCGTTGCGCGTGTCTTGAACGCTGTCAAAGTACAAGACGAATGGAGGTCTAAGAAACGGAAGTTGGACACTCCTGGTGGCGATGGTACTCTCTCTAAAAAGCGGAAGATGGTGGAAAGTATGGAGGATATGAAGATACAACCGGGAGAGTCGCTGGGACATTTTAACAGGTACGTGATGCATGAGTCAAGCTCGTTGGAGGTACTCATGATATCTCTAAAATTGGAAGACGAGTCGAGCAGTCTCTACGGGGCACTGTCAGGACCGCGATGCAGACCTCAGCTGCTCATGTCCGGAAAGCCAAGAAAGACGAAGAAGCCGAAAAGGCAGGCTCCAAGCAAACGAAACCGACCAAAATTATACCAGAAAGTCCAGAGGACGATGCTCCATCGCATAACAAGCTCCTGGACAAACAGCGCGAGGAAAGACAACGTCCTACAGAATTCACGTCTACGAAAACCTCTGCGCCGAAGAGGCTCAATGATATCGTTCAAGCGCCTCCGGAGTTGAAGAAGTTACCTCGTGGTGCGAAGGCGAAAAGTTCTGCAGCATCGAAGGATGGTGGTGGGAGACAGGGAAAGAGCCTCAAGGATGGATTGTTGTCGATGGCCCAGAAGGCGATGATGGAAGAGGAGAGGGAGAGGGCGGTGAGGTTGTACCGAGAGATGAAGAAGAAGAATGCCGCGGCGTGATCTTGCCTGGGTTGGTGAGTCGACCAGGACTATGTTCACAAAATGTATGGATCTCAAACATGTTTTTAGGTTGTCTAAGCATTTCATGTCACTATTCTAGCATGATCACTGCGGTAGCCAGCCACATTCTAATCCAGACCGATGAAACGCGGTTGGCTATTCCATCCCAGCCCACATTCCTCTACGCACAAGACAGCTCGTCCTTGGTTCCTTCCCCGGTGTTGACGCAAGTGTGACCAACTCACCATGCACTCCTCGTTTCTATTCCTTACACTCCTTTGCCACCTCGTCCTCTCGACTCCTGTGGATTCTCATGGCTCCGACTTTACTATAGCTCTCACTAAACGGGATACGCCCTCATCTGAGGACGGTCCTTTCCCTCTCATGCGAGATCAGGTTGAATCTGTCGTTTCGTGAGTCTGATTATGCTGATGAGCGACTTTTCAGCGGAGCTAATTACACACCTCACAGTAAATTTGCCAACGGATTTCAAGCCTACTATCGGAATACTGGATCCGTTCATCCGTTGGACGCCATGAAGTATGAGGACTTCAAACCTATGAAACGCGGTTCCAGCTCCGTATGGCTATCCCAGGACCCTCGGAAGACACTTTGGCAGGGCATTGTATCTGTCGGATCTCCCCCGTCCCAATTCACAGTCGACTTCGACACTGGCAGCAGCGATATGTACCTTCCCGGTGACCGTTGCGTGACAGGAGCTTGTCATGGCCACAGACTGTACAAACCCAGTGCCAGTGTTACATCTAAGGACAACAACCACACATTCAATTTGTCGTATGGTGACCAGACTGCTGTATCTGGAGAAACCTATCTGGACGTGGTTTCAATTGGGCAACTTGTGGTGAGTAACCGATACTATTTGAGTTGCTGATCGTTGTTCTTAACATATCCCATATCTCATGTTAGGTTCACGATCAGGTTTTTGGGGCAGCTTCCTCGTACTCCGAAGATGACCGCGTGGAGATATTCAACCCGGACGGATTGGTCGGCTTTGCATTCCAATCGTTATCAGAGTTTCAAGCACCAACTCTCGTTCAGAACCTATATGCCCAAGGCCGTATATCTGCGCCCATTTTTGGATTTGAATTCAATCGCGGCCAGGGACTGCTTCATATCGGTGCGTCTCGTGCGAAGAGGCCACTTACTTACACGCAAGTCACGGAGCAGGTCCGTAAATATATTGAATGCTATGTTTGTCTTCCATCCTAATGCTGCTATTTGATGTAGGGATTCTGGCAAGTCGCTATTGAGGCCGTATCTGTCTCCTCCATCACCATAGTTCAATCACAGGCCGCTGTGATCGACACCGGGACGACTGTCATCATCGCCCCAACCTCGTCCGCAGACCAAGTATATGCTGCCATCCCCTCCTCCAGGAAGCTCGGAAACGGGTTCTATGCGATTCCCTGTTCATCCCTACCGACGATTAGCCTCACCTTCAGTGGCAAGCCCTTCAAGGTATCTCCAGCGCTGCTCAATCTGGGCCCGCTGAGTGTTGAGGGAACGGCGAACAGTGAAGGGGGAGTACCTGAATGTTTTGGCGGCATTGTCGGGTCAGACGACGTGCAGTTTTGGGTTGTGGGGGATCTCTTCTTACAGGGTGTATACACAGAGTTTGACTTCGGTAAAAACAGAGTCGGATTCGCATAGTTTACCGTGCAGAAATTATTGTTTCGAGTTCGTGCACCACTGTGATACTGCATCGTGAGTAGAGGAACTTGCTCATACTTCTCAAGAGGAGGCAACTGCATGAAATCGCAATTTAGGTGGACTCCAAACCGCTCAACGGCAAGAAACACCAGCGTGTTCTCGGTCACACTACAGAGATTTCGGGAAAGGGGCAACAACAGGTAAGTGTGACCACCCCCATGCAAATAATTTCCTGGAAGCTGATTATCGTAGACCCGCAGGGACGCCGTCTTCCACTTCGTTTACAGCTCGACCACTCCTATAAATGGTGTTTCAGTTATGAGGACAGGAAATCGATGCTGGGGTGGCTGGTCGTGTTTCGCGTCGGCCAGTCAATCGACGAGGCTGAGTGCATTTTTATTCATGCATTCATGTTCTTACTATCTCCTGGCGTGCCATTGCAGCGATTTTTTTGAAATGAAGGGACAGTTCTCTGACGTGAATCCGCCTGCATCCCAACCATCACTTGAAGGCGCCATTAAGCTTCCAGACGGGGTACAAAAGCAATCTGAATACGTACCTCCTTCATGTCCTCTCTCCATTTCGGCCAGTATTCCCTTCCCATCCTGATGCATGACTCAGATGCCATCGCAGGAAGCTCGAATCTTCCAGTAGGAAACTTATCCACGAAAGCGAAAGTTGCGACATGCTTTTGCAACCCAACAAAGCCCGTCTCGTCATCATCACCCCGAACCCTAGCCAAAGAGGCGTACATACGTGCCTCAGCAGATGTCCCGGTGGTGCTGCGTAAGAGCAGCTGAGGAAACGGTTGACCAGTCATGATGTGCCGCCTGGATGCGAAGTCACAGAGATTGCGACGGGCATTCATGAGCGTGTCCGTCTCGGCTGCAACCCACAGAGATATCAAGTAAGGACAAGGGGTCACGCTTGCAGCGATGACAATCGCGGGGTCTACTTTGAAGTCACTGGGTGGTGCAAGTGCAGTGACGACATCCAGGAATAATGAGTTCTGGAGGACCAATTTCTCCAGCCTCGCCAATCCTGCGAATGCAGGACGCCAAATATCCGTGTTGGGGTCCCACGCCAACCATACTCGAAGCTGTTCAGTGTCCGGTCCGTCAATCCAAATTTCTGTGAGGTTTTTGAAGGTATGGAGACGACGGATGGAGGCTTCTATCGCCTGCAACCGATGTGACGTTGTGTATATGGCCGATGATGCGTAGCACGCATGAGTGTAGAAAGCGCCAGCAGGTCCGACTCCAATGAGACGATCAAGGACGGAGTCATCCCGCACGTTTTCGGTGGGGACGATGAAGTCCATTTCAATGGATGTGATGTCGTCTAGTAGCAGGTGGAGAGTCGGGGTGATCTCTTTCGGCAAGATATTATCAACTACACAGATACGCCCGCTATATCGAGATGGGGAGACTGAGAGACATACAGAATGGGGTAGGACCAAGTTGGACATCAGGCGGTGAATTTGATGCGGGGTCGCCTCGTCAACTCGCATTTTCCTCAGATTGAGAACCTCGACCTTATCACCGATCTCCTCCATATTCTCTGGGATCCATGGGTCGGGTAGGCTAAGGAAAAGCACTTGCAGACCAGGACTGCCTCTCAGCAACTCCAATAGTTCTCGATACTCGTGGATCGTTTGAATGAATCCATCCACACACCTCCCTCGGAGGAAGAGGTGAGTTAATTGGGAGAAGATATTGTTAGTCCAGGATGTGATGTTCTCCAAAGCCATGTGGCGAAGGCAGGGCATCTCGTTATTGAAAAGGGCGGGAACGTCGATGCCAATATCTTCTTCTTCTTCCAGGCCGTATGAGCTGTACGTTATATCCAGACACTACAATGAGAGGGCCGGCGCTGCTACATTTCGCAGTGCAAGAGAGCCCAGTGATCCATCGAGCCCACCATCCACGAAGTCTTGGATGTAGCATTGGACCCGAAGTTCCTGCAGACCTGCAATTGCGTCCAAGGGTATGATGGAGAGTGGCGTGACTCTGACTTGGTTGGTGTCTAGGCTGATGTGTATTCGTGGTGGGACGGTTCCCGCACGGGCGATGGAAAAGTTGAGTACTTTTGACGGATTGACAGAGCCATCGACAACAATAGTGCTCCAGAGAGATGTGTCTGACATTGCACATCTCCAATATCGACAGACATGGAGAAGGGAGATCCAGTCATAGAACGTCCGCCATGCCCCCGGCTTAGCTTCACGGTGAAAGTTGTTGATATACTCTGGAAAGAAATCGCAGATAAGAGCGTGCTTATGTATGAAGCCAAAAATGTGGATGAGTGTTTCCGGAGGGAGTCGGTTGATTGGAGAAGTCGCGATCGATGTCGACGACATGGCCCCGTCTTCAGTATGCTCTGAAGGTTTTTCAAAAAGGTTAGCAGCGTGAGTTCCACAGTAATTAAGAAAACGGTTAACCTAAAGCTTGACTGCTCCTCGTTCAGAATCTGCAAGAGCAGCTTTGTAAGAGCTGATACTCATAGACGATGGTGGTAAAAGCACGACTCTCAGCGCTTGCGAATTATCTGGTATTTATTGAAGTCTTGTGGTAATACAACTAGCATTCGAACAGGCATATACTCGACTAGTGTAAGACCCACCTGGGGGATTGAAAAACTTGAAGAAAGGGGATTGTGGAGAAAACGACCTTGTCGTGACCTCATGATGCTACGAGGTGGCTTCTGCCAATGGACGTCTCGAGATGCCACCGAAGAGATGAGGTACTAGCCCGGGAGAGGTCACCTCATCTCACGGCAACACTACCTTGAAGCATTGGCCATAACGTGGAAAACGCTAAAGAACTTACATCCATGCACCGCAAGGAGCCCCTTGACTCGACCCCAAGGTTGGTATGCAAAATACAGTGGCTCCTTAGGTTGCTCGTAGTAGTATCTACCAATCGAAGCTGCCGTCTTCAAGCTCGTCTCCTTGAAGTAAGTCGTACTGCGTCGCATTCGCTTGCAACAATATATCCTTGAGCGTCATGCTGTTCCCCTCGTAGACGTTCTCCTCGTCCCCCACTCCTTCGTCAGCCTCGTCAGCCTCCAACATCTGCCCCAAGCTCTTCCTCGGTAGCTCCACCGCCATAGCCCTCTCATGAGTTTCAATGTCAAACGATGGGCGCATGTACTTCTTCCCAGGACTACCGAGAATCGACCTTGGAGTCAGCAGTTGGCCCTTTGTGATTTTGTTACGCTTCGCTGGTGTTGTAGGGGAGTGTGGTCGCAGAAGCCGGGATGCGCCAGGATCAGAAACCTCAACGTCTGAGGTCGAAGAGTCAAGGAAGGAGTCGGCAATCTGTACGGTATGATTGTAATCTAGAATGGCCGCTACGTCGTAGAATTCGCAAAACGCTCACCTTCTCTACCTCATACTTCTCAAAAGCAAGAGATTTTCTCCGAGAAAAGGCAGACGACCTCCGTGCCCGCCCCGCCATCAGGACGTTCGACTTCCGAGGACTTGCACGGGACTGACGTCTGGCAGCGTTTGTCACAGCGAACTTCACATGAGCGGCGTTGCTTGGTTTCGCTATGATATTAGGTTGCGGGAGGCGAAGGCGTGTTGCTGCAGCAATGGCGGGAGAGGGTTCCGCTGCGGGTTCCGGTTCAGATTCTGGTTCGGATGATGAAGGCGGTTCAGGAATGGCTGGCCAAGATGCTTTGAGGGTTTCTCTAATTCGAGTGGCGCGTGATTGAACCGCAGATTCGTGGTCTGGTGGGAGAGGCTTTATGAAAAAGTCAGATAGAACGGAGGTCGGGGGTTCTGCATCTGGGACAAAAATTGCTCCAGAGATCGGTACATGTCTGAGTTGAAGGTCCACCGGTCCTGCTGACTGGGAGCGAGACCTCTTGCTCTGAAGTCTGACTGAGAGGTCTTCCTGGACTTTCCGGGCTTTATCCAGTGCTGTTCGAAGCACCGCCTGTCTGTTCGCTTCCGCTGACAGCTTTTCCGTCACCAGTTGCAAAGTGACACCCAAATTGTCCACGCTGGCACTTTCTGTGCACTCGCGTGTAGCAGAAATTACATGAGTCGAGGGAACTGTGCGGAGAGCTTGAAGATGGGAGGGAAAATGGGCGGCTGCGACAGGAAGGGGATGGATTCGAGAAGTTGTAGGGCTCTGGTGATCTTAGTGAGGCCATTCAGGATCGGTGGTAAGATTGAACCCACCTGCACTAGCGCAGGTTCAGAACATAACTCTGCATCATTAACTAGATTGTGACCGAGATAGCCATCGCTGCGGAGACCTGCTAGATAGACGAGGAAATGGAGTTCTTTGTGGCCACCTTCTCCCTTCCAGTATGCTTGAAGCAAATCGATCAAAGCCGATTCACTTAAGGTCACGAGTCTGTCTGTCGAGAGTGCAGAATATCTGGAATTCATAGCTTTACTGGGATCCAGGAGACGTTCCTGCTGCGTCGCGTACATCAGCTGATATATTACAGTACATGAAGCTGCGCTCACTCTGAGTCTCTTCAACTCTGATGCCCGCCGGCGCTGAACACAGTACATGAAGCTGCGCTCACTCTGAGTCTCTTCAACTCTGATGCCCGCCGGCGCTGAACTGATATTGTAGTATCCCACACCTGTTTGGCAGCTTGAAACTTGACCAAAGCGTCGTGGTAACGGCTGGTAACGACGTGCTGTCAAGGAGAGCTGGTATATCAGTGGGATCAAGGCAACCGGAAAGAGATTATGTACCTGCTCCATATTACTGCGAGACTCGTCACTACGACGAGAAGGTGTCGAGCTGAGAAGTGCATGCGTTGACAAGGCAAGTAACAGTCGTTCAAACCTAGTATCGTTATGCAACCACTGTCAGTCACTTGATCAAGGAAACGTTGGAGGTGTGTTGACACTGGCCTGTCTCCGGAGCATTCTTCAAGCAAAGATTTCCGCACGACGACGTCACGCCACCACCAGGCAACTGGCATTGGTGCTTTACCATTCTGAAGCCCCGCCGAAGTCCCGCCGTCGATTTCGCTAGGTCGCAGTGCTTCATTCCTCAGACTCTCAAGATACTTTGTAAGAGATGCACGGTATGCGAGAATGTCCGAGGGCTGTGAACACGGATACGTCGGCAGGATCTATGTGGAGGCTCAGTGGCCGGGGCTGGATGATAGAAAAGACAATTAACACCTTCTTTACTTGTGATTTTTGACCTTCGATCTTGGTCACAAGGAAATAGGATATGTCCTCGAGAGCTTTCGATCGTTCACCGATACCATGCTTCTGTGCATTGAATAAGTTCTCGTCGTAGTTCGCTGCGTTCTTCAACTGGAAGTTCAAGAGGTGCAGGTGAATCAGAATGGCCAATGAGGCCGGAATGGCCGCAGACATCGAAATTACTATGGCCTATAGAATAGTCAGCGTCGGGCTCTTGATCCTGGATTTTACAGTTACACCCACTCTCGACACGGTCCGCGTAAAAAAGGATGAGCCTCACAGTTGGCGGGCGTAGAGAAGGAGGCTCAGGAAATGGCCGGATTTCCGAACAATTCGGAGATGGAAATTTGTTGACCGTATGTCCCGAATCAGGAAGTTTGTGAACACCCATTCCTTCGACTCCTCCGGCTTTTGGAAGTAAAATAATGTCAGTCAATCGCAGTGGTACTTGCTTACGGAGAACTGTGAAGTTCCAACGACAAGATCTGCGCAGGTATGCCTTGATTCATCAAAGTATGTCATCCACCCAAGCCCGCTCTGCTAGGCACCGCATCAGGTCAGGGTGCTTACGCCCTTGTGCTGAAGTACAGTAATTTACCGAGATCGCACTCTGCTTTGTCGTGGTGCACTCGCGGCGAGCCCTTGACAGTATATAAGAGGGCTAGGGCCACCACCAGTCGCGACAGACCAACTACCTCCACCTTCAATTCCTTCCTTCCCCCTTCTCCCGATGGCCAAAAAGTCTGACGACCGCAAAGACGTAGTCATCCTCGGCGGGGGTGGCTACGGAATCACTCTGGCCGGAGACCTGACTAAGAAACTCGATTCCTCCAAATACAATCTTACTCTCGTTAGTGCGCGGCCGTACTACATCCATCTCGTCGCTGCCATCCGGTTCACCGTCACCGATGAAGGCAAACTCGAGGACCGTGCATTTATTCCTTTAGATAAGCTGTTTGCCAGTGGAAACGGTACCGTCGTGCAAGGTAAAGTGACCGCTATCGAGGAGGTGGGCGAGGGAAAGGGTGGCGAACTTCTGTTGGAGACCGGGGAGAAGATTCACTACGATACACTCATTCTTGCCACCGGTTCCAATTGGCCAGGCCCCGTTGGCTTTCCCGATAGTGACAACGATATAAGGTCATTCCTTGACTCTGCGAGGAGCAAATACGCTGCCGCAAAGGAGATTGTTTTCATAGGAGGTGGTGCACTTGGGATCGGTAAGTAGAACCCACAAATTGCTATGTAATCCTTTCCTCAACGTTCTCCTTCTCTCAGAAACTGCCGGAGAAGTCAGGGACAGTTTCCCAGTGAGCAATATACAATTCTATCTCATCCTGTTTGAAGTAATGACACCTGCTATCTTGTAGGACAAGAAGGTTACCATTGTTCATGGCGACGATCAACTGTTGAACAATACCTACCCCGCGAAATTCCGTAAGACCATAACGCAGAAGGTTCTTGCACGCGGCGTCCATCTTGTTCTCAACGATTATATCGACAACATCCCCGCAGAGGGAACAGTCGGCCTCACGACGCGTAACGGGCATAGTATCCCAGGTGCAGACCTCGTCGTATGTATCTGACTCTTCCCTACAAGCACGTCATTTTCGATGACTAATTTTGCATGCACAGATACCAACCTTCGGTCCACGACCGAACACCTCCATCATCTCGTCTCTTGGCTCTGACGTGCTCACTGAGCGGGGTCACGTCAAGGTGAACCCGACGCTCGAAGTAACGGGTCATCCAGGGATCTTCGCAATGGGCGACATCATCGAGTGGAAAGAGCAGAAGCAACTAGGCAAGGCCCCTGGTCATGTCGGTGTTGTCAGCGCGAACGTCCTCAGCTACTTGGCTGGTAAGCCGTTGGCAAAGGTGTACAAGTCTCCGCCAGAGATGATCGTGATCCCTATCGGCCGAGTGAGTTTTCACTATTCTGTGCAGCTGAATATCCTTTTTTTGACCATAACGATACGTTGTTTTGTGATTTTTAGAACGGAGGAGGGTCATATCTGGACATTCTGTGGGGTATTCAACTTGGTGATTGGATCACAAGTTTCGCCAAGGGTCAAGGTCTCTTCATTTCGATGTACAGGAAGATGTTGGGCTACACGGATTGAAAGCACTGGTGTCATCTCACGAAGATATCGTCTCATGGGTTCATTTGACTGCGAGTTTTCTGTTCTGCCCTTACTGTACGTATACCTAATCTAATACTCGCTAACTCACGGCCACAGCACCACTGGACGAAGTGCCGGGTGGAATGAAGTAATTTCCTCCGGGTTTGTGAAGACGGGCTCTGACAGTTGGTTTGAGTGAAATGTGTACAGGTAGTATGCTACAGGGAAAAAGAAACAGGCGTCCATGAAAAACGAAAGCAATGATCCAAACAAACACTTCGAAGAGAGGCGACAAATTCTACGAGCCAATGCGAGTAACATTCCCTTGTGTTGTCGTATCAGAGGTGCTCCCACCCGCAGCGTCCCGCTTCACGTCACTGGCCCACTTGAAATAGTTACAGCGATACTGGTGGTCCACCTCGTTTCGCAGACGTTCACCTTTACCCTTGTCGTACCCTGGACCAACCGGTCTTTCATAACACCAACCGTCATATGAGGAGATGATGAAGTCATTGAGAGAAGATGGACGCACCTCGAACAAACATAGAACGTCCGCCCCTTATTAGGACCAGCCTTGTTCACCGTGTGCTTCTTCGTCGGTTCGTTGTGCACCGTACATTTCGGTGGTTGAAGAGGGGTGAAAAGCGATGACCATGCGGCTTTGCTTTGTGAAGATGAGGGTTGCGAAGACGGTGATGCGGTAGAGGGATCATCGTAATCCGCAGTGGTCGACGACTCAAGTGCGAGGCGGTGGTCTTCGTCTAGTTGACTAGGAGCAGGACTATCGTCATCTACGACTGCGTCGACATCGATAACCTCGGTAAAGGAAGATGAAGTGGACGCTGCTTGGGCAGAAGGGGAAACCTTGGGCTTGGAGAAGAACGAGGCTAGCGATGCTTGCCCTGCAGCAGGTTTCTTGGGCTTCTTTGAAGAGGATGAAGGTAAAGCTGAGCTCGCTGACTTCCGTTTCTTCGTGTTGGGTATTATCCGTGATTGAGAAGATCGGATAGGAGGCTTTGATTCGTGAGCAGGAGACTCAGAGGTGGAAATCGCGGCTTGCGAAGGATCTGGCGGAGAATTTTCAGAAGGCGAAGCCGAAAGAGTAGTGACATTGTTCTGGATAACACTGGTAGAGGTTCTCCCTGTGGCACCCTTGGTGAAGAACGTCGACAACAGTGTCTGCTTCCCAGAGAATTCCTCCCAGTATTTGGCAGCAACCCGAGGCGGCTCTCGTTTTGTCGCATTTGAGCCCTGTAGTTGCATAGCCTCATGCAAGGTGAGTCTCTCACCCGACTCGAGGACAATCTCGTCATGAAGGTCAATGTAGATGGGACAGTGATCTGAACCTTTCAGAGCAGGTTGGATGTCACCGTGTTTGATCCACCGCAAGAGCCCTTTGGTAACGAGGATGTAGTCCACTCTAGTACCGTAGTTGGTTTCCCTGGCCGATATCTTCGTATTCCAACCTGCGAACGGAATATATAACGATGAACTAAACAGTTACCCAAATGTCTCGAAATACCCACGCACAGGTGTATAGACCTTTCCGCTCAGGCCAGTACGAACGAACAACGTCGACCATAGGACCCAAAGGATCTAGCCACTTGTGGAACCATGCTCGTGCGGGATGTTCCCAAAACGTTTTCGCGTTGCTGGGCAAATGGCCGTCACAGTGATCCATAGGAGTAGCGCAGATGTTCATGTCGCCCAGCACAATAACCTCACGACCTTCCACCATCAGCTGCTTAACTCGTGCCTCCAAAAGAAGGTGATAGTTCATCTTGAACGATGTTCGCGCCTCCGAAGTTTCGTTGGGGCAGTAGACATTGATGAGAACGAAGAGGCCGAAATCTATTACGAGACCGCGTCCTTCCGCGTCCAGCGCGTCGAACGTAGCTGGAGTGTTTCCGTCTTCGTCGGGAAAGGCATTAATGTCACTGACAGAAGGATAAGACTGGGAGACGCGTTCGGTCGCGGACAATGGAGGTTTGGGCTGGAGCCTGCCTGAAATCCCTTCTTCTGCTTTCAGGGGAACGATCTTCCGAGAGTCGGTGTATACTGCCACTCCGCTATAGCCACCCTTGGAAACAGGGAAAGAGAAGAAAGAGTCAAAATTCTCAGGTAGTGCGACATCGCGGGGTAAACCAGATCTGGATGACTTCATTTCTGTGTGGCCATCGTGAGACGGCAGAAAGTAATGCAATGCGTGAATGCGCACCTTGGAAGCATATAATATCTGCCTTCAACTCTTCAAGAATTCCAGCACAGTTCTTGAAGGCGTTCCATCTGTCACAGACCTCTCCAGTAAACGAACCTTCTCAAACATTCAGGGAAGAGAGCAGGTCTTACGGGTGGTACTGAGGGAGAGTACGAATGGCGTTCTACACCTGACTACCTTCAGAATGCGTGCACGCTGTTGAAGACATAACTCACGATATTCCATGATAAAATTCGCATAAGTACTTTGAGATGGTGGTCACTTTCCAAGTTACACGCCAAGCGCCTATCAACTGAGAGGAGGGCGTCTATACTGGTGTCCACTCGTAAATTGTAAATTTATACTTGCCGGAAACCTTCTCTGTCCTCTCCACATCAAGGTCCAAACACTATGGGTCGTCTTCGACGTTCACGAACTCATCATGCGCAAAGAGACGTCCATCGTGCAGCGCGCACGCGGGTCAGTCCAACTCGCTAACTTTCTGCTGAAGAAAACGCTGATTACATTTTTGTGAATAGGCAAGGACAAGAGACATAGACCAGATCCAACTCATTGATCTGGACCCAAAGGTGCGGGCAGGAAATGCATTCACGGTGCCATGATATGCTGATTTATGGAAACCATCGTATCTAGAATCGTGCTGCATTGGAGGCGCAAGCATTAGACTACGAAAAGCCAGGTTTGGCACAACACTACTGTGTGGAATGTGCAAAGTGAGTGTCAAGAATCATACTCCTGCACACCCTGAACCGATCATCTGTTTGACTAGGTATTACGAATCCGACACTGCTCTGCGATCGCATTGGCGAAGCAAAGTCCACAAACGACGGTGTAAAGCCCTCAAGGAACCAGCGTATACAATCGAGGAAGCGGAGCGTGCTGCGGGTCTAGGAAGGGAGGAGAGGCGGTCAACCGTTTTACCTGTTCAGGACCCAGAGAGAGATATGATTGTGTGAGGTGCAAGGAGGAATGTCTGGTTCGCACGTTTTTCTTCTA
The DNA here is from genome assembly GCA_021029105.1 of Cristinia sonorae. Taxonomy (NCBI): domain Eukaryota; kingdom Fungi; phylum Basidiomycota; class Agaricomycetes; order Agaricales; family Stephanosporaceae; genus Cristinia; species Cristinia sonorae. The sequence continues at coordinate 275,884 of JAEVFJ010000006.1, read as the reverse complement.
ACTTATTCTCCCGTGGCTGTCACTCGGCGGTGTATGATTATTATAGCCAGGAAGACTATGTGCATGTCTTACTTTCCTGCTGTTTGCCGTTTGTCGCAACGATGCCGATCCTGCTTATTACCATTGGGCGCATGTTGCTTCTCACCGATTCTCGACCATTGTTGCAACTGGAACCATGTGCAATGCGAGACAATCCCAGAAATTGGCGTTGTCTCAACATCAGAACACGATCAAGTCATGAGAAAAACGACGACGGTTGAGTGGACTTTGGGGCAGATGTTGGATGGTGATGGTGGAGGAAGGGAACCATCGTGTCACTCGAGCATCATAGTATGATACTCTTATATTCTGTTGCAGCGCAACAAAACTCTACACTCCCCAATAGTACTACTTCTATGCCGGTAAGTCTGCAATTCTAGTATACCAAGAAGATTGATTTCTATCAGCATCACAAAACAACCAAGATACAGGAAAGGTTGGAGGTACCACATGTACAGAGCTAAGACCAAGACCGAAAAAAGAAAAAAAGACATAGAGACATCCGATACCAAGGGTCCGAATGGATTGAGGGGGTATGATCCAAGAAACAGTTCTCGTTCATGAGAGAAATCTCCTATACATATAAAGGCATCAAGTACCAATATGATTAAATAGAGTATGGAAATAGGAAAGATTGTATCGTCACGATGAGGAGAATGATGCGGAAGGGACAACTCTTGTGTGATTCAATGAGGGGGGCGGGTATCTGGAGCATGCTATGGACAGAAAAGGATAGATGTGACAGAGCGACCTAGCACCGTAGACAAAGATGTATGTGCAGTAGAATGAAATGACGAGGATGATTAAGCAATCAAAAGCGTAGTGAGGAATAGCTAGCCCTCCGAAACGACGGAATACCGCAGACTATCCGACATGAGACCCGTCTCACCAAGATGCAGCGTCCCGCCAGCGCGAGCACTCTTTTCCAACAGATCATCCCACTTCGCCGCTTTCTCCTTCTCACTCAACGCTGCCCTTGGGGACTCCATATCACGGAACGTCAGCGGAGACTTTGAATGTGATGACGAGGTGAGAGGTGTGATAGGCGGAGGGACGGCAGCCGTGCGTGAAATGGTGCTTATAGAGCGACGCGTGCGGCTGAACACGTCAATGGACAGGGAGGGGAGGCGTGCGGAGTGGGACGATCTCGTAGATGGGGACGAACCCGAAGATGTGGCGACTTCGGGCGATGATGGTTGACGTCTTGAACTCTTGCGAGGTCGGGGAGGGGCGGACTGTGGTGCATCAGGTGAAACACCAAATTCTGACATCGTAAGAGAGAGTGCGGGTGGTGATGGGAAGTTGTTCACTGCACCAGCGGTGTTGAACGTAGGGATGGTGGGTGACGGAGGGGAGATTGGTTTTCCAACTGGGGCGTTGACTTGTCGTCGCGGTGGGAAGGGCAAGGATGGTCGTGGTTCTTCTGTGGGGCTTGTCAAGACTAGAACATCGTCAGGAGCAGAACGTGACCGTCCTGCTTTCCGACGAACAGGAGCGGCGGAACGTGAGGCAGTTTCTTCACTATCTAACCGCTCTTGCTCGGACGGCGATAAGATGTGCTGAGCTACGGGTAGAACTTGCATAGGAGTTGTGTTTGGCAGTGGGGGTAGCTCGTCACCGTAGGATGTGGTTGACGATCGGTTGGAGTGGCCTTTATGAAAAAGTCCAGCGGAGGTAACCTCTGAGGAATCGGGAGACGACGAGCGGGTAGTCGTGCTGGGTCGTGGGTCGGTTTTGTTGCCTGTCGATGGGCGAGTGCGGGCACCGGTGCTTTGACGCGTCGGCGTGGATGCATGTGAGCCGGGAGCACTTGATGGCCGCACGCCAGACATGGAGGAGCGAGAAAGCATGAACCGGGACAACAACACGCCAGATTCTCCTGCCAGCTCATCGATGGGAGGACTTTGAATATCCAGTGTCAACCTCCCCGGAAGGTCCTTCGGCAGGGCGGGTACTGGTGGTGGTGCTGGATCGCTGGTGTACTTATCCCGTAGACCACCAGTGCTAATGCGTTTCATGAGCTTCCACAGCTTCCCTCCCGCTGACCCCTCCTCTTCCTTCGATTTATGTTTCTCCTTCTCTCCAGATCGATGTGAGCGTTTGGAGCATTCCGCTGGCTCTTCTTGGTGAGTTGAGACAGTAGGAGACGACTTATCCTTGACCTCGAAGCTCTAAACAATCCGTCAACCGACCACGCGTATCGTTTCGTTTCAAGGGACTCACCCTTCCGTCATACGGCAGTCCCTCCTTACTACTATGCCCCTCCGACACCTCTTTCTTCTCCACCCTTATCCCACGATGCGGCGAATCATCCCCACTACTCTTCCCCCCTCCCGTAGCCTTCCTGAGCTTTCCGGACATCTTCCTCGTCAGCCCCTTCACCCCAGTAGACGAGCCGCCCCTAGAGCCAGCAGAAGCAGCCGCAACCACGGTAGTATTTGGACCACTGCAACCATAGTACGCATCAAAGTTCCAATCATCGTGATTCCGGTTTGCCGCCACGAGATGATCAGACGAGCTTCCAAAAACCGAATAATACGGCCCTTTTGGCTCTTCCTTCTCAGTCTTGAACTTGAGGTCCTCGTTAGAAGTCACTTCGCCTTCCGGTACTGACGCCATATTCGTGAAAGATATTGATGATAAGGATGCATGAGACCGCTGGGCGCGAAGTGAGCGCTGCTGATCGGTCCAACCCGTTGCCTCGGCCAGCTTCTCTCTCCGCTCCTCTTGCTGCTTGTACGCGTGGGCGACCGCACCGGCGGGTGTGAGGCCCGTAGGTGGAGTGGATTCCTTCAGCCCGCGAACAGCAACCGCATCAGTGCTCGTTGTTCCGTTGCGGCGTGAAGATGACGACGGGGGCGCGGTTGCACGGGCGGTGTCCGAGGATTGTTGTCGAGAGGATGAAGAACCACGCGCGGTCTCGTTGGAGTTGAAACTGCTCGTTTGGCCCTTGGAGGAGGAACTGTTTACCACCGTCGCTTGGTTCCCAGACCGCGCGCTTGGCCTGCGCTTCAGCACCGCGCGGGACTTTGAAGAAGACACTTGTTCCCTCTCTCTTTCTCGCTCCCGTTCCCGTTCCAGCTCCCGCGAAGAAACTGGTACGGACCCTCGAGGTGTGATGTCACGAATTCGTTCGGCGGCACTTGTGTTCATAACAGCCAATGCACTCATGCTGCGCGCGGATGGTCGGTCACGGAGAGCCTTTGACGTTGAAGAAGTCGTCGACGTAGTCGTGGACCGTTGTCTGAGAATGTCGTGAGCTTGAGCCTGCGCAGTCATAAGCCGACGAGACGCAGAATGAGAAGCTGACGGCTCTGGGTCTGAGGGAAGCGAGATAATGGAAGAACCAGAGTGGCTGGGGAGCGCAGGCTTGCTGAGAAGTCTTTTAAGATCGAGATGACCACCTCCCTCACGATCGGAGCCGGTTCCAGCACCGACGGAAGATTTGCGCGAGAGCGATGCAGACGCTTGTCCGCCAGCACGTGAAGAAGAGGAGCCCACGCGATAGCCTTCTGATGCACCTGGAGATGAATTGCCCTGCAGGTGTGAGCGCGAAGATGGCGTTACCTGAGGATCAACACCCGTTGTCCGCCGGGAGGAGTGTGAGCGGAAGTCTCCAAATGACTCGTAACTGCGCTGTGAATTTGGCCCGAGCCTCCCTAACGAAGACTGGCCAAGACTCGCTGATAGAGGGGAGGGGAATGTTGGTGACGATGTCGGGGAGCTGGTTGTTTTTATCGTACCATACCGACCGGAATCTGATACAGGTGACCTGGTGGACGGAGATTCAACCTTGGCTGAGCTCTGCTCAAAATGAGAGTGGGATGAATGTGGTTGTGAGGTCTGCGCGTCTTTCGTCGAAGACTTTGATCTAGAACTTGTCACCATCATCTCCTTTCGTTGAATGTTTTCCGAGCCAGCGGATTCGGAACGGCTCGCGGAAATGGAAGAAGTGGATGGCCCAGCGACTGTGGTGACATTCTCTGATGCTGTGGAGGATGGTGTTGGACGAGAGGAGGAAGGCTTTACATCGGATTTTGTATCCGCTCGTTTCCGAGGTCCAGCTGGTGCTACCCGGTACGAGCGATCCTTACTGGAGGGATTAGGCGAAGTTGGTACAGATGATGATGGTGTTCCCGACGGCATTGCCGTGTTGCGTGCGTTGTGGGTGTGAGAGATGTCGTTTGTCCGTTTGAAGATACTGAATTGGAGAAGTCAAATCGTTGATATGGGGATCATTCAAGGTTTTACTCACGAGAGAGATGCTGGTAATAACTATATATCGTGGAAGGCGTAAGGTGATTATAGTTTAGAACGCCTAAGCTCAGTAATGGGAATGTCAGTTTAAGTCTTGGATGAGTCAAGCACGAAGAAGTGTAGCTCACATTGAACCGCTGCAAACTTTTCAGCAAGTAAGTATACCAAGGGAAGGGGTGAGGAACGACGGGTCGCAGCAGGGTCGTAAAACTAGCCACACGTGGAGTCAAATATGTCAGGAGGAACACGAGGAATTCTGCACCAGGAAAACGGGATGATGATGGGAGGGGAAAGCGGTCCTTCTGAGCGTGGCAGTCGCGGAAGAGTTGGAGTCGGTGAGAGAGCAAAGGAGGGGACGGAGTCTCCTACGGTGTGTTGGGGATATTAAGCTGTGTCAAGAATATGGGCGCGTAAAACGGCGAATGGTCGTCCGACTCGCGATCGACCTTGTATCGTTGGATGCGTATAAGAGGATAGGACAGTAGAGGACAAAAGAGAGTAAGGATGCTGGCAGAACGTGTTGAAAGGAGCGTGGTGGATAATGTGAACACAGTACGTCGCTTGTACGACGCGACGAACCACAGTAAGGTGAGAAAAATATACAACTGCCGCGGGGCGGGGAATATTCCTTTGCCAACACGTGTATGTCTCGCCAGCCATTCAATCCCGCCGACCCGCATTACGTGCGGTTTCTTCACAACATTCCACTACCATGTCTTCCTCCTCCATACCTCTCCATCCGAGCCATCGAGCGAAATGTAGCGGTCCGTTTGCAACACAAGCACGCTCATTTGTGACCGCCTCTTGACGATTACGCGGTGGCTTGTGGGCCTGGAGGTGGTCAGGGGAACACCACAGGCTAGTCCCGGAGGAGGTGTGTGTTTCAATTTCGACAGGGGGCGCCAGCTCTGCCGAACCCTCTCTTTTCCGCATTTGGCCATGGCAACCAGATGGAATTGTTTCATTGCCGTTCCTGGCACCGACGATCAGCGTCGCATTCGAACTCCCGACGAGCCTCCTGACGGCAACGAACTCGTCCAGCGACCTGTACAAAGTTCGATTTTGGCTTTGCAAATCGGAGGGGTCTCGGAGGAACGTTACCAAATACACTGCAAGATAGGCAGCAAGATACGATGGGATCGCGCAAGAGTCTTGTCGAGTTCAGTTCCTGGCTATGGATGGTTCCCCTGGCCTGCCAGGCTTGAAATGCGCAATAGGCGAGATTCCTTTTCTGCATAGCAGCAGTCTGAGCCTACTGATACAGCTTCGTGATGGCTACAAGTATCTTCTATGCATGGTCCAGAAATCCGGGGAAACCAGAAACCGTTGTCATATTGCCCAGACGCTGTTTTCCTCACAACCAGCCAGTGAATCACTAGTACTACGGGGTCGGTGGAGAGAAGGTGTGAGTATCATTCTGTACCTTGCTGAGGTCAGCGCTGAGCGTCGACGAGCAACGAGGACCAGTCCGTACAGTACTACCTGACAGTGAACCTTCGGGGACCGGGGTAATATCCAACCTTCTAAATCTAACAGCCAAAGGATTCCAGCCTGAAGCCACCTCCAGAACACGTCAACATGACAGTCCGTTTGCAATCCGTCATTTGTGTAAGTTAGTATCAGCAACCCCCGCCTCCTTGACGTGGTCCTCCATGTTTGTGATGCTCCAAGGCAAACCTTCCTTTCTCCATGAGAGGCAGTTTCGATGGATAGGTCCAAGGCCGAACTCTGACTGACAGAAACTCGATGTTCACTCTGGGTTCACTCACCAGAGAACCACCGACCCAAACGTAAATGCATGTTGCGAACAATAGCTCCCAGTGTCATGTCGCATTGAGTTTCAACAGCGAGTGGCCATCAGCTGTTCTCTATCCGTTCCACCTGAATTTCAAAACAAACGTAGTGTACAAAAATGTACGTGAACAGACCTACGCTGCAGAAAGAAGCATTATCATTAGACGTGTATCATTCGTAGCAATCTGTTCAACAAATCGTCAGCGTTCGCTCTCCCCATTGCAGGCAAAACAACAGTGTATATTACGACTACTTACCTCATAACATCACACCCAAGGTCGCGACCTGGGCCGATCAAGCATCCTTGATACCTTTCTCCAGCTCCTGCAACCCTTCATCGAACTCCCAGAACGCCTTCTCCCCACCAGACATCACCACGCCCCCACCGCCGACCTCCTTCTCCTTCTCCATCTCCTTCGTCACATCAGCCACGCCCAGAGATTTCAAATACTCCTTCTTCACCGCCGTGTCCATCCGCTCTGCCTCCTGCTCCTCTTTACTCCCCTTCCACAACACGCGTTCCACGATGTGTCTGATGAGAATCCGCACAAGCATATATCCGTGCGAGGCGGCTAGTGCTACGAGCATCGCCGTGTAGAGAAGTTCGCGTGTCGAGGAGTCGGAATTGCTGAGGTAATGGTGCTTGTGGGAGAGAGAAGTCCCGACGACGGCTTTGCAGTGGTCACTGGGTCGGAATAGGTACACCAATGCTGAGTTCGTGAGTGCGGCGAGCCAGGTGAGGAATGCGAGAGAGTCGAGCCATGGGCCGATAGTGTCACTTCGTGATGGGATGGGTCGACGGGTGTGCACGGTGATCTTGAACGCATCCGAGCGCATTTCCAGCCAATTATTGACCAGCGACATGACTGGGATACTGATTTAGTATCGAGTGCGGGAAACGTTACACGAAGAAGCAGTGCTCACCTGGTGCCAGAGGCCAGATAGTAGACCACAACGCCACATATCCGAACTGCGTAACCATCTCACTGTAATCCGCGAACAGTGTGTATTCCGGAAGAGCAACCTCCCTGCGTACGCGCTCCATGAACTCCCGCTCTTCCTTCCCATTCGCATGTTTTGCCACCTCGCTCTCACTCGCCTCGTCCTCAAACATGACCCGCTTCTTCTTCGCACCACCATTCGCACCTGCAGCGGGCCCAGCAAAAGACAAGCCCTTGCCGTTCCGCACAGAGTCCACCGCACGTAAAATGAACGGAAGGCCGATCTCGAGGAATGTATTGATGACCTGATTCGTCACCGTGAAGGCGAACATCTGATCTTGCAGCCTCGACGGGTTCAACTTGCTGCGCGCGTTAACACCGTCCGTCTCCCATAATCCGTTCGTTGTTTGGTTGCCAATCGTGGCATTGACCTTCTCCGCTGTAGCTGCGACAACTCGCGCCGTGGGTCCAGTGCCCAGAGTCGTGGTCCAGTCAGTTGACTTCAGCGGAGATTCCCGGTGGAAGAGGTAGGTCTGGACGAAGAACATGACCTCTTCACCGAATGGCACGTAAACGAACGCAGATAGAGCCAGACCAAGATAGGCAACGATAGCGGACAAGGCGAAGGTCTTGATGGTCAACGAGCGGTCATGGGAGGACTGACGACCATGATTCTCCCAGTTGGTCAAACGGACAGCATACGTGTGGTAGATACCAAGTAGCTTCGGCACAAGTGCCATAAACAGGATGGTAGGACTGAAACCCTGTCGTTCTTGTAGTTAGCAAAGGCTGCGTAGAGTGACGACAATAATGACGTACCACCAAGCGGTTACCCGGTCCTTTGTAGAGATGGGTTACGAAGGCTTCAAACACGAAGATTCCGGTGAGGAGGCAAGCTAGAACGATAGCAAACAAGAGGATAACGGGTAGACTTGCCACTGCCCTGAGATCGCGTCTCCACCATGCAATGGGGCTGTAATGAGCTCTGCGTTTCTCAACGCGGAAAGATCCTCGAGTGCCCCAGCGAATGGAGAGGATTCGTTGCTTGATGCGCCACCACTCAACGAAAGTGATAGACCACAGGACAACAATGGTGGAATAGATAGGAGAATACTGCATAGCAAAGAAATAGAAGAATGCGCCAATGAGGGAGATGAATATCAGGGACTTAGTGTAGGTAGAGAGGAAGGCAAAGTACAGGGCGACGGATTCGCCAAACTGCTCTTTGAGTTTGTCAAACTTGGGGAAACCAAGTTGGCGGGTTGTCCATGAGCGGATCCAAGTTTCGTTGAAGAGATGGTCATGCAGGGCCATGATGGACTCCACACGGTCCCAGGTGTCGGACTGGGGAGCAATTCCAAGTCCGCCGTCATCTTCGGTTGCAGCGACGTAGGAGTAGATCAGGCGCAGGTGGTCTGCGGGGCATAGAGGTGTGCTTTCCAGATCCTCTCCGTCGATTGAATGCGTAGGTGGTAGCCCAGACAGAAAGTCCGAGTGCCTGCGCGAGATATAGCATCTGTGATAGCAACATTCAGACGAAGGAACTCACCGTTCGCGCTGGGCAAGCCTCTTCAGCAATCCTGGCGGACATGACACGAGGACCAACAGTTGTCCCTCGCGTTCGCCACGTTTCCCCACAGCTTTCAGTCCTCCCGACCTGAGGGTGTCAAGCAACCTCCTATACTGCTTATCCGCAGCCTGTATATTCTGTCTGGCTTGTGCCTTGGAGAAGACCTTTCCCGCAGAGGAGCGGTACACGACGACGAGGTCTACAGTGGGAGCCATGATACCGGCGTTCGACTCACTAGAGTCGGAAGATACGACAGACATTTTGAGGATGATTATCAGTGAGATATGGAGGGAAAGAAAGGTAGGAATGCGCACCTCCGCCACCTGCAGAGCTATATATGTTCGGAGCGGCTATGACCTCACAGGGGTGCGGTAGATCGACGGTTGCTCCCAAGTTGCTCCAACACGTCGACGTCGTCAATCACAACGAGGACGGGCTCGAGAGGCTATCTGGTGAACGGAGCGGACAATGAGGAGACAGTGGGTGGTGGTGGTTGGTGGGGAGAATGCTTGGCTGGTCGCGCGATGGTACTTGACGCCCATATAAACATAGATGCATCTCAAGATTCTCAACATATTCGGGATATGACTTGTGAATAAGAATGTGCAGGCTCATGATATGGCAGAAAAAGTTATTGGACACATGGTTATTGTTACTACAAGGGATTGGCAAACTATCAGCGAAACAGTGAATACAATCATTGAACTTCATTCCCAAATCAACACGTTGTCCGACGGAATACCAAAGACTAGAATGTGCTGCCCTCTGGCGGTTGAGGAAGCTTGCGATTGTTGAATGAAGCCATCTCTCTAGAGCAAAGGTGTCAGACAGAAGTACAGATTGTCTTGGGCCGATAGCACTCGCCTGCGAATCTCCACCAACACTGTTTCGATGCTTCTCTCTCGATTCCATTGTGCCAATACAGGGAGTTTGCTAGCCTCGACTTTGCCATCGACCTGGTTCACAAATGGAAGGTTCACTCGCGAGATAAACTGCACGACGGGAGGAGTGTCGGGGTACGATTCGCCGCAAGTGATCTTGAGACTGTAGATTCTGTTCTCGTGCACAGTCTGCAGACCCATAGCGAGACGATGTGAGCGATCTGGCAGATCTTAGCAGAGAGAGAAAGAGCACGCACATGTCCTGGACCAATGATTGTGCCATTCCAGTGGCTCATCATGATATCGTCTCCGTCCTCGAGACCATACGAGCACGAGCCATCGCCGATACCCTTCTCACCCTTCTCGAGCTCCTCTAACAGACGGAAATTTCTGGGAACTGGATGGCAGGGTCAGCACAATAGCAACAGAGAAATAAATATAGTGTACCTTTGGCCATCGTGCACGATCTGAGAAAGAAAAGAGAGAGAGGAAGGAGAACGCGGAAAGGCGGTGGCGTCACTGCCAAATCGGGATACGCTGGGCGCAATTAACCAGGGTGTCCAGGGTCCTTTGAGTGTGTAAATTTAACCCTGAAGACCCGAGAACCACGTGTGCGCAGCGTCATCGCCCCCATGTAAGCGAGAGAGCTCAGGAACGTCCATCTCAGTCGCCTACCGCAGTCCCAAACGCTCCTTCTTCACCGACCACAACATCCTCCTCGCCGTCCAGTCCGACATGTTCAGAGGCGGGCAACCCAATCCCTACGACGACATCGTCTGTAGGTCGCTATATCACATTCCTCACGATGGTCAATGCTAATCGCTAATTCTTCCGCCTTCGCGACTTTAGGTAAAGCGACAGATGAGAATCTCACAGGAGAGAACTGGGAGATCATTCTGAACCTGTGTGACAAAGTTCAAGATGAGGGAGAAACCGGGTGAGTGGAGGGTCCTTCATTCTCGGCCATCCACAGAGACTGATCTCGAAACAGAGCACGAAATATCATCGCAGCGATCTTGAAGCGCCTCGCCCATCGTAACCCAAACGTGCAGCTATATACTTTGTCGCTAGCAGAGTCTCTAACGAAGAACTGTGGCGTACAAGTCCATCGAGAGATTGCATCGAGGGCATTCACCCAGGGCTTGGAGCGGATTATCACTGATAGGGTGAATCACCAAATTTCTATCTGACGCGGCAATTACTGATCCACCGGTTGCGCAGAATAGCCACGACAAAGTTCGTCGCAAGGCCACCGGCCTCATCGCGTTATGGGTCCACGAGTTTGAGAAGGATCCAACACTCAGTATCATGGAGGAATGCTATGAGAGTCTGAAGAGTAAAGGTGCGTCACATCCTGACCGAAATGACACTCAACCCAGTCGAATATCGAATATTTTGATAGGCTACAAATTTGATACCCCAGAGGAGGCACCTCCCCCTGCGGTCGATGATGAAGTCCGACGTCGCGAGGAAGAGGAACTTCAGCGAGTCTTAGAGATGTCAATGCACGACAAGGGCGGTCGCGGACAGTGGGCTCAATACTCTCTAGCTTCAAACAACGGTGCTGGTTCATCGAGCTCTGCTGCTGCCACTGGCTCTTCATCGAAGCCCGCTGCCCAAACTCCACAACCCACATACGGAGGCTATGTACCTTCAGCGAATCCAACCACCGCCGCCGATCTCGCATCTCCTCCACCTGCTACAAACAACGTCGCTGCCTCTCATAGCTACAGTCCCGCCTCACCCGTACCCTCACATAAGTCGTCGCGCGACAGTGCGCCAGTGGTCACAAGGGTCCGAGCGTTGCACACGTTTGAGCCTAGTGAGGCAGGGGAGCTGCCGTTTGAAAAGGGTGACATCATTAAGGTAGTGGACCGTGGATATAAGGATTGGTGGAGGGGCCAGTTGAAAGGGAGGACTGGTATTTTCCCAGTTAACTATGTGGTATGTTTATCAACCACTATTCATATTGGCGAGGCCTCCACTAACTAGTGCTCGTAGGAACCTCTCCCTGAACCCACAGCCAATGAGCTCGCCAAAGAAGCGGAGCAGGAAGCCGCTGTTTTCAACCAAGCTGTGAATGTTGACCGATTATTGACGATGCTTCGCCAAATGGATCCTGCAAAGGATAATCTGGCTGATAATGAAGAGATCCAAGTACGTTATTCCGCATTCTGTATACTCATCGTTCACCTCTTAACCATCACTATAGGAGCTCTACAGACAATGTATGTCGCTACGTCCCAAGATCGTCAAGCTTATCGACAAGTATAGCCAAAAGCGAGGTGCGCTGATAGCTGTTATCGAATGGATCAACAACTCATGTTGTGTTGCAACAGCCGACTTGGTATCTATGAACGAGACGTTTGTAAAAGCACGGACAATATTTGACCGGATGATGGAGGACAGCCTAGCGCGTCACTCTGCTGGTAATATCTGATTATCTCAGTAACTTGGTGACATGCTCACGCGAATTGCAACATTCCGTAGTATATGATACGCGACCTGATTATGGGCGTGCTCAAAGCCAAGGGTATGCAGCCCGTTCTGACTCGCGTGCAGACTACCCTCCTCAAGGATACGGTTGGAACCCATACGAACAACAGCCTGGCTACGGTGGCTACCCAGCCCATGGAGGCCCTGTCCCGGTTCCACAATCACCATACCCACCTGAGCCCGGTTTCGCGCCCCAGCCGTTCCCACCTGATGCCCATGCAGCTTATGGTGCGTACGGTCCTGGCCCTGCTCCGCAGCCTTACGCGGCACCTCCTGGTGTCGCGGTCGCCTTTGGGCCCGAAGGCGTGGGTGCATACCCTCATCATCCCTCGCACGAGGTACAGGGATATCCCCAACAACTGTCGCAACCTCCCGTTGCTGCTGCTCACCCGCCACAACAGCCACCATATGGTGTACCACCGCAACCGGAGGCTACTCCCCAGCCTCAACATCAGGTTCAGCCCCAAGTGCAACCCCAGGTTCACGCTCAAGCGCAGCAGCAGCCGCAGTTCCCAGGTCAACCTCAGGTGTATCCTCAGCAGACAGCTCCACTTCAGGTGCAGCAACAACAACCGGTGCAGCAACAACAGGCACAACAAATACCCGTTCAGCAGCAACCACAGCAGCAGCAACCCGTACACCAAGAGCCAGCGCAGCAACAGCCAGCGGTTCAGGCCCAGCCGCAGCAACAATCACACGAGCAGACTTCGTCTCCTCAATCCCAGCAGCAGCAGCAGCAACCACAACAGAGCGCCCCTCAGCCTCAGTCTCCCGACGGAGGACCACCATACGTGTTCGATCCAAACGCGACATATCCCGACCCGAACGCACAAGCTTGGGCGCAGTACTACGCACAAGGTGGGACGGATCCCACCGGCGCGGTGTACTTCATCTCCGTTCCTGGGATCAAGGACGCCCCGGCTGCACCAGCTGCCTCCGGTCCTGCACAACCGACGAGGAGCGGGACACAGGACACGGTCGTCGCTCAGCAACAACAGACGCAGCAGGCACATGTTCAGCCCGACCAGCAGCAACAGCAGTTGGCATATGGGGCGTCGCCGTATGGAGATCCGGCTCAGCAGCAGCAGCAGGCGTGGCAGGCGCAGTACCAGGGTATTCCGAACCAGTTTGCGAATTTGAGCGTTGGAGGGGGCGAGGGTGTCCAGCAGCAGGGTCATGGGCAACAGGGCGTTGGAGCTCCGGCTTGAAAGGTGGGTGATTTAACGGAATGACGGAGAAGGTTTTGGTTATTTGTACGACGGGTGGGCGGGGTACAGGACTTTTAATTTTAAGTGAGCTCGTATATGTACTGCACAGTTCGAATTTATGCATTCATAGATTCTGTCTTGAGTTGCTGTTTTGGTATGTGTGGTCTGTCCTGGTGACTCTGAGTACCGTATACCTTGTAGACGCAACGCTCAAGGAGTACTATTCGGGTTCAATCATCCATCGTCCACGAGTGAATGTGGGTCATTACTTGTGTAGTACGTCTCTAACTTTTACTATGTAATAGCTTGAGCTCAAAGGGCTAAAAATGAAACTCCGACAGAACGCGGTCAGGTGACCTAAACGCGTCTCGTGAGCGTCAAAGTGAGGGTTGGAATTGGCCGAAAGTTGGATTGTCCCGCCGTCGCGTAAAATGTCTCGTTTACCACGCTTGCAGTCTCACTCCTCCGACGACAGGATCCAACAGCAACCGACATTCTCCCTCTCCTCATCGTCGTCCTCGACGACCATGAACAGCCTCAAGCGCAAGGCGGCACCGGAAGACACCGCCGACCCACCCAGGAAGAGACTCGCCCCGATACCAGAAACCAAGCAACCACTGCAAGACTCGAAGACTGGAACAAACCTCGCCGTACCCAAGCGCAGTGGGCCGCCGCCACTCACAAGACCGCTTCCGACACAGCTGGCCACAGCTGGCATTCGGAGAACCCAACGAGCAACCAGTGCACCGCCCACGCGCCCCCCTTCTGCTTCTGGCTCTCGACCTGGCTCTGGGCCGTCACGTCCTACTGGGGGACCCAAGAGACCTGCTGTTGGACGAGCTGCTTCTGGCTCAGGGGCAGCAGGAGCCGCGGCGCCGAAGCCCAATGGCCCGTTCGACTTCAACTTCCTGGCCTTGGAGAATCGGGTTGCATCTGTGGAGTCCGCACGTGAAGCGGACGTCGCCCGCTTGGCTGCAGACATGCAAGCTGAGCGCGCGAAAGTGGCGGAATTGCAGGCGAATCACTTCGCGTTGTCTCAAGAGCTCACGGCTGCGAGGTCTCAGGAGATCAACCAACGGAGGGAGCTGGGTATTGCAAGCAACGAACTAGAACAGATAAAACGAAGACATGCGAATCAACTTGCGGATATGGAGATGGACATGAGCAGGAAGGATAGAAAGGTGAGGGAGCTGGAGGAAGAGTTGCGGAATTGTAAGGAGGATTTGGAGCGGGAAAGGGGGACGGTCGCGACTCTCAAAGCCACTGTTGCTCAGCAGTCCACTTCCCACATCACATTTACCACCCAGATTGGTGCTCTTCAGGCACAGATTGCAGCTCTGCAGTCGACACTGAATGTCGGCGCGGGTCAGAAGACTCAGCTGGAGTTTGAGTTGGAGAAGGCAAACAAGCGGATAGAGGAGTTGAAGGAGGAGACTCTGCAAGGAGAGACTCTCCGTCGCAAACTGCATAATATGGTACAGGAGTTGAAGGTGTGTCATTTGGTTTGTCTTGTGGAAGCAGTCTCTAATATGCTGGGCCAGGGCAACATCCGCGTCTTCTGTCGCGTAAGGCCATTGCTCCCTTCGGATCTTGGTACAGGTACCTTGACAAAGTCTGGCTCGAGTCGTGGCTCCAACACACCAGAGCCTATCGATGAAGAGAAGGCCAAGGCAGATCTTGTATACCCTGACAAGTTGGATCACCGCGAGATTGTTGTTAGCTCCTCGAGTGAAAGCGCTACTGGTCAAGAGCGGAAGGATCAATGGGCGTTCAGCTTTGACCGGGTCAGTATCTGGTCTCTCTCTTCTGCTGAGAACGGCACTGAACTGGTCCGAAGGTATTCGAGCCGGACTCGACACAGTCTGAAGTATTTGAGGAGGTGTCGCAACTGGCCCAGAGTTGTACAGATGGGTACAATGTCTGTGTATTTGCGTACGGACAAACTGGATCCGGCAAGTCCTTCACTATGGAAGGAGGTTCGGTACGTGTCCTATTCTGTTATATGTTTCATTGTTGCTGAGGATGATTGCAGTCGCCAGCAACTGCTGGTATGATCCCGAGAGCTGTCGAGCAGGTCTTCCGTGTCGCTGAAGAACTGAAAACAAAAGGCTGGCAATACACCATGGAAGGCCAGATGCTCGAAATTGTACATTTTATCCCCCTTAGATCATCACCGTCTATTATCTGACAACCCTCCCTTAGTATAATGAGACGATCAACGACCTTCTCGGTAAAGGCGAATTCGACAAGAAGAAGCACGAGATCAAGCATGACAAGTCTGGTCGCACAACCGTCACCGACGTGAACGTCATCCCTCTCACGTCCGCGTCACAGGTCCGATCCCTCCTCGCTATTGCTCAATCACGAAGAACAGTTGCCGCGACGCTCATGAACGAGCGTTCATCGCGATCGCACTCCGTGTTCACCCTTAGGATCCGCGGGTCGAATTCTATGACGGGAGAGACGTGCGAGGGGAGCCTGAACCTAGTGGATCTCGCTGGAAGCGAACGATTGGAGAAGAGCGGGGCGGGGAGCGATAAGGACAGATTGAGGGAGACGCAGAATATCAATCGTAGTTTGAGTGCGCTGGGGGATGTTATTGCTGCGCTTGGGGAGAAGGGGGAGGGCAAGGGGGATAAGCATATTCCGTATCGTAACTCAAAGGTACGATGGTTGGCTTCTTCAGGTGAAGAGTAATTGCTGACGTACCGCCATGCAGTTAACCTATCTTCTCCAGAACTCACTCAGCGGAAACTCGAAGACACTGGTGAGAGGATTTGAAGTTGAATTTTCTGCCGTCTGGTTCCCTGATCGTTCCTTCTTCCCTTTTTAGATGGTGCTCAATCTGTCACCTTTACAGACGCACCTCAACGAATCGCTGTGCTCTCTACGGTTTGCTACAAAGGTCAGTCAGCTCTTTCGTCCAAAATGGCAAAACGAGAGTTGTTTTATTGACAACCTGGTACCGATTTAGGTCAACAACACGACAATCGGTACCGCGAAGAAACAGAGCAAGACATCGTCTTCTTGAGATGCGGGCATAGTCTAGCTTTCATCAAGTCCTTATTCTCTCGTTTTCTCTGCACCATAGGACGTTCTCTTGCGCTTCAAGTTTTCGATATTATTTCTTTATGCGGCACTGATTGTATTCAAGCTTTCTATATGACACATTACAGTTGGTCGACTCGACGGATTGTTGTAAGAGATTTATTTGTCTAAGTCATCAGGTTTCTTCTTTGTGGCACTACATGCCCATACTTGCAGTCTCTCCCAGCGGAACTGCTGGAGTCATACCTCGCGAAATCCTGAAGACACGCTGGTAGGTCTTTGCACCGGGGATACTATATGTCTCTGTGCGCCCCAAATAATAGAGCAAGTTTCGAGCCAGTCCGCTCAACATTATTTAGAATCAACTGTGACATTGGCGCCTTTTCTCTCTCCTTTTCCCAACCCAAGTTTCTGGTCAAGATAATACATACTGCCAGGCTGTATAGCTGACGACCTGATATGTTCAACCAGTAAACGGAGACCGTCGGGTTTCACTCTGCAGAGACTGATCATGATGTGACTGACTCATTGTGAGAGCCCTCAGGCCTCATCTGACATTATCTTCAACCATCACCGACGGCCTTCGCAGCATTATAGAGTCGTGAGCCTCTCACACCGTAAACCGTGGAACCTTTTAAATAAAATGGTTTTTCCACTCACCAATCAGTCGATTAACCACTGAGAATAAATGGGTGTTCCCCTTCATGAGCAAAGGGTGGCCCACTGAATAAATCAGTGGGTTTTACCAGTAAACTGGACCCTCTGATTTTCAGTGGTTCACCCACTGATTTTGGCAGGGTGGCTTACCCACTGATCTTCAGTGGTTGCTCCTCGAACCGCTTCTAATGAGCCCATAACCCTCTAATATATTGAGATATACTACTATGGTACATGGTGTTGATAGAGTATGCGTGGCGAATCATTACTTACGATACTACTGCTTTTGGTGGCGCATGAGTAGCACCTAATCCTGCAAAAACATAACAATCAGACATCACCTTGAATAGATCTGAAGCCGAGGGACTTACCGTATTCCCCTGGGCTTCGTTCTGTTGTGTTCCTGATTCGGCCTAAGTATTAGCCCAAGAATGGTGCATGAACTATGCGCACCAAGCTAAGAACCGGCCACTTGGTACGACAGCGGCCAGGTAGGTACAGATTTACAACGCTCCGACCACAGCGCTGAAAATGTGCGACCAGATAAGTGGTCGTAGGTGAAGAGAGCCACGTCCAGCACGTCATCAACACCGCCCAAACACAGGGCACATACCAAGACACACCGCTGATTTGCTGAAACCAAGACGGGCGTGAAACGGTGCACGCCGCCGTGTTGAATCGTCCACAGGCCCTGGAGTAGATGGCAGTCATTGAGCAAAGCCTGTATCGAGATACTGGTGTGATGAACTGGGGTGTAGAAGAGGAAGTGCATGAGGGTCGAACTTGAAGATGATGGCAGGGACGAACGGTGATGTGACAGTGGGCGGCTCTGTCTCATCCACTTTCGGCCGATCTACAAACTCCGCCCGGATGATGCCGAGAGATCGACAAGACAGCGTTGGGGGGAACTTGGGCTCCCAACTTGCTTCCAGCTTTCCAGCGAAGATTTAATTGTGGCAGACACTCAGAAAATTCAGATACTGCTGGATGGGTACATCAAGAGTGAAGATCGAGATATTTTGGAGTGGGCCGAACCATGACATTCGTCAGAGTCTCGTTCAATCAGATTCAGAGCCGCCCACTGGTCATTCCAACGACGAAACGACATCTAGACCCTCCGATTTATTGTAGGTATTGATGTCAGTAAGAAGTATTGTGATATCACGCTAGGTTGCTCGCTGTGCGAGGTTCTCATCACAGGAAAAATGTTCAGCCCACTCATTTTAAGTGGGAGGACCACTCGGTTTCAAAAACGGTGTGGACGGGCGCGAGAAACATAACGGCGCAGCAGTGGCTGATCCATTTTTCAAAAAGTGGGACAACCATTTATTGTGGTACTGGATGCCTTCCCGCAGCGTTTGATGCACTAGATAGACATACAGAACGGACTTTAAAAAATTCTACAATGTAATCTGGAGATGTGCACCAACCGTAGGACGCACGATAAAATATAAAATAATAGATTATTGCTCGAGTGGAGTTTTAATAGTATTTACCCGTTCCGCCAGTAGTAGTGTTGAGGAAGGTTAGCACAACGCACACACACCCACACACGTACGACGAAACATTCCAGCTCCATCAGCTACAATCCGAAGAGTGACGACACTCGTGAACAAGAGGCCCGGCGTGCCACAGCTGCCAAAAGAGCTCCGCACCGCAGGACTGAGTTTATTTGGCCATTCAAGATTGAGTCTACTAGCAGGCTCAAATGGTTTGTGGTGTTTGCCGTAAAAGACAGGCAAGGGGCTGGGGGGAAAGCGCAAGTCTGTTGGCACGAATTGACGAGAGCTGCGACATTCAAGTTCAACAAGGGGGGGGGGGCGCCGAACGATCCGGATCTGGATTCGAGGCGGAGACCGAAATTCACTCTGAAAACGTAGATTTTCGTCTGGAAGGGGGGGGGTCACCCCCCCTTCCAGATGGGTGATCTGAAAGCCCATGAAATTATTCCGACACAACGGTAAGTGAGATCGCCGCCATGCCGAACAGAGATTTTATACGAAATCTATTCTGAAAGCCTCTTCAGACCGCTGCGGGAAGGCATCCACTCAGTGGATCTCCCACTGATACTGTGAGTGGGTTCCGAACCCATTTAATTTTTAGTGGGTCCGATTTCAGTGGGTCATCCCCTTGTTTTCGCAATTAAGTGGGTAAACCATCTAATTTCAGTGGATCCAGGTTTTACAGTGCTCAGCTCCATCTCGAGCCCTTTCTCTACCTTCTCTATTCAGAGGTGGACAGGACATTGGTATGCGCCCGTCTTTCGCGTTGTCCGTTTCTAATGTGTTTCAATCATAGGAGCTCAGACATGCCACCACTACGAGATACCGCAGATACCGGTCGCGGTATCAATGCTGGCCTAAATCAGGACGCGCCCATCTCACGTCTTCCGCCAGAAATCTTGAGCAAGATTTTCATCTGCTACGCACAGACAACGAAGGGGGCAACCGTCGGGTGGCCTGCACTGACCCACATCTGTCACTATTGGCGAGAGGTGGCTCTGGCTTCTCCTCTGCTTTGGACCAAAATTCATGTTTCAAACCATCCGAACACAGAACCCGTCGCATCTTACATCGAACGCTCGGCGGAAATGCCCTTGAGCGTTCGAGTTCGTGTGGAGACAGAACCCTACACGGACTCCATCCATATGATTCTGCCTGAGCTGCGCAGGGCTCGAAAGCTACATATCATGGCGCTAATCCCGATACTCGAGTTGCTGGAAACTCACCTTCAACCATCAGCACCGCTGCTCAAATCCCTTGTGATATTCAAGACAGACGTCAAGTTCGACTTCAAGCTGTCTATCTTCAACAACTGTCGGATGCCAGCCCTGGATCGGCTGTCCCTCATTTATGTTCCCCTGGAGTGGTCGACTGTTGTCTTTCCGCCGTCTCTGACCGACCTGCATATTGAAGCTGGCAGGTGGTATAGTTCGGAGTTGAATACCTCCATCACCGATATGGTCCGCGTCATCCAGGGGTTACCCTTACTGAAGAGGCTCGCGTTGAGCCACGTACTCAAGCCCGTAGAAAATGGCGAAACGGAGCCAATCCTCCCTGTGTCCTTGTGCCAGTTGGAATTCATCAGGATTAATGCTCCCGTTTCCACCTGTCTCCGTCTTCTTGATCACCTCACATTCCCGCCATCCACGGCGCTCGTTTGTCAGTTCATGGGCAATATCGATCCTTCACTTTTGGGACCCCTGCGTTCCAGACTGCAGGCACTGTTGGCCGCGAATCGGATTGATTATATCTCCATAAGCACCAGCGTGGAGTTTGTGGCCAGAAGTTCAGAACCTTCATCGCCCGACCGTCTCTGCTTCTCTCTCTCCATGGAGGGGAATATCCTGGAAGGCTTATTCACCCACATTCCCCTTCCCGACGTCTCTGAGTTGGTTGTCGAGAGGGCTATCAACACCTCCGACACCAAAACGGAGTGGATCCAGCTATCGCAGAGGCTACCCAACGTTGATACCCTTATGTTCCGGTCAATCTCACCCGACGCACTTTGCCTCCTGGCCCCCATCATCCCTCCCGAACAATCCACGGGCGAGCCTTTCTATCTTTTCCCCAAGCTGCGACGCGTGCTCCTCGAAAGCCTCGATTCACAGGGCCGGTCCTGGTCTCACAGTTCTGATCTCCACGGCGAAGAGCCGTTTATCGCGGCGCTCAGGTCTCGCAAGGCGAGGGGATGTGGGATTAAGACGGTCGAGGTCAAGCAGTGTAGCTCTATCTGTGCAGAAGACATCAAGGTGGCGGAGGTGTACGTTGATGTCAAGTGGGACGGAATCATGAAGACAGTGGAGGATAATTAATGCGCGTATAAATGCGACCGTCCATGATTAGGTTCGAGATGTTCATTGTTTCTCGTATCTCCCCACCCATTCCCCCTTCTTTGTCAGGCATCACCCCTTGAGTTGGCGATCGTCAATGCCGCGATCGATGAAGCTCGAACACTGCTCGAACCATCACCAATTCGTCAACGTCAGGTAACCTATGATTACGGTTTTTGTGTCGCTCTCCTCGTCTCCTCTCTCAGTCGAGGCGGTGGTGGAGGGTTCTTTTGTGGTATTTGGGGATGCCTTGACGGACTGGGGATCTGAAGCATCGGCTGGGCCACAATGATCTCCAACTCAATGTTGCAACTAGATATTATGCATTAGCTGAGAAATGTACGAGTAGCTTAGGCTGGAGTCGACCAGATCAATTGCTCTATGTAACCAATGTACGCAAGAGCCCCTCCCACACAAACTTCCGTGCATTCCCGCACGCCTCGGTATACTTGGAAAGGAACAATTCATCGTTCGCGTCTGAAGGGAACATAGATATCAGAAAAGTCTATTTGTTTCAGGCGGGAAGAGATGGGACGACGCACGAGTATGCAACGCATTGTCCTTATGCCACATATCGTATATCGAAGCAGCCTCGTCTAACGTCAACTTCTCCGGGACGGGGAAGTTCTTGAGACCTTCTGCATAGTATTGCAAATTGTCCGAACGTTTGGCGTATTCGTTGACTGGGCGGGGTGTTGACAAGCCAAGAGCTTCTTGCAGCTCCAGAGTGACGGGCCAGTTTGTGTTCGATCCCGAAACAGCACCGATCACTGCTCCTCGTGCCTGTTACAACCGTGTCAGTGTGTTTGGAATCGTATGGGGGATGAGACGTACAAAGCCTTTGTGATGACTAGAATACTCCATAAGGAGGCGAGGCAATGACAGGTGATACGGTTTGATCAGGCCGTAGCTGGGATTACGATAAAGGGTGGTGGGGTTGAAGAATGACTGGAAGTCATCAACAGCAAGCAAAACCGGGAACCTTTATCTATTTAGACAATGTCAATCGTCAAAAAAACTGGATTTACTCACTGAGTCTGCTTTGCAAGCTCCTCGAATACCGCAGATAGAACCACATGCGCCACGGATGCATCCCGTACTCCAAGATCAATGAGGTCCACTAATGGGGAGCCCTTGTGCAGGCGAACACTGCCATCATCGGCAAGGAAGTCCTTATGAAGCTTGAGTTGTTGCAGCGACGAGTCGTTGACTGTGAGTATCCTGCTCAGAAGAGAACTTGAATATTTCGGTTGTGCGTATGTCTGTGTGCGGGCATCATAGACGTAGGCCGTTGAAGAGTCTACTAGCCTCGAAGCTGCAAAACAGAGACCTTCAGCACGGGGCGTAAAAGAAACTCATAACAAGCGTACCACGGGGAACGTATACAACTAGGTAACCAATAGACTTTGCGTATGCAATTGCTTGCAGCATCAAGTAGCTCTTTCCGTTGCCTGCTGACCCAGCTATGGCGTAAATCAGAAATCGGTTCGACTGTGCGTACGGAAGCCAACATACTGAATACCAGACGAGTTTCTGTACTTGGGGATTTGACTGCTTTGTCGAGTTGGTCCGCTAGACGCAGCGTGACGTCCCGCACTACCGATGTCGGACTTGACAGGACACGAAACTGTGTGACAGGTCAAGAACTGCATAGCAAGGAATATCACAGAACTCACATCAACAAGAACATTCCTAGGCACGCCATATGTTTTGAACATCTTCGTGGCTGTGGGGGGGAATGACCGCGCTTTGCCCAAAGACAAGTTTGCAGTCATTTCTTCCTGGTGAACCGTATGAGCTATTAGACTACAAAGAACTCTATTAGTAACACTCACAGGTCGGAAGACAGGGTATTCGAGCACGGCGCGAGGTTCCTGGAACAGCGGAGCCTTCAATTTACTGTCTGCCATTGGTTTCATATACTGTGCAATAATTGAGACGGGCTAACAAACACTGCAAGGAGCTGTCACGTACCCAGACACCGTCATGAGCCATCTTCGGCTTCTCCGTTTTATCCTTTTTCTTCATGCGAAAACCCTTCTGCAATTTGGTGGTTTTCGACGCTGTAGCCACGTTCAGTGCCTGCAACTGAATTGTAGGTGAAATGTGGCGGAACTCACCAAGTACCTGTCTGTTTCCTCCAGCCTTTTTTGTGGCATGTCGAACCTGTTCCCTCCCGACACGAGAGGACAGTATGTGAAGCGATGGTGTCGGTCGTACGCTGGAGGACGCAAGCAACGAGAACATGGTGCTCGACGTTGGTAAAGACGATGACGGGAAATCCGCGGTGAGCAGCCAGCGTCTCGGACCAATGTCACGCGCGCGACCTGTGATCGTAACACAGGCACACGCCCGTCACGCCGTGTGACCCTGTGCATCCAGAACTTGACCACAAATGCAATAATCGCAATCTCTGGCACGGAAATCGCGATAATTTATAAAGCACACCATGGGAAGTTGTCTCTTGATCTCCACCTCCCGGGCTTACTACCAACATGGGCAAGGCTAACGATGTCCTGGACGCTGGCATCTCGCCACGACGAAACCAACACCGACGGCATATCTGGAGAGTCACTGTTCTTGTAATATGCGCGGCAGTAAACATCTACTGCTATCGGCATTTCGTGCGGCAAGGCGTGCCACAAGACTTGATTGCAGCTGTGTGCCCTCAAGCAGCGCCGATCACACCCACCACCAATGCCGCCGTGTACAAGGACCTTGAACGCCAGTATGCCACGCAGCAGTTCAAGCTGAAGGCGTATGAATCATTGGGAGGTGCTGTTCGAATACCGTACGTGGAAATACTGCACATCATTTTATTGACATGCTTAACGAGATGTGTGCACACAGAACAGAGGCGTACGATGATTTGAAACCTCCTGGTGAAGACCCGCGATGGGACATCTTCGCCAAATTCCATCAATACTTGGAAGCAAGATTCCCTCTCGTGTAAGGGTTCCAACCAAGCACCGAGTATATCATGATCTCATTCCATTGTCAGTCATACCACCTTGAGAAAGACGACAGTGAACAAGTATGCTCTGGTGTTCCATTGGCAGGGCTCAGATTCATCTCTGAAGCCTGTTTTGCTCACTGCGCATCAAGGTTGTGATTTAACCTCGATTCGTATGTAAAACCACTCACACCCACTCTTCCGTAGATGTCGTCCCCGTGGAGCCACTCACATTAGACCAGTGGATTGAGCCGCCCTACTCAGGCCTGTACGACGGTGAGCACGTCCACCTACGCGGATGTATTTGGGACACTAAGCAGCATCAGGTAAATGGATCTGGGGTCGCGGAAGTTGTGATGATAAGCCGGGACTTATTGGTTCACTGTAAGAGATGACATCTCCGAATGTCAACGCAAATAAATGACATCCCGCCCAGTACTGCTGTCGAGTCCCTCATTGCGAAAGGTTTCAAACCAAAGCGCACTGTGGTTCTCGCATACGGCATTGACGAGGAACGCGGTGGTATTGAAGTACGTATGCCCTACTACTCCTTAACTGGCTCACGACGAGAGTTAAAGCAAGTTTCCAGGGTGGTCCAGCAATCCGAGATCATTTGATTAAGACATACGGCACGTACGGATTTTCCATCCTGGTTGATGAAGGAGGTACGTCTCATTTTGTGGTTGCAGTGATATCGTATCAATTGAACACTGTGTCGGTAGGTGATCTTGAGGTCCGAGACAATATAGCCATCGCCAGCCCGGCAGTGGCTGAGAAAGGCCACTTCGATCTGCGCCTCGCCGTTTCTACCATCGGAGGACACTCAAGTGTTCCCCCAGCACACACTGTGAGCTATGCTCGATCCCCTCACCAAATAAAGTGCGCTGACTATGCTCCGTCACTGTAGAGCATCGGGATCCTCGCTGGCCTCATCGTCCAACTCGAAGACAATCCGCACGAACCTCACGTATTCCGTAATGACACCTATTACACCAACCTTCAATGCCAAGCCGCATACGACCCCGATCTAGACGAGGACCTACGAAGCTCGATTCAGAGGTCTCTCACGAATGATAGAGCGCTGAGAAGTCTAGAAGCGCAGTTGTTCAAGACTGACAGACGGCTAAAGGCTATCGGAAGTACGACTCAGGCTGCGGATCTCATCAACGGCGGCGTAAAAGTAAACGCTTTGCCCGAGGAGGCAACTGCTGTCGTCAATCATCGTATCGCCGGTTGGAGGTACGTTGTTCCCTTTTTCTTTCCCTTCTTAATGACACGCCCTGATTGCGACGAATCCAGCTCGGTCGCTGCACTCAAAGCACGCATCGTAGAAATCCTCCAACCCGCCATAAGGAAGTACAACCTCTCTGTGAACGCATTTGGCGAGCAGATCGACGACCCAGAGAAGACTGCGTTTGCAGGCCATCTCACCTTGTCTGATGCGTTCGGGACAGCGCTGGAACCTGCTCCTATCACGTCAACCTCGAGTAACCCTGCTTACCAGTTCTTGTCCGGAACTATCATTGCCGTGCAGAAGACGTCTGCGAAGGGCAGAAGCTCAAATGCCCCTGTAGTCGTTGCTCCTGGGATACTGATCGGTGAGGCCTAGCTTGATTGCCACTCAACGAAAGAAGATTCACTGAGTCGCTTTCTATAGGTAACACGGGTAAGGGCTTCACGCTCATACGTATCATAGGTGTAACCCTCATGATTGCTTATTAGATACGAGATATTATTGGAACGTCACAAGAAATATCTTCCGCTATGGGCATGTCGACCGCTACGCTAGGTACAATGGTGCACATACCATAAATGAAGGTACGTATCTCTGACCACTATCTGTGGACTCTCCGCTGACCTTGTTTTGAAACCGCATAGCCTTGGAAGCGGAAGCGTTCATCGAACTCATACGCTTTTTCACAACTTTCATCCTTAACGCTGACGAGAGCAAGCTTCTGAAGTGAGGCATATATGTTCACCGAAATGATGCTGTATTATTCTATCTCGAAATTGTTGAGTACACCTTTGTCGGCTGAGAATGACAATCTGCAACGAGTGCAACACGGTAAAGAAACGAGAACATTGTGAGAGTGTATTAGAGAGATAGAGCTGATGCCATGGCAAAGACGAACATGTATGTACGTCCTTCACTCCGCCTCGGTTCTGCGCTTCTTTTTCGGAGGGGATTGGCTGCTCGCGCGAGTCACGTTGGGTGCGGGGATGTTCTCCGAGGGCTCCTCCGCATCGTAACGGATTGCGCTTGTGATGAAAGAATATTGGTCTCCTAATACTCGTCTGAGTTCAGGATCCTCGCTACAGCTTATGGCCATAAGAGCGGCTTCTCCGCATGTTCTTTTGGCATCCCATGTCATGGCGTTGAACGTCGCGTCAGAAATCACAATCTATAACGGAAACATGAGATTGAGAACATTTCGGATTGAACTGAACGAACCGTAAGTGTATTGTGGTCTTTTTCTTCGCCGTATTTCCCATCGCAGCCAACGCTTGTGGTCCACGTTGCCGCGTGGCTCATGTATGTCTGGAGACACGATGATACATGGCCTGTGCTCCTCCCGCAATCAAACGATGCCTTCCGGTCCTGAGGTGACTTGAAGAACTGATACACTTTCTCACAGCAGAAGCATCTCGGGCTACTGTACCCTGAGTCGCACGTCCAACGCGCCAGCGAGGTGACCGCAGACGGACAGTTTTCCGGTCTGGGACCAAGGGCCTTCTCGACCCAGGCGGCGAGAATTCTCTGAATAACCGAGGAGAACGGGTCCACCGTTTTGAGTCGCAGGTGGAGTTTCGAGATCACGGGAAGGAGAACGTGATGTAAGTGGGTGGCATCATTAAGCAGATCTTGCGTTGCAGCTCGCTCCAGGATTTCCATTCCTTCGGATCGCGCTCCCGAGAGGAAGCAGATTTCGATACCTGACAATATGGACTGGGGCCGTGTATAGCTGACCCCATTTGTCACGTATTTCTGTGCAAGACCAGTGGTAATTTCGGAGATGGATGGGCCGGAATATGAAGGGGGAAGACAGGATGTTATCTTGGTGGAATCCGCATGCAACACACGCATAAATGCACTGATCACGTCCGGTGGGAGCGAGAGCGACAGTATATCTGGCAAGACCCTGAAACATGCTGTCAGTCCTACCCGAACAAACAACGTTGATAGCGAGAACCGCATACCTGGAAGAAAACATTTCCGGCCCACCTGGCAGACCAATAGCGTCCACCAACTGCTGCACACTGTCTCTTGTTATGTCTTCAGCAGGTTTGCCGATCAATACCTGCATAAAGAGGTCCACAGATAGCCTGTTAAATCTGCACACCTCCTCTTGGAGGTTCGGATGAAGCATGATAACGGCAGAATAAGAGGTGAGGAACTGAAGCAAAGGCAGCAGCATATGGAAGAGATGCTCATGTACTTCTTCCAGAGAAAGGCTGTCCACGTCAGAAACACACGAAAGTACCAGTGTCGAGATTTGAGGGGATCTCTCCATACAGACCGTAAGAAAGCGTTTCGATGTTTCGAGTTCGTCGGATATGTGCCAGCGATCCTCCGGGTCGAAGCGAGTCTTAAAATCTGTTTTCTGTATCGCGACCACCAACAGATCAGAGGCGAGTTTGTGTCTCTCATCCTGATCAGCGAATCGGGGATCGTCCCAAATAGTCAGCGCGAACTTCCGCAGGAAATCACCGTCGGCGGTGGCGCACATCTGGGGGACGATGCTAATAAGAATAAGATAAGTTCCATCTTCATGCAAATCACACTAAAGATTTGGCTTCCGTACCTATCCCGAAGAAGAGGAAAACCGCCATGTTCTATTGCCAGCGTTATGAGCCAATTCTCCTCAGAGTCCCGGCGGTTTGGTGCATGCAAAGAGTTGAGGACTGACAGCTTGGTCGACTCAATCCAGGTCGTCGCGTCAGAAGATGACACTGTCGATTTCGACAACAATGTTGTAATGGCCGCGATGAACCGAAATCTTAAGACATTACGCGGCTCATTCACCGCAACGGCGGTCAAACTAAGGAGGGTTCTTCGAGTTAGTGTTGAAAGGAACTCGCGGACTGGTGACTCACCCTGATTGAGCATGCTCAAACCCAAAAGTATTTACATCTCTCCAAAGTTCGGTATCGTTGGGCAAGGCAGCCCAACCGCCAGCCTTGCTACCAACGTCCACGGCTCGTATCCACAGCGAAACATCTTTCCACGCACATGCTGCACGGCAGACAGCTGTTGTCACATAGCGAGCATCTTTGGGGCACTGGAGCAGAGCATCGTCAATCAAATGTTGGATGTCCGCTCGAGGTGTATCTTTGGTGGCCCTCGCTATCTTGTTACAAATATTTTCCAGATTTTGCAGGCCGCGACGGACTCCTTCATGGCTGTAGCTGGGCCATATGACGAGAACTGTACGGCGATACCCTGTTAATACCACCATGTCAGCGCAGCACAATCGCAAGTGTCAACTAAATGGTGCGGTACATCTTTCAAGTGTGCCAGGTTCCTACATACGTTGAACAATAAGCAAACAGAAAGCAAAAAGTGTTGCCACCTACGTTTCCTTTAATCGATGGACTATTCGCTTCTTGATCGTGATGCTTGTCATTCTCAACGTTCTTTGCTAAATCCTTCGGAATCGTCTCCTCTCCTGCGAGGTAACTAAGCTTGTTGGACAAGAGTTTTCCGTCGAGATTTTTGAACGCCTCTATCTCAATGGTTGTATCGTCGATACCGAGAAACTCGACTGGACGTGCATCGCAGTCGCAAGCCTCGTAGCAACCGACAACATGACAGATTAGGGTCGCCAAGCCAAGACGGAAACCGTACTCCTGAGCGACGGGGGCCAAAAGCGCAACTTTCTGGGCATCAGCGCCTTTCAAAGCACTCGCGCAGAGATTTGCCTGGGAGTACTGATGACTGAGAAGGTAAAGAATCTTCTCTGGAGCAGCCTTCCCACCGTCTCGCTTCCAGGACTGCAAGACATCCCGAATCCTCGTTTGGAACTCGTCGTTATGTGACACGGCAGGTCGCAGCGATGTGGTTGTATGAATGAGATTGTATGACAGGACCAAACGATGTCCGGAAACCACTGGTTTGACTTCGTGAGTGACGTCCGTATACCATGCCATCACAACGGTTTGAAGCAGTTCAGTTGAGCTGTGCTCAAAGACTGTAGATTGAGCTCCGTGCGTGAGGTGAATGGCACCACCTTGAAAGGGAGAAGGAAGCACCACGATCATTGTGGCGAACATGCCGTCTACCTTCTCAGTACTGTCCAGTCTTTGTTAGTGAGAGAAGGGCTACATCAATGGGAGTATGCACATACTCGACATGAGGAAGGAAGCTACACACCCAGACGTTCCTACGAACCTCAGGACGGATTGGCGCTGATATCACCGAGGATGGTTTGAAAGGAAAACTGAGCCGAATTTTCCCTCCCGATTCGGAGGACGAATTCGGTTTCATCGCTCACCCCATATCTCTTGGTAATTTCGCTTGTTTTCATGCGAGGCCCTCGCCTCGAGCGAACTCAAACTGAGGGTGGCTTTCAGCTGAAGTCGAGGGTCCACGAGATGCCGACCGGGGTGAAACACCTGTTGGGCCAAGCATATATGAACTCTGCAACACCGGCCGTTTTTTGTGCACGCTGGGGTAGCAACGTTGCTAGCATTTGCTTGACAATGTGAGGAAACACCGCTGCCATCCATTCGGCCACATACAAGGGTATGACATCCGCACGCAATCTGGGTGTGGCGGCCAATTAAGTTCGACACCGACAGCAATATCCGTACGGAGATGCTTTATAAAGGCAATTGGCATTGTTGGCAACATCGGGGAGAGCTTGTACACAAAGCCCGGATTGTTCATGTACAGTACTTATGTCGATGTGTGTCGCATGCGAGATTCAATAATAGAGGCGCACTGAATCGATTACGAGTAGGAAGATAAATACAATGCGGATGAGGTCCTAATGGACAGCAGTTTGAAAATGAATACTCAGGCTCAGGCTACGACTCGGAGGAGAATAAAGGTAGTAACAGAGGGCAATAGACAATGATTAAACCCAATTATAGTTCGCATCTACAGCGACTCCATTCCCCGAATTCCCCATTACCGCAAGGATGCCATCCATGGACGCAAACACCTGATTCTCGACTTCGCTGGTGGCAGCGGTGGTAATAGGAGTGTTGGTGGTGATAGTAGGCTCATCCATATACGGATTGCCGACGGGCTCTGGCTTGAACCTCTCATTATCGAGCTTCAGGGTCTCAGCGATGTACCTATACGGATTCAGCTAAATGAACGAGAATCGAGATGGATATTATCAGATTAGGCGTACTTACGCTTGCCACCCAGCAGAAGACCATTTTCTCGTCCAACTCAGATGGTGTGCCTTGAACCAGAGTTCAACTTGAGACCAAAAGTCTTGGCCAGATAAAGGATTCTTCTTTATGAGAGGGGTGACGGTGCGCTTTCGCTTTTTAGATTGTGGTTTACCAGAGCCACCAGTTGCAGGAGTTGAACTTGAGCGTGTAGAGCCTTCCTCTGGTCCTCTGTTCTCGCCTCCTGCAGATTGGTCTTCCACCGAGTCACCTTCAACGTCAGACTCCTCATCCCGATTGAGAAGACTTGGGTGCTCCAACGCAAAGCGGCGCTATAAGAGATGTCAACTGAGCTGTGCAAGGTGTAGCGTCACTGTCGGACGTACCAGAATTGCACACCGTGCAAGGACGAGCTCATGGTCAGCCGTTTGAATGATACCACCCTGCTTGAAGCGAGCAGTCAGGTGGACGACCATATCTTGAAGTGGAGTTGCTGTCTGTCCGAATACGCTGTCACGAATCTGTAATAACATTAAACGGCGTTACTGAGCCGGAGGAACCAGATGGCAAACGCACAACTTCTCGGTACCCATTCCGAACACCCGAGCAGATACTCTTGGTCACATCCCGGACTATTTTTTCGCGATGAGGGTTGAGGAATATGTTAGTGAACCCGTAATTGTCAATGTTACTTCTCAAGTCGTCCTGCTCGCAGAGCCACCCGTTAGCGTGAGAATATCTTCGAAGATCGTTAACAGCTCACCATCACGTCGTTATGAAGTTCCATGAACGCGATTCGACGTGGATCAAACATGAGATCTGCAGCACGGATGCGAATGATAGCCTGAAGTAATTGAGTATCAGTTGAATTTCATATGACAGTGTCACCTGCAGCTTACCCGTTGCTCTGTGTTACAAGTGAAATTTGTGTCGAATTGCTGGCGGAGATCACCGATAAAAGTTTGAGTATCATGCGAAATACTGAATAACTTCTGCACCTCCCGCAAGATACAGAAGAGCACTGCAAGGAGGAAAAGACGTGTTGCAAGATCAGGTTGGGACAGCCCGTTGCCCATCTGGTTGAGAAAAAGGTTGCTCAGCTTTGCACCGGCATGTCGGGAATAAGGCCTCACCTTCAAGACAGTATGCATTGTCTGACGGAAGTGGTTGTCGGTATCCACAAACCTGAATCGGTTGGCAATTTCGTCGACGAACGAGCTTGCTACAGACGGCCCGGGCCCAGCCTGAGGTGTAACCCGTTGTGAACCAGCATTACCTCGGATAGGAAGTGGTGTGAGAGGAGGGTCTTGTGCCACCGTTGCTGGAGATTCGAAGGCCGGAGCAGTCCGAGTAGCACTACTGTCGTTGAAATCGCCATTGGGCTGGGAGTGACTGGTGGTCTGAGTAAAGGCTGGTGGGATTGGAACGGGTCCATGATGAGTGACGCTGTGAACGGTGGGTGGGGCTCCTGCGGCGACAAAGAGAGGGCCTCTGGGTGGGTGGAAATGGACACCACCGGAACCCGAATGTCCGTGATGGTGAGCGTGCTCATTGGGACCGGTAAGGAAAGGTTGGGAAGGAAGGACATAGTTGCTATGAATTTCAGACTCGCGATGATGACGGACGTGGGGTGACTCGGACTGGCCACCACTGGAAGTTGTCGGTAACGGAGTCAGAGGAAGAGGAGGATAAGAAAAGGTGGAAGGGGTGCGTGTTTGTTGAGGCGTGAAGCCACCACCATCGTTGGAAGAAGACATGGTCATGGTGAGGTCTCTGCCAGCGACAACTCAGATGTGGGGGTGACGAAGAGACCAGTGTTGCGGATGGCAACCATAATTATGGCTGGGCTATTTGGCCTTGTTGCCAAACCGCGGGAGATGCACCAAAGTCAAGCGAGTTGCGACTCTGCGGCACCGTGCATGAGGCGAAGTGTACACGGTGACGTTAGCCGGCTCGCGACGAACCCACTCTGGCCCGACTTTTCAACTGCGCACGGCGACCACCTTGGGCACCACGTCTTGTACGGGCTGCTGCACTTACAGACTGAGACTCGAATTCAGCTGTAGTAGCAGCCTGCTTGCGACGGTCAATGGCTGCAGTCACTCCGAGCATGATTGCGTTGTCCAAGTCCATGTTAGGGTCGTTTGGGTTAATCTGATGTCGTAAGGCTGTCATATGTATGGAATCGCGGATGCGGGCGGTGTTGAGAACCATATCGTCCGGTTGGATGTGCACCATTGAGGGTCGGGTTTGCTCAGTAAGTTGACGTTCTTGGCGAACAGCAACAAAGCCCGAAGTCGAGCACTGGTGCGTTGCACATGAATGCTGTAAATTCGCAGTGCAGAGTAGAGACTGCATGCAAAAAATGAGGACTTCAAATAAAACCTGAGTCGAAGGCTTAAAAACACACACCTTGATGAAGGTGAGCTGATACTGTCCATCTAGTCGAGCTGACGGCATGTTGTATGGCTGCACTAGCTCGGTAAGATTCCCGTTTTGCAAGAGAATTAGATCGGGCCATCCATGCCGTTCATTATCGGTCCCTGTCCTGGTAAGAATCTCTTCAACGCGGGCCAAAGTTGGCGAGTGTGTATCTGCGCTGGGTTCAACAAGAACCCATTGACCGACACTACACACGTCCCCATTTAGCAAGGTCATTGATTTGTTGGTCCTGAATGACTTTGCCTGCAATACATGAGATGGAATATCTGGCTGATTGGGAAATACTTGGCCGCATTGAGTTGCTGCATAAGCTCGAGGTGATAGCTTGTCAGGTTTGCAACGACGGGGGTCTAAAGATTGGTTTCCGAGTCAGATTCAGATTAAATACGGTGATTGTAAGTAGAGCGTACTAGATTGCGAAGCAACTTGAGTATTGTTGATGCCGAGGTACGATGTAACCACGTTTGGTGACGCGATTAGACGGTGCGGACCAGGTCCTACGGGGTACCACATACCCGCTTTTCCGGCATCAATAAGGGAAGAGGGTCTTGGTACTCGAATCTGCACCATTGCGCCGGTGATGACCGTCTGAGGGCAAAAACGAAGAAGTCCGCCACATAACAAGTGGCGAACACGATAACCCTGAGCAAACGCGATTGCAATATCACGGGAGGGGGCTAAACGATTTGAGTGGACGCTTTTGGCACGAATTATAGCATTGAAGGATTCAAAACCTTCGGTTGCGAACAGGGATGCTGGGCCAAATCGCCGAATGTGATCAACGAGATGCAGAAGAATGTGAAACTTGGGTTTGTTGAACCATTGTGGATTCCATCGCGCCACCGCTGCCAGAAATTGCTTGATATGCAAACGCAGGTTCTCCTACAACAGATGTCACACTGAGTATCCAGTGTTAATAGGTAGAGTACGTACGAGATGAGTGGTGATGTTAGGAATCTTTGGCTGCCAAATGAGTGGAATCATGGCAGACAAAGCAATCCACGCTTCGTAGCAACGACTGGAGACAAGGTCGTGGATAACAAACGGAGCCACCTGCGCAATTACCCTGAAGTCCCGACCGGTTAACGATCCTGCGTATTGAACAAGCGTGTGACCGGCAAGCTTTGAGATACCCAATCCAGAAACGTCAAGATCGGAGAGTCGTGTTGCCAGTAATGCCTTCTTAGCATCGTTGTTCTTCAATTGGTTTTGAATGACGTCGCGCCAGAAGTACTTGACAAATCCAAGTAAGACCACATGAAGGATTTCCACCGGTGTATCCGTGTGGGGATCCAGCCCTAAAATGACTTTTATGAGCATTCTGTAATACGAGCACCAAAGCAACCACCTCACCCTTGATTCGCCATACAGGACTGAACATTTTGCTCTCGTTGTCGGGAAATGTCGCAGAGCACGCATCGAGTGCTGCTTGTCGCGTTGCCACAGTCTTCTTGCCTTTGGCAGCCAGCACCAGACGGTTCAGGAAATGTTCAAGGAATGTGTCCTTCAGTCCGAACTTGGTCTTGTCCGATTTGATGCGTTGTTGGTTTCCGGTGGCCTTGGCCATCGTAAAGAGAGATCGTAATTTGACCATCGAGTCTTCTTTCTCCCGTAATGAACCAATCTAGAGATACGTGATCAGAATAAATGTTACAGACATAGTCAAAGTACTCAAAATACATTGAGAAAGTTTGTGATGCGCGTCTTCATCTCAGCCATGGTCTCCAATTTCTTCTTCTTCGTCCTACCCTTTGTGGACCCTGCGATGGATTCCTGCTCACTTCCACTATGCCCCCCATCGACGCTGCCATTGCTGTCATGAACGTCGTCATTCCTATCGTGTTGTGCACCATCCGGGCCATTCTCGTCCTCGTCCTCGTCCTCGTTGCCGCTTGAAGTTGACACTTTGCAAACGCGGCAGAACAACCTTCCGCCGAGGCCGACATGGCATGAGAGCTCACTCTGCATGGGATTATCACCGAGAAGAGCGACCACTGATGGTATGACAAGAACACGCTCATTGTAGACACAGTCCCAAGTCCATACGCCAGCGTTCCACGTCTCTCTATAAGAAGAGCTGATCAACTGAGTTTGCAGTCACAAATGGAACAACTTACTCCAGCTGTTCGACAATCCCATCAAGCATTTCCAATGGCGGCGCTATATTTGACGTACACAAGAAGTGGATGTTATACTCTTCGTGCACCCGACTGCTAGGGAGACCAGCCGGCGTGAACAGAAATGAGTTATGCTTGTTCCATTTCTTCGACACATTTCCGGAAGTGTCGTCGCAATACAGCCAGATGGGGAAGGCTAGAACACGAGCACCATCTGCCAGCGCTCGCCACCGATTTCCGACTGTTGGGTTGGTGAGGTTCCAAGGGATCAAATCTCCTGACTGTTGGTCCACACACCCTGAAGCGATATAATCAGAACAAATGTAAGATATCTGTAGTCAAGTACTTTACCGTGGATGCTGGAACAGTGAGGAAGGCCACCAGACATTGACGAGGCCGTCCATGTCCCAAAGCCAACGACGATGTCTTCGGCAGGTACCTCTGCTTGTTGATAGCGTGCGACAACCCATGCGTCAGGTGGTGCGAGACCATCCACCGAGTCGAACGAGACATGGAATAGCGGCCATACTTGGGCGAAGTAATGCCCGTCCTTCATTAGCCACCTGAATGGCATGCAGACTGTGCCGCTACGAAGAATACACGGCTCAAACACGTAGTAGTGTTGCCCATTTACGTTCACCATGGGAGTCAGCTTGTCCAGATCGGCTTCCTCACGCCAATGGCTCGCATGCCAGTACTCATTGACCTCCGTTCCCGCATCCTCAGGGAAGAAATGCAGATCCTGTCGAGTACGAGGGTTTGCCATTTCCTGTCAGACATGTCAAGTCTGCCGCAAACAGCACCATAAGTCGGTTATTCACTTACATGAGCAATAATATCAGCGAGCGAGTTCACCGAATAGTTATGTCCCAATGCGCCTTTGTATGACAGGGTCCGGATCCCATGCTTAGCTTGCAATGCTGCCTGCGTATTTTGCAACGATTTGACGGAGGGTGTGTCTGTTATTCCATTGGCGTTCAAAACCCAGAGGAATATATCGAGCTGCCGCTGAGAAAAAACAGAGCGAGGAAGGTGCATAAGGATGTCGACAGTACATGCCTGCAAGTTGGCGAATGATAAGTGTGAGCCAGCTGGAACTTAAAGACTACCGGTGAAATGAATCACCAGTTTGTTATCCCATGGAAACCATTCTTGAGATAAGGCAGCTGGTTCTGGCGTAATCCTCATTCGTTTTCTAGGATGATCCTGGTTGTCGATTGGCGCAGCTTCTGAGTCATTCCCCGATGTCATGTTCCTAGTATCAGCTAGACCTAGAGTATGAGCCGCCATCCGAACATGCCAAGATATAAGCAACGTACCCTCTTCGTTCGAATCCCCGTCTTCATCAGGTTCACCTTCGAGTCCGTTTTCTGACCTCTCTACCTCTTCCTCGTCAGACAGAGGATCCATCGACTCCGAGTCCAGAGATGCGAGCATGTCTGCCACCGTGACAGAATCGGCGACGTCCTCAGCATGAGCAGCACCAGAACTGCCGGGCCCTAGATGGTTGAAATTCGGGGTGTACGGTGCGTCGTCGGGGTCAACCTCTGGGTGGTTAGCCGCAGATGGTGCCCACTCGTTCATTATCATGGCAACCCCGGCAACCGTCCTTTCATGGAGACTCGAACCTTCGGGGTTCTTGCCGTCAAATGGCTGAAGAGCGCTGCGTGCCACGGCAAGAGCATGACCCTTGCTTTGACTGTGTTGTTTTGCGTCTCCACGACGATAATGGATTCCTTTCTTGCAGGCGAGACACAGCCATTGATCCTGTTGAAGGGGTGACCACCCTTTGGCAAGACTCATAAGTATTGTTTTTGGAGTGTTTGGTGTGTGGACTTACATTGCGCATCACCTGGCTCAGGGAAGATGTCCGAGGTTGAAGACGAAGCCATGACAAGGACGGAGACTCAAGTGAGACCCAACTCCAGCAGCGACGGATGTCGAGAGGGATGCGAGACGAAAGACATACTGAAAGCTGATTTTATACCTACGAGAGCAGGAAGCACGACGCGCCCCAGTGCAAAGTGTGTTCAAGCTGGGGTTGGCTTTTCGGTCAACCTCAGGATGAGACGGAGAAGAAGCGACGCATTAGCCGCTGCGATGTTGAGCCTCAACCGTCAACGAAACGTCACACGTTGTCAAGTTTCACACTGCTTCATTTTTATCCCCTCTCTCGCGCAAAATCAGCTGGGTCAAGTGAATCACATTTCCTCAAGACGTGGCTACAGTTCATTCATTTTAATCATTCACATCAGGCCTTCCGGGTGAGTAAACCCAATGAAAACTGAGCCGAACTTTCCTAAAATCATCCCCAGTCTGGTTGCACCTTCTGGCCGTGTAATGGGAGAGCCACTATGTCAGAGTCCTGCAATGAAATTCGGAGTTTGAAATGCTTACTGTGATCCCGTCTGGTAAAGGAGCAGCTTGTGCAGTTCACAGCGTGGCTCGCTTGCTTCGTGATTGACTCCCAAAGCAGTACAGGCATCTTCAACAGCGGTGCCCAAAAATGTTTTCCATTTGACATCGTTCAGAAATGACACCTGAGCAATGAGGTTATGTAGTGCAACACGTACTAGTTGGTGATCGATACTCCTCACCCTTGTCGCATCTAGCTCCCATGTATCACGAACAGTTGTATCGACAACGGTGTGCTCCCCCATACCGAAAGGCGCTTGACGAGCTGCTTGAATGATAGCCTCGGCATCATGAGCCCCAAGAGGTAGTCCGATTGTCCCGACGCCGTCTAGATTCATGAATGGGTTGGGAGCGTCGTAAGCACGCTTGAAGGAGAAGGACCCACTCCGACCCAGTGAAGTTCCAAGCAGCAGATAGGCATTCTTTCATCTTGCGCTGTAGAGTGTCCTGTCGTCAACAGAGAGAGTCCTCAGAGGCCCAAGTAAGTACATACCCGGATGTCTGGATCAAAATGAGACGCATCAAAGGTGGTGTCAATTTCCATCGCGGCCAGTTGAGAGTTCTCCTATGGTGAATATCCTACAGGAGGAGGTGAGTGGAGGTAGTTTTGTGAGCTCCCTTCATATATAACGACAGCCAACGGCTACAGTCGAGCCATGAGGCGAACCCAAAGAGGGAACTTGACTCGAGAGCATGAAAGCCGTTGCCACACTTGCCCAATTGGAACCTAGCCGCTGGCTGTAACGTACAACTATGATAATTGGATCGAAAGTGACTCGGTGTCGCTAGTCGCTGATAAACCCCCACTGATGGCTGCACATCATGATTGGGTGGTGGTAGACGGTCCAGGTTTTGGGTCAAGCCGTAACTCAAGTCTCAAGCGTTTTTCTGAGTTTCAATTCTCTTAGGAAGGAACTTGAATTTCTTTCTCAGGGCCTCATTCAACATTGCAACGAGTGACTCTAGATTCTAGAGATGGTCAAAGAGGAGCCCAGCTATCCAGTCAATACGACGGGGAGTCCGCTCTAACGTCACCGTACTAGGCAGTCCGTAGCAGTAACGTGTGCGTTCTTTCCCTTCGTGGCAGGGTAGACCGACATAAGTGACTGAGAGACAAGTCGCGAGTCACTTTCATAAAGCTTCGTGGCCAATATATTGTTGCAAACATTCTGCACTTTCGCTTTTGCTAACTCTATACAACCTGGAGATGATGTGATTCCTAGACTTGTTTCTGGATTGACACTGACCGTAACACAAGACAAGCACACATCATCGGGGTATCCAGTGGAAAATCAGTGCAAGTGGAAGAGCGGCCACCCAGGCAATTGGCGTGCCATACTACCACGACGGTTATAGATGAAGCCACAACATTAATGGTTGGTATACTATCGTACAAGGCAGAGAGCGGGCAGAATCTTCCACATGGTCTAATAAAAGAAGGCACCATAAATTTCTTCGACCATCTTGCCGTACTTGGAGGCCAAGAAATGGCACCCTTGCGTTCCCACAACAGTCCCAGCATATTGTGTCTCAACTGAAAGCACAAAATGTGAGCGAAACCCGTTTAACTGACGGAGAAGCGAGATACATACCCCAACCAGCCGCAGCCATCCAGCTAAAGATACGATCATTCGCGTCAAAAACGCAAAAGACACTGATCAAGTACACCATTGCTGCGACGC
Source organism: Cristinia sonorae (assembly GCA_021029105.1). Lineage (NCBI taxonomy): Eukaryota > Fungi > Basidiomycota > Agaricomycetes > Agaricales > Stephanosporaceae > Cristinia > Cristinia sonorae. Next base: position 237,210 of record JAEVFJ010000006.1, on the reverse strand, counting down.
ACAACCGAGGGTGAAGGATTGGACTTGCTACGTCAACTGGTAACCGGGTGATGTCCGGTCCCATAGGTACTCGCGACGGTCCAAAGATGCTCCGGTCTCGTATGACCATCCCCATAGCATCCAACGCGTCCAGGAAGGCCTCAGCAGCTCTGAGTTCATGCTCCCGAGCCACACTTGCGTGGCCTGTCTTTGCCAATTTGCGGTACAGAATCCCAAGCAAGAAATATTCCAAGAACAGCTCCGGTTTTATGCCGCATGCAGAACGTTCAGGGGATGAGGCGTAGGAGTTCTTCAGGTCCGCGATCCGTTTCTTCGCCTCGGTGACGTTCTCAGCAGCAGGTTTCTTGAGAATGTCGGCGCGAAGAGCTCGAGATTCAGGAGTATCCGTACGGTCCGCCTTGCACAATGCGCAAATGCAAGGCACACCCCACTTACGTTCCACGAAGGCGGTACGCTCTTCATAAGAGTCTGTGACGGGACAGAAGTTGAAGGTAACCTCTTCCCCCTGCCGCATTTCCTTATTTGCGCGCACCATCATCAGGGTGCCAAAGAAGACCTTAGAAGCCGTCGGGACGCAGGAATGGTTGCAGAAAGAAGGGATTTCGTATACGGCCAAAGGTTTGTCACGAATGGGTGTCTGTGGCTGCCGAAGAGTCTCTGGGTTGAAGGGAGTTCCAACGTCTTCTAGCTCAAAAGCGTTCAGAGAACATATCCCCTCAATACGTGCAATATCAATATCAGAGGCTGGCATGTGAGGGTGTGACATTGGTCTAGAAGGTGCATGGATGCCTGGGTAGGGCGCGGTAGATGGGAAGCGACTGCCTGCATCGATAGCATGCAGAATACGTGCGAGGTCCGGGTCATCCCAAACTCGAGTGACAACTTCAGCGACAAGGGAGTAAGTCGATTTCTTTCCAGTTTCGTCCGTCAGGAAATTGTGGGAGAGGAACAATTCTCGCCCCTTAGGGGGATCTCTAGGGAAGGACGAGGCTATGGGAGTAGCCACCAACTATCATAATATAATGTTACGGCTTGCTTGGAAACTGAGAAAGAGCACGCTCACCAATATTTCACCTTGATCTACCTTGCGTGTAGTGAACACACCCATTCTTCCATCAAAAGACTTGACTTGGATTGGTCCACGATGGTGAGCCGCGTCTGGTCGGAATACGGGGTCCCTGGAGGCTCGGTATAGCGAGGGCCAGTCGTACTTCCCGGTATCACGCTCTCGGGTGCGTATCGTCGCTTTGGTTGCGTACCCCTGCACATCTTGGTTGGAAGGGAAGAGCTTTGCGGTCTGAATTACCTCTGCATAATTCTGCGACCAGTAGTAAGCTTTGATAAGTCGCAGAACGGTCTTGAGTTTGAGTGACTCGGACGAGTCGTCCAGTTTCATAGCTGAGACTATCTTGGTATCCTCTATGACGGATTTGTACCAATGAAGCTCTAGATTGGCGGCCGCCCTGTTTAGGAGTAGCAAGTGATTATCTGGCTCCAGTTTCAGTCCTTCAGAATACGCCATAGATGCTGCAAGCCACTCTTTCTTCTTGAAACAGTCGTTGCCACGATTCTTCCACACCAAGGATGTAGCTGCGGGAGGTATTTGGCTGACAGAGTTCGTTGACCACGAGACGTTCGCAGAATGAGGAGATTGCACATCCAGGAAGACGGTGTCCGATGGGGAGTCCACCTGGATCAGCGGAGTGTTATTGTCTGGATCGAAGATGCACTTCGGCTCGCGGATAGCGAGAACACCACCGAGAGGGAACATGACGTCCAAATAGAAAAGTGGGACGTCCAGGGTGAACGGGTAGTAAGCTACGGACACCTTTGATGCCCTACCTTCTGGGTCCTCAATGACGAAGACTGCGCGTACAGCCCGAGCTATGACGAAGGGTTTCAGTCGGTCTTCACGCAACGAGATATCAGCCCCACTTACCTGGTGAGCTTATGATTCGGCACAGTAGATACTTTCCCTACTGGATGCATCAGCAAAGGTCAAGGGCAGTTGTGGTAAAGGCGCACTTTATGTCGCGTCCGCATCATCAGACTGGATATCGTGACTGGGGGACGTTGAGTACACCGCAAGAACACGGGTGAAAGAGTCAGAGGGGTAACTTACTACGTTTCAAATTCTCTACAGATTCGATCGAATGCTCTGGCATCGTACCAAGTAACGCCTGGCGAGGGCCTCCATCTCCGTCCCGTGACCTTAGAGAGGCAACCTGTGAGAGGAGCATCTCTCTGGAGACCTCCGGTGCTTTCGCCGGTGGAAGCTTCTGTTCACGAAGGTAGGACTCCTTTGCACGTTCCAAGGCCTTCTCTGCCTCTGCCATGAGCTCGGTGGTGTTAGACTTTGAAGAAATACCGCGAGCGGCTCCCGAGGAGACAGGTTGGGCGGCATTTGTGGTTGTAGCTGGAGTTTCCCTGATCTGGTCCACCATGTCCGGAGGGATGATTTTGGCGGCTACCATAGCGGCGAGCTCTGCGTCAGAGCAAACCAGCTTCGTCATGGTAGTTGGGGAGTGAAATATGGAAGAGAGGTATCAAGTGTCAGCCACCACCGCGAAGGGGTTTTAGGGGGTGTCCCAATTTGGTAGTGGCTGACGTTAGGATTTGACACCACAGTTCCAGAAGGGAGAAGAGCATTTGCAGAAAGAGCAATGAAAAGAAAATATTGACAGTTTTATACTGACCTGCCCCAACGCAAAGCTTACCTCGTCGAACGTAGCTCCGGTAGCGCGGCGTCAGAAGAAACAGCAAAAGAGCATGGTAGATTCACCGCCTAGATGACAAAGTCCTGAATAACTGTTGCAGACCTGACTGCACAACTCCCGAGGCAACCTGTCCAACAACCTGAGCGTCGCTGATACTCTTCGCAACATTCTCCAGAGTTGAGGCAGCTAACCCTACTCCTATACTCCCCGGGGTTCGGTCCAGACGATGGCTTCCAGCGGACACCATCAACGCGGCCTTAAGGGTGTCAAGCTCGTTGGCGACCTCCAGGCCAACGGAGCGGGCCCAGACTATTGGCATTGCGGTGGTTGAATAGAGCTTGTGCAGTTTGTCAACGGCGGACATCATCTTGTGGTTTTCAAAGTACCGTGCGCGAGAGTACGGCATCAAGGATGTGTATGAACCTGTTCATTATCGCGTTTAATTGGATGCGCATACAGTCATACGGCAGAAGGCGCACCGATGTCACCACCACGAGAGGCGGAGTCGTGAATGCACTTTGCCAGCGCTTCCGCATCTGCAAGACCAAGATTCAAGCCCTGCCCTGCAAGAGGATGGACTGTATGCGCGGCGTCGCCAATAAGCACCGTCCGTGACCCTTTCCCTTCACCAACGTAGGAATCGGCATGGGAGAAACGCAGCGGAAAGGACGCGACCGTGCCCGGTTGGATGGATTTAACTAATGGTGGATACGATTCAGATCCTTCTGGTGGGATGCCCGCCTCAGCCGCAGCGGATAGAGAGGAGAGGGCAGAGTGAGTGTCGATGGAATGTGAATGTTCCCGAAAGAGAATCTCTTCTCGTAACTGTTCCGAAGTGATTGGTGTGCCCCCGTTGTGCGCTTCGATGAGCCGGTCGTGCAGGTATCTCATGGATACTTCCGGGAGACGGAAAGCAGCGTTAACCATATCAACGAGGACCGAAGGCTGGACTGCTTTGAGAGCATTGGCCAGATGTGGCTTCGTCGACCAGACCATGGTGGATGCCGTCTCAGATATCGGGAGGAAAGCTATAGGACCAGTCGGAAGGAATCGTTGGTATGCCACCGTGTTTGGAGTCATGAAGGGACTGCGCGGTGCGTGAAAGAGTGTTGCTACGATTCCATGGGTATCATAGGCCCAACCGTAGGATTGGATACCCGCATAGGTCCGTACGGGGGAATTAAATCCGTCTGCACCAACCTGAAGTCAAGGAAAAAGTTGGTCGCGCGACTATGTACTGGGTACTCCGGACCTACCAATAGTCGTGCACGAATCACCCGTCCATCAGAGAGATGGAGCAATGGCCAAGGGGATCCCTCCCTGTCATCCGTGGTGATTGACTCCACTTTCACCTTGTCAACGACTTCCACACTCGAGCTTTCTTCCAGTTTGCGTAGGAGAGCCCGCTGGAGGTTCAGGTTTTCCGTCAAACGAGACAGTTCAGATACCGTTTGGCCACCTAGTGACATCTCTGCTGCAGAGAACGTAATCCGGGCACCCGAGACACCATCCCAGACCTGAAAGGTTCAGTTGGAAACAGCTTGCAAGGAGGGTAGATAAGTACCTGCATCTCCTCCACTGGTCCCGTCCTTGTTTCATCAACATAAGACCAGGCACCTATGTCTACGGCACATTATTTCAGTTTGCGCACTACCGTCGAGTTGAAGCGAGTATACTCACTGCGGAGAAATTGCTGTGACGCGTTAGTTATCGAACTGACGCGGTTCGAGAATGCGTCTGGAGGGAGTTGCCATGCTTTGGTCTTGGACAAGTCTCCAGCCTCAATCAGAGTCACTCGCATGGATTCCTGCACGACTTTTGAGGATCCTGTATAGAACAAGACTGTTGAAGCGCTTTCCTTCACATTGCTCAGACATTGCGACTCACCTAATGCCCCAGCCAATGCCAGTCCTGCAGGTCCTCCGCCAACGATGACAACATCACTATGTTCCACATTGCTTGAGGACGCATACTGTCTCGCTGCACTACGAGAAAGGTGTTTTCGTATGGTCTTGGCCGTCAGACGTTGGGTCGTCACCAGCATTGTGGGTAGGTTGGGGTGACGGTCTCGGACTCGGAGCAAGTTTCAAGTTGCTGGACCGTGGCGGGAATTACTATATTTAGATCACTCCTGCTACAATATCAAGGGAGCTTCGGCCTTCGCACGGGTCAGTGGCGTAGTTGGTTATCGCATCTGTCTTACATAATCACATTGAACCTGTGATTTCGAGCACAGAAGGTCTTCAGTTCGAGCCTGGATTGACTCATGTCTTTTTCCGCCCTCTTGCTTTCACGCCTTAAGCTGCGAATGTTCAGTTGGAGAGCTATCAATATACATTAAATTATTTTTTGCGACGGAGCGGGAGGAAGGAATGAGTAAATACGGGAATCAGGTCCGGTTTAGGAATCTTACAGTACGATTCTTTCGCAGAGAAAAAGGACGTGAAGAAGGGGCGGGAGAAAGCATCCGGCTAGATAGGATGTGAAATATGGGAGGTTGCAAGGGCAAAAGTGTCGTAAGAGTGGTGGATGGTACAGTATGCAAGAGGGTTCAACGCTCAGCAGAAGAGGTAAGCTGAAGCTAAGGCGGGAACCATGAATGCGTGTGGAGCATGCCAACCAAGGAATGAGAGTATGAAAAAAAAGTCATGAATTGCATATGCGACTGTGGAATGATGGGTGGCGGGACCTTTGAGAACCCCGGAAACAACTTACGGTAAATTGCAGGGATATCTAGATGGGAATGGGATGATGGATGGGATGAGTGAACGGTGAGACACACATAAAGATGTAGAAAAAGAAGGATATCGTTCGAAGAGGGAAAAAAGCGCACAACATGGGGCACACCAATGAGAACAGTCGAGGGAAGGGGAGGGACATCGGAGAGGATTACGGGTGCGAGTCCCAAGGAGAAGTGAAAGTATTCGCGCGAAAAGAGAAACAAGACAAATCAGAAGCGTCCATAGTCCGATCACTTTCTCCTCTGCTGGTAGTATGCCAGCGGGAGATCCTCCTCTTCACTATTTGCCCTCAGGTGTGATGGTGTCACAGCCTGCACACTTCCACCCTTTCTTACCTTCCCGTTCGCCTGCTGCGGGGCAGGCGCGGCAGCGGTGGCGGATAGTGAGCGACCAGGTAACCGTGCACTCGGCTGATATGGCTGAGGCGGTTGCTTCTCCTGTGCAGGTGTGTACCTCGGTTGTACGGGTGGTGACCTTGCTCGCCGCTGACCAGAGTTATTTGTGTTCGTTGGCGGCGACATCGTCCTCGGAGGAGGTGACGGGGAAGATTGCTGCGGACGGGCACTATGTTGTGGTTGAGACATCCACCCACCCTGTTCGACGTTCACGGGAGGCATTGCCCCAGGCGGCAACGAAGACGATGAATGGTTCATCGGATACGCCTGACCGTGCTGGTGAGGGTTCGCTGAACCATTATAATATTGTTGTGCTTGTTGTGGTTGCGGCTGGACCAGTTGAACAGACGAGTACGAGTTTGGTTGCCCCGAAGGTCCACGCCCTTGCGGATGTTGATAGCCAGCCACAGCGGGAGGAGCTGACGGTGACCTCTGCTGACCGTAACCGCCGTACTCCTGCTCCATCGCCCGGTGTTGCATGTCGTACTGCGGTCCACGAACAGGCATCTCAGCTCTCCGACTGGCAGGTGCACCGGCTGCATTGTTCTTCGTCAAGCTACCACGTCTCGGTTCCCTCTTCTGCTCAGCTTGCCGTTCCCTCTCCTTCTCGCGCTCCGCCTTCTCATGCTCCTCCCGTTCCTTCCTTTCACGCTCAGCCTGAGCTTGCTGTTCCTTCTCCGCGGTAGCCCCGTTCGCAACGGGGGTATTCACGGGGTTCGCGGGAGTAGCATTAGCCGCGGGGGAGGTTGCCTTGTTATTGATGACACCCAAGTACCAGAACATAAGATTGCTGATGAGGACTTGCTCGTAAAGTGGCCTGCGAGGGTTCGCCAGCTTGATGTGACTTAGGCGGTAGATGGCCCGCTCGACGTGGATGGGATACCGCGAGTATCCGTTGACCGGCTCAGGGGTCGGCGACGGCGCTCGGCTCCTCGACGACTTCGGTGCACCCAGCAATGCGGCGGCGGTCTCACGACCCGAGCCACCAAGGCCCATCGGCGGAGCGACTGGCTCCTCCTGCTTCTTCTTCGTCCCGAATAGTGAGCCGAAGAATCCGGAATCCTTCTCTTTCTCCTTTTCCCCACCCTTGCCCTTCTTCCCGCCCTTGTCTCCGCCCCATTTCCCGAATAGTCCTTTCTTATCCTTATCCTTCTCGCGACGGTATTGTTCGGGGGTAGGAGAGGTGGATGGCTGGTAGAGCGCTGATTCTTGGAGGGAGGGTCGCGGAACTGGAATTGGCTGTACCGCTGGGGCGGGTGACGCGGATGGGGACGGTGTTTCAGGTGATGGCGTTCGTTCCACAGGGGGTATCTCTGGTGCAGGCGGAGATAGGGCACGTTTTGGCTGAGGATGATGGAGGACGGGAGGTATGGGCGACTCGATGGGGAAGTCCTGCTCGCGTGGTTCCGGCTGAGAGACGACTGGAGGAAGGAACTGGCCTAACGCTATGGGTTCGGGCTCGCTGAATAGAATCGTAGGATCTGTTTCATCAGGATCGGGACTGGCGTATGCGTCGTATATCGACGATTCCTCGCTGTATGAATCTGGTCGCGGGAGAGGGGGCACCGAGGGGATATCTGACTCCCCGCTATGTCTGGTTGGAGAGGATGGATCGCCATGATCACTTGACGACCTGTCGCTTGAAATTCGGTGGTCGGCTGTCTTTGCGCGTGCGGAGGAGGCACGACGGGCACGATTCGAAGTAAATCTATGAGGGCCATCCACCGTTCCGGCTTTCCTAGTCCGAGCAGCACGACGCAGAATTTGACCAGGTCTTGGCACAATAATGGGAGAATCTGCTTCGTCGGCCATATCTGACGAGTCGTCCAAGTGACCAAGAGCTGCCCGGACATGAACATAGGATGGGGCCGAAGCATTGTGCAGACTCACCCGATGGGGACACGTTGAGACTGAGACTTCGCCTAAGCACGCTCCGCAATCTGCTTGGATCGTCACTCGTCGACGCCTCCTCCGCCAACTCCTCTAACTTCTGCAGATCACTGATAGTAAGCTGGGGACCGGGATTTGAGAAGACGCTAGTGCGTCTGCGTATAGGGAGTACTTCCTCGTCCTCAATACCGTCATTAGCCGATGGCTTGTACTGTCTGCTCAACATCGACCTCTTCCGTCCCAAGCCTCCTCCGACTGAACTGACCGAGCTCGACCTGCTAACCCCAGCAATCGCACTACCGTCTGAGGGAGCTCGAGCGTGCTCCTTCAGGAAGGCCCTGAATTCAGCAGGTGCGATCTCCGGATGGAGACGTGCTGGAACCCAGAAAAGATGTGAAGGGTCGTCAGCACCATCGCTTACAACGCCTTCACTGCTATCTTCGTGTGAGCTGCTGCTGGAGTCGTCTGTGGCGGATGGCGTCCAGTAGCCGCTGGATGTAGGAGATTGCGGTGATGCAGAAGGTAAGTCAGGGTCCAGGATGGGTCCTCCGGCCGTTGAGCGTCGTCTGATATCTCGGAGGGTTTCGACCTCCCGAAGAATCTCGAACTCGGAGGGCTGCATTGTGTGTTATGGCGGGAACGGCAACTTGGCGCAGACAATTGATGGGGGTGCTATGCGGGTCGGAAAGGAGTGCGTCGAGGTCGTCTTGAGCGACGTTTGAGTCGTCGGCGTCGTTAAAAAGAGCGAGCAACACTTGACGAGGAGGACGAGAGGGATGACGAAGAGAGGAATGTCGGCAACACACGCAGTTGTGCCTCTCTTGCTCCAGCGCTTTATCCGGAAGACGCCCCAAATTGATCTCGCTCCGCCGCCGGGCTTTTGCTTTCCTCTCCTTTCGTCAAATAAAGATTCTTAACTTTCAGTTCATCTCATTCATCTATGAAAACATACGCCCACATATATCGAGGTCGTGAGTCAACCAACGTCCTTCTGGAGCTACAGACACCCACCGTTGTCATGGTGATTCTGTTGTTTCGACATCGAAACTGTTACCGCTCTGAGCTCTTCCGAATTGCCCCATTGCAGGACAAAGGGAACTCGCAGAGTTCAAACCAACAACTGATCACGAGTCGGCTGCGGACGCTGCAAACCGGATCCGATAGATGACAAGCCGTGCGTAAACCACACGACACACTTCTCACAAGATGCCGTCCTGATGTTGATTTTGCCTCGCAGTATGGACCTCGAGGCGTATTCGCTCCGTCACATTGCTTATATGAAGTAGCATGTAAGTTATGTCAGGAACAGAGTGTCCTTAAACACCCCAGCCTCTTTCAGGTGAATATCACCATCCGGGAGTGTACTTTCCGAAGCCCCACGTCTTCTGCAAGAGATCCCCATTCGCACCCTTCTCTTTCCCGTCCTCAAAACCTGGTACCTATACCCCTGTCGTCGCTCCCTGTCCACCTGCCTATCAACACAACTGTCAGTTTCAAGATTGTCATATCCCGTCTACGCCGGCGACTCTCAAGTTCGTACACTCTTGTTCGACGATCACGTTATACCCATTATGAATCCCAGTCCTTTTTAGTTATTATTTTACAATGTCGTCTGCCTCTGTACAGTGTAGATCCCACAAACGCCACCTTCGCTGTCCCTTCTCGAAAAGGAAGCTGGACAGATGCTCCAGCCAAGCAGTGTCAAACAACATGCCACGTGGATATCCTGTCTTGCGCCTGTGGAACGCAGGCACTTGATAGAGCTACCTTGTGCTCGTACTTCCAAATAATTTCCTATGTCTTACTCCTACCGGGAGGACCCGTGATATTTGTCTGGCTCTCGCAAAGAAAACTTCTCAACCCCAACGGAAATTTGTTTTCCTTATGTGCGCAATCGTTGGCGAGCCGATATGTAATCCTGCTCAGCGCAAATGATTGCTTTAACTTAAAAGCCGCGGGGCAATGCATGTGTACATATGTGATGACGATGAACAGGCAGCAGACAGTTGGTATTGCTAAACGACTCGATCAAAGCGGGCCCTTCCCCCTCGTTACCACCGATACCGCCGAGAGCTCGAGTACTACTATCAGAATGCGGAAACTCCTCTTGTAACAACCGTGAGATCACACTGAGAACACGTTCAAACCATGCGCGGCGGGCTGCTGTGAAGGGTGGCGGCCAAGCATTTTAAGAGGTTCATTCCGGCCAAACCTTAATGCGTTTTGGCTCGCAACCGGACGGCACCGAGCGATTTGGGGGGGGGGGGGGAGGGGAGAGTGAAATTTTGGTTGGATTGGACTTTCAATCACAGCTATACAGAAACAGGAAGTCTCCGAGTTTGGTTGAAAGAAGCGGAGAATGACATTGCAAGGTTAAGGTGATTAAACATCCTTCGTCTATTTGAAATCATGTTTAAGTGGCGGCCAGGCCTCAGACCAGCAAGCACACTGAAAGGCGGAGCGCTGCGGTGCAACCACCTCCAGTGTTCATTGCCGTGTGTGGATTTTGTCCACTTGAGATTTGATGTCACCAAGCTACGTGATACAGAATGACTTGCAGAAGAGAAAACATACGACGATCGCGTCAGTGTCGAACTTGCAGCAAGAATCGTGTGCGTGCCTGTCTATATTGAATGATAACATTTGGGTCGCAGTCAGTCCGAGGTCGTGTTCACGTATTGGACACCGGGATGATGAGATTCAGAAATCGAAAGAGGCTCAAGTATGTGTGCCTGGACAAGCACGGCCCCTCACGGCCCTCGATATCTCCCCATACAACCTCTGTATTGACCGAAATGATATATTCTTGAGTCAGCGGAAAACGTGACCAAGAAAGGGACACTTACCGAAGGGCCAGGATCACCACATCTGATCGTACAAGGGGCAGATGGGTGCGAGTGCGACCACTCAAAGATAGCCAGCAGCTTTGATCTGTTGGTGGTAAGAACAGGGACCTGGAAGATACTGCTTATCAGGCACGGGATTGGGAAGGTAAAATTACTGTTGGCGTCAACCCTGCCTATCTACTTGCGCGAAGTGTTAGATGTATGTTATCTGTGACATATGGGAATGTCTTGACAGATGAACTTCCATGATTACGGGGGTCTCGGTGAGAAGTTGGTAACACTAGGGAATGACAGTCAGTTGAACTTGGTCGGTGTCGTTGTTGAGCACGTTCTCAAGTACAGTACACCGGGACCCGGTGAAGTTACCATCGATTGATCCGTGTATATGTCGTCATGAAAGCTTGATGCGAACTGGTTACTGACATGAGATGTGAGCACCGAGAACAGAGAAGTGAACGGTTTTAAATGCGAGAAGGGGCGTATAATTTGTCCGAGAGGGCGATATGTGTGTACGATCCTGTATGGCTGTCGGCGGTATGTTGAAGGAATTGAAGACCGGGGTGCCCATCCCCTCTTACAGTGGCGTTTTATCGGAAATCAGCTGGAAATACGTTTACTGTCGTGGCTCACCGTCGAGGTCCTCGCCACATCGACGAGCCGGAATGATTGGAAGGAGGCGGCGCCATCAAATTCCCATGGACAATGTTTCTCGCAGAAGTTCTTGATCAACCCAAGTGCGCAGGAAGCTCAGTGCAGGGACTGTTGGCATCATCGTCTGAGCCCAGAATGAATCAGGAGGGGGTGGGCATCAGTGGTGAGGAAGAGGTTCATCAGCGATGTGTGGATACGAATGCCATTCGATGGGGCACTGCAGGTTGTGCATGAGAAGGTGTACTGCTTTTACAGATCAGCCCGACGACTGCCCACACGACGGCCCGCCTCGTCGTCGTCGTCGTCGTCGTCGTCGTCATGACTCGGAAGCTGGAAACATGCAAAGAAAGTTTCGAGGTAATTTCGAGGGTGGTCGGCAATCTGGGGATCGGGGTTGGGAGTTGCCGGCGGGAAGTGAAAAATAGTGTGCTGGCAGTGGGCTGGTTTGCGGGTGTTTGGAATGGACACGGACAAGGCCAGAGAGAGGATTTATTGTCCTCGTCGTCGTCGGAATATTCAGCATGATCGTTGGGAGAAACTGTGGCGAGGGCGGAGGACGTTCGTGTGTTTGAAATGGAATTTGTCAGGGAAGATTTAGCGAGCGAGACTAGTCCCAGACGAGCGGACGTTTGTCGCAGGTCTCCCTGGGTCTCCCCTCATTTTTTCTCTTAGTCCTCTCCTCGTCCTCCTCCGCCCGCTCCTTCCCTTTTCTCTTTTCCTTGATCCTGCATGAAGGCAGCCGCGAATTCCACGTCGAGTTGGATTTCAAAGCCTCAAAAAAACTCCTCCAATCAGCAACATTCAACTGCCACTGACCGCGATCTCTCCCACACCCGCCTTCGCGCCAGCCCTACCTCTTCGTTCGCTGCGACCACCCGTCTGTCCATCCCAAGACACAACTCAATCTCTGCATCCTTTCGCAACGTCTTCAACCGCACCCCGTCCCGCGCAGCGTCAAACACCTCTTTAAACTCGGCCTACACCGCGGCAAACTCGACCAAATCCACTCCCTACCCTTCTTCCAACACCACAAAGTCCACAGCCTCTGTCTCTTCCGGCTCTACACACCCCTACGCGACAATGGTCGCTGCCCCCCTGCCTGTCGTGTCCAGCCTCGGTGCTGCCGAGGAGGAAGACGAGTGCCCCGTCTGCCTAGAACCACTGAGCTTCAGCTTCCGATTACCCGGTGAGAAACCCCACATAGTCCCAGAATGTGGACATGCTTTACATGAAGTGAGTTCTCCAGCCATCGCAGCCTACCCTTTCCCCCCGCACTATGCCCCCAATGTCCATGCTGCGCGACATCCCCGACTCCCTTGTTCGCAAGGGCGCTGTGTATCTGGTGTATGACGCTCATCACTATGCTCATCAGGCATGCTTCACTGCCGTGTACGGCCCTCCTCCAAGCACTTCGAGAGCTGGAACCGTCCTACGGCAGTCCAACCTGGGTGTCTGTGGTGTTTGTCGACGACCGATGAAAGTGGGTGATGGAGATAGTGGAAAGTCCAACAGTGAGTGCACACCCAATGCGTTATTTGCGACTCGACTAAATGCAGGATGTACTGCAGAGCTTGCTGCACTGACCGGTATGGGCAACGGCAACGATGCCCTCTATCCTGGACGGGAGACCCCTTCTTCTATGCGGTCTTTCGGCGCTCCCGGGCGACCACCGGTCGCGCCTCGCAAGTATGATCCCAACCAGGACGACCCTGTCGAACCTCATCATCCAAGCTCTTCCCGTTCAGGGTCATCACAAGAGCAGCATTCGCAGTATATCGTCGCACCTTCCATCCAAGTACGATCCGAATTTGCGTCGATCACACGCACCAACGATCCAACTCAACCACTGACATGTATCGTCGTCGTCGAACTCCCTGGAAAGCGGCCGAGCGGACATGTACCAGGAGTCGTTATGCCCTCAGCAGACAACTACACGCCCCAGCGAAATGGACACAGCAATCATCACACACCTACCCAATCTGGCTACTCTAGCCCCATCCACGAGTTTGGCATGTCTAATGGCATGGCGAGGCCTCATCACAGTTCAATGGACCAGGTCTCTGTCTCTCGTTCACAGCAGTTCTCGCCACCGCCTTCGGAGAGTCACTATCAGCCATCGCAGAGGGATAATGACTATCCACCATACGAGCGCCGGGAGGTGGTACAGCCCCAACATCAAGAAGAAGACTCTCCATTCAACGGAATCACGGAAGACCTCCGCAACCGCATTATCGACTGGAAGGGCCATCCGCTATCCGGTCTCGGCCCATTGCAGATGTACGACCTGCTGTCAGTCCGGAGGGACGCTCTTGTCCGGGAATTCTTCGTGTACCTGTTCAAGGAGGCCATCATATGCGTCGTCGAGGAACGTAAACGGAGTCTCGGACGTTTGCTCGCGTCTGGTACCAATGGTGCATTTGGGGATGGCGCTGTTGGCGGGCCAAGCCCGAACACCAGCTCGAGGGGCGTTTTACGTCTGAAGGGTCGCATTTATATTCGCCACATCAAGCAGGTGACCGACACGTCCGTCAACGGCGAGATGAGTCTCACTATTGATATGGAAGACGAGCGGTTGGATTCCTTTATTCTCATCTTCAAGGAGCGGTCTTCATTGGAGACTTGGAAGTCGCACATTCAGTCTCTCGTTTCAGGGTACCAGCAACAATCCGTCCAAGCTTCACAGCCACAGCCACAGCAACAACAACAGCAGCCACCACAGCGACCTGAGAGAGGTCCCGATTTGGAGGAGTTTGGGGGAAGCCAGAAGGCGATGCGGATGTTGAGCGGGAGTACAGGCACCACGGTTAGTACCGTCGACAGCATCTTGAACGGGTCTGCACGCTCGACAATGTCGTCTAACACATCGCATGGCTCCGGCTCCTTCGCTGCATCGCGCGCCGGCGGTCTTCACCAGAAACTCTCCACGCTCGACGAGGACGGCGAGCTCAGCCGGTACGACTCCCCCGTTCCGACGCCACTCGTCGCGCCGCACATGTCCGCGGGACCATCAAACTCACTCCAGCCGCTGCCACACCCGCCGTTGGATTTGATCCTGGTCATGTCCGTTCCTGGGCCAACGGCGATCCAGAGCACTGCGGCGCTGAAGGTGCGCGTGATCAGGACGTCGTTGGACTTCATCATTGCGTCGATGAGCCCCAAGGACAGGTTGAGCTTGGTCACGTTCGAGGTCGGCGTTGGCGGGAAGGTGCGGAAGACACCGTTCTTGTGCGTCGGGAACCCCATGAGTCGCGCAAGACTTCGCAAGTTCGTAGACGAGATCGGACGCCGGGACGACGGATCACCGTTTGAGGATGAATTCCTCACAAGGTCGTCACAAGATGAGAAGACGGACGTGGTAACTGCTGTCAACCACGGTACGTGCATTGTCCGAAAAGCCCATTGTTGTAAGCGCTCATCAATTGCATCTGCAGGTCTTGACGTCGTGTTGCAACGGAAGTCTCGCAACCCGCTGTCAGGCATGATCCTCGTGAGCGACGCAGCAGACACGACACGTCGCGCACAGATGGACCTCGTCCTCGCACGAGCGGAGGCTGCCAACGTTCCCATCCACTCATTCGGCTACGGACGCTCCCATGACCCGGCATCGCTATGGCTCATGTCTAACCACACCAACGGGACGTACACGTTTGTCAAGGATTGGTACGACCTTCGAGACTGTCTGGCAGGCTGTATCGGCGGAATGATGTCTATTGGTATTGCCAACATGAAAATGCACGTCAAGATTGTGGATGGTCAGCGGTTCCGGATCCGCAAGATCTCTGGCGGTCCCACTGCGATCTTGTCCTCAGACGGACGGGATGTTGATGTTGAGATTGGTGAGGTGCGGTATGGAGAGAGGAAGGAGATGTTGGTGGAGTTGGAGTTGGACAACAGCGACGTCTCGCGGCATAACTCGTCAAACCCACACAGCCAGAGACACATGAACGCGACAGACCAGTTCAACCAGCGGATGGGCCTCGACGCAATGACACTGGGAGACTTCCCTGACCTCTCAGATGGGATGATGGACCGCATGATCGACGAAGTTCCCGTCTTCGAGGTAGACGGCTCGTTCTTCGATCCCAACGCGGCAAAACACGTCTCCCGGCTCGCCCACCCAGTCCTTCTCACCGTCACCCTCCTCCCCAACAGCGGCAGTCGACCACGCACGCCGGCGAACAACACATCCGACCCCGTCATCGTGCGTCGCAGGATGGAACTCCTCGCGGCGGACATGATCACTCGTGCGTTGGTGTTGGTGTCGAGGAAGAACTACCCTCAGGCGCAGAAGTTGCTCAGCGAGACGCGGAGGATCTTGCACACGGTGTTGCAGAACATCACGCAGAACATCCCGCCCGCTGCTCGTGAGGGCGGTGCGCCGAGGAACCGCAAGGACCTTTTGGCTGCCTCCGCTGGGAGGGCTATTCAGTCTGTGCTGCAGGATATGCAGATCTTGTCCGAGGCGTTGGATGACAACGTGGATCTGTTCGCTCTTGATCAGCGTAACTTCGGTGCTCAGCAGGTACGTGTATTTGATCAGTACGACTTTATATCAAGATGTACTGACGTGTTCTGTTCTCGATAGGCGATGGTCCTCAGGGATCAAAAAAGCTGGAGCGGCCGCAGTGCCATCGAAAGATTGTTCTGGACAATCGACAACTCCATCGAGCTGGTCTCTCGAAGTACAGATTGGGTCGCCCGCGAGTAATCTGGGACTTTCCCTCGCTCGTGTTCCGGGAATCAATACCAGGATCTTCGGTCTCCCCGTTCTCGTTACATCTCTCCTCCTCCTCGCTCCCGCTTGTGTCTGTTCTTTTGCTGTATATCCAACAAATGATCTCCCCCTCATCCCATTCCCGCATTCATGTTTTAAATACCTCCGTCCTTTGGGGACATTCAGCTCGTCGCCAACCCCAGTATCCATATGACGTTCTTTTCTTTTCTTCTTGTTTTCCTTCTTCTCCTTTTTTATTCCTCTATCTTCAATTACCCCAATGCCTTGTTGATATCGTAAATCCATTCTTACCTACCCGTACGCGTCACCCCATCACCCCCCTTAACTACCTCCATCCATAAACTTCTCCCCTCAGGCCTCAAACCTGATGTATATTCTCGGCAACAACTCCTGTTGTTATCATTGCGGACTCATTCATTTCACTCATTTACCCTTTCCTTCCGCTCCTTTAACCCTTCCTTCTCTCCTCTCCTCCTCTTTCCTCCTCCCCTACGGTTGGTTGGTGTTGTGAAGGTGTGATACGGTTACTGATAAATCCCCAATGTCTCGTTGACCCCGCACCCTGCACGTGTCTCTGTTTTTCATGTTAATTATTCATCGTCCTAGGACCAGGAAATCCGACCAGACGTGTTTTCCTTCAAACCTTTCCTTCCCACCCGCTCCTTTCTTTTTTTCCTCTGTTCCCCTCAACTCTCTTCTCATCGCTACCTTGCTTGTTAGCTCGTGTGTATTGTGTACTGTTCATCCCTGAGCTTTCTCGTCTTTTTTTGTTATCCAGTTAGAGCCCATGGATATCATGTCCAGCAATTAATCACTACTGTGTATGCAGCCCCTGGTGTCATGAAAGACTAAAAATCGTTTGTGCCAGCGCAACGGAAGAGATGTAGACGTTTTGCACCTCCAGATGCTGAATTGGCCTGCCGAGGCTCATTGAGAACAATCCCACCACTGGCAGTTGCACTCGATTTCGAAACTCGACCGTACAAATACATTTCCCCCCACTTGTAAGACTTTGGCGTCCTCACCCGGAATAGCCTTACACGATGCAGCTGACGAACCATTCCACTGTAGCTTTGTTGTCTCCGAAGAATGGACCTACTTTACACCAACTTCTGGTCTGAACATCTCCTCAGCTCTTCCTCCTACGCCATCTTTTCCTTCGCCTCAGCCGGATGCACAGTGGACCTATCAGGAAGCGTAGCGACTGCAGCGTCGATCTTCTTGAACTGCCAAGGGAACCTCGAAGGGTACAGGAACGGACGCATGTCGTATCCTGTATAATGAGATGTCCGTTAGAATCCTTGATCAGACGTGCGCAAAAAAGTAGAGCGTACGGTTGTCGTCCGGACTATATTGTTCCTGTGAATAGGCGTAAGTCAGAGGGCCGTAGTATTGGGAGAATGTTATTGAACTCACAGCGTGGTATGACGGTGTCAGAGTTGTCATTTTGTGCCTGTTCCTGGCATACTCAAAGAAGAAGTGCTTCACTTTGTCCGCAACCTATAAGGGTGAGAACCTTTAGGCGCATGGTGTTCAACAACATGATAGTTTCAGCTTACCTGCGCCGGAGAGAGGAACGAGCCCCATTCGTGTACCAGTTTCGTGAACATGCTGTAGGGTCCACACTTCTCCACCTTGCGGATACGGCCGAAGACGGAGAGTTCGTCGTATGTCATGCCCATGTCAGCCTGTGAAGAAGAGTGAGTGGTCTGTTTAGCAGACGGATG
The DNA here is from genome assembly GCA_021029105.1 of Cristinia sonorae. Lineage (NCBI taxonomy): Eukaryota > Fungi > Basidiomycota > Agaricomycetes > Agaricales > Stephanosporaceae > Cristinia > Cristinia sonorae. The sequence continues at coordinate 219,508 of JAEVFJ010000006.1, read as the reverse complement.
GAGAACAACAAACCTCGTCAGCTTGAACATAGGTCTCTGTGATAGGTTCTAATTCCGCTGTAGGTACGGCGGTGAGGAAACTTGAAAAGAATGTTAAGAAGAAGGTTCAAAGGATGGGTGGCGTAGATGGCACCTTTCAAGAATCGGCAGGTCAAACGTGGTTTGCGCATACGCGATAAACTTCTTCAAGTCGGTTTTACTTATACCACCAATGGGATTCACATCGGCTGACGATACCCAGTCGTCAGTAAAGCGGGACCGCCGGTGTAGGTGAATTCCTACCTGAGGAGCAATCGTACTTGGTCAAGTATCCGCGAAGACTGCCATCGACGGCGTGAGATGAAGCTTCGCTTGTATTCAAAGCCTGAGGCGCACCTCTCATCGACGTTTGCACTTCCCAGGACCAATAGACCGCCCTGACGGCCACGGACCCAAGGCAGTAACTGAGCGAACAGGTATGCGATAACCATTCGCAATCTCGCCTTACCATCAGATATAATCAGCGTATTTCGAGTCTTCAGAACATTTATGACCAACCTGGATGTTCTGGAGCGCAAGGTTTTCCGCAGGGGAGCCACCGTGTGCGCGGAACTGAGGCTTGTGACCTGTCACGAATGCGAAAAGGTTGCGCACAGCGGTGACTAGACTGTCCATGTTGAGGTCGGTGTGGTAGCTAATGTACGCCATGAACCGTTAAAATCAGGTCCCGCCGAGAGTCAAGCCAGCTTACCTTCCGATTGCTACTGCAAGATCCGTTGCTCGATTCCTTGTTTCTACGCTGGAGTTCTCCGTCCCCATGTAGCATGTGTGGAAAATACGATTGGCAAATTCCCGAGGGTCAATAGGAACATATTCAGAGCCTTCGGCTTCACCAGCAATACGACGTGCATCCGAGATAACTGCTTGATCTAATCGAGAGCATCAGCATTTTCCCACCTACGTATACAATGGTAAAGCTGACCTCCTTTCTTCGCGGATTCGGCAACTAGGCGACACATAGAATGAACGATGACCGCCGTGGCGCAACTGTCTATCCCTCCGCTCAAAGGGAGGAAATAGCCTTGGGTGCGAGACCGCCGCAAATAATCCCAGAGCCAGCATGCAGGACCAAGACTGATACAATGATCAGCACCGACAGAGAAGTGTAGGCAAATGGGCCACGCACGCAATTTCCTCTTCTGGTTTATGGTATCTGACTTCCGGTCGCCTGGTGCTGATAACCAAATCTTCGATACCCACGACTGAAGCAGTACTCTCATCCGAAAGGGAGAACTCGACTTCAATACGTTGATATCTGTTCGCCCCGGCAGCCTGCATACTACGGCTGCTAGTGGCTCTATGAGAGCGAACGTCTTCTAGGTCGACGGTAGCGGTGATGACCTCAACATCCTGGAGGGAGAACTGAGAACCTTGAGCTACGATGTGACCGTTGACAGCGATCATGGCGCATCCATCGTAATATAATCTGTCTCCGTCGCAGCCTTGCTGGTTTGCGTATAAATAGATGCCTCCTAACTGAATCCGCCAGTCAGAGATGTGAGAATTACATGCACGGTGTGCGACGAACCTTTTGAGTAGCCTCCTTGATGAGGTCGACTCGAGTATGAAGCTTGCGGAGCTCATGATGACTTCCGCTAGAGTTGGTGAATATTTCAACACCATCCAGACCCATGAGGATATGCGGGCTAATGCGGAAATGTGTCAAGGATAGCATTGGAACCAATGAAGTCAGTAAAACTGACCTGGCGGGGGTGAAAAGCTCCTCGCACAACTCCACACCAATGCAAGTATCCACCGTACTGACAACAGCATCACCAAACGGGACCTTTGCTTGTCCGGTTACAGCTTGGATGATACGAGGCAAGTAATGGTCCTCAGTCTCACGATGCTTCATCCACGGAGTGAAGTACCGCAATTCGCGATAATTTCCATTGTTGGCCATCCACATCTTCGGACGAATGAGCAAAATCTTGCCGTTGTATATGATAATACGACAGTTGTATATGACGTTTTTGTGCATCACCGGCCTAAAAGGTATAACTGTTGTAGCAGTGGGGTGTGTTTGAGATAATCCCGGTGACCTACATGCCAATATCACACACGATTCCCTGAGCCTCCTCGGCCTTGAGAATGGTGGCGAGGACCTCCCAAGAGTGTAGACATGTGTCTCCTGCTCAGCCCATGGTGAGGAACTGAATTACGTGTCTGATGTCACGAATGAGGCACCTTCTAGGAAGTGATCTAGACATCCATATCCACTGTAGCAGAAAGGTAAGAACCCCGCAGCTGTTGTATGCAGGATCGGGCTCACGTTATCTCTAGCTCTGGCCCGACACGCAAAGTTGCCCCTCGCTCCTTCGCGATGCGGATGCTAGCAAGAATCCGTTCAAGATTTCCCTGGAGTTGAAAGAAGTATGAGGATGCGCAGATGCCGAGACACAAAACGGAGAGAAGTACCTCAAAGTCAAGAGCCCATTGGTTGAGTGAGCTATGTTATCTTGTTATTTTGGATCATGGTCGTTTCGGGATGGACAAAAGCTGACGCACCATCTGATCAAGGTGAGTATTGCGTAAATGAGGTTGAATGCGAAACACATACGTTGCGACCGTTATTAGATGGCCCATTGTGGTGGTGGATGTTAGGAAAACGCAAAGATATGAAGTTGTAGGAGATCCCGGCAGATCGGCCCGAATGCCGATGTCGATCGTATTCTCCTTTTTGGAGCGGTGGGCAGAACCTCCATCTGCCTGACTCTACGCCGTTATATATAGTGCACAGTCATCATGGCATGGACAGTTTCTCCCCCCTCGGAGCTTACAGCGTCCCAGACCCGCCGGATAACCTTCTGTCCTTTTCTTAGGGAAACTCACCACCATGTTGTCTTTTGGTTGGAACGACGCAGGCTCAGATTGGGCTCAGAAGATATTCTTTTGCATATTCTTTTTTATTATAAAACATCCAACTGAAATTGAACAGCATGTAAAAATACAATATGCTTTAGTGTACAACGAGGGGTATTACGAGATATAAGCCGAGCAGGACCAAATTGCCTGTCTATCATGTCCGTGTCAAGAACCTAGAGAACGTTCCCTGTATGGCTATCTTCTTCATAATCGTCGGTTCCGGTGCTATATGAAAGGGAAAGGAAAGGCTGTTAGTTCTTCTTTGAGAATCAATGTAAGACAGAGCCAACACGTACGATCAGTCAATCCCTCCTCCTTTACCTTCCTTTTCACGCTCTCCATGACTTCGCTGACGCCCGACCTGTCTAGATCCCCGCGATTCTTCATGAGGGTCTCCACGAATGCGATATTAGGCCCATGGATCTTGGCAAACGACCAGTACGAGAGGAACACCAAGCTCTTGGACGCCTCAAGCAACGAAAGGATCATCTCCAATACTTCAAACCTCGGCTCCAAGTCCGACGTCTTCTTGTACGTCCCGAAGAACTTGTATGCGTCCGTTATATCGTCCTTGATACGATCCGTCGCAGCGGGTATACGCAGTTTGGGGGAGTTGGCGAGTGCGCTGATGTAGGTGACGAGGAAAGTATCGATGAGGTCTTCGACTAGCAGCTCAAACAGGGCTTGGTTGAGGTACGATTGGTAGTCGGACATGTAGTCACGCATCGTTTCGACGATCTGCGCGATGATCCCGTCGTACCAAGAGGGCTGGAAAAGCAACTTCGTGGCCGGCTTCAAGTCGTTGAAGATGATGTCGATCAGCACCTGCGTGCATCGCTTCGCGACGTCCAGACATCCGTCAATGGCGTCGTTCATGCGGTCGTTGATCGTCGACGCATACTTCTCCGAGACGAGAGGCTCGATTCGCCCTGACAGAGATTCAGCGAAGTCGGCGCACTTGAGTTGATCGTTGGCCAACGCAATACAGTATTCGACCAGACCGCCCGCTACCTCCTCCGGCTTCTCCATCTGCTTCTTGTACTCCGCGTCAACAACTTTCGTCCATTGCTCCTGAACGCTGCGCATGACACGATTGACTTCTTCGATGGTTCTTGCGAGAATCAAGCCTTGACCACTGTCCAGCGCAAGGTCCACCTGCTGGTTAATCATCTGGAAGAGGATGACGGCACCCTGCGTTCCGTACAGCCCGTCACTGTCGATCTCGGGGGGCTCCGCACGGGTGGTAAAGGCTTCAATCTCCGTCTTCATAAGGTTCGCCGTCCACTCATCCAGTTTCTTGATGATGAGTTTTAGGTAATCCTCGATCAGACTTTGCTCGTTGCCCTCAAGAAGCGGGGGTTCAAGAAGCTCTGGGGGGACGTTCAGCTCCTTCATACTCTTCTTGTACTCCTTGATCCATCCGTGAAGCTGGAGCAGAATACTAGCCTCCGGTGCAGACTGCACAATTTTAGTGATGACGCCGTTCAGAGCGCGGTGGTATTCGCGAATGTAGAGATTGTAGATCTCGTAGGAAGGGGGAAAGCACGGTACGACGTCCTCTTCTATACGCATGATGTCTTGGTATATCCAGAGGGAGTTTTCAAGGAATGCGGCAGGGTTGTTGTCGTGATGAGCCATGGCGTCGTCGAAGGATACCTTGATGGATTCAATAATGCACTTCTGGACTTTGGAGCGGTAGTACTTGATGACTCGTGCGTTGGCTTGCATGGATCTGAACTTCGCCGCGACGTCCAGTTTGGCCGCTTTCTTGACAAGTTTCATTGCGACGGCCTGAACTTCAGGTTAGTGGCTGGGTCAGGCAACGAATATGAAAGCAAAACACACCTTCTCGTCCTCTTTGCCCTCAATCTCCACGATCTTCATAAGCTTCACTATCACCTCCGGATGACCCGCCCGAACTATCTCCAGTATATTCCGCGCCAACCCAAGGATGTACTCATCGAACGCCTCGATGAGCCTGCTAAGACGGTCAAACCGACGAACCAGATTGGCCCGTGTCTCCTGGCTCGACTTCTTTGCCTGGTGCATCGTTTGGTTCCGGAAGGCTTCAAGTTTATTGATTTGGAAATGTATGCGCAGTAGGTTCGGCGCAGGTCCAAGGATATCTTGACTATCCATCTCCAACATATCCTCCAGACTATCCAGCTTGGAGTCCATCTCAATCAGGTTGTTGACCATCTCCTCCGTCTGCTCAAGATTCCGATGAACCACTGAGACCTAGCTCATACTTAGCACGGCATATTCAGCACAGATACCAGGTTCCGACTCACACGACTGATCTGGTCGAAAGTGGACACTACATTGGCCGGGTCCGCGCACATCCTCTCCATGGTAGCCATCTCGTCCTTGATAGCCTGAACATTGTTACGAGTACCAAACAGCTTCCTGAGTCCACCGCGCGTCGCGTCAAGCTGCTCCTTGACACCGCTTTTGAGTCTTGCATCAATGGAGGCTTTCTCCTTCTCGAGTTTCTTTCGGAAGGCAGCAAGTTTGAGAAGGTCGTCCGGCGACTGAAGATATTCGCCCACTGCCTGTGCAGCGGATACAGAGGATGCTGCCATCGAGGACAGAGTTGTGTGTAATCAAGAGAGATGCATAGTTGTGAGGGTGACCAAAAAAGTCGCAGTAATTGTGTTGTGCTTCACAGAGCGCCCGCAACGGTCACAATTCCGAATCTCTGAAACTGGATGGGTTTCGAGCTACTCTGCTGGTACATGGTCCAAGCCGTTTGTTCAGGATGTATCGATGATAGTCCAATCGAAAAACATGAATAGATAAGCCTTCACCGAACGACTTCACCAAGCCACAAGCAACGCCGTTATTCTTGAAGAGCCTGAGCCCATTGGACGCATTCTCTGTCGCAATGAGGGGGGAGATATAAAAGTTAAAGAGAACATGTCCGACAAGATCAAGTTGCTAGCCCGCCTGCGACTGTCCAGCAACCGCTCGGAGCGGAAGGCAGAGGTCGGGGACAAGGAATAAATAGAACTCTGACGACAGCCATAGTGAGCTGTCGATGCTCTGAATCCAACCACCAAATCGTCGGCGAAACCAGCAGCCTAGAGATGAACCAATTGACCTGACACCGACTTGATTCCGGTCCATGACGAATGTAAGTTCGAAGAACTGATACCCAGGCCCTACCTTGGTCCTTGAAGACGTTGCAATAAGAGGCTCACTGGCGAAAATGAAGGCTGTCGCGACGGCCTCGTAGAAGGGTTGATGAAGAAGACAATATGTAGTTCCAAGAAAGAATACTAAGTGTGTTGACAATATGTTACCAATGACGAAGACCACGTTGGTGGCGACATACCACCTTGAAATCTGGTTCGCTGACGGGACGTTGTATCTTGATCCCGGACTTGATCTCTCTAAGTCCCGATACGAGATCAATGGTATTGAGCTATGTAGTGTTTCCCCAAAAGTCATTATTACAGCCCTTTATGCAATTAGCTGGGGTTCTTCTCGAGCGGAGTCTAGTGTTGACGCATATCAGCCCAACTTATGTCTTCAGAGAATGGAAACCCTACCTCAGTGAATGCCTGTGCTTGAATATTATACAACGAAAAGTACTCTCCGTTTCTCGCCATCAACTCTACATGAGTCCCAGACTCGACCAGCTTCCCTTCTTTCATACATCTATATGATAAAGTCAGTCCAGTCTCCAGCAGGTGTCATGGCGTTGAACAACTCACAAGATGAGATCCGCATGTTTGGTTAGGTGCCCAAATCGATGTGTGACAAAGACCGTGGTCTTGCCCTCTCGCATACCGCGAAGTCGCTCGAATAGCTCGAATTCACCTTGGGGGTCCATGGCAGAAGTGGGCTCATCCACAACAAGAAGCTTGATGTTGCCAGACATGATGCGCATGAAGGTCCGCGATGCTACCAGACGTTGCTTCTCGCCACCTGTGAATGTAGGAAGTCAGGATTAAATCAATGACTTGGAGACTGTTATGAATGAATGAGAGGGCATACCAGAGATGTCAGACTGTTTCTCGACTCGTAACATCACGTCTCTCAAATCGCCAGGACGCATGGGGTATTGAGATGCGTAACTGGTCGTGATTGGGAACAGCACCTCATCCCACTTCCTGGCCAGCTTAGCAATGAACCCGCTCGCCCCGCCCATCTTCGCCGCCTCTTCCACCCGTGTTCGGTCGGTCGCGTTCGCCGGGTCGCCCAGCCCGATGTTCTCGGCGATGTTCAAAGGAAAAACAGAGTGGTCTTGGGTGAGTAATGCAGTCGCACGTCGTAGGTCTGTGGTCGAGTAGGCGGAGATGGGATGGGAATCAATGAGGATGTCGCCGCTCCTGGGGCGGTGAAGGTTGGTGAGGAGTTTGACGAGGGAGGATTTGCCGCTTCCGTTGGCTCCGACAATGACGACAAGGGATGAAGCAGGGATGCTGGTACTGATGTTCTCGAGAACATTGCGACTGTCCGCGCCGGGATAAGCGAACGTCACATCCCTACGGAAAATCTGTGAACAGCACACCCAAAAACGAAAATGGAAACATACCGAAGTTCAATACTCATCCCGCGTTGCACCTGCTTTTCGGCTGATTCATCCAACGGATATGACAAGTCACCCGACTCTATCGTGTTTGGAATAGACACCCCCTCGTATAAAGCCTTGATGTAGCTCAAATCTTCCGCCATCGTTGCCTTCTGGGACTTCAACCGGTAGAATGTCCAACGGAGAGACTCAGAAGTCTGTTGGAGCATCGCCAGACTGGCCACTGAGAAGTATTCTGGATGCAAGATGCAATCTATCGCGTAGGTGATCTGATGGCACCCCGGGTTAGCCTTTGGAAGAGCGTTGAGATGTTCGGGAGGGACAAACCAAAGGTAAATCGCGGAAGAAGTCCGCAAGTATCACGGGGACGGGTGTTCGCGTCCTTGAGAAAAGTCGAAAGGCGTAGTCGTCGGAAACGTTTCCAAGGGCATCTTCAGCCTTACCAAACTCTGATTTGATACGGTGAGTACATGATCCTCGCCAATAAGACTTTATAATTCTGACCTTCCGTGATATATTCCTCAGCTCCATTAACCATAACCTCCTGTTTATACTCGGCATTCGTAGCGATGTTGAAAAAAGCCTTAGCGCGAAGATAGTGCTTGTTGCTGGCGTAAATACCGAAGACTGGAAAGCAGGGGCATTTGAATCAGCGGATTTAGTGAAATACTGGAATGGATGAACTCACCCCGGCTCCAAAGCTCTCTCTTCGAAAAAAGTACGTATATTGGACTGACCAAACACAAGAAAGCCAGTCGGATTCCGCCCTTGTGATCTTTCGCCAAATCAACGACGAAGGCCAATTGTGATACGGTGGAAAAGACGACTTCAAATAATTCAACCAAGTGACCGATTGCACTCCATGCTTGTTGGGCATTGGCATTGAACTTATTGCTATTGTCTGAAATGCTCCAGTGAGGGACACTGAACGAATCACGCAAATACGTGTGTCTTGCTTACCTTGTGAGGTCGGTAAATCAAGCTTCAGGTGTGCTATGTATTTGGTCAGGAATCAGCCACGAATAATGTCTCATTGTTGTGGTCACGTACTCTGCATAATCCTGTTTTGAAAGTGTATCTTGAGGCGACTCTGCATTATAGGTTCGATACGTTCCCTGGTGAAGCCACATGTGAGTGAAACACTGCGTGGAATGAGTCGGCGAGACACACATATTCCACTGAATCACGTTGCCCGCCACAATAGCGGCCGAGCGAAGGAACAAGGCGACGCCTACGGCCCGTGGGTCAATTTTGCCTGACGTGACGTTACTTTCAATCTAAAAGCTTGTTTGTGAGCCATTATCAAGTCGGTTTAAGTGTTATTTAACGTACTGCGCTAAGAAGGTTGCTCGACAGATACAGGCTTAAGGCCCCCTCAATTCCAGCCCATAGCTTTGATATCAAAAATACAAGCGAAAGCCCTGTTCCCACCACGGTGAACACATCCTTGATGAATGGAACGACATGTGCTATGAAGACGGCCGCTGCTTGTACCCGTGTGGTTACGTCCTGCCATCGAAGAGGCTGGCTTCGCTCCAGGATAATCCGCCACACGCCAAGCTGGACGTGCTCGAGCGTGTCTGGGATTTCCCCGTAGCTTACGAGGTCGCTGTCAATGTCAACCCCGCGTTTCTCTTTTCCTGACATACTTCCGTGATGGATATTGAGCTAGTGGAATCTGCTGCGAGAGAAAGGCGGGAGGAGGAGGCGAGGGTCAGATTATGAGCACAGAGCTGAGGCAATAATGCTCGCCTTTATAGCATTACAGATCGATAATCTGGCGTTCTGAGTCATTGAGCAAATTACGGGGCAATGACATTCCTGTCAGGACTGTTACACAGCCAAACCACATACGAGTGTGTTGCCGAGGAAGCAGATCTGGTCGATCCGCCCAATCGTGAGCATAACTGGTGAGGCCATCGATAGTACGGACACCTTCTACTGTACCTCGCCAGCGGAAGCACAAGACCACGAAGCGATGGCAAAGCGCTGTGGCTGCGCTCTACGTGGCGCTCACTGAACGTGGCGTGAGTCGATTTGTAACTCCGTAGGATAGTAGGAACTGTTCGTCTTGTGGGGTGAGCGTTGTGATTCTTGAGCATTCCTGGTTCAGGAGCAACGGGTGTTGTCGTTTCTGAAGGCCAAAACGTGGATGTGTGTAATAGACAGCGCGAAGGAAGTCCGTGAAGTTCGGTATGGAGAAATGCAGCGCCCCCAGTTTGTCTTCAGTGCTGTGCTGCATCGGGAGTAACACGGCAGATATCACATAATGCTAGTGCTGCCTCGAGGTGAAGGTTGCCTTCCGGGCTACCTCGCCTTGGTGATGAAGGTGGACTACCTTAAGGTGGGCCTCCATCGCAAAATCCTCCTTGTGATTCCATATGTCGGAATCTTCCGGACGCTTGTAATTCAGCAAAATTCACTTGCAAGGTCTTGGAATATTGTAGCAATCTGCACGATTATAAGTTGTGTTCTCAGTCCCTTACATTGCTCTTCCACTCGTATGAAAATTCCTCGTAATACATACAATGGCTTGCAATACGCTTGAAATAGAGAGGGGCTGATATCAGAGCGAGGGCGAGATGGTATTTGGCGCCTGAAGTTCAACTTCTCCCTCTGCCAGCGGCCACACATTCACTGCCTTCGAACGTCAACTCGACCTCTGATTGCGCGGGAAACGCGTTGAATACAGGTCATTTTGCCCTCTTTTGTCCTGTCGTCGCTTCAAAACGTTAAATCTCACCTTGTTCACCGCAGAATCGGAAATTCACGATGGCATTTTCACAAAGTTGGTACGTTGCAGCTGATGTTCGCACTGCTCCTATTCTGACAAATGAACACTCAGAACTTATGGTCTCTGTGTCAGACAGCGACACTTCATGTCGAGGAATCGAGGATTACCGTGACGCCACCATCGATGCGACTCCGATCCGCTTTCACTTTCAACCTTCACCGTTTTCCAACTGCGACGGCACTAAGTACGCTTCCTTTATCCCTCTCCAACCACCATGGCTGATAAGATTCATGGTCCCAGTCGACCGTCTTCATTCGTCGGCCAGTGCTCTCCATAGTATGTCTGCCCATTTTATTTCTGTCCATTTCAGGATGTCTCAACCGACATGTTCGACAGCGTACATCGGTCCTCACCATAAGACGAGCAGCGCAGACTCGAGTCGACCTAAAGCAATCCGAGCTGGATATTATGGGTTCTCTACGGAAGAAGGTACGCAAATCGTCGCTGATTGACACGAGCTCTGCTAAGATGAAACGTTCGTTGAAAACAGCCGAGATGATCTGCTTTGAAGCAGTCAATTCGTCGGGGATGGAGGCTTCATCAAAGAGGCTACCATCAACAAGTCTATTGCCGAGTTTGAAAGTTCCTACCAGCACAGTAGACGTACGTCGATCCCCTCTCACATCATTTCATGCCAAGCACTAACCGTATGTCCTTCGTGTGCCCTCCCCTTAGCCAGAGCAAGTACTCCGGAGCCAGATTTTGAACCCCCTGCTCAAGAGGACCCACCACTAGCAGCAGCACCAGAAAAACGGACACGAAGGGGACGTCTGGTGCCCCGCATTGGAAGTTAAACGGATGAAGGAATACCAGAAACAGAAGCGAGCGGAGGCAAGGGAACTCGAAAGGGTGCCTCGTTGTAGAATTGATCTTGAAGTTCCGTATACGCATTAATTCGCATACCCTCCTTTCTAAAAATAAACCATCGTACTGCATCATATATAGCTGGATATTCTGGATGGTCTGAGATCACAGCAGGTGGTAACATCACAGTGTTTGGTGTGCGTACCATGCGGTGCAAGATCACACAATATTGTAATACCCTTGGAATAGTGATGCAATACATGAATTATAGCCTTCTATGGGTGGACAAGATTCCACTAAATCTGTAAGCCTTGCACGTCATCATAGTACCCTCATAGCCAAATTTTGCCCCTTGTAAGGCATCAGAATTTTCGAACTTTTTTTGCGATGTCCGAGTCGAGGCGCCTCAAGGTCGCTTGCCCGCGTGGTCGGGCGTCTGGTACAGAGCCCACCCGGATGTCTTGCCCTTCAAGTTCACTGCAATCACCACCAACAAGCATCAAAACGTCTTGAATAGGTAAGTTTTAGTTTACCATACTGCAACATGCTATCCTGAATAAATAGTAGCACCGCGAACAACATCGCACCGAGCGCCTTAGTAGGAACACCTCATTAGTAGGTTCAAGTTCAAGCCATTAACTTGCGGTATTGCTGTATTCCCCGCATCCAAGCAAATGTAAGTCTGCTAATATGCCCACTATTCCCTGTTTTTGACAACTGCACACATGTAATTTCAGTGCTGAATCGACTCTACTCCGGTCTGGGGCAATGAACCACCTTACCACTGGCATGACGGCAGGGATTGGGACCACACCGGAATCCATCAGCAGTCCAGCTCCCGGTCGCTACTGGAGTCTCTGGGACTTGCCATTGTGATTGTACTGTTGAAGAACTTTGTCGGGAACCAGGACGAACGTCGGCCCCCGTTGATCGTGCGTGCTCCTTCTCTAACCACAAATTCCTCACGTTGGGATCTTCGCATGTACGGCTTCGCGTCAGATTCACATCGTTGCCTTGGCGAAGGCGTTCCGTCAGGTTTTGTCATCTAGCTCGGTACTGCCCTTCAAACCCAATGATCTCTCAGCCATCCAGTTTGTTCAAACTCTTCGCGACTTCGTCAGTCATGCCAAAACACGCCCCGCAAACTCCACGCATTGCGACATGGCACAACGAGTTCTTTTGCTGACATTCACGTAACTTCGTCGAAACCTTTGCCCTGTACTATAAAGGACGTTGAGGGAGTAGGGCTTAGCAGTTAGCAATAATCTCTCCAAGACCACCTTCTTTAAGATGTTTGCCTTCGCCACCCTTGTCGCTTTCGCCTCTACCGCTCTCCCTCAGGCCTTGGCCCACGGTGGTATTCTCTCATACTCAAACGCAGGAAACTGGTATAAGGGTGGTGCGTTGAAATGTTTGTTCATCCATCACATTCAACACTCTCTAACTCCCCATTCCCTCCAAGGAACCCATACAACAGCCCCACTGGACAGACTTCTATCCAGCGTCCTTGGTCTTCCTAGTGCGTATCTGCTTGTCATCAGCGTGCATAACGGTCTAATCCGCTCCTCCAGCAATCCCATCCAATACGCCACCCACCCCACCTTGGCTTGCAACAACGACGGTAGCCCAGGTGCTCTCGGCCGGCTCCGACATAACTGCATACTGGAACCAGAATTTGTCCCACGACACTAGCCCGATGCTTACTTACCTCGCTAAGTGCCCCGGTAACCCCTCCTCCTGTGACGATGTCAGCTCCAACACCCTCAAGTGGTTCAAGATCGACGAAGCTGGCCTTCTCAGCGGCACTGTTGCCTCTGGTAAGTGGGCTGCTGGCGCGATGATCGACCAGAACTTCACCTGGACGACTACCATCCCCAGCACTGTACCGTCTGGCAATTACTTTATCCGTTTCGAGACGATCGCTCTCCACTCCATGCCCGCTGTAGTAAGTCATTCCCTTCATACTCCTTCGGTCACCAAAGTTGTACTGAATGGTGATTTTCTATAGCAATTTTATCCGGAGTGCGCCCAGATTGAGATCACTGGTGGTGGAAACCGCGCCCCCACCACGGACGAACTCGTCACCTTCCCTGGTGGCTACGTCCAGAGCGACTCGGGTCGTAAGTCATCGCTCAATCATCACATCTCTCGCCGTCCTCACCGTCGTTTTCTTACCGAACCAGTCGCCATCGACTTGTACGGTGAAGCCGCGAAGACTCAGACCACCTACGTCATCCCTCTCTATGGGAAAGGCACTGGCACCTGCGCCTCACCCTACTCATATACCCGCCGCCTCAGCGCCAGAGAAGACCTCCGCACCAATGACTAGTGCTCCTCGGCCGACAACCACCACTGTAGTCAACCAGTTCGCCCAGTGCGGTGGTATTGACTTCACGGGCCCTACCACCTGCGCGAGCGGCTTCACTTGAACAGTTCAGAATGGTAAGTGATCTAGCCGTCTCTCGACTGGATTATATGGACTGACTGATTGGCGTTTTCATAACGTGCAGACCACTAAACGCATTCGGTCTGGCGAGGGGTCTGCTGAGTAGGATCAGACGCAGAGGTTTCTCGCCACACATCAGAGGGCAAGGGAGCTGTGAGCACCAGTAAAATTTATAAGGAACAGGGGCAAACCGTCCGCATGAAATTGATATCGCGAATACTTAAGTTGACAGAGAGAATACATCAAAGGACGTCTTCTCCATTCTCGCCACTCCAATCACACGGCAAGGCGCGATGTTCGGGCCCGCCATTGAAGCTGGAGAGTAGAATTCCATCCTTATGATCTCAAGAGTAATGGATAGAGCACCACGCCACGGTTCAGCGGTCTAGATCCCATTGGAAGCAGATAACGCACCTCCTTTTGAGCTTCAGCCACCGAAGAGCTATGACTGCTTTTCTGTCTGAGAACATCGGAGCACTGCACTGGAGCATACGCCTTCTCGATAATTCAGATAAGGGATGATGACAACTCATACGCTCGTTAGGAGATCAACACGCAATTGGGTTGGGTAGTTTTACAATCGTGTATTGCCTGCTTGCCATATAGAGGAAACGAAGCGCATGCGGGATCATGTAAGCATGGTCATATTGCGGGTGTACGTAGTGCTAAAGAAGGAGTGCCAAAACATGCGAGGTGTTTAGATGGTGGAGGGGTAAAGCATCTAAAAAGCCAGGTGCCGTGAACAAAAGAAACGAGGGACGATAGGATTCGGACGTACCACACGAACACTGGCACCAAATGCGTGAGGTGGGATGTTCGATGAGAATTTTGACTTGACGACACCGGAGTTACCGTGAGGGCGGGTGACACGGCTGGTAGGTCGCAGGACATATGAGCATCGGTATCTGACTGAATGAAACGGTGAGACGCACCCCCAGATCACCCGGACCTTTGAACCATGGATCTCCTTCTTTGCCTTGTAGACGTACGCAACACGCTGAAAACCCTTGTTAAGATGGCCCGTGCTGGGGTTCTTAGAATGGAACGCACCTTTCCGAGGTAGAACTGGGCATCCTCCTTGGTGGCAACACCCTCGATCTGAACGAGTGAGGTGTTGGGACGGGTGTTGCGCTTAGCACGCTTGTGGCCGAGGATGCGTCCCTTGGAGTAGAGTCTAGCGACGAAAAGACGTTAGCATACTTCCCGACGACAGGTCGTGCAAGGCCCGTGGAGGCAGCATCCAAATTGTCCCAAGTCCATCCATCCAGTCCTTCGCCCATCCATCCGCTTCCCGACCTCCAACCAATCCTCTGCGTGTCCCACACCCTCCCAGCACACCCTGCGAGTATCCCAGCAGCGTATCTCACCTTGTTGATCCCATTTTTGTCGTTGAGGAGGCCGATGTCGAGAGTCTTGAGGATGATCACCAAAGTTTGCAAGAAGCGCCCACCCAATGCAGTCCTGCTACCAAACAGGGCATCGTGGGAAACCTCCGCCTGATTGCCTATTTCAGCGCCTGCCCGCCCATCTGTGTTTCTCTTTCACCATCGACGCAGTTTTTTAGAGCTGCACTTGGCCGTCGTCGTTGTCCTCGGCGTGCTTCAAGTAACGGAGCGGTGGAAGAGCAAGACCTCTCGTATTCTTACTCGGGTCCAGTCGCTTTCGCAAGATCGCCGCTGGCCTGCTCTGCAGCCACGTATACTTCTCTACCTGTTGTTGAGCTTTGGTGCGGAGGAAATATATCACTCGTTACTTCACTGCTTTCATTCACCCCTCGGTGCGTTTTCAAGGGTCCAACCGGCTCACTGCGTGGTTTTCGCCGCCATTTAACTTGCGCGGAGCACACCCTAAAGTTAGCATCTCTTTTCACCGTTGATCCTTGTTCTTGTGAGTACTCGTTCCGGGTCGTTCGTATTGACCGACACTTTCGTATGTGGACTGGTGGAGGGTGTTCTAAGAATAGGACACGCGTTTGGGTCTTATTTTGTGCATGGCCTCAATGTCCACGGAGTTGCCTTCGAGAAGTCTTCCTGATAACCATTGCACATAGCTATTTAAGTATAAGGGTTTCATACGGCTAACTTGCTTCATAGCCCATTTAGCTGTCCCCAAACGCTTGTTGGTCTACGTGAGTCATAGTTCCACTTACAAACTTCATCGCGCTCAAACTCCCGCACAGACCATCATGGCGTCCAAACTGACACTATCACAAACGTTCAAACGACTCTCTTCAACCTTCACCGCGAAAACTGCACCATCCAAAACTCATTTCCACGCACCCATCCCCGACAGCGCCTTCCCGCAAGGTTACCTCCTAACTGGTCTCCACGCTGGAGTCAAAAAGAAAGCAGGCGTCCCCGACCTCGGTATCATCCTCTCCACCGCATCTCGCCCCGCCTCCGCTGCAGCATGCTTCACACGCAACGCATTCAAAGCTGCGCCAGTCATCGTCTCAGAAGAGGTTCTCATTGCGAACAAGGGTAAAGCGAGAGCGGTCGTGGTGAACAGCGGTTGTGCGAATGCTGTGACGGGGAGTGAAGGGCTGGAGGACGCGTGGGCGATGGTGAGAGCCACGGACGCTTTGCTGAAACCATTACAGGGCGAAGAGGGTCAGAAGAACGAGACATTGGTGATGTCAACCGGTGTCATAGGCCAACGTCTCCCCATCGACAAGATCCTCGCCGGTATCTCCTCCCAGTCCCTCAAAACCACCGCTTCTTCCTCGTCTCCATCTTCATCAACACCTTCGCTTGGTTCGAACTTCGACGCATGGGAACGCGCGGCGAAGGCCTTCATGACCACGGACACATTCCCGAAGCTCCGCGCGCGGACGTTCAGTATTGGAGGCAAGGAGTACCGCATGGCTGGCATGGACAAAGGTGCAGGCATGATTCACCCCGACATGGGTCCTCCCCGTGCGTCCACCGGACAACTCCACGCGACACTCCTCGGATGCGTGCTTACCGATGCAGCCATCTCCCCTCGGAGTCTTCAATCCGCGTTGACGTACGCTGTGGATAGAAGTTTCAACTCTATCAGTGTGGATGGGGATATGTCGACGAATGATACTATCATTGTGTTGGCAAACGGTGCTGCTGCTGGGGAGGGTGCAAAGGAGATAGATGAGGAGACGGATCCGGAAGGGTATGAAGTGTTCAAGAAGGAGTTGACAGAGTTCACGATCGATCTGGCGAAACTGATCGTGAGGGACGGCGAAGGTGCCACGAAGTTCGTGACTGTGAATGTTCAGGTATGTCTGTTCGCCGAGGACGCGACCTTGTCTACTCACGCCCTCACGCTCCCTTTCATCAGGGGGCACCAACATACGCCGACGCGCACAAAGTCGCTTCCCGGATATCAACCTCAGCACTCGTTAAAACCGCCCTCTACGGAGAGGACGCAAAGTAGGCACACCTACATCTCCCGCCATCAACCAGCTCCTAACTTATTCTTAGCTGGGGCCGCATTCTCGCCGCCACAGGCTCCATCGCCATCTCGCAAGACTTCATCCCAAGCCGCGTTTCCGTCTCCTTCGTCCCCCTCGACGGATCCTCCCCTCTCCCTCTCCTCGTCAACGGCGAACCTCGAAAGGTCGACGAAGCCCGTGCGTCGGAGATCGTGAGTGCCGAGGACTTTGAGATCAAGGTCGAGCTGGGGCTCGGGAGTGAAAGTGCTCAGTATTGGACTTGCGATTTTAGCTACGTGAGTTTCTCCCCCGTCAAGTGTGCGCCCCTCCAATATGGGAGGTTTACTGACAACTATCGCTTCTTTTCTCTCGCAGGAATACGTGAGGATCAACGGTGATTATAGAACTTAATTCATATTTGAGGTATAATTTGAGGGGTAGGAGCGGAAAGGAGTGATAAAAAAGGGCAGAAAAATATGCACGAAGGAGTGTAGATATACAGACGAGTATATGGCGTAAAGTAACTTTCGTTTGTGGTATCCTGAAGGTCCCATTGATCGAACGAATATGGGGGTCGAACACTAGCAAGCACCTAAGTAAAGAAGGATAAAAACAAAACGACGAAGAGGCAAAGGGGACGAGCAGCAAAATGAAACAATAAGAAAACCCTTCTGCACCTCACCTCAATCCCACACAAGATGACCTTTGTCGTTCATGGAAGCCGACATTCCACCGCTCACTTTCGAGCTTTTCGTGGCCTGCTCCAGCATCTTCGTTCTCTCGAGTTCGCGCTTGTGCTTCGCCAAGAGCGCGAGACGTTCCGCCTCAGCGTCCGCTTTGGCAGACTTTTGAGCCTCACGCTTCGCAGCGTTCTGGCGCTGTTTCTTCGTGAGTGCTTCTGGAGCGCGTTGTTGCGGTTCTGAAGTTGACCGTCCGGTTTCTATTGACAAGCATGACATCAGTGCCGAGGTAAAGGGGACCAGACGGGCAGCTTAGATACTCACTTGGACGGGGTTTGGAGGTAGTCTTTGTGACCCAGCCCCCTTCATCCTCGCCATCTGCGTCGTCAGCGGTACGAGAATCATCCACATCTTCGTAGTCAGCCCAACTGAAGCCTGCGGCTGGTCGCTCATCTGGTCTCGGCGCAACACGCATCACGCGAGCGACAGTGGGGTAGTCCGGAGTCTCCAGCATGCTGCCAGTAGTATATGAGCTCTAACGGTCGTGGGTATATATCTGGCGAGCAACTCAACTCGTCCACACCAGTCTTGCGAGGCTTCGGCAGAAGCTTCTCAGCTAACGTCCTTCTGTTGTCCTGCGGTTTGAGGTGCACTTCATCCTCCGTTCGCTCGGCCACGGGGGACGAGTTGCCTGTAACAGGCGTGGAGATCCCAGCATCACTTCCCAACGCCCCGCTCGTGTCCCTGCTATGCGACGTTGCCGGTGACTGCTGCGCCCCAGTACGCCGACGTGGCTCGACGCGAGTCCACGTATCATCCGTGTCTATCAACGACACCGACGGCGGTGCAGGCTTCGGCGTCGGGCTCTTCTTCTTCGCAGGCTTAGTAGTGGGTGCATGGGACTCCGGTGCCGTGGCCGAAGACTCAGACTGTGCGTCGAGGGGGATGGGCCGTGTCCCTCCGCCAGCGACAGGGGTACCGGCCTTCTTCCCTTTCTTCTTCTTCCCCTTCACAGCTTTGGTAGAAGTGTCTGCATCCTGCTCTTGACCACTGGTGATGGGCTGGGAGTCGAAACCGCCTGGGATGACTGCTGGGAACGGCACGACGGTGGGTTTGCCAGCAGTAGAGCGCGCCGCAATGCCAGTGTCGGATTGTACTGAGCTCGAGGCCGCTTTTCCTTTCTTCCCCTTCTTCCCTGCAGCTCCGGTTACAGTTCCAGCTGTGCTCTTCCCATCGGTTGACGCAGTGTTTGGAAGCAGCACCCGCTGTAAGACGGTGTAGGAGACCGCGCTGACAACGACGAGGACAACGACGACGGACTGCGTGGATAAGTTACTGAGAGAAGAGCCCATGGTAGAGGATTGGGAAGAAAAGGAATGTCGGTGACTGCCAGCTATGAAATCTGCAGGAATAAGCTCGCTCTCAGGGCACTCTCACTTCTCTCGGCTATGCCCTACCATGGGCGCTTGCCGTAAGGCACACGTGGAGGCTCTCAGGTGGTTAATCTTGCGAAACAAAAGATACAAGCAAGTGCTCGCGAAAGACGTCGTAGAATTGCGCTTTCTTCACGCGAATCATCGTTAGAGACAAAAATGCAGACATCAGGGAACGCAAAACTGACCAACGCGTTGACGCCAGAGTGCGTTAACCAGGCGAGCGCTTCGTAGCTACTTGTAACTTGTTCTCCAACCTCCTCCTCCCGGTCAATATCCACACATGAGTGTCAAAAAAAGGTCAGTTCGAACTATCATTCTTTCGAAATACTACTAAACTACTATATACTCCAGTAAACTCGACCTCCTCATCAAAGTCCGCTATTCAAACCCCCTCCCCGCGCCACCATGTCCTCCAAAACTCCTCAACATTCCGACCGACCCAATGCGCTATGCGCGTCCAGAATTCCTTAACGATCTCGCAAATGACACGCCGTTGCCCATGATTGTAGATGCAGAGTGTGGGATGCCATTAGACTTGGGCAAGTGGGGGTGCTTGTGGGAGGAGGGTGGGGATGATCCAGGTGCGTGTTGTTGACCCCGTATTTGCGCCTTTGCGCAATTCGAACATGGTTATTAATTCGACTTGCTCATCAGCACTGAACCCTGACCCTTTGAACCCGCCGAAACTCGACCCGAAAGACCAGCTGCTCTTGATTGATCCAGCTTCAATATCTGGCCCTTACAACCCCGGAGGTGCAGCGTCGGGAACGTCAACACCTACACCCATGCCACATGTGACCTGGCTGCGAAAGACAGAGTATATTACCAGAGAAGGCGTGAACCGGTCATCAGCATCTTCCGAGCCGTACGTCCCTATCCCCTTTTGCTCCCAACATATTTACTCAGGCCCTTGTTGGGCTGTGCGTCCAGGAAACACCTGCCAGCTGCACCTATCGATGTCTCCCGTTCCGCGCAAATACGCGACATTGAATCCTCGTTCGCGGCGGTGGACGAGTTCGACTTGTCATCCGTCAAGCATCCCAACAAACCGAAAGTCACCGCTGTTGAATCATACGAAGTATTACCTGACGCGGATGTCTGGGCCAATGCGTATGATCTGTTCAGGTTCTCAGAGCGACCGGGAGACAGACCACCAGACGTGCGTTTCATTATCCCTGTCTTAGTTTCGCTCGTAACGGGTGATTGGGTTCTTAGGTGGAAGACCCTCGACTGGACTGCGCTATTCTTCGACCTATGGAATCAGAAGGGGACCATTTCTTGGCGTACTATTTGACGAAGGAAGACGAGATTGCGATACAGTTCAAGGAGGAGCGGCTGGCAAGGGATCCGAATGCTCCAGAAGAGGACGAGGTGCGATCTCCTGACTGTCCAATGAGTTTCCCGTGACTGACTTGACTCCTACAGCCTACAAACTTCCATTACATCCGAGACTACGAGGTGGTCAAGGTGGAACAAGAGGTGCCCAACGAGTTCTTACTTGTGATCAACGACGGAGATGACGAGGATGACTTCGCGTCAACTTCGAAACCTCGGGCGAAGGGTGCCTACTACAAGAACATCGAGCGGAAGATGCTTCTTAAAAAGAGGCGTGTCAACGTAAGCCCCCTTAAATTCGTCCCCCCTCTGTTCTCGCTAACTTCGTGTTACCTGTTCAGTCGTACCAAGCGTATGTGGACAAATGGGATATTGTCAAGGTCACGCATGTCCCTATGAGCAAGGAGGAGGAGGACGAGCGAGAGGAGGCATTGGCGGAAGTGATGGACCCAATGTATCTGCTGAACCGAGTGGATATGGACGCGGAGGGCGAGGTTGAGGAGGACGTGGAGGTGGAGGTGGAACGGCCGAACGACGGGGGCGGTGATATTGTTGATCCTATTGATGTATTTGGGGAGTAGACGGTGTCGTTGTATCCTCTTCTCTATAATTTTACACCCCCATGCTTTCGCTGATCAGAGGAACTGATTGCTAGTGGCCCCTTGTCTCCGGCTCCGAGTGGATGCTCACAACGCTGTATCTGCATAGCTGCTCGCAATATCTGGTCTTCTCACCGTGTTGCCCTCTGGAGTTGATAGGCTTTCAGTGCGACTGGAGCCAACACAGCTGTACGCTACTTCCGTGGGCTAGACTGGAGATAGAGACTGAATTTCTGTTTTTTTTGTGTTGTCCCTCAAGCTTATCTTAGAATGAAGTTGCGACAACAGAAGAGTCAACCTCAGAAATGCTGCTTTTACTTGTAACATGACATCATTCGAAAGCAAGAGCAAGAACGCTTTTCTTCCAGTCTCTGTGAAGAAACCACAGCCCACCATTCTGCCTCTCTGCTTCCTCCTTCCTCCTCAAGACACGCGATTATCAGAATACTCATAGCAACATACACTGCAGCCAGAAGCGTCGCAGCCTTCAATGTTCATTAAAAAATCGTATGGCCCGACTTCCCGGTATTTCAACCCTAATACTGGCACAGCTCTAATGCGTGGCCAGGATGGCCTTGACCGTGCAAGCATTCTTTGTCAGAGAGCTAAGACTTGTTGGTATAACTCATATACTTCATAACCACAATACTAGTTCTGTTCTTTTCTGTTGGCCGGTTTGAGAACGCTTTTGGGGAAACCACTTCCATATGTGGACGACATTTTCCTTTTTGAGTCAGTTTTTGAGATTAGATTCGGAGTCATGATCAGTCATTCCTTCCCACTAAACCACCACCTTGCAGCTTCTCTTACAGCCCTAGGTAGTCCATTATCTTCAACTCTTCAGCACGAGTACATCAAGCGTGTCATAACGGAGCCTGAGAGTCTGTAAGTTTCAACCAGTCGCCCCCGTCCACCCTCTTCTAGTACCTCGATTCTTGTCGTCGTCATCCTTGGTCAGATTATAGAACACCCATCGAATGACCGCCTCTCTATCCATCGTTCTTGCATCTCACGCATCTAAGTTATTCACATCTTTTCATTCATCAGAAAACCGTTCTTGCAGCCAACAACTCAAACCAAAACATGGATGCATCTAGCTCAAGCTCCCTCCCTTCTCCCGAGCCTTACACAGCAAAGACCATCGCAAAAGCGGCCAAGGCCGCATTCGAGAACTCACAGCTCATACCGTTGTCGGAGAGAGTGAAAGCGTTGCACGAGATCCGGAAGGAACTGGAGAACGCAAAGGAGGCGATTTTGGAGGCGAACAAACGGGATCTCGAGGTACGCACTCTTTTTCTTGCAACGGGACGAGCAGGCCGTTTTGAAAAACATCTCTGGAGGCCAGGCAGCGCAACATGATGTCGACGCAGGTCGGATGTCGATCACCCTCCTGAAGCGATTGGACCTTAACAAGGGGGACAAATGGGATTCCATGCTCCAGGGCGTGACGGACGTCGCAAACTTGCCCGATCCTACTGGCGTCGTATCGTACGCTTCGGAGTTGGACGATGAACTGGAGTTGTATAGGGTGTCGTGTCCTATTGGGGTGCTGTTGGTTATTTTCGAGGCTAGGCCGGAAGTTGTGGTGAACATTGCTGCGTTGGCGATTAAATCGGGTGCGTGAAGTCTTGCTTTGTGGTCGGGCTGTTTTCTTACAGGAGGGACGCAGGCAATGCGGCGATATTGAAAGGAGGGAAAGAGTCAACTGAGACAGCAAGGCAACTCTCCGCCGCTATCCAGACGGCGCTGTCAAGGACGTCACTCCCGAGAACATACATCCAGGCTATACAGACTCGAGCCGAAGTGTCAGCACTTTTGGAACTGGATCAATACATTGACTTGGTGATCCCCAGGGGGTCGAACAGTCTCGTGCGGAATATTCAGCATAATACCAGGATCCCGGTTATGGGACACGCAGACGGCTTGTGTGCCGTGTATTTGGATGAGTCTGCGGATCTGGAGAAAGCGGTTCGGGTTGTCGTTGATTCAAAGGTACGTTTTCCTGGCTATCTGCATGTCAATCATAACCTAAACGGAATACAGACGGACTACCCGGCAGCATGCAACTCCGCGGAAACACTCGTCATCCATCGAAGCCTCCTCCACACTGTCTGGCCAGAAGTGGCTCGAGCACTCGTTGCAGCCGACGTGCAACTCCTCTGCGACGCAGCCTCCCTGTCCTCGATCTCCTCCCTCACCCCATCCATCCCCAAATTCACCTCCCACGTCCACCCGGTTACTCCTAGCGCCTACATTACCGAGCACCTCTCGCTCACCATGGCTGTCCTCACCGTCGACACTCTGCACGCCGCCATCCAGCACATCAACGCGCACTCGTCGCACCACACGGACTGCATCGTGACCGAGAACGAGCTGGCGGCGTCGACGTTCTGCAGGGGCGTCGATTCTGCGGGGACGTTCGTGAACGCGAGCACGAGGTTTGCGGACGGGTTCAGGTACGGGTTCGGCACGGAGGTTGGGATCAGTACGGGAAGAATCCATGCGCGGGGTCCGGTGGGGCTGGAGGGGCTGGCAACGTACAAGTACATGTTGAGGAGTAAAGGGGATAAAGGGCATGTCGTGGCGGAGTTTGGTTCTGGCGACGGAAAGAAGAAGTTCAAGCATGCGCCGATCGAGGCTACAAGTGTACCGTTCTAGATGTGCGACGAGGGATCCACAGTGCTGGTTACAGCGATGGAAAAAAGACAAAAGACAAAGTGTACGTTTTACGGAGGAAGGGTAGGGTATAGGAATAACACAAGAGGGGAATGTATTGATACAGATGCGCAGACGGGAGCGTGTGAAGGATTTGAACAGCATTTGGAGAACTATCACAATGGTTCATAACACACCATCCAGACGGGCCTTCTTATCTGAGGGTGATTGTGCTTCGTCTTCGGCTTTGCGTTTGGATACGGATGTCGAAGGTTCAGCGGCAGGCGCTTTCTTTTTCTTCTTCACCATCGACGTCAGGTCCCTAACCTCTGTCGAGCCCGAGCCTGCCCCTGCCACCATGGTTGGCGCGTTGAGCTCCTCGTCGAGAGCCTTCGCCGCGATTTCAGGTGCGGACGCTCCGGACTCGTTGGGAACTGTCTTTAGCTCCTCGACCTAGCGAAAGTCCAGTTAGTGGCTGAAGCGAGCAAGGTGTTTATACTCGACGCACCTTCAATGCAAGGTCCTCCCTTAATCCCTCCAATTCTTTGATCTCCGACTCCATCTGAGCCGGTGTCATGTTCTGCACGGCATCTTCACCCAAAAGCTTCGGTCCAGCCTTGCCTTTGCCCTTCACGTCGTTCACCGACACAGGTTGGTCCACCTTCATCTGTCCACTGACGCCAAGGCGGAGTTCGGTCAAACGGGCCTCGACGCTCTCTAATGCTTGTTCCGCATGCACAATGGATTCGGACAGGCGGCCGGAGCTTAGATCAAGGACTATGCTGAGTTTGTAGTGAGCCTCGGCGATTTGACGCGAGGAAAGTGGGAGAAGTTCGAGTTTGAGCTTGAGGCCTTCGCTGTAATCTGTGATCGCCTGGTCGAATTTCTCTATACACACGTATATGAGGGAAGATTTTGTTGTGACATGTAAAGACAGACGCACCCGTTTCTAATGAGACATCCCCAAGGGTGATGAAAGTCTCTGCCAACTTCAACTTCACCTCATCACTACCGTCCTGTTCTTTCTCGTATTTAGCACGGGCCGCCTCCAGAATATCCCATGCAGCGTTGAAGTCATCTTCAGGCTCTCCATCATCATCCCCCTCCTCGTCCTCCTCCTCTTCCTCTTCCTCATGAGATGCTTGAGCTTGGCCGAACAGGTCAACTGTGCCATCTTCGTCTGCATCACCAGAAAACGACAGAAATGCGCCACTGCCGCTCGCTTCTTCTGTACAGAAGCCCAGTTTGTCAGTGCTTGTGCGGGAGAAGAGATAAAATGATGCCAACACACCATGTGGTGGACCAGTAACGGCCTCACTGCTCTGGTCCTTTCCCAGGACAGAGCTCTGTGAGATAGCGTTCTCCAACAACGCCTTTCCGTAAGCAAAGTAGAGGTCCGCTAATCCTGGCGCGTCTTCCCCGTCCTTCTCCGTTCTGAAAGCAATGGTCAACTCAAACTCTTCCGCGGACAAAACGAATGCGCACATCAGTTCCAACGCAGTGGCGTAGTGTTCCACTGACTGTTCGTATTTCTTGAGAACGAACGCGCGTTTGGCGAGTTCAATCGCCTCTTCTGGGGTCACCTTCTTTTCCGATGTGATGTTGCTCGACGACATGGCAAGATTGTGAATGAAAAAATATGAAGACGGAGGAGGATGTGTGGCAGTTGAACGCGTCGCGTAACGCGAGACCCGTGAGGAGCGCGTGACATCCCACGTGGCGCTCTTCCAACTCAGGTTCGGAGTCGGTCTGAGTTGAGAGTACAGTTATACTACTACTACTACTACTACTACTAGTAGTAGTCACTCGTCAATTCGTCCATTTCGCACTCAGAGTTGCAACTACAGCGTCTCTATGCAATAATTGCTGGCCCCTCTCCGAAACCTGTTCCATATCATACTCCCACTCATGCCGTATCTGCTCCGAAGGTCCAGGTGCAAAATCCTCCTCCCATCTGGACCAGGCCGCCAGAGGCCAGCTCTCTTCTCGAAAGTCTTCACGGGTGATCAGATCGGTATTGAGGATATTAAATCCGACGAGTAGTCCGCCAACTCTGAAATAATTGTAGCCCTCATGTCCACGAGAGACATGCGCCAGAGGTGTGATGGGTCCGTAGTAGTGGGATAGCCCGAGGAGCCACCCGATGTCTCTGAATTTGCCTTCCATATGGCGCAATACTGTAGGTGAGATTGGCCGCACTGTGCAGGTGAGAGGGGGATTATCAAAGAGTGCACGAGCTTCATCGGTGGTGGGGGCTAAGGCGCTGTTGAGGGGTGAAAGACGAGAGGCGGCTAGCGGAAAAGGGTATTCAGGGTAGGATGTAATGCTATTCTGTAGATGGTTGTGAGTAAAAGACGCATGATAGGTAGAGTTACATACAGAGTTGAGCATTGTCTCATTCTGTCTGGCAGGAAATCGGATTGTTCTGAAGCAACCTTCAAGCACTTGGGGAATCCTAAGACCACCAAGGTCGCATAGGGCCAACTCTCCGAACCCACTTCCGAGGACTGCTACGCCGCGTGTATGGTCGCAGTCGAAGCAGCCTGAGAAATATAATGCAGGCGCTTCTGCGTCTCGGATTTCGACGATGTCTTCCAAGCGTTCATCCCGAGAAGTAGTCAGAGCCAATGTACGGAGTGTGCGCAAATAGTTTACAGTGATATCGTCCGGCAGATTCAACCATGAGAGACCGCCAGTAGGATCTACCAATGGAAAGTCAGACGCTCGCTCGGGGTACATTGTCCATGTTTGTGATAGAGGGGTGACGAGATGGACCCAGAGGAAAGTTTTTGTGAATGCGTTTTCTGACCCATCCCATGCTATGAGCCACACAGTGAGCTTTGATGACATTACACCAATATTCGCGAATATCCAACTCGGATAGGGTCGTCGTTTCCTATGTTGGCCTACGGCAGCGATGCATATGCTAGCGTTCTTGATAAAGCCATCGTCATTTATGCCAAGCGACTGGACAAAATGAAGTTGTGAAAATGTGGCGTCAATCCTTGAAACCTCAATGGTTTTCTGAAATACAGCTGCCACGAAGGAGCCATCGATTGACATGGCCATACAGCCTCCCTATACTGAGATGTAAGCCCAGCGGAACATCTCGGACAACAGTACGTTGACATACTTGTCTTCTTGGCTTGCCATAAAATGGAAGGACCGTACCGGTCTTCCAGTTGATCAAACATGGTACGTTGAGGCTATTGTGAGCGGCACAGCCCACCCAATCGCCGTGAAGGCCTCGCACATGATCGATGTTTTCGTGCGTAGCAAGTTCGACGAAGACGACATGTTCGTTATCCACGCGAAGCGACAGTATCTTCAAAGAGGGTGTTCTAAAAAAGGAGAAAGGAGATGTCGATATTGAGAACAAGACATAAGTGATGTGACTTGCCGTGTACAGAGAGAGATAGCGATCACAATGGCACCATCCTGGACTTCGACGATCCCGTCTCGAACAGGCCCAGAGAGAAAGGCCTCAGCCGTTGGTACTGCGTCGGACGAAGCTTTCTGGATATCTGATATACGCCAAACAGTGATACAGCTCGTGTCAGCGTCGGAGGTAGCTACCAACAGCCACGTTCCCTGGACGAACTTGACCCAAGTGACAGATCGCACTTGGTCAACACGAACAAGAGATGGTGGTATTTTGAGTCGGAAGGAGGGATGACGTCGGCGAATGAGATGAATCACTAGGAGTTCTGTCTCCTGAGCGGATAAATCGTCAAGAGGGCGGACATAATCTGCGAGAGGAAAGGCGATTGTATTTGGCTCAATATCTCGGTAGAAAACCACAAGCCACAGCAGCTTGGCTCCAGTAATTCGCCTGAATTCCTTGCATACCTAGATAACCATATTATTTGTGAGCCATGAGCTATGTGACAGGACGAACCTGTCGCATTGAAATGATATCTCGGATACTGAGGAGACAAAGGACCTGAAGCAGGACATCCTCCGCATTTGTACCGTCCCAAGGGCAAGACACAAGGGTATCAGACTGAGTTTCCATGGCTGTGTTTACCCTCCTGGGTTAGAGAGCGAAATGAATGTACGAGCCACTGTTTCCTTGTGTGATCAGGAAGGAAGGAGGGAAGCCGCGAGGAGAGCAACGACGTCGACTCGCCACATGAGCGCCAGTTTTGGACTCACACGTGACACGACACGACTCTGTGACACTGGCACGAGTTCACAACGTACATGGAATCTTCAGCAGCACTCTGAGTAAAATTCGTTTCTTAGTATACGGCCGAGAGCGTACTACGTCTACACAGTGTAACTAGGAGGGGGATAGAAGCATACCTCGCCCTTCTGTGTCAACTGTCGACCCCTTGGCAAAGCACCCATATCCTTACGTGCATGCCAGTCATTCCACCACTCACTCACAACATTCTCAGCCTCCCATTCGACCCTCCTTATCGTGTGGACGTATTCTGTGCAGCACATCAAGTAGATTCTCATGCCATGTGCTGGTTTTGCCTGAAGAGCTTGGATGCTAACAAGTGACCTGAGATCCCTAGAATACCCAACATATGTAAATCTATCCTCCCTTGCATGGTAGCACCTCAACGTAAATGATGCATCAAGAAATTCCATACTTCGTCTTCTCCCAAGCCGACCACTCGAATACGGGAAGCGGGTGAGCCTCTGTATTGAACACCCATTTGTCTAGCGGGATGATGTCTTCCTCGCGGAAGAGGAGGTATAAGTATTTCAACCTAGAAAAGGAGGAGTGGTCAGCGTACGAGACGGTGAGCGATATGTCAAGAACACGAACGTTTCTGCCATGAAGAAACTGATCGTAGTCAATAGATTAGAGAGAAAGTTGAGCATTGGAAAACTGGATTGCGTACCTTGGCATCTCGTCCTTCTTCGGTGACGGGCTTTGTTCCACGGTATATATACTAGCGTATCCACTGGGAGTGCGAGTCTCGTGCTGAATAGCCTTGAAGATGGTCCATCCCCGCTCACGCCACTTGATATCCCCTGTGGTGCGATAAAGAAGGTAGAAAGATTCGACCGTCTGAAAGTGACTTGATCAGCAACAAATGAGACAAGTTATGGAACTCATACTTCTGGTCTCAACAAATACCCTGCTTTGTTATTGAGGTAGTCGCGTTGACCGTTAAGAACAGGTTCCGGATCCCTTACACCAGGAGGGATGCCACCTGGACGATCGGCATTCTCCCACTCCTTCACATGATCTAACCACTTTCCCCTCAGTAAACGTCCCATTCTTTCCTCACTGACTTGCGCTCCTTTTGGAACGTATGCCGCAGCGTCGTCGCTGAAAACGAAATCTAGTGAGCTGAACCGCACTTCGTCTGGTCCTAACCCGCTGATGTGGTCGGCGTATGTTATCCAGCAAGTGTTCGCCAACCCTTCAGCTGCCCATTGATGAAGTTGTCGTTGCTCATTGGAGAGGTCGGATGCCGAAAGGAGTGTGTGAGCGCCGAGTGTGAGGAGCCCGGGGAGGAAGCAAGAGAGGTGCTCGAAAACGTGGGATGGCGATGTGAAGTTTTGATGAGAAGTTTCGGCGTCGGTAACGTAGAGAAGATGACGGGTCGGGGAGAGATAAAGAAGGTGCTCGAGGATTGATGAGACGGTGCGCAGATCTGGTGTACAGGACAATATTTATGACGGCGGTGAGTGACAAGTGAGATCTAGAAAAGTGAGGAAAGACTTACAGAGATCCTTCGCCTTCGACTCCACGCGGGATGAGAGCAGCCATTGCTTGAGCAAATACTCATGTGCACTATCGGCCAGTGCACCGACGGAGAATTGATCTACATAATTATCAGTGCTCGAGTTCAGGCATTGAAAACAGAGGCGCACAGTTCTGTGGGACAGCAGTTTGTAAGCTCCACCGTGTCGGAAACATGCCTTCTTTTACGGGGGCACGAGCAACAATGTCCATGATAGCATCGACCTTCATAAAGGTCCATTTAGTATGCTGACGAGAAGTAGGCGCGCTCGCACTTACCTTCTCAAAATACTCTGCCCGGCCTGTTAGATGAGCGAGATACTTGTACTCCATCTGACAGCTCATTGCCTCGGCATAAAGCACCGATCCGGGAGCCCATCCTTGTCTTACACGACCACTACAGAAGCTAGTTGAGAGATGATCGATGTCCTAGGTTACGGCAAGAGCTCACTTTACGGTGTTGACAGCGTACATGGGCATCCCGCTTGAAGTGTTGAAAACAGGAAGGAGCTTCTGCCCAAGATCGTCTGCCCGAGAAAGAAGGATTGTTTCATTAGAGAGCGCGTAGGCGGACAAAAGTCCACCGAGATAACGAATGACCTGTAGGTTCCAAATGAGTAAACCGGTGGCATGCATGCAAAGATCAGGACCTTACGGTTTCAAAGAACGGCGCGTATTCCGACTTCGTTTGATCAGCCTTTCGTCAGAAAGGCTAACGCAATGGAAAGGGAAAGGCGCACCTCGTTTAAGGCGAATGTTGCATTAGCAATGAAAGGCATGGCATCGTAAAACTCCCCATAAAGACCCATAATCCACATAGTGTCTAAACCATCGATGAGGGTAACACCCCAGCCGTTGAAACTCGAACGACTTAGTTAAATGACACGATTTGCAATGACGTGGAGGAAGCACTCACTTATTAACAGACTCATTCGACACTGGCCTCAGCTCGTCACGGCCGGATGCATACCTCTGGTAGCCTCGGTAGGCGTGTAAAAACGCTGCTCTCACTTCATCCGCTCTTGAGTTCCAGACCAAAGAAAGCTCTGCCGATGTTGAAACATTGGTTGTCGGAGTGTTGGGTGATTCGAAAGAGAACTTAAATGAGTTTGGGAGACCGAAGCGGACAAGCTCGGGTTGGGTGATGATGAAGAGGGTGCTGAGAATCACAGAAGCTGCGATAGCAATGAGAAGGGCTCGCCGCCTCCCAGCCACGAGCATGGCACCCTTCACAAGTTACTATCGAGTCAGTTCGAAGGACGAGATTGCGAGGGTCGACGAAGACGTGGACGAGGATGCGAGAGAGGCAATAGCCAAGACATTGTGACCAAATATAATAGTCTACTAACGGTCTCTATAAGCCGTCGTTGTTGAGAGGAAAGCCGGACCATAGGAAACGATAAGAACAACCAGCTGTCATTGTCAGCTCAGAGCGAGAAATAGCCGAGCCAGCACTCTGTTTCCATATTCGGATGCGGTACCTTGAGGCGCCAAGTGAATTTGTGAGCAGCCGATGATGCCGCCGAGGTGCCGAGACTGCGTCGTTTCCCTCCACCATGCCCGACGCGACGACGACGACGACATCGACGCAGACAGCAGCTCACAGCGATGCCAAACTTCCTCCTGGAATGGTCATGGGACCGGATGGAAAGCCTTGCAAAATATGCACCGCTGCTCGATTCTGGAAGACAACGAAAGTACCCGGAACAACAACACAATCTAAACCGAGCAGTTCGAGCACGAAGGCCACTGCAGCGACAATGGCAGCGCTGGCCTATGGAACGAACGAGACGGTGACAACACCGGATGTTCGCCCCGAGAACTGCCCACCGGACGTCGAGAAGCTCGGCCGGGCTACCTGGACGTTCTTACATACCACTGCCGCTTACTACCCTGAAAGGCCAACCCCCAATCAGCGAGCAAATATGCTTATGCTACTCCGGTCACTTCCCATCCTGTACCCATGCTCGCATTGCGCCTCACATCTAGACGAAAACATGAAGACTAGCCCACCGGACGTCAGTGGGAGGCTGGGGCTGAGTAGGTGGTTGTGTGAGAGGCACAACGAGGTGAACGAGAGGTTGGGGAAGGGGAAGTTTGATTGCGGGATTAAGAGTTTGGATGAGAGGTGGAAGGACGGGCCCAGCGACGGAAGCTGCGATTAAAGTTCCAGTGAGTAAAGCTAAGGATTCGTGCCGTCCAATGACTTACGCCCGACGAAGATACACAAACCATGCATTACCATCACACGGATCATTTATTACCACCGCTCACACAACTTGTACACTCCATCCATATCAATAGACATCTCTGATACACTCTCCCACCAGAAGCCAATAGGTGTTTGCCTGGATTCGGTGTAGCTCATTCCACGCATGTGGAGTGCCGGTCGCTCACGTACAAGTGGAAGAGCCACTGCCGCCCAACCATTGTCCGTGCTTCTCTTCTCCGAAGTGCACGGTTCATATGCATCACTGTATGTACGTATGAAACAAACCACCGATAGCCACCGAAGAATGGCTACCTATATGAAGGACTTGGCCGTCCTCGCAATATGCAAGTGGACGCCCCATTACCACCATGTCTATTTTGCTAATCTTTGACTCCGCTCAGCCAGTGTACGGTGTAATCCTTGTCACGGCGGCACTTATTGCTCTTTTCGCGTACCCGTTGCTAGCATCCCACGGCCTTCGCCATATCCCTGGTCCACCCCTCGCGAAACTCTCCAACGTATGGTTGAGCTGGTTAAGCCGTACGAGTCGCATTAACACCATCCTTCACGAGCAGCACAAGAAATACGGTGCGCAATCGTCCCACATTCTCGTTTGATTGCCACTGAAGTACTTCCTCAGGCAAGGTGGTTCGTATCGCGCCAAATCATGTCTCCATAGCGGACCCTGCAGCTCTGCACGCCATCTACGGGCACGGGAGCCAGGCTCTGAAATCCGACTTCTACCAGGCGTTCGTCCAGTTTGGCGGGACTCCAAGCGTATTTTCAACACGTTCGAAGGAGGAACACGCCCGCAAACGCAAATTTGTGGCACACGCTCTTTCAATGCGCAGCGTGATGGAGTATGAACCTACGATTGCGCAGTATCAGAGGATGCTTGTGGAACACTGGGACCGTATTTGCTCGGATGCTAAGAAGACTTCTCGGGGTACGGTGGGAACACAGTCATGGTATAGTAAGGACGGTCGCGCATGGTTAGACATCATGCACTGTAAGGATGTCACCGACCATGCCTGAAATTCGCTCACACCGAATCCTTTCAGGGCTTAACTTCGTCGCGTTCGATATTATCGGTATGTATTCATACCGTTCGTCTTGCTCTCTTCCTAAAACTCCCAATCAGGTGACCTCGTATTTGGCTCAGGATTTGGAATGGTTGCCAACGGATCCGACGTCGTGAAAATTGCAAAATCCCAAACAGCCGCTCTCGAATCTTTTGACTCGGACAAACACGACCTCGACACGGATGAAATCCCCGCAGTAAAAGTCGTACTCGAACGCGGTGATCACGTTGCCACGTCCGCGTTCTCGCCTGCCTGGTTCAGACCTTTCCTGCGTTTCTTTCCGGCCACGAACAAGGGCCGAAGGGCGATGGAGCTGTTCGGGAACCTGGCGGTGACTGCTATTGCTAGACGTCTTTTGACGTCGCCTGACAAGGTCGACCTTCTGTCGAAGATGGTAGAAATCAAGGACGATGGAGGACGCACGATGGATGGCAGGGAACTTGCCGCGGAGGCTACCACGTTACTTATCGCTGGCTCAGATACGACTTCCAAGTGAGTGATCTGGACGATTGGAGAACTCTGCGTCTTATGACAATCTTGCAGCTCGATGTGTGCCATCATTTTCTATCTCGCTAAATACCAGGACATTCAGTCGATTCTCCAACGGGAGCTCGACGACGTACTGGGCTCCCCGTCTGCTTCGGAGGTATACGATGACCATGACAAAGTTTACGACAGAATCAAGAACCTGCCCTTCTTGGAAGCTGTCATCAATGAAGGACTCCGATTGCAAAGCACCGTAGGGGTAGGTTTGCCACGTGTGGTCCCTGCAGGAGGTTTGGCGATCCCGTTGTCAGCGTACCACTATATTCTCTACACAGAGATCCGGACGTGTGGGGAGACGACACTGATGAGTTCAGACCGGAAAGATGGTTGTAGGGGGACAAGGTTGCCATGCTGAAGGCTTTTGCCCCGTTCCAGATTGGCTCACGGTGAATATTCTCTTCCCCAAGTATATAGACAGCCACTGACGCACCTGACAGAGCATGCTTGGGACGGAACCTCGCGAACATGGAAATGACCATGTTACTCGCTACTTTGCTTCATCGGTATCACTTCGACCTGGAAAACCCGGCACAAGTGGTGCGTGTAATACAAAACACTGAAGGGTTCTTTGCCTTGTTGATATCGGATTGTCTACAGCTCGCCATCTATGAGGCAATTATTCGAAAGCCTTTGGAATGTATTGTTGGTGTTAGGAGACGTGAAGAAGTTGAAGCGTGAATATCTGTGAAACTATCGATTTTTGTGGTTAGGCTCTAAGGGTAGTATTGTTTGAAGTACTCTTCGCTGTGTACGGATTTCACCCTGCAAACGTCACCGTCTATGTTAAATATAATATAACATGGATATTTCGTTTCCAATTTCCTCCTCAAAGGAAGTGATTCTCTTGGCATGTTGAAATCTGCTGAGATCTAAGAATCAGATTCCGCTGGCACTTCCGTCCGGCTTGTATATCTCGAACAACGGCAAAGACAGCGCTGACAACTTGTACAACATGTTTATCAACGTTCTTCACTGTCTTCCCCAACCCATATTGTTCCCGCGCGTTGCGCCATGATGGAAACGTATCGCAAGATACTCCGTCGACGGTCCCGACTCTTGAAACTCCCCCTCCTTGCAGCTTTCACCGTCATTAGTTGTGTCTATTACGGCGTATCGCACAGATGGCTTTCACGAGACGAACAGCACACGTTTGTGCTTCCAATACGACTCCCTTCAATACCTTCTCATGAACGAGGCTCGGAGCAGCAGAGATTGTGGGCTTCGCGGACGGAGGAGGTGAAGGAGGGATTCTTGCATGCGTACTCAGGGTACAAGAGATTCGCATACGGCCACGATGAGTTGAGGCCTCTCACAAATAGAGGATCAGACAAGTGAGTACATGGTTATGCTGTCTGAGTCGGGCATGTCTGATTAAGGGTGAAGATTCAATGGCTGGGGGCTGAGTTTGGTGGATGGATTGGACACGATGTGGTTGATGGGGTTGCACGACGAGTTCAATGCAACGTTATCGGTCATTGATAGTATGAACTTCTCTTTGGATGCTGTGAGTAACGCGAATTCCACCGTAGTACGGGTCATCGAATTGATCTCTCGTTAGACCTCACATGCGCCTTTCTTCGAAACTGTACGTCGTATGCCCCATGAGCATATGTGTTCCCTACACCAAATGCACGAGTCGTAGGTTATCCGTTACCTAGGTGGTCTCCTATCTGCGTATGCCCTCTCAAAGGAGACCGTACTTCTCCAGCGGGCAGATGAACTTGGCCAAAAACTCCTTCCAGCATTCAACACCTCCCTTGGTCTTCCTGCATATGGCGTAAACACAGTAACGTGAGCCGCTTCCGCTTGCTTGCATCCTAATTGAGATTGACATTACTATTGCCAAATTGGTAGGGGTGCTCTGAGTTATGGTTGGTTGACAGACGCGGCGATGCTCGCGGAAGTTGCGAGCTGTCAGATGGAATACAAATACCTCGCGCATTTGACTGGGAGAGTGGAGTACTATGAAAAGGTGTGTATCCTATTGTAAGTAATTTAGACATTCTTTAACTAGATTTGTGTTCAACAGGTCGAGAAGGTAATGGATGTGATCAAACGGGCGAAATTGAGAGGGGGGATGTTTCCAACGAGACTGAGCATGCACAGCGGAACACCAATGAATTGTGAGTCATAGGAAGCAGTGTTTCCAAAATTATTACTGAAGACTACGACAGACCAATTCTCCGTCGGTGGCTTCGCGGATAGCGCGCACGAATACATGCTCAAGCAGTGGCTATTGTCATCCCGAACTGAACCCAAATCTCTCAACCTTTGTATGTCTGTTGACTGTTTTTTTTGACTCGTTATCTGACGATAAACACAAGACCTTCGTTCAGTCTCAGCCATCATCCAAAACCTCCTCTATCTCTCACCATCTCGCCATCTGCTCTATGTCACTGACGTGGACACATATCGCAGTCCCGCAACGCCGTCCCGAAAGTTCGAGCACCTCTCATGTTTCCTCCCTGGGTTATTGGCTCTCGGCGCGCAAACGCTACCTCCCTCCGCTCTCTCACAACAGGACAAAGAGCTCCATCTCTGGGCGGCGGAAGGCCTGGCGAATACATGCTGGGTCTTGTACAGAGACCACGTGTCAGGGCTGGGTCCAGATGAGGTCGAGTTTCATGACACGAATTTCAAGTTTGGCTTCGTCGACCCGGAAGGGGACGAGAGTGTAGGTTATGTGCCGGAGACACGAAGGAATCGACTAGGGTTGAAGCAAGGGAAATGGGTGGATCACGTCAAGGAGTGGGACAGGGCTGGAAGACCGGGCGGAGGACCTCCCGGAGTGAAGGACCCAAAACCAATGGTCGACGGACTGAAGGATTACGCAAACACAAGGCACGAATATCTCCTAAGGCCCGAAGTGAGTCTCGGGTTGATTCAATTGACCCGACCCACTTGCTGATTTCGCCGTTGTTTGTTCACATGCACAGACGATTGAGGCTATATACCTCATGTGGCGTACCACTGGGGACCTCAAATGGCGCGAGCGAGGTTGGGAGATCTACCAGGCGATAGATTTACGAACACGGACGCCAACTGGGTTCGCCAGCCTGCGAACAGTAGTACAGGTCCCCTCACCACGACTGGACGAAATGCCCAGGTGCGCTTCCTTTATGGTGTCCTGAACACTTAGTTGCTGACAAGGCAGCTCTTCACTAGCTACTTCCTGGCTGAAACGTGCGTGCCCCATTCTCTCCCCTTCTTGATAACCGAACTTACTGAATGAGCAGGTTGAAATACATGTACCTTCTCTTTCACGAAGACGATTTAATACCCCTAGATAAATGGGTATTCAACACCGAAGCTCACCCATTCCCCATGTTCGAATGGACGTCTTGGGAGAAGAAGAAGTATCACATCCCCGCATAGACACCTCGTTGGACGGATTTAGAAAGCGTACGGAGTATTTTTATTGAATTTCAACTATTGCTCTTTCTGGTTGAGGCATTTGTGCACCCGCTATGACGTCGGGACATTGACGGTTATTTGGAGTACCAGATGGTCATGGCCGTGACCATGACTTTCCGTCAGTTGATGAACATTGACGGGCTTGGCTAAACATGATTTGCACTTGCGTCCAACCCTCACAGTTTCAGTGACAGATTCGCTTCCGGCTCCGTGCTACTCATCTCCTGGTTGCAAGACGATTGCGTAGACACATAAGGGTGCGTTCCACATCATTCCCAACCATCGAATTCGACGTCAATTCCTTGCATTACGCGCAGTCGCCACATCACGAGTTTCGCGTCTCCTTGGCGTCCTTAGAAGGAACAGCGCAGGATTCCTACAGCTCCCCGAATCACACGGAAACCATCCATCGAACTATCAGGTGGCATAGTCAGCTTTCGTCCAATAGCAAAGTCGGATCAACCGCGGAAAGGTCTACATCTCTTCATCCTCGCACTCATTCCAGCTTTGGAAACTCCTGTGGAACCTGAACATGCTTGGCTGATCAAGTTTTACCCTCTCTTGCGTCTCCTCACAAGTTTGCTTGAGGGTCGACTGAAGGGACGAGCGGATCCAACAGGTCATGCACGAACTCATGTGGGCGGTAAGGGAAAAATGTAGCCCATTATTGCGGGGTTGCTCCGCCTTCGGTATGCTGAGCAGGTTGACCGGCTCTCTTATAAGGATCGTATTCCTTGTTTATGCTTACCTAGGACCCCTCATCTTTTGTGACATGCTCGTGCTCTCCGCTCTATTCACCGCCCTCCTCGCTGCGTCAAGCGTGAGCGCTCACGCTACGTTCCAGGACCTCTGGGTCAATGGAGGTCTGTCGACGAGCCTGAACTATGGTGTTCTACTGCTGAAACCAACTCTGTAGTGGATAAGCAAGGAACGTGTGTACGCCAGCCGCTAAACAATAACCCAGTTGAACGGTAAGTCTCCGTTGGCCGTTTCGTGATAACTAGTGAAAGGCTCGGAAAGACTGATGTGCTTTCTAGTGTCAATATTCCTGTGTGTCTGCTCGCCTGGTACTTGACGCCACAAGAATGCTGAGCTTACTGTCTTGCCCCTCAGGATATTGCTTGCAATGCAAACGCGCGTGCAGCTCCCGGAACGTGAGTCCCCATGCATTTGTTCTTGGATCTTCCTCTCAGACTAACTTTCTTTACAGTTGCAAGGTGGCTGGTGAGTAACACCTTTAGCTCTTCTCACACAATCGGTGGCTCATTATCGCTAGCTGGTGATACCGTGACTGTTGAAATGCACCAACAGCCTGGTGACCGTAGCTGCTCGACTGAGGCAATCGGTGCGTAATCACATCTCCTCTTGGATTGCCCACGAAGCTCAATCTCTTAAATGAGAATAGGTGGAAACCACGATGGCCCTGTTATCGTCTACATGTACGTCGATTGCCATCGTGTTATTGGCGACTTCAGCTGACTTGTGTTTTGGCTGATTGCAGGGCGAGAGTGGACAATGCTGCAACCGCTGTCGGATCCAACGCAAATTGGTTTAAGATCGGCCAGACCGGACTTGTATCGACAGACTACTGGGGCACTGACGTTCTCAATAAAAACTGTGGCAAAATGGATTTCAAGATTCCCTCTGATATTGCCCCGGGGTAAGTGGCTTTCTTCGACGTATCCCATCAATTGCCTTCTCATAATTTCGCAGACAATACTTGCTTCGCGCCGAGGTCATTGGTGAGTAATTCGTGGTTTGGAGTGAATCTGCGGACTGATAATCGTTTCAACAAGCTTTGCACGTTGCTGGAAACGTGAATGGCGCGCAGGTACGCGAAATCCTCTGCATTTGGGGTACGAGAGAGAGAATACTAACTTCTACAAATAGTTCTACATCTCGTGCTTCCAACTCGAAGTCACCGGCAGTGGAAACGCGGGCCCACCCACCGTCAAATTCCCCGGAGCATACAGCCCACAAGACCCAGGGTTCGTCTGACTAATCTCCAATGATTCTTGTTTCCTTACAACGCGTCTGTTCTACTTTAGCATCCTCTTCAACCTCTACGGCTCCTACACCACCTACACAATCCCCGGACCCCCAGTTTACACGGGTGGCGGCAGTCCTGCTCCTCCAATTCCCACTACTCCCACTCCCACTGGGCCAGCACCAACGCCGACGCCAACTCCTTCTCCCGTTGGAACCGTTCCGCAGTACGGCCAGTGCGGTGGCATAGGTTGGACGTAAGTCTCTGAATTGAACTTCATTCCGTCAAATCGCGGTTGCTCACTTCGAACCTCACTAGTGGTGGAACGGCTTGCATTGGCAACTTCAAGTGCACAGTGATCAACGACGTACGTTCAACCTTTGCGGATTCGATGATATATTGACAGCACCTCGTATTCTATGGCAGTATTACTCCCAGTGTCTCTGAACCTCATCCACGAAGACCGAGTTTGTGGAAGTACCGAGTTACGCGTTTACCAGCTTTCCGAGCCCGACAACATATCGTGTACTCCATGGGTAATAGTCTACATATGTAAATTGGATGTATCATCACGACTACGCACGCAAGGACGAATATATATTGAGCCTACATGAAAAGGTATCCCAGGGATAGTAGATCTAACAGCGACATCTTCGTTATAAATACGAGATACTCATTTATGAATAACTCCCCAAACTGAACATTTTTGCAATCTGA
Source organism: Cristinia sonorae (assembly GCA_021029105.1). Taxonomy (NCBI): domain Eukaryota; kingdom Fungi; phylum Basidiomycota; class Agaricomycetes; order Agaricales; family Stephanosporaceae; genus Cristinia; species Cristinia sonorae. Next base: position 180,247 of record JAEVFJ010000006.1, on the reverse strand, counting down.
TCTTGAACCCCCTCCTGTAGGCCAACAACATCGTGTCCGCCCCACATCGCTTCCACATAAACGACCTTCCCATAGTTAGTCTCGAACTCTTCTACGACACCGAAATTCGGTATCTCAGCCTGCTTCACCAACAATGCCCGAGCATCGTTGCGTTTACGGAGAGATTCCTTGTATGTCTCGAATTCGGCTTCGGTGAGAGGGGCGCCGGGGTTGGAGGGCATGAAGCCGAGTTTGGGGAGGTACGGGTCCATGAGTTTGTCCAAGAGGGTCTTGGAATGGGTGTGTTTGATTTGAGGGTCATCTGTGGCGTGCGCGAGGAGAACGGGGACGTTGAGGTGCTGCGCACAAGGTTAGTCCACGGGACTTTCAATATGAGGCTGAATGTACGCACCTCTATGTCAGACAGCGTGTCGTAACGTTCCAATGTAAGTGCTTTGATGAGTCCTTGGTGTATGAAGGTCAACAATGGAGAGCAAGGCAACGAAGGAGAATCTACATACTGCGACCCATGTGGAAATTGGTAATAGGTTGCAGGATCGGCATGCGCAAAACAGGGTATGTCTCGAGGAGAACGGCCAGCTCGGAGAAAGGAGCGAGCAGCGCAACACCCCTTGGTTTCACGCCTTCAAGCGCAAGTTGCTTCCCCAGTCTGGTGGCGACGTTCGTACCAAGACTATGCCCAACAACCAACACATCCTCCTCCCTCGCACCCTGCTCTATGATCCACTTCCATGCAGTGTACGCATCTATCCCTAGACCCTCCTCCGTCGGCACTCCCGTACTGTCTCCAAAGCCCCGGTAGTCCAGGGCGAGCACGTTGGCTTGTAAACGGGATGTTGCCTGGCTGTAGAACTGCATGCGGGTGGGAAGAGCTCGAGTGCCGCCTGTTCCGTGGAGGAAGAGAATGGTTGGGTTGGACCGGACAGCGTCGCGAATGGCACTCGATGGGAGGGTGGGGCTGACTTCTGCAGCAGAGGATCTGTGCCTTTGGTAGTAGGGATCCGATAGAACAAACCATGCGCCGAGAGTAACGTTGTCAGGAGTGTTGAGATGAAGATTTAGTGTCTTCCCCGCTGAACGACATCTCACTAATTTAGACACAACGGAGATATCACTCAAATGACGGCTTACGTGCCAAACCATACGCCTCTGGAAGATCATAGTTGGCGAACAAAGGCCATCGAAACTTGTGTCCGTAGAAGACACTGCAAAAAGTCGTCAGTTCCGTTCCAAACAGCCAAAATATGGGTAGCCGTACAATCGTTGTACTGGCGGGGTCGCGAGGAGGGCGATGAGTACCGCGTATACGACCCCAAGATAGAAGAAAAAGTTCTGAGCTCTGGCGTAGAACCCTAGTCCAGTCGATGGAGGCGGCATCGTGGTCCTGTCGGAGGGTAGTCGTCGTCGTTGGGGATCATGATGGATGTATTTGAAGGCGAGCGCGGGGGCGCTCCGCCCCTTGTCTCTCGCCATCATGTTCTTCTGAATCTTGTTCATGAATTCTGCATTTACATCTTATTTGCGTCCGAACCCTATGAGGTTAGAGTGCTCTCTGCCTGGCAATAGTAGCCTACCGAGACGGCACTGACCGGTGAGTGGAATATGAACAAGTGCACGATCCCTCACTCAAATCCTCCAGCTTATTCAATTTGAGGAATGTCTTTGCGTAAGACCCCGTCCCTCGGGCAGAAAGTTGCTTCATATTAGTAGTTTGAAGCGTCTTCCATCAAAATCCCGACATTGAACGAGGGGTGACAATAGTAGGGATATGCATTACTGACAGTACTGACACGGCAAACTACTCGCGACTTGTATCTCAGTCACTCATATTGGTCTGCCCTGGGAGACTAACGTCAAACGGCATGTACCCATTCTTGACCGGAGGTGAGTTCAAGCCTATGCTGACCCCGTATGCCATGTATCACGCTACCCCAAGGACCCAAATAAATGGCATGATTTCTCGATTCGCATCCCCTCAGGTATCCCTCGGACAAAATCTGTGCACCTCCCATCGCATAAAATATTCTATGGTACAGTTATCCATCCTGTCTTTCCGCATCTCGTGGATTCTGATGTACAATTCCCAGCGGCGCATCGGTTGTCACTCAGAATACTGGGAGGGATACAGTCGTAGTATCAGAATAATGATCCCCATTGAGATACCCGCACATACCTTCTGAGTACTGTGGATTGACGTGGACCAGATCATCCCAATCCGATAGACTGACTCGATCCTCGTCTACCGAGGTAAACTCGGAAGTGGTTATACTGAAGTGGCCAAGACTAGACACCTCTGAAAGTGCGCTCGCAGGGCGTGAACCACAGTCAGACATCGAGACAACTACCAGGCTTGACGGGGCATCGGAAGGCGCGATGCTGCAAGAGGAGAGAGTGGGGCTTGGAGGCGCGTGAGCGGAAGCAGCCTCGCTTGGAGAGGGCATCGAATCCGCCTACAAGAAATCAAGGATGTCAGACTCAACTCCTTGATGCGACGTGCAGACTTACAATGCCCTTCTCTTCATTAACATCAATATGAGCTAGCGCCATGTGCGCATCCAGCTCTAAGACTGAAGTGAAGAAAATGCCGATGCCACAGAGTTTGCAAGTCCAAAACCTCATTCCTGGATGATTCTTCACGCAATGCTGCGAGGATCGCCAGGATATGTCAACAGATTCACCATGCAAGACTCGGACTATTTACCTCTCTCAACCCAGCTGGATGCCGCAAGTACCACATGTAGTTGCATCCTGACACAGGACAGGATCGGGTGGTATGCTTCCTGTCTGTCTTGAGGTGGGTCTGGTAATCTTGCTTGCTTGAGAACGAACGTCCGTTACACTGGATGCATTTGTATTTGGCCATATCTGAGTGACACAGAATTTAAGAGCTTGGTGAATGAAAGGGTGAAGGCACAAGAGAGAGAGAGGGGGGGGGTAAGTCTGAGCAACATATATCTAATGTGAGCGAGTCATCACCCGCAATAACATCGGAACCGTACAAATGCACCGAAGTAGGATTATTTACCACCATTCTTCATCCTCCTCTTGAGCACGCTCAACGACCTCGAATACTTCTTGCACATCCTCTGCATAATAGTCGCTGTCGGAATCCGAGTTGGATGAACGGCTTGAGTCTGACACCTCCGGATCGATAACGTATTCAGGTTCCAACGGTGGAAGAGATTCTCGGTCACTCTCTCCTTGCTCATCTTCACTCTCTTCCACACCCACATCCACAGCCTCTTCGTTGTCTTCTTCTTCGTCGTCCTCTTCGTCTAATACTATATTGCCCTCGCCTATACCTCCCTCTTTGGTTGTATGGTTGGTATTATCATCGCCCTTGTCTTCCTCCCGTTCTCCCGACTGAACACCGTCCCAGGATCCCTCGAAGTCACTGTCAGACGTATCTTCGTCGTCCAAGGCCTCTTCGTCAGCCGGCGAAGACATGTCCACATAACGGTCTGTGTTAACGCGAAACTCCGAGTCACGGTCCAAAGAATCCAAGTGACTCAGCTTGTCGAGTGCGAAGAACTTGAAAATGCGCCATATTGCGCCGCCGTGAGCTTTGGCGTTTCGGAGTTCACAGAGATCCCAGGCTGTGTCCAATCGCATGAGTGCCCACGAACTCTCTATGACATGAAGTCCAAAGAAATTGTGAACGACGGGCAGTGCGGCCGAGCGTGAAGGGGACTCGGAATCCTTTTCAAATGGTCGCGATGGACGGATAGCCTCCGCAAGTCCTGAATAATCGGCTAGGCGATGGTCCAAAAATCGGATATTGCCTTTGGCGTTGATGTTGAGACTATCAGCGCCCACCTCCTCGTCCCCGAATTGAATGTGGGACAAATTCCTCTGAACCTCCTCATTGAAATGTAGATAGGACCACAAATCAACGCGCAGTCGACCGAATGCAGGGTCTGTGGATAGATCCAAGTGAGTATCCCAAACCTTCCAGAACATAGCAGGGCATTGAAGATATGTCATAGAGGAATAAGGGCGGAAGGAGGGTGTATCCTGGAAGATCCGAAGGGGCAGGCAACTGTCCGAATCCATCACTAGCTCCTGGATTCTCGGTCCGTACAAGTCGAAGAATGCCCCGAGATTGGGAATCACGATCTCGACCCCAAACCTTTCTGTGATTCTGTCGTCGGTATGCAGAATAACCCGTCTCAGGCGAGGCAGCTGCCATGTCACCATGGCGGCGAGCGCAAAATCGATGACGAATACGTGGAGCTCCTCGAGATTGTCGAAACGCAAATGAGAGTAGCTAGCAATCATGGTATTTCGAGCCTTGGCTGCAGGGGTACCACGAGGAGCGAGTGGCAGGGACAAAGAGACCAATTTCTGGCATGCGCGAAGTAATTGGACGCCACAACACTCCTGCGTGCAGAGGTGGAGATAGTCGATGGTATCATGTATATGAAGAGAGGTAAGACGTGGGGCAATGCTTTGCAGGATTAGGTCAAGCGAGCCATTCAGTGGGGGGAGAAAGGTGGGAGTGGCCACTTGGCGTCTGGAAAGATATCTGTGAGGGGTCGGGACAGAGATGGCTGACGGACCAAAAGTCAAATGCTCGAGTTGCACACAGTAGCCAAGAATCTGCGCGACGCAGACGCTATATTTATAGTCGAGGTCCTCTGGAACAAAGCAGGTGATAGTAAGACTGCGTACGAAGGAAGCGTACCCAGGTGCCACTCCTGAGTGGCACTCAAGTGTTTCCGCGAATGCGAAAACGTGTTTGACGCGTCGTAGAGACAAGTCGCGGTAAATAAATGCGAGAGTAACGTCTCTCCAGTGTCTACATACCGAGGCGAGTGCAACCTTCTGCTTGAGAAGTCTGCACCATGGGGAGTCAAGTCCAGAGCGGAGCGAGGAGTCCAAGAGGCCCGCCGATGCTGGGAATAACAGTTGTGCAATGTGATATATAGCTACGGCGTCCAGTGTACTCCAGGAACGAGCGTGACGACCATGATAGTATGTCCGGTGCAAGTTGGCATCGACCTGTGGTACGAGAATAGAATAGTATGCAACCAACTCGAATTTGCCGTTGGAGATGACACAAGCGAGAACATACCTCCGAGCTATCGTCCGTGCTAGGACACACCATCTAGTTTCGAGTTCTACGGTTTTATGACAACGGTCCACGGGTGCGTTGAACTGGGAGGGACTGCAGTATTGGGATGCGTCCGAGGCAACGTTTGATTGCGACTCTGACGCTTCAGGACATTCGGAAAGTAGCCGAACCAATCGGCGCTCTGCCATCACATGTCTTTCATACTCCGATAGATGGCCAACAACTTGGCCCGGTGCAGCCCATCGCTACTTGACTGTTAAATCTAGTCAGAGTCGCAGTATCTCAGGCGTGCGTCCAACAGTTTCCCTCGTTATACCAATGCCGTCGCCGCCTCCTCCAAACTTTCCCGTCCACTTCTGCCACAGCCGGCACACACAGCTCGACTCAGAAGGGCCTCACCCTGCCGCCTCCCTGGCTGGTTATCCTCACTGTCAATTGACCATGGACGGAGAAAACTCCCCCTTCTCACTTGTTCCACAGAAGATTGACGTGCTGGAAGTCCTTTACACGGGACGTCGCTCCACCGTTTACTCCGGCCGCTGTGAGGATGGTGTTAAAGTTTACCTCCGAGGAGAAGGTTCTTGCTGAGGCTGGTGCCTACGACTTTCTGGAATTTCTTCAAGGCAGTGTGATACCCAAGCTTTATGGCGTATTCTGTGGAGAAACACCCGACCGCAAAGAATTACTATGTCTGGTGATGGAGCGGTTTGGTACCCGCCTCAATCATCCATTTCGCACTCTGAAGACAGCCGAAAAGTACGTTGTCAAATCATTCTTTCCATCACTGTCCGCTGATATATCTCGCTGTAGAGCCAAAATTCTCGACAAATTGGTTGCCATTCATGACTGCGGCCTTCACCACTTGGACTTCGCCGAACGCAATGTGCTATATGATGGCTCGGATTATCGTATCACGGACTTTGGGTTTGTTGAGGAACATCTCTCGATGTGTAGCTGGAGCTACAGGTTTTGTGACCACGTCGGCCAAGACCACGCGGAAACAGAGGATCCGACCATGAAATGTGGCTATATTCGACGAGATGCAATGGGTACACTCTTTTGGCACGATGGTGAGTGGTAATGTCTCTTTTTATCTAATCGCGTGACTCACTGCACATATGAATCAGCCAAACTATACATTGGCAGAGAATTCTGGGTTTCTCGAAGCGATAACTTGCCCGCAATATATCATCAATCAATTCGACGTGTCAGTTGCAATTACGATGCGGAATATCGAAACCGCGGACCGTCAACACCTCGCCATCAGATTCTTCGAGACTATTCAAGAAAAATTGAACAATGACGAATCTTTGGAATCACTTGTGCGCGACGCGAGGAGAATAATGTACGGAGTTCATAAGCAGTGGCATATAGAAAGGTACGCAAACGTTTCTTGAACGGGGGGAAATACCATCGTTCTCACTTCGATGGCTTTAGGAACGATACATTCATGCCACTGCCCGAATATGATTTCCGCTCTGAGAACTCGGAAACGACTTCTGAACTTCGAATGCGGGTTTGCACTGAATGACGTCCAGCGTAGCTTAAACAAACAAGCACATGTATACCTCGTAGCTATTTTTTGCAATCGAGCATATACAGTAATTCGACTTTCATGACTGAAGCGTATCGCGGGTAAGCGCGATTCAAGTTGCGACGTGAGATTAAAGCAAGGTGACTTAGTTGATATATTCAATCCAATTCAAGTTGTCGCTATGCTGTTGTCACATGCAATCAACTTACAGTAATACTGCCAACCAGAAGGTTTCGACATTTCACCTTCATTTCACCTTCGTACCCCTGCTTTGCTAGTCCAACCTTTCGGCCCATCATATCGCTCCAGCAGCTTGAAGTAGGCAATGAATGTGTACTACACATTGCTCGCCACCGTTCAAGTTACCTCCTGCGCTCGATGGTCAGTTCGATGCTCTCGCTATCATTTCTACACTCTTCGACTGACGACTACTTATCACATTACTTGAGCACTGTCGATCAATTATCACATGTAGCCGTCCACTGTCAGCTTGCATTGGGCCTCTGTCTAATGCCCCCTGATCCTTTGGATCAACTTAAAACACATCACCTTCGTACTAGTAGTTTAAGTTGGCTTCCAGTTCTCCGTCTCACGTTCGACCAATGTAAAAGGGCTTGCATAAAAAGTTGGGAATTACTTATTGGATACATTTACACGCTCAGATGGCCGTAAATATGAGGCTAATCAGTACGGCCATACCTCGCAGAACGTCCACGACGGAGGAGTCTTGTCGGAGCAACTGGGGTAGCGTTGACATCCGAGTCGATTGGTGTGCTGGCTCGTTTCTTCTTTGCCTTGGGAGTAGCATCAACGTCCGATTCGTCATCGGTGAAAGTAGAATAGACAGTTTTGGGGTTGGAGCTGCCGGGCTGTGGCTTTGACTGCGATTTGCTCTTGCTAACAGCGTTGGCCGGTGGTACAGTTGATTGCTGTTGTAAGATTGCCGTGACCTCACTGAAAAGCCTGTCAGTCAGATCTGTGCTTGTTGTTGTCAGTGACCAGCTTCGGGGACGACGCACTTGACGGTGGGTATAGGCTGCTTCTGAGGGTGAGCATCGTAGTATAGGTCAAGATAGCCCCAGCGTTCGGTGTCAAACACGGGGAGCTCGTCATCAGATAAACTTGTGAGCCCTAAAGCAAACGCAAATATGGCCACAAAATCCAACACCTCAATATCCTTGTATGCGACGGCCGAAGACATAAAGAGGACGTTCTTGTGTTCCGTCGGATGCCGGTAGAAGAAAAACGTCTCAGTCAGCGACGATAAAGTTGCCACAATGACATTGTACTGCTTATTTCTCATTTGTCCCCAAACCTACGAATTTGTCAGCAAAGTTCAGACCGATAGAAACGCTTTGGACAGACCTGAGAGAGGCACTTAGCGAAGGGTCGTGAATGTCCTTCTCTTGGCCACCAAAATCGGATCGGGATGCTATATCCACGTTTCTTCAGCTCCTCCAGCGCTGAGACAAGTTCAGAGAGTGCCTTGGCTGGCATAGCATTCTCCGTCTTCCACTCCAGCGTAATGACACCCTTACCACCAAGGTGCTCAAAGGTTGCACCATCCGGTATGCCCGCCCCCTTCTTTCCCTCACTGGATGACACGTATGGTATCAAGTGGCACCTCTCCGTGTCAAGTTCGCACATAAGTTGGATGATCAGAATAGCGGGCCAGACGAGCTTCGCATTAATGTGCGACGTCGTATCGGCCTCTGACCGGATCTCCGGGGGCAAGCCGATGCCAGTGCAATCGGGGTGCAAGGAGAGAAATAGCGTGGCGTGCTCGGGGTTGGAGAGATCCAGAACTCTGTTAGAAACCTCGTGAAAGGAAGAATTTCTCTTCAGCTTCTCCCGTAGCAGTGGGACCAGGTTTGGAAATGAGGCAACCCATTTGAGCTCTTGTGCCTGCGAGAAGGATTTCTCGGTATCGGTCAGCCCGCGGGTCGACGAGGACACAGTGTGGTTGAGCATTGAAGGTGGGGGCCCGGGAAGGTGCTCGGATATACAATCCATCAATTTCGGATTGCCATCGAAAGCTGCTCGTGCACGAGTGAGAACACGGCGGATGTGCGAGGGAGATTTGACAGAGTTAGACGACATGGCGACAGAGTGAAGATCATTTCCAAAAACTTGATTGCGCTTTCATATAATGTGAAACATTGCTTTGACAGGCCAAAGCACTGGATGCCCTGATTGCTTTGACATCATCGCCATCCGAGCCGATGGCCTCCAGCACTGTTTTTCAAATCAATCAATAAGTAAAGAATTGTACGGATATATGTGCTCACCAAGATTGTTGAAAGTGAACTAACTCCCTTGAATCTTCGGGCAATCTATAGCTAGTGACTAGCCTCTTCAAGTTTGTTCATCGCACTTGCGCGAGAAAGGACCGCCGTCGGAGTAACGAGTCTGATTACTAAGATGAAGCCAAAGTTTGTCAAATATAGACACATAGACAGTGCATTCCAAAGCAATTGAGCCAAGCGGAGCCCGAACACTGCTTTGACTGCAAAGCGTGCGGTTCAAGGAACCAAGCGAACTTGAATGAGTTGACCACTCCGATATTGCCGACATTCCCATTTTGGTCTGTCACATGACCCCATGTTGAACTGCTATTTATTTAGCCGCTTGGGCCACAAACCAGTTCCTCACCGCGTTCAATCACCTCGACGTGTATCACCCTCGCTGCTCATGCCATGGATGCCAATGAAGTACCACTTCCTCCTCCCTTTACCCTCCATTTCAGCACAGACCTCATCGCATATGTCCACCGTGCCACTTCTCTCGCCGGCTTCCCAACCTGCACCATGATCTTGGACGACGAGAACACCACTATACCCATCGCACCACAGCTGATCGATGTAGTGGACGTCTTGCACGATGGACGCCATTCCACTGTATACGTCGGACGCTGCCAAGATTCAACAGAAGTCGCACTGAAGTTCACCACCCGAGAAGACGTTCTGGAGGAAGCCGGTTCTTACGACTATCTCGTAGAGCTTCAAGGAAAAGTTGTCCCCAAGTTCTGTGGTGTTCTCTACGGGAATGACTCGCGGGGAAACGACATCCTGTGCTTGATGATGGAGCGTTTTGGAAATCGCCTTGATCAACCCTTCCACAAACTACCAACGGTTGAGAAGTCAGTCTTCTATCCATCTACGTGCGAATGCTTTCGCTGAAACTCTTGGTCTTCAGGGCTAAAATTCTTAACAAACTCGTCAAGATTCATGACTGTGGCTTGCATCATCTGGACTTTGCGGAGCGTAACGTGCTATTTGATGGCAATGATTATCGCATCGCGGACCTGCGATATGTCTCGGACTGTGACGGGTCTTGTAGTTGGACGTATGATTTTGAAGAACACGTTGGACAAGACGACTCCGAGAGTATGGACCCGTCAATGCGATGTTCAGAAATTCGAAGCGAAGCCATGACGATGTTATTCTGGCATGACGGTGAGGGACCTATGCCTGCTACATGAAGATATGATATTAACCTAAACGCACTTCCGATAGCAAAACTTCGCCTCGCCGATCTGTTCTGGGTTAGCAAGAGTGAAGATCTGCCCCCTCAACATGTGATCGACCGCCTCGACGTCAGGACCGGCATTGCATTGCACACAGTCTACTACACGGAGGACCGTAGACTGCTTATACTACGCTTTTTTAGGCTCATCCAGCAAAAATTGAAGAACGGAGAACCGCTGGAACGTCTGGAGCGAGAGCAAATGAGGATTATGTACGATATCCAAAAGGAATGGCACAAAGAAAGGTAGTTTGGCATCCTGCCTCGATACTCACGCTGTAATGCTCATCTCTTGTTTTGCTTTCGGCAGAGGCTACGAGTTTCAACCCAAAGCCGCATACGATTTCTCGCGCAAAGATTCTGCTTGCTCTTCCGGTTCTGACTCCTCGTGATCGGTATCGTGATTTTCCATGACGCCGATCGGGACCTACTTGGTTTTATGTAGCTATAGTCAAATGCTTGTATTTGTATGGTCGTATTGCAATGCAATGCTCACATTCGAGTTCGACACAGTGTATGGGTGTTACCCGAGCGAATTTATATGACGCGATCACGTGGAACATTAAAGAGGGATTGGCCACCACTGGCATCTGCGTTTCATATTGACTCTTGCCAACTGACACTACGGGTCCCCTCTGGACTCGAATCGCGTCTTCTGTACCAGCTTCCTTCAAGCTCGACGCAGCTAAGTCAAGTTTCCAGCATCTATGTCCTCGTCGGCCTATCCTCCGCCGTTCACACTTCAATTCCAGTCGGACCTTGTCTGTTTGCATGAGCTCGCAGCTCATCCCGGTGCATCTCTCAATCGATTTCCGGTATGCAGGATGATTCTGGACGACGACGATGACATGATCTTCGCCCTTTCACCACAGCATATTGACGTGACTGGTATTCTACACTCCGGGCGTCGCTCGACTGTATATCTGGGACGGTGCGAGGATGGTACGGAACTTGCCCTCAAGTTCGCCTCGAAGGAGAACGTTCTAAGCGAAGCGGGTACCTACGACTTTCTCATTGATCTACAGGGTACTGTAATTCCGAAGTTTTATGGTGTTTTATATGGAGGCACAGCGTGCTATGCCTTGCGATGGAGCGTTTTGGCCACTGATTGATGATGGTGAGTACGAAGATATTCTTTAAGACGTATACGCCAATACTAACGGCTTTCGATGCAGCAAAACTTCATCTATGCGAAAACTTCTGGGTTCCCAAGTCAAGTGGCCTGCCATCGCAGCCCGTGGTGCACAGTTTCAATGCTCGATTTGGGATCGGAATGCGTTTCGGGTACGAGACAAAGTATCGTGAGACACTCGCCATCAGGTTCTTTCAAGAGATTCAGCGACGGCTGGACAAAGGTGCCTCGCTGGAGACGGCTGCACTTGTGAAACGTACCTCACATTGTTCTTTGCAGGGGCATCGTATTTGAGCCAATGCCTCGCTATGATTTCCGGGATGGTCGATCTCTGGTTGTCTTTGAGGGAACCTTATTATCCTATCTCATGGCGCATTGACTGAAGGGTAGCCGGCGTGTTTGCTTGCTTATATGTGTAGCTTGTGTGGTATCTTAGGATAGTGTATTATCATCGCTCGGTGCCCTCTTTGAGAAAGAGACGTCGACGAACAAGCCTGTACTCTGGGAAAGTGTTCGATACTAGTATCAAAGAACATATACCCATCACGACCATTTATCTCCAACTTGAAGTGCTGTCTTCCTGCCTGCTGTGGCGTCATGATAATGATTATCTTATCTTGCTGAGATCTCGGTCCCGCCGCGGCGTTCGCTAAGAGCTCCCTTCAGGTTCTCACCACCAGCTCCTTGAATACTTCCTTCTTTCTATAGCACTGCAGCACATTATCTACGCCTTCATTCGTATGGGATTCTACGGAAAACCCAAATCTTGCCACCCGTAAGTGCTTCAGAACGTTTACGTTCTTTTCACCACCTGAATTTTGTCAATAGACGCAGCGATCCTGAGGGTTGTCATGCGCACTGTCGCAACTCCGCCTCCGTCACCGCCTGCCGCGCGCGCTGCACTGCTCTCTTCCTCACAAGAGAGGAGATCGAGGCGGAGAACCTCCGTATGGAAGCCTTCCGACGACAATGGCCCGACTACATCACCTTGGATCATCCGGAAGGATACCTCCCATGCATGGAGCCGTTCAAGAAGAAACACGTCTGTGTCGATTGCAGGCGTACGTTCAAAGTATCCGCCGTTCCAGGTAATCAGTATCATTACGACTATTCGGAGGACGGGCACTTGGAGTACAGGGTGCGGGCGGTGAAGGCGAGGATGCCGGAGATGTGGGACCGGTATGAGAAGGCGACGGGGAGGAAGGTAGGGGGATGGGAGGCGTTCGCGCGGGAGCACAAAGAGGAGATTGAGCGGGTGAAGAGGCCGTGGAGGTTGGAGGGATGGAAGCCGTTGGAGAGGACTCGGTGTCCGGGGTGTGGAGAGGAGGGATGTGAGGTTGGAGAGATGTTTGAGGTGCCGGCGAGGAAGGACGAGAAGGGATGGGCGAGAGTGAGGAGGTCGTTGCTGGAGAGGTCGGGCGGTCTTGGTTTCTACATGACGAAGGAGAGGGAGGCAGAGATGAGAATGGAGGGGCAACGACTGTGGAAGAGGGAGGTAGATGCGGAAGCTTGGGCGGTTGAGAAGCAGAGGAGGATCGATACTCTCAGAACGACCATCGCTCAGGAGGGTTCCATACGTCGAGGTGTATTGCAAGATGCACCCCAAACATAACTGGCTGACCATTACCATCCATGTTCGTGCCGCTCGACGTCGTTCATTGACCAAATGACAAGATCATACGAGAGGATTACAGGTAGGCGCAATATGATTGCCCAGAGATTAAGAGAAGATAGGAGACAATACACCGACTACAAGTACAACGCGGCACGCCCTGGCAGCGTATGACATCCGAGAAATAATGCCAAAGAAAACCATCTACGACCGCTCTCCACGCAATCTCCTGGCAAGGGCAAGATCTTTTGGCTGGATGGTGACACGCTTGGCGTGGATGGCGGCAAGGTTGGTGTCCTCGAAGAGGGAGACAAGGTAAGCCTCGGCGGCTTCCTGGAGAGCCATGACGGCGGATGATTGGAAGCGAAGATCGGTCTGCGTGGGCGACGACATATGAGACATTGAAGTTGTATGAGGAATAGAGGAGACGTACCTTGAAGTCCTGAGCAATCTCACGGACAAGACGTTGGAAGGGGAGCTTCCTGATGAGGAGCTCGGTCGACTTCTGGTAGCGACGAATCTCACGAAGAGCGACGGTACCGGGCCTGAAACGATGGGGCTTCTTAACACCACCAGTCGCGGCCTATCAGAGTGAAAAGTACTGTGAGAACGCTGTAGTCCAAACAACTGAAGGCAAAAAGTACATACCGCGGCAGTCTTGCGAGCTGCAGACTTGGCAGCGAGTTGCTTACGGGGCGCCTTGCCACCGGTAGACTTGCGAGCAGTTTGCTTGGTACGAGCCATTGCAGATGATGAGAATGCGAAAGTTGTGAGGGGCTCGAACGAGGGTTTGTGGTGGTTGTGGGTGGTAAGTTGGAGGAGGGAAAGGGAAAGAGGCGGGCCTATTTATACGAATGCGCGCCAAACGCGACGCGTCGAGTCACGTGCCTGACGCGTTGATTCACGATCAACAAACGCCCACGTGACTGCATAGACGCGCCAGAGACCCGCGTCTCTATATAAGGCGGGCTCTGGCGGTGCTGCTGCCTCCCATTCACACCCACTCACTCTCGTCGTCGCCGTCCACGACCTCACAACAACAAATCTTTTACTTCCCATCCACTCTTATCTCATAAACAACAATGTCTGGCCGTGGCAAAGGTGGAAAGGTGTGAACCACTGCGACTTGGACTTGCACGTTCTTGGGACTCATCCACTTCCCCTTTCTTTCTCTGCAGGGTCTCGGAAAGGGTGGAGCTAAGCGTCACAGGAAGATTCTTCGTGATAACATTCAGGGTGAGTCCGGTCGCATCCTCCGAACATGGCACACACAGCTGACTGGGTGTGTGGCCGTGTGTCTCAGGTATCACCAAGCCCGCCATTCGTCGTCTCGCCCGTCGTGGCGGTGTGAAGCGTATTTCGGGTCTTATCTATGAGGAGACCCGTGGAGTTCTCAAGATCTTCCTGGAGAACGTGAGTACCGCATTCAATGGCCGCTGACGCGTGACGCTCATCCCGGCCTTGACTGTATAGGTCATTCGTGATTCGGTCACATACACTGAACACGCAAAGAGGAAGACGGTGACTGCATTGGACGTTGTGTACGCGTTGAAGCGGTCAGGTCGCACACTCTATGGCTTCGGAGCATAGACACTTGTTTGTTACTGGTCTCGGGGATTTGTCGGTGTATTCTTATTTACTTGTAACTCTAGGCTTTTTAATCCCAAACACTCGATTCTGAGTTCCTCTTTCAACGCGTGACTTATTTTTCCCGGGCATTTTGCACTGTCGAATCAGATTGTAATGTTGCCGATGATGACCAGTGCACCGCCAGCAGCGACGGCATCCCTGCCTGTTCCTTTCCTCGGTGCCACCATCTTCATACTCATGGTATCCGATGATGCTAAGACCCTTTCCCCCAGGATCTCTATTCCCCCGCTCATTGAACTCGATGTGAACGGCGCGACTGACGCACAACTCAGTGGGCGGTGATTCTTCTGGGATTCCATTTGGCCAATTCATCTCCCCAACGCCGATTTGCAAGCTAGGCTTGCCTTGGGAACAACATTTCGTCACCAATACCCCGCGATTGTTCCGTATCTCAATGTCTGACCTCCGGTGCGATATCGTCTTTCCGATCTCCTCCAGATCCTCCCTGATACCATGGACACTCTCACCCACTTTTCTCCAGTCCAACACCCATCTTACATGAACCTCGACAGGTCGCCGTCTGCCCTTTGACCTCCTTCCTCTTTGCCTCTTCTTCCCTACGACGAAATTTCCGCCAATGTCGACCCATCTCCCAAACGAGACACTGACAGCGATATTCAACAGCCTTCAGCCGAACGTCCTCGTTGACGTGCTCCGCGTCTCGCATAGATTCCGTTTAGTGGCGGAGCGGATTCTGTACAGCAATATTTCCATCATTGAAACCATCCCACATACTTCCCCCTTACCCCACTTTACACTATGCTGCTGTCAGACACTCTTACGACGTCCGCATCTGCAGGAGGTCGTCAGGAAGATTGCCATCCGATGGCAAACCGATTCTGGGCCTCGGGAGCCGTACATGCCTTATATTGAGCCAGTACTAAGGACTCTCAACAGCGCACTCCGAACCCTCTACAACCTCGAATCGCTCGACCTCGCGCTCGGACTTTCGGGTGGGACGATATCGTCGAGGGGAATCCTGAACGAATGTCAGTTTCCCTCTTTGCGCAGCTTTGCCCTGAGTGGAGTAGGCCGAGGCTCTCTGTCCCCGAAATACCATCCCACCCCCACCCCTCCCATCGAATGGTTTCTCAACGCCACACCGTCCATCCAACACCTCCGCCTTGCAGACTGCTACGAAGTCCTCGCCCTTCAACCCACCGACCTCCCGTTCCTCAACACCTTCCGCGGATCCGCCCCAACCGCCGCGTCCGTGCTCCCAGGACGTCCCGTGCAGCATGTTGGCCTGGTCGGCCATGAATTTGTTACCGAGCGGGACCTGGCGCGCATAGCGTGCTCCAGCGAGAGGATCAGGTGGCTGGACCTGAGCTCGATGTCCGTTACACCGCTCCTGCTACGGGATATATCGCGGCATTTGTTCGGTGTTGAGTGTCTCAAGCTCAAGCTTGCCCTCCGCCACACTCTGCACCATGCCATGTCCGGAATCGTGAGTACCGCTTTCGCATTCCACCATCCACCCTTCAATCTCGTTCGTGCGTTTTTTGTTACTAATACAACAACTTGTTTGTGCGTTTTTACCGCCCCTTTCAACTCTATCCTGATAACGTCATTGCCCCCTCTTACCTCTTCCTTTCTCTTCACACGCATTCCCGCGAATCACGCAAAACCGCAACGTTCAGAGCCTTCTTGTAGGCCTCGTCCACGTCCTCGGAAGGTTTCCGGAGCTTCACCAACTCGACCTTTCACCGACAAACATCGACAGCATAGGGCCTGGCAATGCCTCGGAAGAGTCACAACTGTGTACCATGTGGCACCAGGGATGCCCTTCGTTGCGTCATATAACCTTCCCTTCTAAAGTCG
Source organism: Cristinia sonorae (assembly GCA_021029105.1). Lineage (NCBI taxonomy): Eukaryota > Fungi > Basidiomycota > Agaricomycetes > Agaricales > Stephanosporaceae > Cristinia > Cristinia sonorae. The sequence continues at coordinate 163,899 of JAEVFJ010000006.1, read as the reverse complement.
AGTGGATTCTGGAACCGGAAAACGGTTGGACGCCTCAGCCATCTCCGTCGCCTCCACCGAGCAGATAAGCGTTAGCGTGGAGACTGAGAGGGACTCGGAGTGGGGAGTGGCTTGGTTTATTCAGCGGCTGGTTTTTTTTTACCTGGAGGATTGGACGGATTGCATTTTTGGCGTTTTCTTTGATGCGTACGTGTCAATTCACTTTCTTGATTGACTAGACGTCCAGCTGATGCTCGCTTTCCTCCGCAAACCCCAGCTTCTTTACGGACGCTATACATAGCACCTCGCGAACTTTTTGACTCGCTCGTAACGAAATCTATGTTTAACCCGCATTTTTGACTACATCTCCCGAACGATTCGGCAAGGCGTCCCAAACTTTTGGTGTTCATGATCGACGACCCCGTGTTAGGCTATAGTGTGCTGGTATGACCACAGGTATGTTTGCGGCCAATAGCACCCCACGCATGCACTTCCCGAATTTCTTCTCTATGTCGAAACGAACTTGACGTCGTGGGTTCGGATTGCACAGACGGTGTACGCCTCATTCGATTCTGGACTCTCCGTCATCGGTCTTCCGCCATTTGCTAGGTTCTTCTTCACATTAGCCCACTCACTCGGATTCCTTCGACATCTGATAACACCTCCTGGGCCCTACACGAGGGAGACTTGGGTCTAGGATTGGTTATCAGTGTGCACTGTCTGAGCAGCCATCCAGACTCTCAGGTTCAGGCTCACCCTCAAAGAAGCCCTCGAGGTCCAGACGTTCGTAAACACCTCTGTCCCTTCTTTCTCATGAGCCTCGCTTTCGGCCTGCACACTTCTAATTTTATGAGACATGGGGGCCCGCCGCTACAGACGTCATTTGTAAATGGCAAGTGAACGCAAGCCTGGGTCCCAAGAAACCGTTCCCGCGATGTGCTACGAGCCAAAAAGTTCTTTTTTTCCGTCTCCGTGGCACTGAATGAAACTTCGAAGTGAGGATCGTCCCTGGTCCTTTCGTGATGATGAATTGTGGGTCCAGGCGGTCAGCCACGCGGTGGTATAATGAACTTGGATGGGGGGAAGTTCGCCTTCTCTGCATTGCAGAGCGTGTCGTCGAGCTTGCTTGACATGGGTTGCGCAATGTATCCAGAAGATGGAGAAGCGAGTAAAAAGACATGACATACGAATGGCAGACTGAATAAGATATTGCGAATGGCATGATGACAACAATGACGGGGCGGGGATGATCACAGATCATGGGTATGTATGAGGGGAATGGAGAGGCGGGGAAAATGGGAAATCCTACTACAGGCTGTTTACAGAAAGACACGTTACGGAATCCTGAAATATGCTCCATCATGGTGGGATGTAACGTTACAACCGTCCGGTGCGACCAGCGCTGCTCGTAAGCTAATGGAGAGGAGGAACTCAGTCGTGGAAAGGACGGGTTGGGAGGGTTGCATGGCAAGGGAGTATCGTTGAAGGGCTTGGAGGAGGGAGGGGTGTGTTGTGAGGAGACGTGAAGTAAGGCACTATGCAGATGCAGCCGTATGGGATATAGTGCTTTAAGATAGAGTCGGAGGGTAGTCCCGGGGGTATCGTTGAGTAGGATGTCAGTCGGAGGAGGTAGGAGTGTGTCAATCAGGAGGACGGATAGACTAGGAAGCACTGAGACGGAGCGATCACTGCTCTTCCGCCTCGTCTATGAATATGTCCGTATAGTGCTCTAAGATAGTCTCAATCGCCTGTAAAGTCAATTAGTGCGGCTCTCTGTGATCGAACAAATATCCGAAAAGCGTACCTTGTTCTGCAGCGGTGCCTCACTCATGCCATTCACTAATCCGTTCATCCCCGCTTGATTTTGTCCGAACAAGGTCGGGCCGAACACAATAGCCAGGTTTTGGATAGACATCGCATTTTGTGCCTCGTGCTGGACAATCTTGTGAAGATGGCCCATGAAGTACTTCAGCGTGGCGTAGTTGGGATCCGGCAGGTCGTTGACACGCTCATGCATCTTGATGTGTCTTAATCGGTCATTTTCTATCCCTGTATTGTCCCACATGAAAGTCATGAGTGGAGGGAATGTGCACACAACTGTATACACGTACGAGCTGCGTCCAGGAACCCTTGATGCAGTTGATGCGTAAGCAATGGGTCGGGGAGATCTCGCAACCACATTTTCAACACACTCGTCACGTTGCTGATATCAGACGACCATTCCTCCGCGTCCAAATTGACCGAATCCAAGTCTGCAGCATCGGCGTAAATCAGCATTTAATGTCTTGCAGATCGGAACTGCAGCCAGGCGTACCTTTATCTAACCGTGCTCGCAGAGCATTTACTTTGCTCATCGTGCCTCCAATACGATAGATACCCTGCGACAGTAAGCCGTATTTCTCTATCGCCTGACAGCATTTCTGCATAATCTGTGGGACATCAACATCGTCACGGTACATCTGTTCTGCCAAGTCGATACCGAAGGTCTTGCCCTTCTCAGGAGGAACTTGCGTGCTTGAGACCGATGGTGAACTATTTTGAGGTTTAGAGAGGGGCATGATGGGTGGCAACTATGAAAATGAACGTCAGTATCTCTGACGCTGCCCGGTACTCAAGAGTCAGCAAACGCACAAAGCCCTCCTCCGGGGGTCCTTCCCGTCTTGGACCCTTCTGGCCAACATGGGCATAAGCATAGTTCTGCATATAGACCTTGAAGTCGGCGCGGTTATCAATTGACTCAAATGTCGCCTTCAGTCCGGGCTCTGCGAGCGGGTGACGCTTGTAAGCTCATGAACCATACGGCACCAAAGTGGTAACATGAAGGCCACTCACCGTCACTGATCGGTGCCAGTGTCCCTCCATCGCTGAGGATAGCGTTCTCGTATAAGAACGCATACCGGGACAGATGATACTGAGTCCCCAGATCAATCTCATCTGCACATTCCTTCAATGACTGTAGGCCCAAGGATATGGTCAGTTACCAGCAAATAATTGATGATGACGTCATTCCTACCCGTAGAATCCGGGGCAACTGGAAATTGAAGTACTCTTGGCGAATGGATTGTGTATCTGTAACGGCCTTGCGATACGCGTCAGATGCAGTCGACATACGAGCTTTAATTTCCTCCGTTTGTCGCTCCAGCTGCATACCAAATGAGCATATTGTCGGAGACATCGGTGACAGAGACGTACATTGCCAGGGTTCTTTCCTTTCAGCAGCATCCCTCCCTTTGCCACCGCCTTTCCTATCACTCGCTTGCCCCCTACACCTCCAGGTGACCGTGCCTGCAAAGCCGTATCCCGGACCGATTCTCCCTCCCTCTGCAATAATGTCCGCTCCAGCTCCTGAGCAGTGACGTCGAACCTATTCTTACACTTTTCCGTAGCTGTCTCGGATTCCGATAAAGCTCGTTCATATCGGCTTGCAAGCTCTTTCGTCTATGATGCGCGATGAGTAACAGTAGCTCATCAGGTAATGCACCGGTACGCACTTGTTTCCGATTCTTATCCACCTCCTTTGCGAGCGTAGCCAGCTCCTCGCTCATTTCGTTTAGCCGCTGTGCAAAACGAATCCGGTTCTCTGCAACAGTTTCGTGCGTCCTCAATGATGACTGCCATGCAGCCACAAATGTACTGTGATCGCAACATGAGTACTGATATTTCGTCGTGATGGAATCACGCACCCAGCTTTGCCATCGTTCATAGCATACGTCTCCGAAGTACTCTTGGACAACTTTTGCAAATTCCGCCCGTACTCTTCCTCCAGCACCGCCCTCTTTTTGAAGAATACAGACGCTTCCTGAGATATCTGCAGTATGAGCAAGTGTGCATGGGACCAATGCAAGCAACGTACTCGGCAAGACACCATGCTCTGTTTGATGCGATCTAGAAGTAGCGGTACTCCGCACTACATAGAATAGCAACGGCAGGTACGATCAGCAAAAGTGTGAGGGTCGCTCGACTGAACGGGGAAGACACACATCCAAATCGCATAACGCCCTCAATACATTCTCATCAAAGCTCGTCTCCACGACATTATTATCCTCTGCCGCAGGTGCCTCTCTGGCTACGGATGGCAGGGCGCTGTCCCGCCACTTCGAACTAGCGCCATTACGCGTTGGAGACTCTGCAGACGAGCGTCCGGGTGAGAGTGATTTGGTCGGCGAGAGCGGGGTGTGCTGGGGGATGTCGAGTGACTCTGCCGACTGATGGTACGGTTGTTGTGGATGGTGGTGGTGGTGGCTCTTGTTGCTGCGGGCATGGGCGTTGGAGGAGGCGAGTGTCTCTGAATCAGTGTGTTCCCAGTTCGAGGTCGGGTAGCCCTCTTCGCTCATGGCCGAGGTGGACAAGGTGGCAGTGATGGACGTGTCTGGGGATGTCGGCGCTGCCGTCTGTGTCGTCGTGGACGTCGGCGGGAAGCTGATTGGACGACGAGCGGGAATGTCGAAAGAGGATGTTGTGCCGTTCCCCAGCGACGGTGGAAGATCGACGTTACGTAATGCTTCCCCTTTTGGCCGGCCGGGTCGCTGGGCTCGTGCCTCTTGCCGGACGGGACGGGACCGGGTGAACAGCGATTGTGCTCTCTTCAAGCTCATCGTCGTTGTCGTCGTCGAGCGAGGATGGCTGCACAAACTATTCGTGGGGGAATGGTGACGAAATCCTTTGATGGACCGATGGTAGTAAGTACGCTCTGGCTTGCCGTTCCCGCAGCCACTCAGGGGGAGGCCAGTGCTCGCCGTCGCGGAATTCTCAAACCGTCTTTCAGTGCTCCTGCCCATTAGCTCCCATTTCTCAGTCGTTACTCACCGCGGCTATGCTGAAGCTGTGGTTTCTTTGCCTCCATTCAAGAGCGGTTGATCATCACCGCCTTATTTACTGAAGATGGATCCTGAAGCCTAATTGGGTCACCATGCTTGCCCTTCACACATTTCTTGACAACCAACCCATGCACCGCTACAACATGACACCGTCAACCATTGATCCAGTGTCCAACGTCCACTGCACAGTGCGCAATGAGAGTTGTGTAGAGAGGATCGAGTCGAAAGGCTCTAAATCCAGGACTGACTGATCCTTGCTCCAGCTTGAAATCTCCATCAACCTCAAGTTAGTTTGGGTTAGGCGGCGTTCGAAAACTGACGTTGCTCATGATACCACGACAGCGTAGCTACATCCAGGTACGCATGCCGTTCCAATTTTCAGACGTTACTGAACGGCAGATTGAACCGATACTGTACGCCCGACAGGCCACAAGCCCTGGCGCAATGGATACCCTCGACTCGACACAGTCGGCGCACATCTCGCTTCCGCCTGAGATTCATATATACACCATAGAGTTCCTCTCGGAGGACAGTTGCGCCCTCAAGAATTGCTCGCTAGCTCAACGCTTCTTGCATGCAGTGTCCCGTCCAGTCCGTTAGAGGTTCTTACACAATTTACACTTGTGGGGCGATTGGACATGGGTCCATACCGGTACGCCCTGATTACTCTCGTTGAATGAACCATGGTCAAGTTGAATCACTCATAGATTTTCTCCCCCTCGCATCACTTGCGCAGGTCATCACTCGATGTACGAAACTCCACACGCTCACCATCTTCGACGCCAGTCGCAGACACCACTCTAAATAGCCCGCCATTAACACACCGTTGCGTGTCTTTTTGTCGTCTTGCATTCGTCGCCTCCGTATTAAGTGCCCCCCCTTCCGAGAAATCTAACGAAGAGCTTGATAGGAACTTGTGAACGCACATCGAGTTCGCAATATTCCAATGGAGTACATTGATGGGGGCACCAAGTTCCCGTCATTGTCTCTGATCGGGTTTGTCTACCATGGAGGACACGTTCAAGAATGAATGCTGTTTGTATCGGAGGTGTACCAGACTCTGGTAGCAAGAGGGACTGTACATCTGGTTGATGGAAGATGCAAGAAGACTCCGCCCCGACGCTCGCTTACATCTCGACGATAGACCAAAATTACCAAACGGTACAAAGAGGCTACGCACACCGATAGATGAAACTTTCTCTCACCATTCCACTCCTCGTAATGATATATGTCCCCATCCTCCTCGTGGTACTCGTAAAATTCGAAAGGTTTGGGGTTGAGGACCTCGTCTCAGAGAACAGTGATGTTCTTCGGCAGTACAGACGCTGCGCAATTGCAAGACCTTATAGTCTGACGTTGGGAGTTTCCGTCGCCTTGGTCTGAAGTCGAAATACTCGAGCACGACGCGCTTTAGCTTCGGAGCTGGGTTCGAAGAGCCTGTCGAGACGAGGGCAGAGGAAGAGATGTCTTCAAAAGAGCATCGAGCAGAGCTCTCATGTTTCCACGTGTGGTAGAAGGCCGAGGACCTCCAGCCAAGCGGCTTTCGCGCTGTTGCCATGAGGAATGCCGCATGCGCTTAGCGTCGCCACGTCTCGGATTGCGAGGTAACTTGAGTAGTGTAAGGCTCGAGATGCGGAAAGCTCAACGCAGAATCGGATGGGAGAAGCCTTTTTCGTGAATTTGAACGAGTTGTACAAGATAAGGATATTTCTTCCAATGCAAGGTCCCCAGTGATTTGATCGTAGGTAAGGGATTTACTGAAACTGAGGTCTCTACACAAGCAAGGACATAATCCAGTCCGAGGTGCTTCAAGGATTATATCCTAGCGAGCCATGCAGGCGCAGTCGAGGATAGTACCTCGCGGGGAGGGTGCATAACGGGCACCAATACATTAGTACCAGTGCACAGACCATTAGAAGCTGGGTGTACGACAGCCGTAGTCATGAAAGACGTTTCACTGTCATTGACGGGAAGAAACCGCGGAAATCAGTAGATATTCTAGTGTTTGTCTTCGGCGCAAAGACCCACAGGTAGATATTTGCTCGACAGAGTGAAGGCTAGTTTTTCAGATCCTTCTGAACTGATTATGCTCGATGAAAATGTTGTCGAGCCGCGAATCACGTCAACATGCGAACCCATGTCAGTGGTGTGACTGGCCGCACTGAGTGGTGTTCGAACTTCGCAAGTTCACATACCGTTAGTGACAGGAAAGAGTGAGAACCTAGATCCGCTTGCTGCTCTCTCAAGGAGTCTAGCTATTCAGGAATATCTTTACAGGAGCGAGGGGTGATGAAAACAGTCCTGGATACAAGCAAGGTCACGGTGGAGAGTCGACGTCCAATGAAGACCCATGAGCGTCTGGTGGAAGTTTGAGCGGAGATTCAAACACTCATCCGGCGCCGGCGACTCGGAATTGTTTTCTGGTAAGTTCTTCAATTCGACCTCGACGATTACCGTCCGCATACTCAACAGGATTGATGACTGTATTGTCCTTATAGCTTGTAGTGAGGGGGATTCACCTTCCTCTAACATTTTGCATCCACTGATACGGCAATATAGGTTTGATTGCGGAAGGTGAGCTCCATATCCGTCTTTCTCCACTACGTACATTATCACTGAGACTTCCTGAGAGCAACGAAGTGTTTGATCTGACCACTATGTTTTACTATTTGTCATTTCTTCGGCCACCACCTCAACAATGGGGCTCATTGTCTGCTCCCATCACGATCACCCCTCAGCTGGCGAATGATTTACGGACTGAACTCTTGGACGGTACTTGCGAAATCTACTATTCTTGGTGCCAGTCCAATTCTATCTGCGCCGCAGGGCTTCCAAACATACCCAAAGCACGAAAACTAACGACCTGGCGCGAGGGATCCGCATACAAAGAGATCCTGGTTCCGCTACCCCAAGGACTACGCGAGGGGACCAGCTATAGTCTGGTTCTAACGGTGCATGACCAGGGATTCCCGCATATTATCAATCTCGCGGGACCGTCATGTGGTGTACGGCCTCTTCCAGTCATATCGCAACCGATTCTCTTTTCATCCCGGAGCAGCGGTCAAAGCGCAGGGAAGCAAGAGCAAATCCGACGGATATATCGTGTCCCGACTGCCCCAGGCAATCAAGTTTACCTTCGTGTGACAGAGCAAACGTCATTCGATCTGGATAAAGTATGTTTTGTATTAGATCACCTCTATGATGGCATTAATAATCCCTCAGAAAATCTGGGATAGTGGAATTGGACTCAGCTGTTGGCTGACGGATCTAGCAACCAGTTCGAAGAGTGAAAGCGGTCTACAGCAACTGGAGAACAGGCTGCTCAACTCGTCGTCACTCAATATCATTGAGCTTGGTAAGTGTTGTCGTGAACGTACAACCAAGTCCTGCTGAAACTACATCAGGTGCGGGAACGGGAATCGTGGCCCTTACTCTTGGTGCTTTGCTCTCTGCGAAAAGGGTATCCAATCATGATGGTTGTATCATAACCACTGACCTCGGTAAGTGATCCCTGTTTGTTCCTTCATATTTTAAGCTCTGAGACATCTGTCGCAAGCCTCAGCAATGCCTCTCCTCGAGCATAATATTGCACAGAACGCACATCTGTTTACATCTCCATCGATGCAACCGCGGGCAATCGTTCTTGACTGGGACGAAAATATCCCTCCAGAAGTATCTGCTGTGAAGGGAGGCTTCGATTTCATCATGTGCGTCCAACATCACTCTCAGAATCTGCCGGTAAACCCTGAGATAAACGCGTTATCCAGAATGGCGGACGTCACGTATAACACCGCATCTTTCCCGATGCTCGTGCGCACGTTGAAGGATCTCGTCGGCCTGCGAGAGACAGAACCACCGCTGATAATTATGGGATACAAAGAAAGGGATCCTGCGGAGCGGACTTTGTGGGAGATGGCGAGAGGAGTTGGGATAGATTTTCGAAGGATAGGTGAGAGAGTCGGAGCCGGTGGTGCCCCCATAGAGATTTGGCTAGGACATATTCAAGCTGCAACGAAATAACCCAATCTCACCTTGGAACATTCCTCATCGCCGTGGCGGAGCGCCAAACGCGAGAGCAGTTTACGCGGCTAGCGTCTGAATCATTGCCGAAGCGTGCCATGACGCTGGAATGGACCTTGGCGAACGCTCAAGCTGGTGTTCCTCTTGCCTTGAGGATTTCATCTCGTAACACGCGCGATACAGTTTTCGAACCGCAACCATGACCAGCTGAATACTCTTTCCTTCTCTTCACCCTCTGGACAGTTTTTCTCGGTCAAGTTCACAGTCAAACTTATTCCTTTCGCCCTCACGATTTAAAAGCCCACTGACATGCATCCCACATGCCCTCTCATCGGGATTCTATTGCTCTCTCTATCTCTCCGCGGTTATGCGAACGCGGCCGCAGTACACACCCCAGACGGCGCGATCCGAAAACTCCATGAGCTAACGCTATCTGCCCGAGTTAGAGCACCGCGAACGATCGCTCAATGGGGTGCATGGGCCAGCTTCCAGAGACATCGTCTGAGCATCAAGTACGGTTCGAAGGACAGGTTGATGAAGCGGGGTAGTGGGATGAATCTGTATGTTCTCTTCCAATAATTTCAGTTGGAATTTGCCTGATGCTCTTCAAGCCTCACTAACCAGAATGCTGACTCCAGGTGAGCAATGACGAGTCATCATAAATCCTTTGCTGACGTCTATCCCAGTTACTTTGGATCACTGGTGGTGGGTACACCGCCAGTATCTTACAATGTCATCCTTGACACGGGGTCCTCGTATGCCTCGTCTCCCCACTCCCATTCGTATCTTCTAAAATGTGCCGTTTAGTGACTTCTGGTTGGCCACTACGGAGGCCTTAAATCATGTTGATGGTAATGACCCTGATGATCGTTTCTTGCCAGGATATAACCCTGAAGGTATGTCAGCAATACCTCCTTCATGCTTCAACCTTTGACACTTTCATATTATAGCATCGAGCTCGTATGTTCCCTTGAACCGCAAATTTTCAATAACGTATGGCTCCGGTGGCGCAGCAGGTGTACTTGGCAAGGAAATCGTACAAATGGCAGGGTTTACCGTGCAGGATCAAGTAATGGGTGCGTGGTATCACTGTTTGAGTCTCAACACCCACTTCATCTTCATATCTATTTGTAGCTGTCGTTTCAAATATGACTGAAGACATGCTCAGTGTCCCAGTGTCGGGGTTACTAGGTCTTGGATTCCCGAGTATTGCAACATCTCGTGAAATCCCCTTTTGGTTGAATGTCGCAGCTCAACCAGGCGTCTTGGACGACGCGATCATGGCCTTTCATCTTACAAGGTATCTGAATGACTTCGATGCGCGCAATGCGGAACCAGGCGGTAGTTTCATTTTTGGGGGAGTTAATTCCAGCCTATTCTCTGGCGAAATCGACTTTCAAGACATCCCCGGTGGCCGTGTAGGATATTGGATTCAAACCCTCACCTGTGCGTTTTAGCTTGAATGTCGGTCCGTCACGTACTTAACGGGTTTGTAGCTATCTTCTGTCAAGGCACTCCTCTTCAGTTGCCACTGGTACCACAATACGCGGCCATTGACACTGGTACGACATTGGTAGGAGGACCCCCGACGATTATACAGCAGTTGTACCAGTCAATCCCGGGCAGTGAAAGAGGAATAGGTGACTATGACGGTTACTACACATACCGTACGTGCTCCTTCTCTTTTCTCTTTTCCTGTTTCCTAACGTGGTTTTGCCTACAGCATGTGCGACAACAGTCTCGATCTCCTTGACATTCGGAAATAGCAGCATATCTTGGCCTATTTCCCCCGACGACTTCAAACTGGCACAATTGAGTTCGGACACATGTCTAGGCGCATTCTTCGAATTTCCAACAACCAATCCGAATGGACCTTCCTGGATTATCGGTGATACATTTTTGGTCAGTCACAGCTTCTTTATTCGCTTAGTCTGTGGATTCTGACAAAAATCCCCAGAAAAACGTATATTCTGTATTCCGCGCAGCACCCAAACCTGCTGTTGGGTTTGCTCAACTTTCAGATCTAGCGAAAGACATGAACGGTCGGGGTGGCGCGTTACCAACACCGACTTACATGGATAATGGGGCCACCGTTACGGCCCAGGATGGGTTGGCGAGACCGACTAGCGGTGGCTCGCCACTGTATGCACAACTCCTCACGCTATTCTCAGCCTTGATTTCTGCTATTTGGTTGGCAGCTTCATAGTGGCTTTTTTTGGTCGGAGGCCCAGGTCAATGCCAGGTTTAGGCATGGCCCTTTCACCCTTTGTTAGTTCTCATCTTCCTCACCTAATCCGCAAGAACATTTTCAATTATCGTAGATCTCGTCATTTACTCGGCATTTATGTAGCATTACAATCATAGAGACAGTCTTTCAAGTATCGCAGAGGCTTGCGCATCTTTGCACGCACTACTGGTGAGAGTGATGTGACCGTAACGCCTGGTCAAAGTCGCGATACAAATACATTTGTTTTCGATCGTCCGCAGGATACAGCAGTGCTACATGCCAGATAGTTAGCTACTCAGTTACTTAGAGATAAAGCGAGGAAACTCAGAAATAAGAATACACAGATGATGCTTCCTTTCCTATCCTTTTCCATTGATACTTGCACTCACTCGGAGTCAGGATCTTGCCAGCCGCGAGCCTTCTCTACCGCACGTTGCCAACCCTTCCATCTCTTCTCTCTGTCCTCCACAGTAATCTTAGGCTTGAACACGACGTTACCAGCAGTGTTGACTTCGTGGAAGGTCTCGGGCTTGCTCAAGTCCCATCCGAACAGACGGATAGCGGCGCCAGCAAGAATAGCAGAGCCCAAAGCAGTGGATCTGACAATGCAATCACATGTTGTGGGTTAGCATGGGCCCATGATGTGCGAGGTGAAATCAGGGTCAGCGTACTCTCGCATTTCTGGCCGAACAACCTCAAATCCTCCGAGATCCGCAAGGATCTCCATGACAGCATCCCCATTGGTCATGCCGCCATCAACTTTGACGTCCTTGAGCTGTTCTCCAGAGTCGAGCTGCATACTTTCAAGGACAGCGCGCGTATTGAATGCATTAGCTTCAAGGGTTGCACGCGCGATATGCGCCGGTGTGGTGTATGAAGTGATACCTTGAGACAATAAGATGAATACGGATAAAACTGCACTGAAAACGAGCAATATACCAATTATCATTCCGGCCGCGGTAGGATCCCAGTAAGGAGCTAGGAGACCGGAGAAGGCAGTGACAAAGTAGACACCTCCGGAATCAGGATATTTAGTAGCCAAGGCATTGACTTCCTGAGCAGAGTGGATCATGGACATGGAATCACGCAACCTGCGTGGCGAGACCCGTGAGACGGAACCAAATAACTGTATGGAAGACTTACCACTTGATAGCACTACCGGCCACTGCGATACTACCCTCTAAACAGTAGACGGGCTTCCCGCTCTCACCGTCTTGGTACGCGACCTACGAATTATTAGTACGTGCACTTTGTCAACGATATCAAACCTACAGTGCTCAAGAGACCATGAGTACTCTCCACGATATCAGTTCCGGTGTTGAAAAGTAGGAATGCGCCAGTTCCAAAGGTACATTTTGTCTCACCACGCTTGAAGCACTTATTCCCGACCAAAGCACCCTGCTGATCACCGACCAAGCCACCAATCGGGACGCCGTTCAGGGCACCATAGGCAATCTTGCCGTACACATGGGAGCTAGGGACGATTTTGGGCAAGATAGAAGATCTCAGTCCGAAGAACTTCAACAGAGAGGGGTCCCATTCAAGCTTCTGGAGGTTCATGAGAAGCGTTCGTGAGGCATTTGACACCTCCGAAATGTGGAGACCCGTGGTTCCGCCTCCCGTAAGACGCTATGTATGTCTATGAGGGCATGGACGACCGGAAAATATAAGGAAACTCACGAAAACAATCCAAGACTCGACGGTACCGAGGCACAAATCATCTTCATCATGGGCCTTGCGGACCGCATCCCAATGATCAATCATCCACCGGACCTTGAGTGCTGAGAAGTATGTGGAAAGAGGGAGGCCGGTGCTGCAGGCCAATATCAGCTGGTTCACTCATCATTGGATGTCACGAGACGTACATCTTTCTGATAGCACTCGGTCCCTTCTCAACCTTGCCATCGACTTCAATACCTTCCTCCGCGAGTTTCTTCTCATGGTGAGCGACGAGACCCCTAGTACGGGCATCGTCCCAAACGATGGCACGAGACAAGGGCTTTCCGGTCTTGCGACTCCAGACCACAGTCGTCTCGCGTTGATTGGTGACACCTGATAAGAAACAATCAGAAATGCCGTATGCAGATCACGCAGATGACCCATACTCACCAATAACCTTCACACTCTGCTTGGCCCATCCAGCAGATTCGAGCTCTTCGATTGCACCTTCGATGCAAGCATCACAGGTCTCCATCATTTCATCAGCATCGTGCTCATGCCAGCTATGACGTCTTGTGAGAAGGGTTCTACTGAACGATGGCGAGCAGAGGTACTCACCCTGGCTGAGGGTAGTACTGGGGGAACTCGATCTGCCTCTGAGCGACGATGTTTGCATAGCGGTCGAAGATGATAAAACGCGTTGATCTATACTTGAAGGTCAATGGGTGGAGGTTATCGAATGGTGTAGCGAACGTACGTGGTACCGCAGTCCAAAGAGCCTACGAACTCGCCGTGTCTGAGGGAGGATGACATGGTGTACTCCTGTGTTGTGTGGGGTGTTCGAGGGAAAGAATTCGAGGGAGGAGGAGCATGGCTGTTTGAATAAATATCTGGTCGAAAACCCATGCCCCTGTGCATGATCGGGTCTCTTCATAGTTCCGGCTCGGTCCGGCACCGGTTACTTGTTCCGCCCCTCTCAACTATCGTCTCGTTCTCCAGCTTCAGTTGTCAAAAACACTCTTTTCAAAACGTCCGATGTTGGCCGATGCTAGATAAGCTGAGATTGGTAGGATCTGCGAGAATTACCAAAGTCGGATATAGCAACTACGGGTTTGCTAGTGTTAAGGTCGCACCGTTCCGACAAACTTACTACTTAGTAACAGGAGTACCCTAGTTTGTAAAGACTTGGCTGCGTATACGCCACCACTATCTTTAGAACAGTAAGTTTGAGGTATGACATCACCCTGCAAGAGGATACCAAAGCAACTGCTCATCTCCAAGGTTTAGAACTGCGTTCACTGGTACCAGTGCCCTCCTGCTTGTGGGATCTCGGCTTCAGCGTGTGATGTTGAACGCACTCTTCTGAGCTTCTGTCCAGGTGAAAATGGGTAGGGGATGCGCTTCGGTGTTGAAGACCCACATGTCGAGGGGCACGCGGTCTGATTCGTCCATGAAGAGGTAAAGATATTTTAGACTTGAATGTAGACGGGGGTCAACACATGATGATGTTGGAAACAGGAGGATACTCACGTCTCAGCAAGAAAATAGCTAACCATTGATGCAAGTGCAGGGAAGAATCAGGTGGTTGTTCATGGGATTGAATAGAGGGGCTCTGCCACGAGCGGAGACTTACCTTGGCATCTCATCCAGTTGCACAGCAGGTGAGGTCTCAACAGACAGCAGCGATGCGTATCCTGCCTCGGTCTTCGTTTCCTGTTCGATGGCCTCGAATATTGACCACGCGCGATGTCTCCATCGTTCATCACCGGTGACCTTCCACAGGTAATACATGGACTCGATCGTCTGATCGAAGAATGAATTTAGTAAGTGCAGGCGCCTCAAGAACGTTCGCTGAAAATATACCTCTGGTCGCAGGAAATACTGTGCTTTGTAGATAAGGTAGTCCTTGGATAGAAAGTGCGACTCTGGACTCTTCTCCTCCGTACCCGGAGGTTCAGCTTCTCTTTTCCCATCGTTCCACTTCGCGATCGCTTCCACCCACAACCCGCTACTGATGTTGAAAGCTCTTGAATGGTCCCGTGATGCAGGTGGTGGATTCATGATCACACTTTCAGGTCCGAGTCCGGTAGGCTGATCGGCGTACATGAGCCAACAGCTTTCACCAAGGCCGATGGCCGCCCACATGTGTACTTCTTGGAGTCTGAAAGACGACAGGAATGGCTCTTGGTAGGGGGTATATAGCAAGGTCGCATTGTCAAAGGCGGAGACTGGGAGGGAATGCACACCCAGCGCGAGAAGGCCAGGTAAAAAGCAGGAAAGATGCTCAAAGAGGTGCGATGCTTCTCCGTCCTGGTTGATGTCGGTGACATAAAGGAGGGAACGTTTCGGTGACAGGTATAGTAATTTGGTCAATATTTCGTTCGTGGTTCGCATATCTAGCCCTCATGATCAACATGAAAATAAAAAATGTCGTGTTGACCAACTTACACATGTCCAGGCTGAGCGGGTCTTGGTGGGAGGTGAGTAGGTAGTACTTGAGTAAGTATTCATGCCCACTATCGGCACCCCCACCCGCAGAATAAGACACTAGGGAAACGTTTCAGATCATGGCCGTGAACAAAGGCCGTATACAATTTACCATCCGTAGGAAGTCCGTTGATAGTGCTAAGATGATTTGGCAACATGCTTGCACGACTTGGAATGTTGGCAGAAAGACTCTTCATGATCCTGTCCACCTGGCCACAGGTTATAACTTCCACTGCTTGTTGGGAGCGTGTAACGTGACGCGCACCTTATGATAATGCTCCTGTTTTCCTGTCTCACGAGCGAGGTAAGTGTATTCCAATTGGCAACTCGCAACTTCTGCTAGAGAGCCGAAGTATGACCCGGAAACATCTCCCCTAGAACCATGGTAAGCTTACGCAGAATAGGCCTGCATGTGGACATCCTACGTAACAGTATTGACACTGGACCATGGCAGCCCGCTCATAGTGTCAAACGCAGGAGACATCGCTTCTGCCAGCTCGTCCGCTTTCTGCAACAACAAATGGTTACCTGAAAGTGCGTACGCGGATAGTAGTCCCCCCAGATAACGAATTGTTGTCTCAAAAACAGACAAGGTAGCGTTCTATGATATAACGTGAGCGATCTGTCGACGTTTCAGTACCTTGTGAAAGAACACACCTTCTCCATCGAGAATGTTGTACGTTCGACCAGGTCGAGTGCGTTACTGAACTCCTCATCCAGCCTCATCAGGTACATCGTATCGAGAGAGTCGAATACGGAAACACCCCATCCATTGAAACTACAGGATAGTGAGTAATGATGCAGTCTTTGCATGGACATTTTTAGTGAGGTACGCACTTGTCTTGCCATTCCTTGGACAAGGGCATGATCTCATCATGAGGGAATGCGTATCGTCTATAGTTTGAGTAGGCGTGGATGTAAGCATTCCTGACGCGCTCTGCACGCTGAAACCACACGGTTGACTGGTTAGCTAACTGGAGCACAGCTATCGTAAGAAAACTTGATGACAATGTCGTATGGGCATAAGCACTCACCTTCGTCCTGTCACTCTCTCCCACATAAGGGCCCCAACGTAGTGCTGGGGAGATGTTAGGGCTGCTGGTGGAGGTGAAGTAGACGGTGAGAAGAACCAGTGCGAGGATCGACAGATATGAGATACGTCGAATGACTTGTCCAGGATCTTGAAATGAACTGAAGCTGAGAAGAGGAAACATCCTGGTCTACTTGTGGAATGACCCAGATTCGACCTGCCTGACGATGAAGGAGGAAGAACACTAGCAGACACATTCGATGCAGACGAAGGTACCGCGGCCGTCGACATCTCCCACTAATGGTTCAATCGTGCGACAGATACACTCGAAAAGCCTGTCCGCGATATTCCATGGGAGGCTGATATTGTGTGATGCCGGTCAGGATACTACCAGAGCCGCGTATAGTCCGCTAGGTGTGTGAATGAACTGTTTATGGGAAGCGGGAAATCAGCATACAGTCAGGATGTGTGCATATACCCTGACAAAAGTGCGAGGTATTCAGAGGACTGAACAGGGCGATATCCCATCCAATGAGTATCGGAAGGATGGTTCAGGTTCAAGTTGTTGAGCCTTCGTATTTACTCGGCATAAGTGTTTCGGCAAATTGGATGATAGCTGAGATTGTATTCTGATCAGCATTACTTGTATTGCGATAAGAAACTCCAATATTAGATGATTGATGGGGCCGAGCGGGTAAACCACATTTGCGCCCGACGACCATCCGACATCGACCATCCAACAAACCGTCACGAACAAGTGAGCATTCTCTTCTGAACGTTCTCCATCTAGTCCTTTTCAACGTCTTTCGCCGTTGGGGACATTGTGCAGTGCCGAGCATGTCTTCAAGTTACGAGAAGGTTGTCAAGCTGGCCTGCAAACCGAAGGCAGCGCCGCCCAAGTCGAAGGTAAGCACCCGCAGTTGTTTTGCATCTAGACGGTTCCACTCATCTTCCACAGTATTTGGATCCTATCGTTGCCGCGACGTGGTCAGAAGACGGAGCAGTCCATGATGTGTGCAAGGCGCTGTCCCCTCGTTTCAGAGAACCCAATGCAGTTGTACGTCCTTCATTATTACACAGCTAGCAATTGCTTCATCTACCTCTACCAGGTCGTATTCAAGGCTTTAATTGTACTTCATACTATGATTCGTAATGGCTCTACCGACAACGTTCTCGGTTATCTCTCGTCCTCTGAAGTTCTCCGACTGCGAAACATCTCCGCCGGGCACTGGGAAGGTGTGTAACCACTTGTACTCTTCACGATCTGTACTAAGGCGGAATCCCCCGACTAGGCTATGCCGCACCCCAAAACCTTCAGAACTACGCCACCTACCTCGACACCCGCATACGTGCCTATCGGGATCTCAAACATGACGCTATCCGTGTACAATCAGAATCAAACCGTGACTTACGCAATTCTCTTGCTATTGAGGAGGGAAGAGTTGAAGCTGGGGAGAAGCCGAGCAAGTCTACGCGAAGACGGTTCGGTGGGGGACGCAAGGAGGAAGAAGTAGGTTCGGCAGCAACGAGCCTACATCAGAGGAGTAAAACTATCTCGGGAAGGAAGTTGAGGGTGATGACTGTGGAGAAGGGTCTATTGCGAGAGACCAAGGTTGTGCAGAAGATGATCGACGTGTTGGGTGAATGCCGCGTAAGTCGTACCTTCCATGTCTCCCGTTTGATGTCTGAATTCTTGCAGTTTTACTTGGACGATTTGGAAGACGAACTCAACATCACAGCATTGCGGATGCTCGTGAAGGATCTTCTGATTTTGTTTCAAGCGTGTAATGAGGGTGTCATCAATGTCCTTGGTGGGTTTGTCCCCTCATTCCGGTATTGTTTCTAACGTCCATGTCCTCTGTGTAGAGCATTACTTTGAGATGTCACGCGTGGATGCGCAAGAGGCTTTGGCAATATACCGACACTTCTGCAAAGAAACAGAGCGGGTAGTAGAGTTTTTGAGCGTGGCGAAGAAGTTGCAGAATCTATTAAACGTCCCCATTCCAAACCTCAGACATGTCAGTGAGCAGGATAGTTTTTCCGAGTTGAGTTCATGCTGATATAGTACACCAGGCACCGGTGTCTCTGGCTGGATCTCTTGAAGAATATCTGAACGACCCTAATTTTGAGCAGAACCGAATTGAGTACAAGACTCAAAAGGAAGCTGCCGATCGGGCTGCTAAGTCCGGTACAAAACTACCCGCACCTAAGCCTACAGAGAAACGTATGAGACTCCCTTTCCAATTCCGTATTGCAAACCTCATGCCCATTCACCCACAGCACCTTCGCCGAAACCAGCTACTTCAAAAGCTCCCACCTCCCAAGCGTCGTCTTCAGCGTCAACGTCAACGCCACCGAAGCCTGCTAACCAGGCAATGATTGATTTCTTCTCCGCCATTGAGGAGGAACAGCCACAGATGTTCAATCCTCAGACGGGCAGGTATGTGTGTGCAACCCCGAAAAGCCGACTCGTTGATGGTTACTTCTTTTGTGCTCAGCCCAACGAGCAATTATTTCCAACAACAGGCGGCATTCAATCCTTTCTCGCAGCAGCAACCAATGATGATGACCGGCGCTCCTTTTGGACAACCTCAAGTTCAGATACAGCCCACTGGCATGCCAACGAATCCCTTCGGTCTGCAACCGCAGCAATCACAACCGCCATTCGGTGGCAACTTTTTGACCGCTCAACCCACTGCGTTCCTACAGCCTCAATCTACTGGCGCTCCAAATCCGTTCAGACAGAGTATGTTGATGCCCACTATGACTGGCATGCCTTCTTTCGCCGGTATGGGAGTCGGCATGCAGGCGCAGCCTCAACCGACCGGCATGCCCACCAACCCCTTCCCCCTTCAACCGCAACAGACAAGCAATCCGTTCCCAGTGCAACCACAACAGACGAGCAATCCTTTTCCCACCCAGCAGCAAGGCCAGAGCGCGCCCGGTCAGAACCCTTTCCCCAACTTCTCAGAGGGAAACAACCCATTTCCGACGCAAAATC
Organism: Cristinia sonorae; assembly: GCA_021029105.1. NCBI lineage: Eukaryota > Fungi > Basidiomycota > Agaricomycetes > Agaricales > Stephanosporaceae > Cristinia > Cristinia sonorae. The sequence continues at coordinate 144,679 of JAEVFJ010000006.1, read as the reverse complement.
CAGGACAAAGTCAGCAGGGATCCAATCTCTTCGGAGGGCAACCCTCGCAACAAAACAATGGATCCAACTTTTTTGGCTCGTCACCGCTCTCTGCACCTGCCACCTCCGGCCCGTCGTTTGCTACACCATCTGCCCCAACACCCAGTTTCGCCCCTCCTAATGCACCTGCGTTAGCGACACCACCGCGACCTGCATCAGCGCCGCATAGACCTAACGCAGTGCCGGACCTTCAACCGGTCAAGTCGCACCAAACGGGTTCAAGGAATCCGTTCGGAGTTCCCGTCACACCCGCACCTCCTGTACCCAAGGTGCCCACGCTGATGGAATTGGCCATGGGCATGGGTGGTGGAGGCGGTACGCCGGGTGGGACTAACCAGCAGCAGCAGCAACAGCAACAACAAACGAACCAATTTGGTGGCCTTAATTCAACGCCAACCGGTTTCAACCCAAGCCCCAATGGCCAGAGTACCGCGATGTCTAGCATTGCTTCGAGCTTCACCTTCGATAAGCCATCGTCACCAACAGCTACCTCACCGTTGAGGGGGCTGGATACTGGGGCGACGTCGTCAACAACCACCGGCTCGACGTTCTCCTCGTCACTATTCTCCTCCCTTTCGCCACAGGCGACAGCTACCAGTACCTCCACCTCACCCAACGGCTTCACACCCTCCATCTCGATTTCGTCTGCGGGCGGGACACAACCGCTGCAATCTCAGCCTACCGGGTTTGGAGGCATCAAGCCGTTCAAGCCTTCTTCGTCCTTTGGCGCTGCTCTGCTGGAATCACTGCCTGAAACTCCCAATGGTATCGGTAATTCCAGCTCGTTAGGGACAAGCCCCAGCGCAACGGGCAACCCTGGTACGAACGGACTCAGCGGATTCGGCAACAATCCTTCCCAACCGTTCGCATCTTCCCTCACGACTGGCGTTGGACTTCGACCGCAAGCAACCGGACTGGCCGGAGCAGCGAATCCCTTCCGCGCGTCCATGTTCCCCGCAACCACTAATCCCACCGGTCCCTTTGGAGGACTGGGCGGTCCAAGTTCAGCTTTCGGGAACTCGAATCCGTTCCCTTCGTCTTTGGGGACGACGCCGACTGGGTTTATGGGGGGAGTTGGGGCGAATAATATGTTTGGTGGAAGTGCATTTGGTGCGGGACAGGATGCGAATAAGGGCCAGCAACAACAGCAGCAGCAGCAACAGAATGGACATGCGTCGCTCATCTGAACGCTGCCTGCCATCGTGGTTTCTTCTGGTTTTCTGCCTTTTGGTTATCTGTGTTTGCTTGCTTGATGATTTTATGCCCGTTCTACCTTTGTAATAGTGCTATACCTTTCCGTCTGTCCATCCCTATCGCTTCCGTATTTTGCTTCCTCTTCCCTTCCCTTCCTGACACACAGACAGCTCGTCGTTCTTTTGCGGTTTTCTCGGATATAGTTATGATGATGCCACTTTCCTTCCCTCTCCCCCTGGGTTTCCATACCCTCAACACACATTCCTTCTTTCTGACGGTTTCCTTTTTCACTTTTCCTCACAGTTCACCCTGTTCGATACTCATGTGCTTCACGCTGTCCATACCCCTTTTCTCCCCTTCCAAATAGTATTCTTTTTCCCTCTATATTATATCTGAGCTCTCTTTCTCATTTCGGATCTCGTCCCGGCGTCATGATTTCACGACCCCTACCCATAAAACACGCCTCCTCCCCTGTGCCAACGTACAATTTCTATCTGCTTTTTTCTTTCCCTTGGAGGCTTGATGAAACTTGGAACATCACATCGCCGGTTCTGCGGGCCACGGACCGAGAAATGATGTCGTACCCGGGATCAAACACTCTCCTCGCGCCGGAGACGGCCGCGGAAGACCGGAACGGAAGCATCCGAATATTTGCTGTTGTTGTGCTACGGCTTTACCGATGTTTCCTTTTCGTGTGCAAGGCCGTCGCACGATCGCGATTCATTCCACAGGACAAAAATGCAATGGGATAGAGGTATGAGTCCGATCCGTCACGGTCTTTGCGATATATACCCGTGCGATGTCGCCGTGCAAGAACACATGAAAAACAGAACAGTACGAGGTTGCGCTGAACAGTCATACTACCCGTTGCAATGCCGCTGTACCAGTCGAACATAAAGCTGGACAACCGCTGCGGTGAGGTTCAAAGTCTGCAACACCGCATATATGATCTCACATCATCCATTCACTTCCACTCTACCTGTGCTATGATACTACTAGATGCCATCAGCTAACTGTTTTAACGTTTCTATGGCCCAGGACAATCATTGTGGTCCTAAGTCTTGATGACAAGCCTTGAATTAAGAGCACGGATCGAGGGGTATGGATATCGCACCATCAGGCGTCCCGAGTCCGAGTCCGTGATGACGTCCCTTGTCCCTATTCGGTGTACAATTTGACACTGTCCATACATGTTGTATTAAGAGTATTCTTAGCGCATGGACAAACGTCAGTGTCTATAACAATATACGCGGCAGTACGGGTGATCAGGAGTGGTCCTTCGATCGTGTGCTCCAAATTTCTTAAAACTCGGAGCGGGCTCCAATTTTAGAGGTCGGAAGGGGGTAAAAAAAGGACCATTGGTAGATGGGGGGGGGGGGGGGGGTACCCTCGCGGTCGCTGAAAGACAGTAAAATTGAAATGAATTTCCGGAGCCTTGGGTGCCGGAGGAGATGGGGGATGTTATTTTTTTCCTTTTCATTGATGTTTCGAGTGTTTGTCGTATAGGTTGCAAGATGATCCAACGAGGTTCAAATTGTTGCCTGTCTGTGGTGGTGGTTCGAATCGGGGGGCCGCGGAAGACGGTGGTGATGCTTTGATTTTCATGAGATCATTGGGTTGAAGGGGAGCGGGGGATTTTGTGTTCGCCGGGGGATTGGATTGGGAGTTTACGGCAGGACTGTGCGGTAAACATTTCGAAATGCGTCGGAGGGGTAGTGAATATTCACATGTTAGAGACGTTCGACAATGTCCGAGATTTTAGATCGGGGCGATTCGTTGAATGGATACGAGCGGTCGAGCACTTCGAGGAAAGACAACGGTAAAAGGAAGTGGTATTAAAGCGATGTAAGCCGTCATACTACCGTGACGTGGTTGTTACTGACATCAGTGGTAATACAAATCGTCCATTAGCCAAAAGTAACCAGCGAAACTTGCGCCAACTTCCGGCGAGGAGTGGGCAGTCGAACGTTGGGGATATGATTCTCCAATGTCCTCGAAGCCCGAGTGGATGAGCCATGCAAAGACAGCGTCATAGCGAGGCGGCCGTTTCCCGAACTGCACTGCTTCCGAGTTCCAATCCATCTTGAGAAGTTGGAGGTGGAAGGCTTCGCGGAAGATACTTAGAACACAGATACACGGAAGAAGGACCATAACAATACCGCCTCATTCCGCGAACCCTGGAAAGAAGAGCAAAGACTTCGCGCGCCATCCCGTTCGGCACAGGCACAATTGAACGGGGCGTTTGGTACTCAGTTACCTGTGTTCTGGTTCTTCGGGGTGCTTGATTTTACCGCGAGGTGTGAAAGGGAGATCTGCGATGAGGCCGGGTTTGCCATGGCTCCTTGGTGCACACGGTCCCTTCTCCTCGGCATCGACGAAGAGCATACGGTCGCATGAGGTTACGACTGGCCCAAAATCATAACGATCAAGCGAGAGGACGAGCAAGAGAAATTTTCTCACCGTGCAGGTGCTCGCGGAGGGACTATCGACAGGCTGGTATAGCAACATTCGGAGAAAATGGCGGCACACAAGCGTGAATTGGAGAAGGAACATCGTCCGACTCGTGGCACCAGCCTGGTGGGTGCAGTGTCTGGCTCCTCGGCGAGAAGGGAGAGAGAGGAGAGGGGGGATTGAGTTCTGTCTTGAGAATGGCAGATGGTAGGCCGCTCAGGATTGAAGTACCCTCGCAGTCAGGTACATTGGGCAACGTCTGGGATGCCTGTTAAGCCATATGGATGATGTTCCCGTATCGTGATTCATCTGGTGTATCAGAGCTGGGAGATGTGCGATGTGCTGGTGCTGACTACAACCGCAGCCCGGCCAAGGATAGCGAGCTTGAATGGGATGGATTGGATTGCTCAGGGTGTGATGGACCGCGTGTGCAGTTGTTGACATGAGAATGTTGTGTGCAGATGGCAGTCTGAATGGGTGCAGAGACAGGCGTGTAATTGGGCACAGAGCTGGCCGCGGAAGGAGAGGAGCTCTGCTGGATACCCGTGACTGGGACGGTACTCGTCTCTATTTTGGGTTGGAATCCTGTCCAAATCGGAGAGATGCGGTCAAATGCGGAATAGACGCCCTTGCGAGTACCTTCGCAGTTGCTGGATTTTCGTGCCTCTCCCTCTCTCATCCACACTCGTTTATAAGCTCTCTCCCTCCGACGCTTCTTTTCTCCCACTCACCGCTCACGCACCCCCGCCCCGCTCCTCCTCGTCGTCTGCAGCGACTAGCTCGATCTTACGACACAATGAGGAACGCCCAGTACCGACGACTCCTGCGCAGGGATGATGGAGACGACGAACTCAACTGTGGAGACGGCGGCGGTGCAGACACTTTCTTCGGCCTCCGCGTCGCCTCCGTATTTATTATCCTCGTCGGATCCATGTTCGGCGCCCTCTTCCCCGTCCTTGCTCGCCGTTCCAAGTGGCTCAAGGTCCCCACCTCGGTCTACGATTTTGCAAAGTACTTTGGTAGCGGTGTCATCGTGCGTCCCCCTTTTCATTGTCAGCGTGTAGTCACTCAATCCCTCCTAGATTGCGACTGCATTCATCCACTTGTTGGATCCTGCCATCGAGGAGCTAGGGTCGCCCTGTCTTGACCCCAAGTGGGGAGACTACGTGAGTTGTTATCAGCAATAGCTAGGAACTGTCAGGAGCTAATCCCCCACCAGCCATACGCCCTCGCGTTCGCCCTCCTCTCCATCTTCTCCATCTTCATTGTAGAGATCATCGCCTTCCGCTGGGGATCCGCAAAACTCGCCTCCATCGGTGCTTCACACGGTACGTACCGTCCATCGCCTCCGTTCCCGATCGTCTCCATTCTGAACGTGAACGTTAGACCCCCACGGGCACGGCCTCGGTGGTCATGCGTCGCATGGTCCAGAGACGGCCAACCAGGCTGTCGATGAAGAGAAGCTCCGCGACGACAGCGCGTCCGTGCTCGTCCACAACCCGACCGGCTTCGTTGTGGATTCAGCCGCGACGAAGATTCTGGGTATCGCCATCCTGGAGTTCGGTGTCCTCTTGCACAGGTGCGTCCGCTTGATTCTTTGCACGCTCCAGACTCGCTCACGTTCACCTCCAGTGTCCTGATCGGTCTCACTCTTGCTGTCGACGAGGACTTCAAGGTTCTTTTCGTCGTCATCGTCTTCCATCGTAAGTCTTCCTCCCAGCAACTGTTTTGATCAACTTCTCACCACCGATTAGAAACATTCGAGGGTCTCGGTGTCGGGTCTCGTCTCGCATACATGGACCTCCCCAGAAAGTACAGCTACGTGCCGATCATCGGTGCGCTGCTCTACGGCATCACCACGCCCATCGGGATCGCCGTCGGCTTGGGCATCCGCTCGACCTACAACCCCGAAAGCACCACGGCCAGCATCGTGAGCGGCATCCTGGACGCCATCAGTGCCGGTATCCTCATCTACACCGGTCTCGTCGAGGTGCGTTTTGTGTCCTGATCCTCGGTGCGCGATGTCTGAAGTGGAGGTTTTTTTTTTCGTTTCCAGCTGCTCGCGCACGAGTTTTTGTTCAACAAGGAGATGATGGACGGGTCGAACGGGAAGCTCATCTACGCGATCGGGTGCATGCTGTTCGGCTGCGGCATCATGGCTCTCCTCGGAAAGTGGGCGTAGATTTGTCCGTCCGTCCCGATGCACGCCTTGTTGTCGTCGGAGGAGGCAGAGAGCAGGTCTTGGAGGTGTGGTGGATAGGATGCTTTGCGTGGGAGACCCGCCGTGCTCCGTGCTACGGCCGTGAGAGATGTTTTGTTTGTTCTCGTTCGTTCCGTCCACACTGCTAGGATAAAAAACTGACTTTCGACCTGCTTGCTTCTCTCTGCCGTTATCTTTATGCGTAACGACCGTGATACTAATGTGACAACAATGTTTTTGGTGTACGCTTTTTGTGTGCGATTTTTTCTGACGCTGTTTTTGGGTTCCTTCTGACTTAGACTGTTGTTGACGAACCCCCTCCCCCCATGCATGCGATGCTTGGCTTTATCTTTATTATTTTTTCTCACCTTCTGGTGTCGTGCGTTGGCGTTAGAGTAGTGAGCTGCTATCTATGTTGTGACTACAAACGTGGAGATGTCGAAAGGGGTACGACGCGCCATTGTACCGATACCTGCGAAAGGAACTCGAGAGAATGGGTCATCTGAATTGTTGCCAGGGTTCTGACCAATTTGAATCCTGAGTTCGAGCGGGAGCCTGACAAGGATGAAATGTGGCGCTGGGGTGTTTGGCCTTGATTGACAATGACAGTAACAGGGTTTCCATATTGAGTCGCCACGTCGCGTTGCCTTTCTTCATCTTCCGCCCGACACTTATATGGACTTGAACTAGTGAATTGTGAAACGCAGGTGTGGTATTTTCATGTCATTCTTTTGTGAATGCACTCAATTTTTGATGATCTTAGCTCGAACGAATCGAGAATGGCATAGGCCCTTAAGTTTCAAGTTACAGCTCTGAACTGAGGCTACTACAGGCCACACGCGATCTTTACGATGACGACGCATTTCTGTTATAAGTCTCGCTATCTATAGAGCCTACGTTTCTCCGTTGCGCGATTTCAAGATCGCTTCCGAGAAGACGCCAGGTTCTGGTACATGTTGCCTCAGCATGTGTGCTTGGTAGCCTCGAAGGAGGGATGACCACCATTTTAGTGATCGCAGTCACAACACGAGACTATGCTATTATCACTTTTCAAGCACCATCATGCTCTCCTAATCCGCTCATAGCTGTTAGGTTGCATCCCTTAACCGGCGTCAATGACAGCACCTCTTTTGGCCACAGTCAACTCACGCAAGAGGTACCATATCGCATTGCGTTCGGTGCGGTGTCCTCCTAATGAAGAGAGCCAGAACCTGTCACGCCGAAGAATATCAATCTTTCCAATGGCGAGTACCCTCCCAGTTGTTCTATTCCTGTCATCTCAATCGTTTATAAGGCTCCTCCTTCCCACCAGCCAAACGCAGGATAAAAGTCTGCGATGAGACACACCCGGAACCGCAGACTCTCTCGCAGGGACGACGGGGACACGCCGAACTGCGGGGACGGCGGCGGCGCAGACACGTTCTTTGCTCTTCGCGTTGCGTCGGTGTTCATCGTGCTCATTGGCTCTCTGCTCGGCGCGCTCTTCCCTGTCCTCGCCCGTCGCTCAAAATCGCTCAAGATCCCCACTTCGGTCTACGATTTTGCGAAGTATTTCGGTAGTGGCGTCATTGTGCGTCTTCTGAAGTTCCTCATTAGCATTTTGTCAGTTAACCGCCCTTCTCAGATCGCCACCGCTTTTATCCATTTGTTGGACCCTGCCATTGAGGAGTTGGGAGACTCTGACTGTCTTGATCCTAAGTGGGGAGACTACGTGAGTTATACAGAGTAGTACTATCATCTTCATGTACTTACGCGACCTTCAGCCATACGCCCTTGCGTTAACTCTCCTCTCCGTCTTTGCCACCTTTATAGTCGAAATCATCGCCTTCCGCTGGGGCTCTGCCAAACTTGCTGCCATCGGCGTCACCAATAGTGCGTGTACATTTCGAGTTCTCAAGTCATTATATCTCTTACGGTCGATTTTCCAGTTCCGCGCGGTCACGGAGTCATTACTCATGATCCTGACGATCCCCAGTTCAACCATGGCGTCGATGAGGAAAAGCTGCACGCCGATAGCGCGTCAGTAGTTCTCGCACAGAACCCTACCGGCTTCGTGGCCGACTCTGCTGCAACAAAGATGTTGGGTATTGCTATCTTGGAATTCGGCATTCTTTTGCACAGGTGCGACATTCCCCCTTTTTTCACTCTGTTCCTGTTGGTCTCGGCGGACGATCTGTCAACGGCGTGTGATTCGACGTCTTAAATTGAATACTGCATTGTTGCGAAATCCGGCGCGGCCACGGTGACAGGTTGACATGGACAAACGAACTCAACAGGCTGTGAAGTCCCACTCACTAATTATTATCGATTGATTTTCAGTGTGTTCATTGGGCTCACGCTTGCCGTTGACCCCAATTTCAAGATTCTATTCATCGTTATCGTCTTCCATCGTGCGTTTTCCTCCGTTCTCGTAGGACCAGTACCTCACCTCCTTTCAGAAACCTTCGAAGGTCTTGGTGTTGGCTCTCGTCTTGCATATTTGGATCTTCCCAAGAAGTACAGTTACGTCCCAATCGTCGGTGCCTTGCTCTACGGAATCACTACCCCAATTGGTATCGCCGTTGGCTTGGGTATTCGCACGACGTACAACCCATTCAGCACCACGGCCAGCATTGTCAGCGGCATTTTGGATTCCATCAGTGCCGGGATTCTGATTTACACAGGTCTTGTTGAGGTGCGCTCTCCCCGATCTCGTGTACCACGCAAGCACTCAAGAGGTTTTCTCAATACTTTGCTATAGCTTCTTGCCCACGAGTTCCTTTTCAGCAAGGACATGATGAACGGTTCAAACAGCAAGATTATATACGCCGTTACCTGGATGCTTTTAGGTTGCGGTATCATGGCTCTTCTAGGAAAGTGGGCCTAGACATTTTCGCAACAGTACAGACACCCTGTTGTCTGTCGGAGAAAGGCTGAAATAGAGCACGTCGTGAAGGGGCGGCGAATACATTTTTCCCTACCGAAATCCATCTGTGTTCGTCGCGAACGCGTGACTGGCCTGGGGCCGGGGCCATGAACCCTTTTTGCTCACCCGAACCGTCTCTGTGCGCCATTACAATGGGCAAGAACTCTGGTACTTGTGTGTGACAGAATGTAACGATGGTTCCTGACAGGGCTGGGACCCAAATCACGGGCGCGTATCCTTCCTCTCCATCACCTTCCGACTGATGCAATTGATACCTCAAGCTGCGGCCTAAAGCTGACCAGCTCTGACCATCTGCAGGCTGCCAACACCATTGGAGTTGGGAGTGGGGTCTGTCGCAAATCGCCGACTTGAACTTGATGGTGCGTTCATACTACCTGTCACCCTCGGAGCAAACCCCACTGATGATTTTCTCAGAGGTATTTATAGATGAATACTCCGCTTAGTGTTCTGTTCATGCGGTTTTGGTCCTACAATATGTATCTGGGCATAAGGCGTTCTTGAGAGCTGTGGGCGTCCAAGCGCCCCACTGTGAACATCCGAACGTTGTTTTCGGAGGATCTTGACGGACATCCGCCGTTATACTGCATGCATCACGATGTCGTAAGTCCTACTCCCGCTTGGTGTCTACGAATGGTCCGCCATCGACGTAGCAACGCCTCTACGCCATCTTCGTCACGATGCCTGCAGAGTGGAGAAAGATAGAAGCCTGTCTGTCCGCAGTAAGTACCCTCGTGCTATTTCTGTTCTTTAGACTGGCTTATAAGCTTTAGCTTTCTCTTCTTCCTGCTGATCAACGCAGGACTCAAGTCTGCGATGACGGACATCCAGAACCGCATCTTGTCTCGCAGGAATAACGGGGGTGGGCTCTGCGGAGATGGCAGTGGTGCGGACACATTCTTCCCCCTTCGCGTTGCCTCGATCTTTATCATCCTCATTGCATCCCTGATCGGCGCACTCCTTCCTTTCCTTTCTCACCGCTCAACGTGGCTCAAGCTTTCTCCTGCCGTCTATGGTTTTGCTAAGTATTTCGGCAGCGGTGTTATTGTGCGTCTTCTCCCCCCACCAACCCTCGTCGACTAATTCGTCTCTTAGATTGCCACGGCCTTCATGAATCTGCTGGACTCCGCCATTTTTGAGCTTCAAGGACCGTGTCTTGATTCTCAGTGGGTAGAATATGTGAGTTGCGCGAAGCACCACCAATCTCCTTCTACTAACTCGCCTTCAGCCTTACGCTCTGGTGTTTACCCTCCTGTCTATCTTTGCCAGCTTCATCCTAGAGATTGTCGCCTTCCGTTGGGGCTCCACCAGACTGGTTAGCATCGGCGTCACTCATGGTATGTATATATTTCCTCACGGCCATATTTCTTCGGTTCACACCCCGGTTATCAGTTTCTTATGGCCACGGCATGAGCAGTCATACCCCTTGTGACTCCGAGTTCAACAAAAGCGATGTGGAAAAGCTGACCAGCGATAGCGCATCAGTAATAGCCACTAATTTTGCAGTTGACCCTGCAGCCCATCTTTTGGGTATCGCAATTATGGAATTTGGTATCCTTCTGCACAGGTGAAAGACTGAAGATGTTTATGCTGTGCGGAGATATCCAGTAATAACCTTTACCCTTATCCACAGCGTGTTGATTGGCCTCACCCTCGCTGTTGCCGCTGATTTCAAAATTCTTCTCCTTGTCATCGTCTTCCATCGTGCGTAACTGTTTTCGCTGCTGGCATGATCGTCAGTCTCACCTCTTTCTAGAAGCATTTGAGGGTCTCGCTATAGGCTCTCGTCTCGCGCATATGGGCCTGCCCAAAAAGTACACCTACGTCGCGATCATCGGTGTCCTGCTCTACGGTATCGCCGCTCCCGTTGGGTTAGCTGTTGGTCTGGCTGTCCATTCGATCTACAACCCGTTTGGTGCCACGGCTAGCCTTGTCAGCGGTATCTTCAATTCCATCAGTGCTGGAATCTTTATCTACACTGGTCTCGTCCGGGTAAGCTTTTTTAATCCCTTGTTCGCGCAGGTCGTTGACTTTTCTGTCTTCTTGCAGTTCTTTGCCCATGATTTCCTCTTCAGCAAGGAGATGATGAACAGCTCGAATGGCAAGATCATTTACACCATCGGCTGCATGCTCTTAGGCTGCGGTATCACGGCCGTTCTCAGCAGATGGTCCTGATTCCAAGAACCTTTCGGAACGCTCTTTCATTGTTCAAAGGGGTCCCCACGGGTGGTGACCATGCAACTTGAACTAGGGAGACCTCGCCGCTTCGTTGTGACTTGACTTGCAACCGGACGAGTTCACCGTTTCTGACCCGATTATTCTTTTGTCGCTAACTGCAGGTGAAAGTGCTACACCTTCATAATTCTTCCTCTGTTTTTCTCTATTGGTCTCGAGTAATAAGCTACAGTTTACAATAAGAATCGACTCCCGTCTTTTTATTCAGGTCGACCCCAACGACACATATACTACTGCTCTTGAATACATTAATATTATTTTCATTGACGACGCGGATACTACGCGGATGGGGTCGAATGACGAGCGCCATAAAGCGCTAATAATGCCTCCCTTCCTTCGCGACGACCATATCACCCCTTTGGAAGTGCACACAGGCTCCCCGAATGCCTTCAGCGACCGATGTATACTCTCATGCAGAGGATAATGATTGGTCATCTGTAGGGCAATACGGAACGCCTCATTCCGAGGAGCTATGTACATATCTGAGGAAGAGGACCATTGAAGGGTGGAAGTCATCGGGCCAAGGTATGTTTGTGATCGTTAACTTGGGGAACCTGTCATTTATCTGTTGTCTGCACTGTCAGTATTCTGGGCTGGCAACACGGCCCGAATCTCGAGTCATTAGTTGTCATTGGAGGTGTCCGCGACTCACCATTATTGACCGGGCCTCACTCGCCTTCCGAACAAGACAGCCTCATGCCTTGATCATATTCTCACACACGACATTCCGGTATATATGACACGATTGTCTTGTGTGTATTATTTCACGGTATAGTAGGGTTTCGAACGAGGACTAACTCCGACAGACAGCTCATCAATCTATGATCATCGAGTTATAAACAAAACTCGCTCTTCCAGGACCTCTGGAATTCATTGAACAATCGAAGTATCGCGAGGATGAAGGCCAAAGTCTAAGCCACGCATGGTGAGTGGAAAACTAGGGTTGATCATAGTCTCCCAGGGGGTTGATCAGACGCTCGCATACTTGGAATTGGGCATCTGACTACATCGTGGACATGAAGAAGCAGATTGGCGACAACCTGCTCTGGATGCATTAATCATTTACCTGTTCTGGCCCCTAACGTAGAGGAGTCAATGTGCCCGTCCTGACGCTTATGTTCCTCGCCTTCAAGCCCCGCTCGAGAAGCCGCCGACAAAACCAATAAGTATGGACTGATTGTCTCTTCTTCTTGCCCCAAACTGATTTTTCCTCGTCTTAGCATGAGTATCCGTCGCCTCCTCTCCCGCTCCCGTGGGTCCTCGCAGAATGCAGGTTATCTGCCTCCCATCCCCGAGAAGAGCTCGCCATGGCCTGCCACTGCCTCTGCTCCATCTGCATGGGGCGATCCATCATCTGCCTGGCAGGACGTCACCTTCAACGACGAAACGGAAGATGTCGACGACGGATCCTCAACCGCAAACTTGATGTCACCACCGGTACCTTTGGTCCCTTTGACGCTGAAGGTCAAACGCGTCGATTACTACTTCAGCAAGTGGTATAACATGTGGAAGTACAAGAACACTGGTTCGAAGGTGACTGCCGATATGGTTCAGAACCCCGCTGTGGCTGGCGGTGCGTGGTCTGCAGCTGCGAATGATCCTTGGAAGGATTTCTGCTTCGTGGTTGTCCGCACGCTCCCGCAGCAGGAGGGCATGGACACGCGGTTCCGGGTAGTGATCAAGAGCCCCTATCTGCTCGCGGCGTGCAAGCACGCTATCGGCACTGTACCAAACATTGTGTGGACTGCTGAGCCCCTCGAGGTACGTCAGTACGGTATGGTGATGGACCAATGTCTGACCACAAATAGCTTGACCCTCATGTCCTGCTTGCCTTCCTTCCTGCTTTCGATGCGTACCATGCCGAGCTTCTGAGTAAGAAAGGCCGCACGACGGAAGAAGACCGCATCGCCGCAACCATCCCCATTCTCACCAACTATTTGCGCAAGGATTACAATGCCTCGCTGACAAGGATGGCAACGCTCACCTCTCAGGGCGAAATCACTTTCAACCTCCTCTATTTCATTTTCGTCCCTCGTTCCATCCTCCTCCTTGAGTGCCCATCCACAGGTGAACCTAGAGCAGTCCGACTTGTCTCTGTATCCGAGGGCTTAGGTTCGTATACTCTCATGTGCGAGAGTATCGACGCCGTTGACGACGCCACCCTCACCACCAACCATGCTGGAAATGACACATGGAGTACCCCGGCGCAAACCGACACACAAGTCAACGACGGGAAAGCGTTCGGATGGGTGAGCCAGAGGGTGATCATTCCGTCGTTCAGGGGGATCAAACGGATTGACAGTCTGGATGCATACCCACTTAAATTCTGCCCGAAGGAAGGAGAGGTGCGGAAGAGATTAGTTGAGAGGGGAAGGAAGTGGGCCGACCTTAGAGGTGTGCATCATATGCAATACAGTGGGACTGCGTGCTGGAGGGATCTCTTCCCCGACGGAGGAACAAAGTCCCATCCATACTTGGTAAGTGTGCCGATGTCTATTATGCTTTGCCATTAAAGCGTTCCAAACAGGTGAATTCCCGCATCATGATCGACAGAGGTAAGATCTGGTGCTCATACCAATAACGATTCATTTATAATCTTTTGTGCATCACACAGGAAACTTCGTCAAACTATTCCCGAACTCAGATCTTCCCAAAGCTGTGGCGCATAAGCCCGCCCCTCCTCCCCCTCCTCCCCCTCCTGCTAACCTTGGTACAGTGACGCCACCATACCAATACAACCCGCCACCAGTAATAAGTATGTATGGCTTATTGTTCACAACCTTCAAATACTCATGTCTAAACAGTCGATGGCGCCCAAATCCAGACGTTGCGGTTCACAAAACGAGGCGCAGCTGCGATACAGCCCGAGGCCGAGGACATGTCAGAAGAAGAACTTTTGCTTGCGCCTGCAACTCTTTATGGGTATAGCCTCGGAGATAAACTATGGTGTACGTTTCTCATTCAAGTCTCTTTCTGTGCCACCCTAACAAGTCTTTCCAGTCGAGTTCAACATTGAGCATGTGAAGCCCATCACTTGGAACGACGAGGCTTTCCAGTCACTTGTCCTACCTCCAGGCCGCAAGACCCTCCTTCAGTCCCTCGTCGAGGCCCACAATGCCAAGGTTGGATCACGCAGGCGATTCACCTTCGATGACTTCGTTCCTGGAAAAGGACGCGGTCTTGTCATCAACCTCTTCGGTCCACCAGGGGTTGGAAAGACGCTCTCTGCTGAGGCGACGAGCGAGCACGTCAAGCAGCCATTGTATGTCATCGGTGCCGGAGACCTGGGGACGAAGGCTTCAGATCTGGAGAAGTCGTTAGAGGGAGTGTTGAGCCTCGCAGCGGAGTGGAAGGCGATCGTACTCATCGACGAGGTAAGTGCTACTGGCGCTACGCGATCCATGGGTCTGCTAATCGTGCATGTGTAGGCGGACGTCTTCTTGGAACGGCGTTCCTTACATGATATGGAGCGCAACGCAATGGTTGCCGTCTTCTTGCGTCAGGTGGAATACTACAGTGGCATCATGTTCCTCACGACCAACCGCGTCAAGACCTTCGATGACGCCTTCCTTTCCCGTATCCACGTTGCTCTGCACTTCCAAGAGCTGACCAAATCCGCGAAGAAACAGATCTGGGTGAACTTCCTCTCCAAGGCCGAGGCTGACGTGGATGTTGACACTTTCGAAGAGGCAGAATTGGAGAGGTTGGCAGAGAGGGAAGTTAACGGAAGACAGATCAAGAATGCCACGAGGACGGCATGTTCTTTGGCTTTCAGTCGGGGCGAGAAGTTGAGTTTGGCGCATCTGCTGGAGACGTTAGACGTTATGGATGAGTTCACTACTGAGTTTCAGACTATGCCGCAAGATGGGTCCGCTTGATGTAGTCTTTCGGGACGTTATTATACACAATACGATTGTACACTAGTCACGTACACCGCCGCCCCCAAGTTACAACCTCAGTCTCGCGCAAAAGCTATGTCGTCTTTCTGCCGGTTTGGTGCCAATTCGACGACAAAAGTTTTCTGAGGCACGTCGCGCTGGCCTACACCATCTTGACATCGTTGAGCACAATGTCTTGACGGAATGACGTTGATTATCGTCTAGTAGACTTGCGATATGTGAATGTTCACAATCTCCCTTGCGGATGGACACATGACTTCACCAAGTACGTTGTGAGTCGTAATCCTCTATCTATCTGATCATCTCGTCGCCCCAAATGCATAAATCTTTCGTTGCCCATTGACAACCCTCCGAGTCGAGTCCCCCCACGTCCACGACACGCCGTCTTCATACGCCCATATAACATCCTCTGCCATATTCCGGATCCCGACTGCGAGGCGTTGCAGGTCGGATGAAGCGTACATCCAACCGTCACCACCCACACGTTTCCCACCTCACCTCATCTCAGTTATAACCAGACTTACAAAGAAAGCTTCTCGACACGTGAATACAATCTGTTTGTTTCTCATTCCAAAGTGAGCGGGGGCAGTGTGGAGAATCCAGGACGCCCATTTACACTAATACTTTTATCAATGAACTAAGACCTGGGTTGCTGACAATGACAGTCACAATGCGACTTCATATATATGTAATGAAGGGTTGTGATGTCAAGACATCGATGGGGAGTGATAGAAGGTTTCGTGTGGGTCGTTGCGCGGGCGTTGTGTGGGTTGAGAGGCTCAGAGGTGAAGGGAGGAATGTTGGATGTTGAATTTTGAACTTTCGTTGCTTCCTCTCGTGGCGTCTTCGAATTCGCAACATGACAATCATCGAGGAAAGATATCCCATTCAGTTCGAGCGAGGAAGTATGATTGATTCAATGATCTCACACGTTGCAGCGCCCACACGACTGCAAACGACGACGTAGGTACAGTATAACGTACACAACTAGGTGAGACTAGTTCACGACAACAACAAAAGGAACGGAAGACACCACACATGGGGTGGGGGTTTGGGATTACTGGCGCAATGAGTGGGGTATAAGTACAACAACTGATTTGGGAGTATGGTCCATTTGGGTAAGGAGAGAGGGGAGAAGAGAGGTGAGGTCAGGTGTTAGTAAGCGAGAGTGACGGATTAGCTATCGTAAATGGGAAAAGCGAAATATGGAGAAGTGTAATCTAGAGAGCGTGTGATGGATGGATGATGGTTTACATTTTGTACAATGAGCGGGTGATGGAAGGAGATGGGGGAGTGAAGACCTCGTGATGAGAGGTGAAGGAACAAAAGGCTCAATGGGGATGGCGGAGGGTGGAGCGAAGGGAGACCAGCTGCGCCACATATGCGAAATAGATAGCTATACATATGAAACAGACGCAGGGGAGATTCGAGGGAATCGTTCATCGAGATGGCCGATGATGGTGACACAAGAAAGGGCAAGATGGGAACGACAGATGCGAGATGTGGAGTGCAATGAGGGACAGGTGAGATGAGGACGCGACGAAGCTGGGCAGACTATGAGGAGATCTCTACGAAACTCCTCCAGCCTCTCCCACCGTCGTCCTCGCGGAAGTCAATGAAGTTGGTGAGTGGTGCAAGGAATGATTCGATGGTGCTCCGCCGACTGCGTTTGCTGGACGGTGTGCTCGACGTCCTGAGATCACTCTCCCTCTGGCTCGAAGGTGTCTCCTCCTGGTCCTTGAGGTCTCTGGGAGTCGGCGTCCGGCCACGCTTGCCGCCAACACTGAGTCTCTGCGGAGGCGTAGTAGGGCTGGCAGAGGGAATGACCAGGCCCTCCTCCTCGTTCAGCACCGACATCAAGTCCACCTGTATATCCTCCTCCTCATCCTCATCGTCCGTCATGCTCATGAAGTTGCCCGGACGCTTGTCTTCCTTGACGGCAGAAAGCGACCGCGGACCCCTCCCTTCGAGAGCAGCCAACGCAGCGGAGCGATTCCGATTCCGTGTATTGACGGTGGCGGTGGAACGCGTGGATAGCGATGCTTTCAGGGGAGAGGGTGTAGGAGCGATGGGCGCCGCTGCGACAGGTGAAGTCGGTGAGAACATGAAGTACGAATCTTCGTCCGGAGAGAGCACGGAAGGCGCAGAAGACGAAGCCCGATGTTGTGGTGAGAAGAGGGGCGAGGTGGAAGATGGCCCTGCCTCCATGAAACAGGCAGATAGAGTGATGACCAGATTAGACGGCCGGTATTTGCGTGATCTAGGGACGACGGTAGTTGAGATGGCTGCCGGGGCTGAAGATGGTGGTTCAGGAAGGCTGATTGAAGGGGCAGGCTTGGGCGAAGGAAGCCGAAGTGTGTCGCGGGAAGATCTGCGGATGGGGTGCGATGCAGAGGACGATGGGGTCCTTGATGAGATGGAGGGAAGTTGCGGTGCAAAAGGGTTCCGCCTGCTGTAGAGTCTAGGCGCTGTCAGTGGGATAACTTTGACGAAAGGAAGCTCTGCTCACGATTGTGGGGAAACGGGTGAAGAAGGCTCTGACTTCCCGAAGAAGGTGGAGGACTTGGTTGTCACTGTGTCCTTGCGCCTGAGGCTCATTGAGCGCATTGACTGCGACTCTGCAAGATCCAGAGAGAGAAAGGAGCGGTCCTCGTCGAGCAAACGCCTGTGTGGCGCGAGCGTGAACATGAACCCCTGGCTGATGGTGCTTTCGGGGCTGCGCGTCGCAGGGTAGTAGCTGGAGGTAGAGGACTTGACGGTCACGGGCAGACTGTCGTGGTGTTTTGTCCTGCGGACCTTGCGCGGAGGCGAGGGCGTTCGAGGGTGGTCTGACATGAGACCGGAGGTGAAGAGCGGGGAGTACTGGGCGAACATGGTTGCCGACGCTGGAGATGAGGTCGTCGTCGTCGAGTGCGACGATGAGGAGAGGGTGAACGACGGAGAGGGGAAGGTGGCTTTGACGAGGAGGAGGAGGAGGAGGCGGTCGTATATAAATTGGCCCGGGAGGAAGTTCGCGCCGATTTTCCACGCAAAATGCAATTTATCGCCTCACAGATCCGATCGGGGTGCTATGAGATCTGCGATGTCACAGCATTCCTGTGTCACGCCCAGTGCCAAATGCGGCGGTCACCCTGTCACCCGGTGACAGGCCTCGGGCAGACTGAATGCTCTTGGCCATCTCGCCGTTGCAACTGCACATTCTCCAGCTGTGCCTTAGAGAAATTGAACGCCGATGGGCTGAGCGCAGCCTAATAAACATTGTCTTTATCCATCCTCCGTGCTCATCGTCGCCACAGATATCGACTACGCCCGCCTGGAAAACACATCCCCCGCCGAGCTGCTGCACCACCTCGGGCCAAACACCATCGATGTGCGTGACCACGATGTTCACGGCCTTGCCACGCGTACGTTGTTGCGGTTGTTGTCGAAGCCTCGCCTACGCCTTGAAATGACCTTCTTTCGTTGACGTGTCCAACCTCGAGGAGGTTACCGCGTGATCCGATCGCTCATGTCCCGCAGGAGGAACAACTATTACAGAACGATTTGTCTTCTGTATCGAGGTCAGTCGCGGAGGTTTAGGAAAAACCTCGCGGGAGGGTCTGACAATCCCTTCGTTCGCTCAATGGAGGCTTGGCAACGTGACTCAATGGAGGAGCAGCGGGCGGTGACATTGACACTCGTGCGAGCGACATCACCACCAGACGTATTTCCGCGATTTCCACAGTGGAGGGTTCGTGCATTCTGAAGTCGAACGCCTCAGCAATGGCGCCATTATTGACCAGGTGTTTTTGTCCGTGTTTCAACCGACTCCTTGTGATTTCCTCTCGTCTCCAAGGTTGAGGATATCCCCAAAGGCATGTCCTACGTCCCTGCGGATGGAACAGAGGTGGTGTGTGGGGGCACTGCACTTCGGGACGGTCGGTACGAGCTCAAGCTTTCTTGAGATGTACCTCGCTTAACATGGATGATATGTGTAGCGGAGACCTGACACTTTGCAAGGGACCTCGGAGTTCACTCTCCTCATCCTTTTGTGTACTCGTGAGTATGCAGCGCAATCCATCTTCTATCATTATTCATCTTTATTATTGCATCCTCACGACGACGTGTTCATGATATCATCAGGACCCTTTGTGGCGAGTTTATTGCAGCGCCAACACCACTGGCAACACAGTACCCTGGCTTAGATAGGCTCAGTTCGGTGCCGCATGACCGTTCCGGCGTGCCTAGGCGACTTTCCCAACGCCACAATCTGCTGTAAGTTATCGCTAGCTCAGTTACCATTTGCCACGAGGTTGTCGTGTTCGATCTAACGGTTTTTCTTCATATATAATCATTAGATTCGGACTTGTCAGCTGGGCCTTGCTGCTGTACAGCGTTCCAATCGGAGTGGCTCTAGGCTCTGGAAGTTCTCGTCTGGCTTGACCCCGAAGAGCGATCCACTCCACTCAAGGCCTCGAATATATCCTATCGTTCATTACCCTCCTCACACTGCTGATCTCGACCTGTGTTTCACTGTCATATTCCGCTCGGTACCGGACTGAGCAACTCGACATCAGGACGAAAAATGCTCACTCCTGTTGTGTTCACGGTACCGTGACCCACCCGTCAATGCAAGTGGTGCGCCTGTAATTGTGTAAATCGAATGATCCCTTTAATTTGCCTGTGGGTTCTCAGTACTACTGCCTCTCCATCGAACCTCGTCATCACATCCCCTTCTTTCCTGACGCAACTTAACAATGGCTTGATACAGCCATCTATTGTGTTCATCCGAGTCCCCATGAAGCTCTCGTTACTCAGCCTCTTGACGCGGCTGACAGTTGTGATCAGTCCCCATCACAGAGGTCAACGACCGATGGGGAGCTCAAGAGAACAACGCTAATTATAATTCGTGATGCTGGGTATGTACATTGGTATCGCGCCTCAGAACCAAGCTCATCCGTTCATGTAAAAGTAGTGCTGACCGAATACGTGCAGACTGAAGACCTCTGGGTCATATTGTCCCTTGATTACAAAATCGTACTATCATCATCCAGTGCTTGGAAGGGCGTCGACCAAGATCGTTGCGCGGAATCAATCCAGATCCATCTAAGTAACGCAGCAGAATACAACGTCTCGAACTTGAATGGGAGTGATCCCAAGATGATCTCGAGGCCTTCAGGTACAGTACGGCTCAGTCAAGACAATCCGCGATTCCTGTACCACTCTCGTCCGTTCCTTGATTGTGCCCCCCATTGCACTGCGCTGGGCCGCTGGCAGAAGGAGGAGACACCACAGGAACGTCCCCCCGGTGTCTTTTCAATACGTTCAGTCACAGTCCCTGCAGGATACTCTCTGATCCCCCCAACTACACACGCTAGTATCCTTGGTTCTCTCTTGCATTTGGCCGTACGACTGCGTCAAGGAGTAGTAAGTCGTAATCATCGATGGACGTAGCCCAAAAAGCGGCTGGTCATCACCCGGACACCTCGGAAGTTCAACGTTCAAACGTTGATTATTACCTTACCTCCTTTCGTGCAGAGTATCTCGGAGTGCTCGGTGCTCTTGTACATGCACATATGCGAGCGGTGATCCTGGAGGCTCGGATGACGGAATGACGAGGGCCGAGGAGACGATGGAAGTTGTAAGCACTTATCAATATGAGATACATGAGCGCAGTTGATGTTTGGGAGATGGTAAGAGTCCTAGCTGAGGCGTCCAAAAGGGTTTGACAGAGTGCCGTTCAGTACCGCGGCATTACAAACGGGGTAAGACATAGTGTGCAGGAGTAACGTACTGATACACTAGAGTTGAATCTCGGCTTGGTGCAGGCCGTTTGAGGTAGGCTTGCTCCCTTACTGCAGGTTCAGCGAGATTCCAGCATTCGACGTACTCAACTTGATACTCCCTGGTACCCGCGCACCACCAGCACCAACAGTATCTCCTCGCCACTGAACACTCCCCTCCGCATGACCTTTCTTATCATCCAATACTTCCACGAGCCTCTGTCGTCCCTTCCCAGCCGGATCCTCGATAACATCTTGGTATTTGACACTCGTGCCCATCCACGTACTCGCTTTCAGGTCAAAGGAGCCTTCGTAAGACGGGTGAAGGGTGATATTCACAGGTGCGTTTGAGCTGTGAGCGTCCAGGGAGAGTCTTGCGGACGTGGGGCAGATTGGGAAGGTGAGGTCAATAGAGGCATTGGTAGTGGTAGTTTTGATGTCGAATGAGCCTCCGGTATCGCCTGGGTTATGATTCACGAGAGAGATATCAGAACGGATGACACTAGAAGACAGAGGGGGCGGTCAGTGATGAGATAAAAACGAATGAAAAGGGTGAAGACACTGACCTGTTCTGAGTGAACAGGTGAAGCTTCGTGGGCGATGCGTTGTCTTTGCTGTATAAAGTAGCGTTGACTTTGACTGGCGCGTTTGTTGTGCGGACCTCAAAGGAAGCGGATGATGTGATTTTGCCTTCAATAGGACTATTCGTGGTTTCAACGCGTCCACTCTCAGCTGTCAACGACTTCCAACATAAGGTCAGCGCCAATAAATACAACTTTTTACGCGTGTCCTTACTTGGATGTTGATAGGTACGTTGGTTGTCTTCAATGAAACAGAGCGGAAAGTGGCGCTGGAGTCCAAATTCCGTACGTTATGCACAAAGCCCGACATATCTGTCTCGAAGACGTGGTAACGACAAGGATTGACACCTCCTCTTGGAAGGTGAACAACAACAGCGACGTGAGTCCTGTCCCATAAGTGCGGCCACATGAACGTCGGTGACTGTATTTAAGCCTCAGAGGTAAGATCAACCGTAAAATCCATCAGTTTCAGCCCACTCACAAAGATGCCAATTCCATTCGCGCTACTCCCGCGTTGCAATCGGCACACCTCCATCTTCGTCAGAGCGACCTCGCGAGAGTACAGGAACGCGATATCCACAACGACATTATCGTCTCCATTTTTTCCATCGTCGATGATTTCAATAGTCCCATGTGAAAATGCGCCTTTGGACAGGAAGTATAGACGTTCGGAGTTTAGGGGTAAAGCGAAGGACGTCTTGACGAGACGAAAGAATCCTCCAGGATACTCGTGGCTGTGATTGAGCTGCCCATCGTGTTGCGTCCAAATGGCATTCTGCACGCAATCAGGATGGGTACTATCTGCTCCACGCAGATAGGAAGGTCCTGCAACTTTCTCGTTGCCAGATTTCTCGCCGTTGAGCAACTATCGATCCCGATCGACTCATAAGTTCACAAATATGGCGGAAAACAGCATCGCTACGTACCGTCATGGATGAAAGGAACTTGGATTGTGGCAATGAGGGGCCAGCCGTTATATATGTTGGCTGAAAGTGTCTAGATCTGAGTAGATGTCGCTGACTGAACTGGGCAAATCTGGATTGGGTCGTTCTGGATGATGTGTAACGTGCTACTCCCTAAAGAAGCTCTGGGGCACAGGTATGGAGGATGAGTTCAAGAACGGTTGATGTTCAAAGATAAACGGGATATTTGGATGTTGTGGCTGTAGATAAAGTTGCTGTGCCGACCAATGACCAGTGTGGCAGTGTCGTCAAAGGGGAGTAGCTTGGCGATGGAAGCACATTTACACAGCTGGCTCTGGACGAGGAAAATGTTCACCGACAATGGGAAAGTTTTGGTGAGAGAGGGAAGTTGTGATATCGATTACTGCATTGGATACAGCGGTGTGCTTCCTCAAGGAGAGCTCGCTTTGGAAATTGTTCGTGAAGCCGTAGCACAACAGAGGCAAACAAGATTTACTTATGTAGGGCTAGGGTTACAGTGTTCATGATCCGAGTCCACGCCGCTCATGACAAGTCAGAACTTGTGTTCGACCAATGGTAGAAATGTAGGATGGTACTACAGCATTTAAAACCTAAGAACCCCTGCGGCTCGTGCGTTGTCAAGCCGGACATTATCTTCTCCATATCGTCGACTGACCCCGCAAAGTAGTCATGGCACCAACCTCCGCCACGTCACCTCCAAGCTTCGGAGCCTGTGGCCGTGGCATGCTGAAAATGCTGGCGCAACGGCTTTTGGCCTACAACTTCCGGGATCGAGAGGATGAACCTCGAGACGGAAGTCAATAAGGGCCCGTTCGGTAAACCGGCGTTGGCAAAATAAACCGTTTCTTTTCGGTTTGCATCACTGAAAAACATTGCCGCGCAACTGCGACTTTTGCAAAGCTTACTACATATGGTCAAAATAAACCGATTCTTTTGCCAACACCGGTTTACCGAACAGGCCCTAAGCGTCTTGGACCCAACATACGTCCCGTGGCGCCATCCATACGGAAACGGCCGTGTACCTTCAGAAGGAAGTACGCTTGTGTAGATTGCACAGGTATTTTTAAGCTGACAATGATCCCGGGTAACGAGTACAGCCATGACGATGAATAAAATCAATGCACGCTGCAGACTTTGAGGATGACCACTCCTGATGACATGGGCGCATTTTGTTCGGCCGAGTAGGAGGAAGAAAAGGTTGGGATAGGAGCGTTTCTTGAAGAATAATGAGACACTTGTTAGGAAGACCAGGCGACACTGGAGTCGGACGGAATCGGACAGCTTGAGATGACTGTGGAAAAGAGGGGAGACTGGCTGGGGGCACCAGCGAGAAGTGAGAGGAAACATTGAGAGAATAACGGCGGACTTGAAGAATCCCCAGTATTTCAATGTAAATTCGGAAACCCAAGAGTCGGAAAAGATTGTTGAAGTGACGAGGCGGGAGGAAAGGAAGAAGTAGGAGGATGAGAGGTTGCGGGAGAAGACGGGGAGAATTGATGAGGTACAGCAGCAGTAGTAGACGGAGGCTAGGAAATCACCTTCGGTGGGTGGAAATGTTAGTCGTAAAAACTATGGCGTTACAAACTGCGTGACTTACTCTTGCTCTGGTAAAGTCACAGTTAACCCTGATTCACGGAACAGGTCTTCCTTTTCATGATCTTCGAGCTCTTCGTCAACGTCCGAGTCCAACTCTGACTCCCCGGAGTCTGAGATATTCTCTGCATAATCAGGCGAGTCCGAATCTGAGTTCCATAGGCTAGATTCCATAGAATCTGACTGCGATGATATACTCGCAGCCTGCATACCGCCAAAGGCCTCGTCTTGCAGGCGTAGAACCCGCATCACGGCCCCACAGGTCGTGTCCTCGACTTGGAGGCCAATGAAGTCATGCGAGACCGTACCAGTCTGGCCCGGAGGAAAGAACCGTGTGATGTTCGGGAGGTGAATCAGTGAGGCGGTTACAATCCGAGTTGTTCTGAAACGGGAGGGATGTATAAAAGTCCAGTCACGATCCAGATTGCGGTCCTGCCAGATGTCAATATATATAGGAGCATCGCTCTTATGATCCTCCTTCAGCGCATCTCTCAATCCCTCCAGCCTCGCCAAAACGGATGGCGCTAAAGCGACGTACTGCAAGGATGTACAGAGACCGATGATACGGCCAAACGCATCTTCATCAGACCATGGCCTAATAAGATAGGTACACCGAAGGTCAAGTTCCTTTACTTTCGGTCCATGGGAGCGGAAAAACGCCACTAACTGTTGGCCGTGGGGTCTGTTCACGCCAGGTATGCAGCTCCTGTTGTCACTGTCAAGAGTAACCCGTTTCAGAGCAGGGAGTACCCAGTTCGACATTACGTCGAACTCGGCGCCGACATGGTACACATTGATCGTGATCTCCTCCAAACAGTTGAGGCGAAGATTAGAATATTTGTGCATCCACGTATTGCGAGGGACTATTCCCCGATAGTTCGCGGGTACTAGTGGGATCGCTAGACGCCTCAGATGTGGGAATGCGTTGAGGAACCCGACAGAATATGCAGTTTTGCGGGACCTTGGACGGTTAAAGTCGATGCTATCGTAGATTCGCAGTGTGTGCAGCCGTGACCCGATTTTCCGGATAACATCACAGAGCTCATAGTCGTATGCAGAACCGGAACAGCCGATATCGGAGAAGGTTGCCCCAACGAAGGTCGGTCCAAAGGTCAGCGAGGTGACCCGCCCACAATGCTCGAGGATAGCGAGTACGCTCTCTGTATATGCTTTACGCATCGTCTGAGGTACGTAGCACATTATCTGAATGGTCTGTGCCAATGAGCAGTGCTCTGGGTGTGTGATGCACATTTGGGCGAACGCTAGGACTTCGGTGACACGGCGAAGAACGATTTCGCGGTAAAGGAATGGAATGGCCGCGACTCTCCAGTGTCTTGAAACCAGGGTCAGGTTCTTCTTCGCGCGGATATATCGGCACCACAATGAGTCCGGCCCAAAGCTCAGGCATGGATTGAGCAACCCGACAGGAGGCAACGCCATTTCAATGATCAATTGGAGAGCGACGAAGTCAATGTCGGCCCATGAGCGTTTAAGAATGTTAGAATACTAGAGGTTTTGTGGTCAGAACAGTGCGCATACGTAAAGTCGTAAGTTACTTGTAACTGACCGTAAGATTGGCCATGGAAGGTTGGTTGGCCAAGCAAGTTACACCCATCATGATATTCGTAAATTCGTCCGCGAACAAGAGCAAGTGCCAGCCTTCTACCACTGTGTCAGACTTAGTAGAGATATAAATGAGATCGCCAAAGCTGTACTGTACCATTAGAACGAGACGAATCCGAGTCACAGCAGAAGGTGGCGGGAGAGGGACAGAGAGCCACAGTCGGCGGCTAAATTATGTCTCTAGCACGGTCACGTGTCTGTTGTGGCTCAGACGCCCCGATCGCGACGATGAACTTGCACGACGACCAACACATCCATCAACGCCGTTTACTCGTGTTCTTACATTGGGAGTTGCCGCCTCCTCATGAATGTCTAGTGCATGGTCCAAACGGAAATCCCGTCTTACTGCACTCCTCGAAAGCGGTGAGGACGAAGATGCTGTATCTTTGGCTTTGGACCGCATTCTCCATGGGCAGAGTGTGATAGGAAAAACAAGTACGTCTTCATCAGATGACCCGCATCTCTCTGCTCACAGAATATGTCACAGCAAAAACCCGGAAGATAGATTCGTTGAGATTTACGGATGATGATTTGGACATCATAGGCACCCTGGAGTATGGCCAGTTCGCCGTGGTGAGAGTTGCTTGAAATGCTGAGCATAGTATTTCTCTGACTATAGACCGCAGATTGATGTTGTTAGTTGCAAATTGGACGGTCGGGTATATGTTCGCAAATCGATAGAGAAGCGTTTGGCCCTGCGGACACATGATGTACGTCTCCCTAATACGCACCACCCCCAACCATGTTGACAACTTGTTCAGCAATGCTCGCCCCAATTAGAAAGAGATATTCTCCTTTCTGCACTCAGAACTGAAACGCAATGGGCCCCACATCTACTCTGCGCCTTCCAGACAACCACTCATCTCAGTCTTGTGATGAACTATGCGGAAGGGGGAACGCTCTGGGATATTTTGGAGTCCAGTCCCTTGGATGGGAGGATATCAGAGGTTGATTTGGAATGGTGGGCTCCTCAGATTGTGAGTGCGATTCATTGGTGTCACTCGCAAGGTTTTGTCCACCGGTGAGTTCCCCGACTTGATCTTCTAGTCTACTTATATTCATCCATTCTGAAGGGACATCAAGCCGCATAACTTTGTGCTGAAGTCTGACGCGCACTTGATGCTCATCGACTTCGGATCAGCTGCCCCGCTCCTCCCTACTCAGCCGGATGGCAGCCAGCAAGTACCGAAACGCCATTGTCTAGTTCCTTGCGGCACTTGCGATTACATTTCTCCCGAAATCCTTCAAGCGCACGAGGCCGCCTTGGTCGCGCTCGAGATGTCCGACGAGCCTGTGGACAACTCAAAAGACGATATCATTGGAGGCTATGGTCGGGAAACAGATTGGTGGAGTCTTGGTGCTATGTTGTATGAGATGATGTACGGTGTCGCGCCGTTCTTTGCTAAGGACATCAGGCAGACTTATTCGAAGATCATGGACCATAATGTGCGTTTTCCGGATAAGAATGGATACACCCGACTGAGAAATATCTCCAGAGAAGCCTGAAATTCAACACGAATGTTCATATATCGAGCTCTCTGGAAGATCTTCTCCGTCGGTACGCATGAGGATAAAATGTCACAAGGCGTAACTTATCAATTCGGCAGCTTCCTCACCGATGCAGAGCTAAGGCTGGGCAGATGTGGTACTGAGGAGATACGAAGCCACCCGTTTTTCGCGGATGTCAAATGGAATTCCCTTCATGGCAGTGAGTGAGAATTACTCACGTTGATCACTACGACACTAACACAGACCAGAACTCCCTCCCCCTGACTTACACCTTCCCCAGTTCACCTACACTACACCCGTCACGGCTCCACCCAATGTTGTCGCAGAATCCACGTCATTGAGCGCAAGTGATCTGCAATCATCACAGTCACAGTCATATTCTCGCGGATTCGCCTTCTCGGCTTTGTTCCAGTCATCCTCGGTTGCATCGCCATCTATAGCTCTGGCCAAGAGTTCATCCTCGCAGCAAACCGGTCGATCCATTCTTCGCGAGCAGACCGCTGCATCCTTCATTGGCTTCTCATGGGGACCTACTGTGGAGGCACTCACGCCAGATCCGGTTCCTGGAAAGGGAGGTGCAAGCATGCGACTTGAGGCTATTAGTACTCCTCGCCCATTGCGACATACCTCCGTTCCTTTGACACCTTACACCTTCATCCCGCCTACACCTGGAGTTGGAAGCCTGAAGGCTGTGGAAACCCCAAGACCTGCTCAACAGTACCTGTTCGCGACGCCCATGCGACCAAATACGATGTCCCCATATGGTACACTTCCTCGTGCGAGCACCATTCGGCGAACTGCACCGCGTCGCGCCGTCTCTGACAGAGAAGCGATGAAGCAGCTCGTGGATTGCGTCGGGATGAGTGCAAGGAAGAAGGTGCTAGAGAGCGGAAGGAAGCCTAAACTCTTGAACAAGTTCAGCTTTGGATCAGGCTCCAAATCGACCTCAACCTTGAAGGAGCTTAGGTTTGACCGTTCCGTCATGGTCATGAACGACACCGGTATTTCGTTCAGGTTGGATCCTGGGCCTGCGAGTGCATCAACCTCCTTATCCGCCTCGGCATTGACAAGTCTCGCGGCGTCCGGGACATCCTTCGCTCTCAACGCGTCTCAAACCTCCCAAACCCACTCTCAGAACAACTCACATTCTCTCTCCCTCTCTCGAACTTCTCGAGACAATAACATCTCATTCTTTGCCCCATCCGAATCCGACACGAGTCTCGAGACGGACGACATCCCTCCCAGTCCGAGTCCAAGCCCCAGACCTGGCTCTGCGATGTCAATGCTGTCTCGAAGAAGCCATACGCCCACCCTCTCCGGGTCATCGTACCTCAGGGTGAACACCGCGGGGTCACGAAGTGCGGATACACTGAGAAGCAACTTCCTGTCTCCGTTGTCTCCTGTGGACCCTATCTGGCGGTCCGCTTCAGTCCGCGACGATCCTGTCCCTGCGGTGTCAGATCGAGAGATGGTGCTGGTGCAGGACGTGAGTGACGCGGAGGCGGAATCCGTGGCACACGATATAAACGGGAGACAAGCGAGACAAGAGACGTATGAGAGGCGGAACGCGGAGGAAGATGTATGGGGAGATCTCTACAGACGACATTCCAAGCTGTTGCAGGACATCGCTGATTTGAACGGCAGGCTGACACAGGTTACGGTGATGATTGGGTCAACTTGATTGTTTGC
This sequence comes from Cristinia sonorae, assembly GCA_021029105.1. Classification (NCBI taxonomy): domain Eukaryota; kingdom Fungi; phylum Basidiomycota; class Agaricomycetes; order Agaricales; family Stephanosporaceae; genus Cristinia; species Cristinia sonorae. Next base: position 116,037 of record JAEVFJ010000006.1, on the reverse strand, counting down.
TGTATTGCTAGAATAGAGCTACGTATGTTTTTTACTCGGTTATTATATCTGTAGCCCTCTTCCATTTATTCTCATGGCTGACTCCTCCACTTTTCACTCGGACAAGTGAGTTCGTAACCAGGGATGGAGGCAAAATCCATATTCGTAAGCGAAAGGGAGATGCGTATCACACCATGGTATACGGGAGGGATTACAGGGCGAAACTGTAGATGTGCGGAGGTGTGTTGAATACAATGATTCAATGAGAATATGAAACCCACGGATTGAGGAACGACTGTCTTCCGCCTCAGGCTGTAGTCCTAGAGGCTGACCCAGGAGATAGTTCACAATTGTGATGACGAACGCAGAAATACCGTCTGTGAGTATGCTCCAGCAGTCGTCCGTGACTGATAATTGCAGACAGGTCGTCAGCAAATAACGAAGTAAGAGATATTTGAAGCTAGTCATCCATGGCATGAAATAAGTCTAAATGTATCTAATGATGGTGTACTCTAAGTAGGAACTAGAAGATAATACGCATAAGCACATAGACAAAGACCGCAACCAGCGCCATCGCGACAGTAATGATCTGCCCGCCCCAATCACTCCAAACATCGTTTACTTCGAAAACAGCTTTCAACGCCGGCGCAAGCGTCACCCTGATCTCCACCTTCCTCCCAGGAGTCTGATCTCCCGAAACAATGAACAGCGTCTGCAGACTCTCCTCATAGTGATGCTTGTCTGTCGGGGCCAGCCCGTGGACGACGACCTTGCTTCCTGTCGCGAGGAAGGACGGGATGTAGATCTCGGTGGTAGCGGATTTGAGGGTCGGGTGGCCGTACTCGGGTGGAGAAGAAATAGATGCGTCGATCTGTCCGCCTTGAACCCCACCGCTGTGCGGGACGACCCATGCGTAGGTAAACTCGCCGGTATTAGGCTCGTAGGAGAACTTGAGGGGAATACCCGCGGTCTTGGCGGGATATGGGCGGACGACGGAGCGAAGGATGCGGGAGCCGCTGTCGAGGCCAGGGGCGGTTTGGCGGAGGTCAAGGAGGGAGGCGGGGAGGGCGCGACGGTTGGAGAACCAGGAGAAGTTCTCGCCGTTCCAATCGTCTCCTTTCTGATCGTCGTTGTCGGGGTTGTAGTTCCATAACCTATCACAGAAAATATGAGAAGAAAGGCATGGGGATCATACAGGGGAGGACGCACGTGAAGCCGACGAGAGAACGCTCGAGGCCGGTGAGAATGGCATCCATCATGCGAGACTGGAACGTCCAACGATCGGTTTCGAACGCGTAGCCGTTACTGCGAATTCGTTAGATTCTATAAGCCAGAACCGATAACTGCAACAACGCACTTCATATCCATGGGGACACCGGTCTCTCCAATAATTACAGGCTTCTCGCCCAACGAGCGATAACCCGCCTCTATAATGTTGCGTATCTGACGGAAAAAGTTGTTTCTTGCGCCTTTCTGGCCCCAATAGAATGTCTTAGGTAAGAACGCTCCCTGAAACCTGTTCAGCAAAGATCAAGAGATTGAATTAACGTACTTACCCGTGACAACTCTTGGACATTGACCGTAAAATCTCCAAAAGATTTCTCGAATAAGGACTTGAGGTCATACCTGCCAGACAACTCAGCTTCGACAGCCTCTGCAGGCAAAGGAACACACGTACCAGTGGGGTGCATATACCATATTGGATACCTGGTGTTCAGCGGTCCAAGACTCTGGGCAGAACTGCAACAGTTCGCGTCAAGTCAAGCATATTGTCGTTTCACATGAGTCCTCACCTCATTAGGAATGGGCTCCACGAAAACGATCTTCTCGGGGTTGGAAACTTTCCTGACGCGATCGGCCCATTGATTCAAGAAAGGGTAGTAGAAGTCTGTATACCAATCCACCTGATGACCAGTGAGCAGGGGTCAGCGGCCGGACAAGAGGAATCGTTACCTTCTTCCCTGTCATAGGATGCTTCTTGAAGTAACTCTCCCGCAGAACTACTCCTTCCTCTTTCCGGAGGTCCCAACCCCACACTCCGTGCATCTCCCAGAGACACTTCCCCTCCGTCGGACCATCGTCCCGCCAGACCTTTTGTTTCGACGTGTTGAGCAGGGTACGCGAGGTAAGGCGGGTGGGGAACGGGAACGAACGGGTCCAATACCCGACCTCCGTGGGATGCCCAGATCCCAGGGTGAATGATTCCAGTGCGGTGGCTACGAATGATAGTCGATCAGGAGGTTGAGCATGAAATGAGAGAATACACACGGATATATCCTAAATGAAGGTCAGTATTGTAGTCAAAACGGTGCATAGACTGCAGCTCTATGTAGCCTCGGTGTGGCTCATTCATTATCTATCACGACCTGAGCAAAGGTATTGTAAGAAGGACTGTCAACAGCACACACCTCAAAGCCTAGTACGCCCGGCAGGTCGCCAACATTCTTCGCAAGGGTAGCCCACATATCGAGGAAGGTACCCTGCAAGAACGTTTGTATTGAGACTTCCTCGCCGTGCTGGTTCTTGACTTTCAACTTCGGCGCAAACGTGTCGCCGGCCCAAAAGCACGTTCTGCGCATTCGTCAATTTAACAAGAACACAATACTGAAAACGCAGGGAACGTACGCCATAGTAGCTGCAGCCAACTTCTGATACCCACATGGCCATAGCCCGCGTTCCTCAGGCTTATGCCCTCCACCTCTCACACCCGTCAACCACGCAGCTTGTGTCTCTTCAATAACGGCCGCATCAATCTTGAACCCGACAGCTTCCATGGTCCATGCTGGCGCCCCAGAACCGCCGGAATAACGGGACCAGACGTCCTGGTGGAGCGCGACGAAAGCGGAGAGGCCGTAAGAGGGAAGCATGGCAAGCAGCGCGCGGATGTAGTCGAGGTATTCTTGGTCGTAGATACCACTAGAGAGCAAGTTAGATAAGGCGGATGTGAGTATGACGTGCTGCGAGTGGGACGTACGGTCCTTCGTGTTCCATAGCTTCCCATGTTACCAAAAACCGAACTGTCCACCCTGGTTAATATCCAAAACGCGCAGAGTCCGAGACCAAAATAACACGCACTGAACGAGAATCCCCATCTCCTCAAACGAGCGAAGTGCACGGGGGCGTCTTCAAGCGAGAACGGACGTCCGACGAACGTGACTGACTGCGCGTTGGCAGGAAAAGTGTCGTGGTTTCCGTTGACTGGACTTAGTAGGGACAGTCGGCACAAAGAAGACACCACACGCTACCAAATGACGCACCTCTTGCAGTTCCCCGACAAGTTCACGCCTCTCAACAAACACACCCTCCCTTGTTTATCCACAAAGTGTCTTCCATGAAGGGAGAGCTTATGGTGTGGTGCCCAATTGTGCGCGTATGGCTGCGAGAAAGCGGGTCAGGACAGGACATTTGGATGAAAGAACGACCAATGACCGGCCACTCACGAGCTCGATGGTCTTCGACCGCGAGGGCCTGCTTTCATCGTCCACGATGACAAACGAGCCGTCCATGTCGGCGGTTGAAGAAGTCGGCATTTGTGCAAGGGTATCAGCAGAAAGTGGTATGAGAAAGAACAACAAATGTCGCCTGCTGTGACGCACGCGGGAACACCGACGCGACACGCGCCCCGACTACCCCCATTTGGCCAAAAATGGTCCTAATCGGGACTCTACTTACTGCTCCCGGAAACCTCCTCCAGAATACGTTTATATACATTTTTCTTTCCGTATGGCCACCAGCTGGAATTAGCTATCACATTAAGCGACAGGGCTACCTGCGCAAAATCCTCGACGAAATATAAGACAAACTCGAATACATGCCGACACTCTTACTTTCCAAACTTTTTCAAAGGATCACTTTTCCTTTTGCCCCCTCGTGAGCTGCCACCCCGCCCACCCCTCCCTCGTCCCCTCGCACTTCCTCCCCGTGATGCGCCCTTTTTGAACGGCACAAACCCTACATCGTCCTTCGGTACTGAAGACGAAGACGACGCTTCGTTTTGGACGGCGGCGATTTTGGGTAGAAGGTATTTCGGTATGTGCTTCATGTGGGATTGAACGCGGGTTGGATGGAGAGGCTTGTCGTGTCGGAGATATTCGAGGTCGTGTGGGTTGTCTTCGAAGTGAGCCTGTGGTGGGATAGGTGAGTATTGTTATGGGAATATTTTAGGACCAATGAGCGCACCTTCAACTTATCCGAGTTCAAGATCTCGGTCTTCAACTCCTTGATCCTCGCCTCCTTGATCGCACTCTTCGTTACGGACCTCAACGCATCCTCCATACGATACCTGAACGCCTCGACCATCTTCATATCAAACACATACTCCTTCACCTTACTCCCTCTCGCCGCTTGCTCCTTCTCTATTCTCTCAAACACCTTTTCATCCTTCTTCGTACTCTCTACTCTCCCAACTACCTTATGCTTGCCCCATTCCTCCGCAGGTACGATAAACGAAAGCGCCATACCGGTTCTCCCGGCACGTGCTGCCCGTCCGACTCGGTGTGTGTATGACCGTGAGGTGGTGGGCAAGTCAAAATTGATGACGCAGGATACATCAACGAAGTCGACCCCTCGAGACACTCCGAATTCCTTATCGCCGTCCTTGTGGTGGCGTTTTCGCTTCTTGGAAGATTTTGAAGATGATTCACCTTCTGCAGTGGATGTGCTGGCTTCTGGGTGTTTCCGCTTGCGCGAAGGACCAGGATCTTCTTCCTTTGCCTCGGTGGCCATGGGTTTTGATTCGCGTTGCGTTGACGTGACTATGGTTGGCGATGTGAGCGATTATCTTCAGAAGACTGATTTGGCGTGCTTACATTCCGCTTCCTCCTCCTGCTCAGCCTCCTCTTCGTCGCTCTCGTCGTCTTGCTCCGCTTTCCCCACTCCTTCGTCCGAAGCGATGATGTAATCATATACGCCCTTGTTAAATTCCTGGACGGCGTGATACCTTGAAAGATGTAAGCCTGGTGGTGTATTGCACGACGTTGCTTTAAAAACATACCGAGAATTTAGGGGCAGTTCGGAGTTGAGTACGCAACTCTTTATTGAGAACTGCTCCAGGAAAAGCTTCAGTCGATAGCACCGTTCCACGTCATTCACGAAGATAATGCATTTGCCCTTGATCAATTTGAGCTTGAGGATGACGTATGTCAGCAGGAATTTGTCGACTTCAGCACATCTGTGAATGACAGTCAATTTAGGAGATGTTTACATTGCAATTGGAATGGTTCTGACCTAACAGAGTATTGCGTCAAGTTGGCAGCTTCGTCCTCATCCTCTTCCAGCTTCAAGATAACCTGCATAGTTGTTGAATACGGATCGCTTAGGAACAAGGGCTGTTTAGGAACGCACCGGACTCCTCAGAGCAAGACCCTTCAACGCCTCAACGTCCTCTGTCATAGTTGCACTCATCAAAAATGACTGGAACACCTTTGGGAGGAATCCGTCGCCGAATATGTGCCGTACATCTTCGTCGTGACCGTAAGACAGAATCAGGTCGGCTTCGTCAATGACGAGAGTTTCCAGGCTCGATAGCGATAATGCCTGTGCGGGTACCAAGTCAGCACCGCACAATGAACTTACTTGTTGGTTGTACTTACCTTGGAACGCATGAGTGCCAGAGCCCTCGACGGGGTTGCGATCACCAAGTCTGGTTTGTCCGAAAGAAGTGTTCTATTCCCAATGAATGTTATTCAATGAAAGGGTATGATGAAAGCAGGATGAGTTGCATACCGTTGTAAGTGGTTGGTGGTCCCGGAGCAGACGTTGCAGACAGACACCTCGTCTGAGCAATAAGTCAGGAGTGCTCGAAGGTGGGCGGAGACTTGCTCAGACAGCTCGCGGGTCGGGACCAGAATCAACGCTCTTGTGGAAGAGGATGGGCCGTCTTGAGGTGCCTTATCTCATGAACAGAAAGAGTCAGACCTGTGAACGAGATATCTGATCTCTGAAGACCAGGACTGTAGACGAAGAAAGGCGTTCACGAAGAGACACTCACAGACTTGGCGTTCAGAACCTTCTGAACAAGTGGTATGCAATATGCTGCCGTCTTTCCACTGCCTGTCCGTGCCCTCGCGAGGATATCCTTGTTCTCCAAAGCTAATGGGATTGCCTTGCTTTGCACAAGGGTTGGCTTAGCAAAACCGAGATCTGCGAGAGCCCGGAGGACCCTAGTGTCGAGAATATGTGCAAAGTCGGAGAACAACGCCTTTTTGTCGACCAGACGAGCGTCGGCCATTGCTACGAACGATGAGGAGGAGTATCCAGAGAGTGAAGGAAAAGATGAAAGTTTCCCTTAGACGCCTACACATTTATTCCGTCTGGCGCTTTGAGCCCTGTTGTCAGCAAACGTCCACCTCCCTCCATTCTTGTTCAAGATGGCACAAAAATCTCTCACTTCACGACCCTTGGATCTGCTCTATTTCGTTTTCTTCTTGGTGAGGTTTTATGTGATCATAATAATAACTTCGGACGTTGACCTCGACGCGACATGCAACACCTTCAGATTCATATCCCAAACACCATTTTGGTCGACTGTCAAGCTTTATATCCCAAACAGCTCGTCCCAGATGTCATCGCCAATCTACCAAAACTCTACGTCGGAATGTCGAACGATCCATTGATTGGACCTGCTATGGGATACTTCGGCGCACCAGAGAACTACGTTTGGTTCAAGTCTTTCCTGCTTCTCGAAGCGTACGTTGTTGCACGCCGTCTGTATCATGTCCTAGCTAATTTTGAAGAAGATTCTTCCAATTGCCCGTCTTCCTTCTTGGATTACGCGGTCTCTGGAACGGTAGGTCACCCCTCACACCCCCGTTTGAATCCAAACCCCCTGAACCTTTGAACCTTGGTTGCAGGCTCCAAGTCAATCTATGTCCTTCTGCTTGTCTATGCTGCTTCCACCACTACCACTGTTATCCCCTGCCTCGCCGTACTGCTCAATACTCCGCTTGCTTCAGCTGACACAGCAGCCAAGGGCATCATTGCTGTCACCGCTTCGCAGAGGCTGCTCCTGCTCTCGAGCTACGTCCCCTTCCTGCTGATCCCCCTCTTAATGACCGTGGATATGGCTTTCCGTACCTTGTCCCTGCTTCGCGCTGGTTTGGCAGCCCAGAATAAGATCAAGACCCGTTGATTTTACATGGCCAACGAGCGCGGGTTCGGTTGGTTTTGTCTAGTCCCATTTATTTACCCTTCATTCTCCATTACTTCACTTCCGACTCTAAGATGTTTCATCATTGCTACTAGCTTCCATGGTCGCAATGGCCATTTGATGTGTTTGCTACATATTTCAATACAATTCGGACTTTTGCTTGCATTGTTGACGCTCATGACCCATCTCAGATTGATTTGAACCTCCCCATTGGTGTTGTCAAGAACGGCGAAGCTACGAAAATCCGCCTCACACCGACGACACAGGTTACAGAAAAAACCTAAAACGGACAAAAACCTCCTATCATTGGATGACTTTCCATAAGGGATTTAGAACCTTCTATCCTAGATTTGTCGTTCTAATCGGACTTTCAAATCGATTAGAACTTATGGTTCTAAACCAGAAGGACGTTTTAGAACTGAGTTCTAAATGTTCTCGCTTTGTGAGCTGGCGCTCACTCACTATGTCATCAATATTGTGGCTCCGCCCTCTTCAGCTTCAATCATGGATGAACACCCCGACGATATTCAGGACGACGAGGACGACGACAACGACCAGGAATTGCAGCTAGCTGTTGCATTCCTGGTTTTGGTTCTGTGTAGTGCCGAGGAGGCAGCCCGCATTAGTAACTCACGACGCCGCCGGCTGTACTTGCGTCGTGCGGAACTTTTACCAAACCCTCGCGCAGAAACACCATGGCAGGCTTTATGGGGAACACGAAGCGATCGTGCGTATATCACTACCATGGGTGTTGATGTTGCTACATTTGACTACCTTCTCAAGTCTGGCTTTGCCAATGCATGGAGCCACCAAACAATTCCTCGGACAGACGCAAATCCTCCCGGACAACCTCGCGTCGGTGGTTGATCTTTGGACACCATTGGGGCTTTGGGGCTCTATCTTCATTATCTCAATTCCTGCATGACAGATACGAGTCTGCGGGAGATATTTGCGCTTGTCCCCTCCACGGTCAGCCGATACCTCAAGTTCTCTCGCAACGCGCTGCTATCAGTTTTGTGTTCCATCCTGGAGGCTGCTATTAGGTTCCCACGGGAGAATCACAAGGGAATAAACGAGTTCCAGGAGAACAACGAGTTGATTGTGGTGCGTCATCTCTGCTCAAACACGCGATGCCAATTCCCGCGTTGCTGCCTTGCAAGATCGTCTTGCCGACGAGACCCGACGCGCCGACCGTGCAGAGAATGAGCTTCGTCTCTTCCAACTTCTCCACGGACACAGCATCGGCCCTTCAAACAGTCCTACCGCACTTCACACCTGCGTAAACCCTCCATTCACTCAGGCTTCATCACTCTCTTTGGCTGCCTATCCTCAGGCAAGCAGTGTAGCCACCCATCCACTTAGTCCTCGTCCCAACACTATCGCAGCCTTCTCAGGTCCATCTTGCACTGATGCCGGCGGTCTGGATGACCACGACGACCCTCCTTTCGGTGTTGCGCATCACAACGACCACACATCATTCACATTTACGAGCACCGTTTCCACCCCTCGCCGCCAGCGCATCCACACTGACTTTACCTTCATTGAGCCGCCGGCTGATGCTGAAAAGGAAAATGAGCCAGATTTTGTCCAAGGATCAAGCAAGGGTAACTAGAGTATCTCTCTCGCTCTCTCTCTCTGTATCACATCTTAACTCGAGACCCCCTCCACTGCGTACAACTTATGTATATGTATATAGCCTGGGACTCTGGTATTCAACATGCCGGGTCCCGAGTGATGCTCTCTTTCACATACGAGCTGCACTCGTAGTTGTTATCGTATACTGTAGACATCTCTTTAACGAACATGTAATCTAATTCACCTTTCACCTGTAACTCTTGGTGCCTTGGCCCTCGTCTGTGGATCGGGCTTAGAATCTGACATCTAGGACATACATCTAGAGAGGGGGAGCCCCCCCCCTCTACAGATTGTTCATTCTAAAGTACTTGGAGCGGCTGGTTGCTATGGCCGCTGCAACGAACATCCGGTGGTCCCTGGAGACGCAACTTGGACCCGAGCTGCCGGTTGCTCCGGATGACAGCATTGTGAGCTGAGATTGAAATATAGGGTTTACAGCGCAGGTTTTCTACTTCAAAACTCGCCCGTTTTACTGATTAGAACCGGAAACGGTTCTAAATCCCTTATGGAAAGTCATCCATTCTGCGTTCTCGCACATCTCAACAGCTGGGCTGGACTTCCGACTGGTCCCATCAATGCCGTTTCCACAGCGTCTGAACTGTGGCGGGTCTCGCGACGCCCGGAATCTTAGCGTTATTCGGGGGGAATTGTGCGTGAGTCCCATGTCCTATTGAAGAGACAAAGCAATACCATGGTACAGTGGATCGTTGCTGATGGGTCTCGAATCAATGCCATGCCATCGCCACACTGGATCTACCCGTGGCAATGCTATATAAGATGCTCAGTCGCAACATTGGACTAATCACAGTTTTCGTTCATTATGGACGGTCGTCTCGTCTTCGCCTTACTGTCCGTTTGCTTTGCGACGTTTTTGTATCGGTGGCGAAGGACGAGCTGCAGATGGCCTCGTCCACCAGGACCGCCTGGTTTGCCTCTCATTGGAAACATCCTACCAAAACAATACCCATGGGAGGCCATACGCAGGTGGGGTCACACTTACGGTGAGTTTTTTCGACATTCTCATAACAACCTGCTCAACGTCCTGACTGCAGGGCCCTTGATCCGAATGAGCGTACTTGGTACACCTGCACTGGTGGTCAATTCGTACGAGGCGGCAGCTGAATTGTTTGAGAAAAGATCTTCAATATACTCGCAACGCCACCCAATGGAAATGATCCTGCTGTGAGTCCTACCGTTTCTACACAATCATCCTCTCAACTCCGCCCAGCTGCGGCATGGACGGAGGGGTACTCTTTGAGACGAATCCGGTAAAACTGCGACAAGCTCGAAGACTTGTGGCGACAGGTGTATCATCGCGCGAGCTGGACATTTATCGACCGCAGCTGCGAACGCACATCGCAAAGATGCTAGAGAAGTTCTTGCACACTCCTGACAAATTCCTGGACCACATACAGCAGTAAGCCGCAGCATTCTCACCATGCAATCCCGCTCATTTTTACATCAGTCTTCCCGGGGAGATCATGCTTGATATTGCCTACGGATACACGAGCACGGGTTTCAACGATCCTTTCATTAAAGAGGCAGAAACCTGGATCAGAAATTTTGCTATCGCTGGTTCAGTGACGGAATATCTCGTCAACTGGCTACCCATACGTATGTTTCATTCTCCTATATTTCAGCAGGCTTGGTACAAACAACTGTGATGAGTAGTTAGTTACGTCCCGCAATGGCTTCCCGGAGGCGCTTTCAAGCGGACAGCAGCCCTCTGGAATAAACAGGCCGTGGACTTCGGGGAAAGTGCTTTTCAATTCGTGGTCAAGGCTATGGTACGCCCCCATCATCCCTGCCTCCCTCCTAATATCGGGATGTTGATACATACACAGACAGATGGTGTTTCCCGGCCGTCAGTCGTCTCTAAAGCAATTAATAGTCAGGATCCTTACGATAGACATGTTATCGTCAAGTCCGCCACGCAAATGGTCACTGGAGGTGCAGATACAGTTGCGTGTTCTCCTCCTCTCATCAAAGTTCGACTGAATATGAACACCACATTTTCAGAGTGTGTCTGTGATTGAGACATTCATGCTCGCGATGCTTCTGAATCCAGAAGTCCAAAGAAGAGCTCAAGACGAGATTGACCGTGTCGTCGGAGCAGACCGCTTGCCGACTTACTCTGATCGGGAAAGCCTTCCCTTTGTAGAGGCCGTCATGAGGGAGGTCATGCGGTGGCGTCCTCCTGTTCCTATGGGTAAGAGTCCCTTGCATCCCATCTTGACCGCTGCGTTCACGGACATGACAATTTAGTACCCAGGCATCCCACACAGGATGACGTGTACAACGGTTATTTCATCCCCAAAGATACCATAGTATATATTAACTTCTGGGCTATGTTGCACGACGAAGAGAAGTTTCCAGACCACGATAAGTTCGATCCGGATAGGTGGATAGGTGGCGGCGTTACGAAGGATATCGATCCTTTCGGTATCGTTTTCGGGTTCGGAAGGCGGTATGTGCGTCTCTCTCCCTATCATTATATTGAGCTAAATCAGCGCCATCTATTCTCCGCAGTGAATGTCCAGGGAAGCTTCTGGCTGTCGAGCTAGTCTTCACAACATTAGCCAACATACTTGCAGTATTTGACATCACCAAGGCGCGCAGTACGGATGGACAGCTCATGACGCCTGCTGTAGCGTATTCGTCTGGAGGAATATCGTAAGTCACCATATGTTAGTATATGTAGCGGAAGTAGTCAGGTGTCTCACTTCTATTCTTTCTGTGATCAAGGGCACCGCTGCCGTTCAAGTGCAATATTAAACCAAGAACCGAAAGGGCCTTGAAGCTTCTTCAGGAAACCTTGGCTTGCGAGTCATAGTCGTAGCAGACATATCACAGAACTATGGTCCTCAAATAGGCTAAGAGAGTGAGATGACATTGATAACTAGGAATACTCTTGTAATCAATATCCTGTTCACAGTTGCGCCTGCACCCGTTTTGCATGACGAACCGCTCTGTCAGGCTGCCAACCATTCGCGCTCAAGGAGATCCGGATCGTAGACATGACACTGCTCGACCTTCCAAATATCACTTGCGTTGTTCCTTCAGGTCGTCCCGCGAAGACGGTACCCCGTTTGTACATGATTAATCTGCTCTCCGGATTGAAGAGACAACACGTGGACAGCTGAGCAGACGAGTGCCTAAGCCGCATCGAGTTCTGCACATATGTGAACCCGACCTGGATGACATGGAGGCGTCAAGTCTCTCGTCGCGTTCTGGTTCACCAGGATGGGATGTGGATTCGGACGATATAGAGGAGGTTGCTGCAGTGACGAACATGATGGACACGGAAGACACTTTCGTTTGGGACTCGTTCCTAGAGGACGAACTCGACCCAAATGAATTCGAACTTAACCGTCTGTTCTGGGATTGTCAAGAGGGGACTGGTCGTCGAAACTTACTGGAACTGAAGCTTAAGTACTGAAGTTCAAGCCGAGGTTGGATACTTTTCGCGAAGGGGAAACTGTATTCTGCCTTCCATTGAATTATTAAGTCATTGAACGAGTAAGCGGACGACACCAAAAGAAAGTACAAATCTAAGAACGGGTAAGGGAGGAGAGTGTCTCGAGAAAATCAAGTGTACAATATATTGATCGGGAGAGTACATGGCGGTTGGGAGTAGCAGAAGTGAGGGTGGGAGCAGGAAAGCAATTATAGGATGAGAAAAGGCGGAATAAGTTAATGCAGCCTGTATATCAGCACATTACAACCACAGAGCCATCCAGCAGAAGAAGACTAAATGAAAACGAAAGAAATGAGAGTGCCGGCGCATTTCTACGCTGCGGACATCTCAACGGGTAATTGGCTATATCCAGCAGCAGACCTCCGGCCACCAAAGAATCCACGAACGCTCGCTACCGCATCCTCAACAACTGACCACGTTCTCCTCTCACCTGTCGTCGGCATCAACATCTCTACCATCTCCTCACCAGCCAACACGCTCTCCTTTGGCCGCTTCCACCAATTCAACAGCAACGAGCTCGTGACGACGCTCACGGACGAGAACGCCATCATCGCGCCTGCCATCATTGGGTGCAGATGCAGGCCGACAGGGAGGAAGATTCCCATAGCAAGCGGGATACCGAGAACGTTGTAGATGCACGCCCACACGAGGTTCCGGCGGATAGTCGAAAAGATCGCGCGGGAGAGGTGCAGGGCTGCGACGACGTCCAGGAGGTCGGACCGCATGAGGACAATGTCAGCTGCTTCGATGGCGACGGACGTCCCGGAGGAGAGCGCGATGCCGACAGAGGCGGCAACGAGGGCGGGGGAGTCGTTGATCCCGTCGCCAACCATGGCGACACCTCCCTTCGTCTTCTCCATCAGCTCCGTGACGATAGTCGCCTTCCCCTTCGGACTCATGTTCGCCCACACTCCCTCAGACCTGATCCCAACCTGCTTCGCGATCGCCAGCGCAGTGCCCCTGCTGTCGCCCGTCAGCATGTTCACCTCGATTCCCATCCGCTGCAACGCCTGGATCGCCTGCGCAGACGACCTCTTCGGTGCGTCCGAGAGCGCGATGGCGAGAATCGGCGTTGGCTGTGACGAGGTTGAGGTGGAAATGGCGACGAAGATCGTGGTCCGCCCGAGTTTCTCCGACGTAGCGTTGAAGGTGTCCAGTGCGGAGGGGAGCAATCCATCTTCGGATTGGGTCACGAACCGTGCGTTGCCGACGTAGATAGTCCTCTTCGTGCCCGAGCGTGTGAGGGTGATGGAGGCCTTGACACCAGCACCAGTGACACTCTCGAAGGTCTCAATGCTGACTTCTGGTGCAGATGCAGACAAAAGCTCCTTTCCATATACCGCGACAGCCTTGGCGAGAGGGTGCTCGGAGCGCGCTTCGGTGGCGGCGACCATGGCAATGACGTCCGCGCGAGTGACACCCGCAGTCACCAATGTAGACTCCAGCGGCGCATGAGCCAGTGCCTCTGACCCAGCCCTTGTGCTCACGTCGTCGTACTCGGACGGTGCCCATGCAGACGCAATGACGGTCAGCTTTCCCTCCGTGACCGTACCCGTCTTGTCCAACACCACACACTTGATCGTCCTGCTCGCCTCCAACGCTTGTCCTCCTTTGATTAGAATACCATTCTGCGCGCCAACGCCAGTGCCAACCATGATAGCAGTGGGTGTACTCAACCCCAGCGCACACGGACAAGCGACGACAACGACGGAGATGCACAACTGCAGGCACACGGAGAGCGTACTGTTCCCGTGGTGGCGGAACATCTCGGGCAGGGAGTCTACGTCTATCATGTTTGCGATGACCATCCAGCCGATGAAGGTGACGACGGCGAGGGAGATGACGGTGGGCACGAAGTAGCCGGCGACCTTGTCTGCGAAGGCTTGGATAGGTGCCTTAGACGTCTGTGCCTCTTCCACGAGCTTGACAATCTGGGAGAGTGCAGTGTCCTTGCCGGCACGAGTGACGACCATATCAAACGTGCCCAGTCCGTTGACTGTGCCACCGATAACACTGTCTCCAACCTGCTTGAGACAAGGGATAGGTTCTCCTGTCACTGCGCTCTCGTCCACCGAAGACGAGCCTCGGAGCACGGTGCCGTCCGCCGGGATCTTGTCTCCAGGAACCAGTTTGACAATGTCGCCGACCTGGACGAGTTCCGTGGCGATCTTCTTCTCCTGAGTACAGGCTGGAGCGTCGGTGTAGATCGTCGCCATGGACGGCGCCAGGGACATGAGATCGGTCAGAGCCGCGCTCGTCTTGCCTTTGGCTCGGTTCTCCATGTACCGACCAAGAGAAAAGAACATGATAAGCATGGTGCTAGTGTCGAAGAACACGACCGGTCTGTAGTCTGGATCGGAATTCGTGATGGCGAAGAGCATGCTTAAGAGAGAGTAGAAGTACGCCGCCGAGGTACCGAGCGCCGCAAGAACGTCCATGGTCGCGCTGCCGTGCTTCAGCGATTTGTATGCATTCTTGTAAAACCTTTGGCCGAGCCAGAACTGGGCCGGAGTTGTGAAGAGCAGCACAATGATGTCGCCAACGTAGATGCCTTGAAGTAACCGGTAGTTCAACACGTCTCGGATGCCAGGGATCCGCTTTCCTATCATGCCGAAGAACAATACGGGGAGGGCGAAGCACAGAGCCCACATGAACATCGACCGCCACTCCTGGACCTCCTTTGCGCGTGTCAAAGAACGCAACTGGGTGGCATCATCCTGGTCGGATAGCATCGCGTCAAAACCTAGCTCCTCTATCCGCTCTACGAGGTCACGAGGGCCAACCAGTGAACGGTCAAATCCTACTTTGCACGTTTCTGTCGTCAAGGATACGGCGACACTGTTGACACCAGGCATCGCTGAAAGCTGTGTCTCAACAGTAGAGGTGCATGCCGAACAGGTCATGCCGTATATCCTGAGTGTGACAACGTCGGAGCGAGTCGGTGGGATGAGCGTAGCATCAAACCCGATGTCCGAGATTTCCTGCGCGAAACAGAGAAATCAGCTACTGTCGGTTATCATGTGAAGAAAAGACAGTGAATGAATGATCTGAGTCATGCGAAAGGGCAGTACGAGTGGATCAAGGCGTAGACGACAAAGACAGGTGTCGTTGGCCTCGTAAAAATTCACGAATGACCTCTGTGATGGAATCGAGGTTTGAAGAGTGTCGTAAATGCATAGTGCAACCAGCGCGCAGCAGGACGCCTCTCAACCGGGTCAGATAAATTCCCATGTAGAGACAGGGCGGCCCATCACCTAACACCGCAGCTTGACAGTGAATAGCATATCCTGGCGCCGTTGCTATTCCTACTTCGCCCCGGAAAATGAATCGGACAGTGCCTGGCGCATGTACGCTGTGCACGCATCCTCACCGTTCTCCGGGGGGTATCCAGAGACTACAGCTGCGAGCTAAGACCAGCCTGTGAAGCACTGGGCCGAATATCTCGGGCTGAGATATCATAGGCGCCCATCAACTGTCATGTTCCCATGAGAATAGCAGACGTGCAGTCGTCCACAGGCGGTCAGAACAACGCCCTACACGGCTCGAGCGGCCAATGCGAGGGCTAACCCCGGCGAAGCCAAGCACCGAGCGGGCCAGACGACGCAAAACCCTGTAAGGAGAGTAGGAACGCCTCAAACGTTCGCCTCCAAGAAGGCGAGCTGCCAACTTGTGTTTATGTCCAGAAAGTCCCTTGAGAGAGGGGAGGTGTCCGATCCTCAGCCAGGAACAAAAGTTACGGGGGGGGACCTCCCCACTGCCACGTCTGCGATTCCAAGAAGAAATCATGGAAAGATGGAAGCGGATTCCAACGTACGACGAAAGCAAACGCGCTGACGAAACGAAATAAGATGCTTACACTGATGATTTTGTCCGGATCCCAAGACGTTGAGTCATACTCAACAACTCCGCGCTCCGCCAACAGGGCGACCTTGACGCTATGGATGCCTGGCTGGTCTCTAAGCATGCTTTCGATCGACTACAGTCGGGTGAGATGATGAAGAAGGGAATTACGACTGCACGCACCTCTACGCAAGCACTGCAAGTCATTCCTTCTATCCTGAGTTCGCATTTCTGCGTGAGACCTCCGAGGGGAGTCGCCGCGAGAGGTTCGTCTTCGCGGGTTGGTAGTTCGAGCTTTCCGGCAGCTGCAGGACGGTTGTTTGGTCCCAGAAAGGAGGAGAAAAAGGCGGACATGGTGGCGGGGAGTAGGAGGGAGTTCGGGGACGAGCTTATTAAGAAGGGATGAACTCCGGAGAGCGCCTGCGCTGGGATGGTGGACGAGAGAGAATGAAAGAGGTCTGACTGATGTGAACCAGGTAATTGTCCCCGCAGGTCGCCCAAAACAGGAAGATAAACTCCCACTTGCGGCAATTCTCGGAGGCAATTTTGCATGCTGAGAAAATCTTATCTGATAAGAAAGCACTAGACGCCCATAAATAGGAACGCCACGACAGTCTCCGACTCTTTCCCATTCTCCCACAACAATGTCGACAGAACCAACTCCCACCGTCACCGCAGAGCACCCCGAGCCCCAGGCTGCCGACAAGGTCACCGAGTCGCTTGCGCCGGAGCCCATCGTCAGCGCAATCGACCCCGAGCCATCAACCGCGGCCACCGAGGCTCCTGCTGTCCCTGCCGCCGAACCTCAACCCGACGCAGCGAAGGAGGAGGAGGAAGAGGAACTGCAGAATGACCTTACCAAGAAGTTTACGGACGACGAGTGGAAGGCACTCAAGGAATTTCGAGTATGTTTACTTCGTGTCAATGTCGTATCTTTGACAGTCTCTGATGACCATATCACCAGACCCAACTTCCCGAGATTTTTGCTAAAGCATTCCACCCAGAAGACACCTCTGCGAAACCTGAGCCAATCACTCTTTGGGGTGTTACTGTAGATCCTTATGCACCAAAGAGCGATGCCCGAATCAGCGTTTTGCTCATGAAGTTCCTGCGCGCAAGGTACGGCACGATCGCATTTCATTCATGATGACATAATCAGCTCAAATATTCTAAACAGGACTCTCGATGTGTCTCAAGCTCATGACATGCTCGTCGCTACCCTCAAGTGGCGAAAACAGTTTGACATTGAGAGTCTCTTGACGGAGAAGTTCGATGACGCTGTCTTCGGTAAGGTGGGATACGTCGTCGGACGTGACAAGGAAGGCCGACCAGTCAAGTGAGGGTTCATCATGACCTTGCGTACATCGTATAACCCATGCACTGACGTTTTGCCATAGCTATAATCTCTACGGCGGAGAGGAAATCAAGGCCGTATTCAGCGATGTTCCACGCTTCATCCGGTATGTATTGATCCATGGGTGCGTCAGGGCTCAACCAACTGATCACTTCTAGGTGGCGCGTTCAGCTGATGGAACGTAGCATTACATTGCTGGACTTTGACAAGGTCGACCAAATGGTTCAAGTCCATGGTAAGCCCATAACGTCCATATACTCTATCGCCATGCTCAGAAAAGTCTCTGTAGACTACGCTGGGGTGAGTTTCTTGGCTGGACGTGACCCTAACCAGAAGGCTGCAGCCGCGGAAGCGACCAACATCTTCCAGAACCACTACCCCGAGTTCCTAGTACGTTTCCTCAACTATTTTGTCCGTCGTGATGCCTGTCTGATTGTTTACATTCTCTGCCAGTCATTGAAGTTCTTCATCAACGTCCCCACCGTTCTCACCTGGATCTTCTGGCTCTTCAAGCCGCTCGTCTCGGCCAAGACGTTCTCGAAGATGAGCATCGTCGGCACTTCAAAGAGCTCCATCGCTGCTGCGCTCCTTCCCATCATCGACGCAGACCAATTGCCTTCGCGGTATGGCGGCAAGGCGGCTGACCTTGAGTAATCGTCACGGTCGCACACCTCAAGATATATCCTTTACACCCCTGGTTTCGGTATTTACCCATCCAACCCTAACTTTCATCCTATATGGCCTATTTACGATCCGTTCATGCCTTTGCACATATTACGACTCACAGCCTACCTCCGTTACCCAGTCATTCTTCACGTCTTCCGTTTTGCACGGGTGTTTACGTTCCTTCCATCATCGCCTTCCTTCTTTCTTCCTTCTCCTGCTTGCTTTCGCACACTGCGACGCTACACGCATGCTCTTTCTTTTGCTTTACAGCTCTATGGCTGTCAGAGTTTTCTCGTTCGTCCCCGTATTGGCTTCGTTCTACGACATGATTTGGATCTTATACCCTCGTTACTTGTTCCGTCTTCTATCTGGATAATCTGGATTGCTTCGTGCCCATCAGAATCTATCATACTTTTTTAAAATATTAACACCCAGTTTATAGCTCGCGATCGGTGGAGAGGTGATCGGCCCCTTCAAAAGCGACAGCCTGGACGATCTGGCCAGACCCGTTTTTCAAGCACTACGAGACCGTCCCTCTCAGGCTCAATGATTTAAGGCTCTCTTTTACGATACGGTGAAGAGTAAACTGCTGCGTGGCCAATCGGTTCTGTGACCGCACAGTTCATGCGAAGGAGACATGATGTCTTGCGGCTTTCAACTCCCGCAGTGACCATTGACAATATAGCATTCTTCTAGATATAACCCGACTGATGGTTTACATACCCTCTAGATTCTGTGTCTTTCACTATCATACTGTGCAAGTCTGATTCGCTGGCTTCCTCCTGTAGATCGACTTAGAAGCCTCCTCGCCCAAGATCGAAACTCGCTCATGCTTACTTGACGGCACGCTGAAAAATCGACACAAGTCCAATCCCTTACCCTGATGTGAACATTCGGGCTCCGTCTCTATGTTATGTTTCAAGGTTGTCACAAAAGACAACCTACCTTCAAATTGGACTTGGTTTGTCATTTCGGTGAGGGTTGCACTGAGGCAGCCGAGATGGGGGTAACTTACTGGTTACTTACGTAGTAGTAGGTGCCCCTCCCAGCCTGTCCCAGGTGTTACACTGGCGTCGGCTTCCAACTCCCACTCTCCTAGATTCCAGAACAACCCCTGCGCATTCAATCCTTCCTGATGTCTATGTCTCAGACTACGCCTCTGGCCCCCTGCCTCCTCGCTTTCAGCCAGAAAACTAGCACGCCGCTGCTCTGGCCTAAGGACGCGTTCGCACCATGCCCAAACCCTGTACAGAATCTCGTTGGATTTCCGGACAATGTCTATGCCACCTTTGATTACAAAACTGTAGCTTGGCGGGAGCAGCACTCAGAGCTGCTTCAGACAATCCTCGTTCAGGAATTACTGCATGAAGGACGGGTTTCCACATTTAGTGGTCGCTGTAACGATGATGACACCGAAGTCGTTCTCAAATTTGGCGAACCACAACGGATTCGAAATGAAGCTTCCGCGTATGTCAGAATGGAGGGCGCGCAAGGAACCTTCATTCCCAAGCTGTACGGGATCCTTTGCGTCAGTGCTATCAATTGGGACGCCCTGGATGACATGTTGTGCCTTGTTCTTGAGAAGTTCGGAGACTCGTTGCCGTGGGATGAGACTAACGAATTTGCGGAGCTACCACGATTAATGAAGTAAGCTTCAATTTGTAGACACCTGTGCGTGCATGCCTTGACCGTTGACGTGACCCCATCACAGGACAGAAATTATGGACAAGATGGTCGAGCTCCATAACCGCAACCGCGACATATCGCCGCCGCCTCCCAGCCTGAATTGGACCCAATTTGAACACAGGAACGTCCTTGTCAAAACTACCAACGGAACCAGAGACTATCGGTTCATTGGTTTTTGGGAGGACGTTGAAGAGCCCTTCGTTCACAGTTGCGAATGGAACTACTCCTTTGTGGAACATGTTGACGACCAGTACCCCCCTCTGAGACTGAATTGCGAGGATGTTATGTACGTTGCAGCACAAAATATGTTGCTCTGGTCTTCAGGTACGCTTCGACTTTCTCGGACTGACGCTGTTGTTCTGACACTCTGAACATGTATTAGAACAACATTTATTGCTCCATGAACTTCTATCAGACACGGATGTATATCCTAGCGTAGATGTTATGGAAAGAATAGGCGCACCACGCATCGAGGAACCCGACAAGTCTTCCATAAACGCAATAGGGATCACAAAATCTTTTTTCGCGGCTGTTAAAACCAGTATGAGCGAGCCCACCTGGATGACAGTGGAAGACGTGCTCAGAATCAAAGACAGGTTGGCGTCTTGCATACAAGAGGTGTGGAAGGAAGAGTTGTAAGCTTTCTTTACCATGTTGAACGGACCCGACTGGCTCACATTCCAACGCTCTGGTAGCGACACATCGAGCAGTCCGAGCCCCGATGAACTTGAAGAGTAGAAGTATGGACGGTGGACCATGTTGTGTAGTGACTTTGTGATGATGTCGGATTGTCTTGACATGTCGTACTAGCAGTACTACATTAGAGATCACTCAAATGCAATAGGAGCTCGTGTGCTTCTTTGTTGTACTGCGCGGTGAATTTGAGCAAGGTACAGCAGATAACTGCGCTCGTAGAAATTTGTGGGGTAGTCGAAGACGTCGCCCGTCGAAAACAGCGCAGATATTTGTGTGAGCGACTCTCAACCTCCGCTGGATATGGGGGTACGTGACCACCGAAGGATATACTAGTAACTGGAGAGAAAGTTGCTGTTGTCTGGAGGTACTACTACATCCAGCTCCGCCTGCATGAGAACGTCAGCACAAGCAAGGACTATGAGCAGAAAGCTTGCCTTATAGACGTGGGAGATCCCTACGAGAACGAACATTGTAGTCATGATCCCCCTTCAGCTTCCACGGTCCTCCGAGCATTGGCGCAGGTAGTATTGTCGTCCAGAGTGAGCGATGACCAAGCCCACTCCATCATCACACTGTCGGCGAAGAAGCACAGAAAGGGTCGCATTCCAGCTGTGAGTTTAGACCGTGGACGTCAGCACGAACGTTATAGGTTCAGCTTGAAACGTTAAAAGTTCGATCGACTTCAAGTTGACACTGAGTGAAATAAACTTGCGATCACTACCTTCCCATGGTCTTACAGCCATCGCTGCAGAACGGACTCACCGATTGTGGGCTACATTTACAAAACTGTCACAGACGGGAAGAACTTAGATTGAGTACGTCGAGACAGTCAGTCGACTATACCGCTTACAACAAACGTTGCAAAGCATTGGTTGGCCTTGCATGTTGCCCGAAAGGGCATGGTGATGCGATTCTGCTAAGCCTCTTCTACACCGGCCGCCGCTTTGACCTTCTTACTCTCCCTCTCCTCCTCCTCACCTCCTGCTTTTCCCTTTTTCAGACTCTCAATCAGCGCCTTCTTATTCCTGAGTCTCGCCACCTCCCGCTGCGTGAGCTGAGTCGCCGCGGCTGCGATAGCGTCGTCGGTCAGAGTTGACGGGTCGAGTGTGGCGAGGTCGTCGCGGACCATAGGGTCATGCTCCGGGTCGACGTTCTTCGGCATGTTGGACAAGTGAGCGTAGATGTCAGCGATTTTCAATTCGGAGGGTGTTGCTTCAACAAAGAGTCAGTAGGTTGGTGTCGTCAATAGTGTGGATTCGTACCTGACTTGAGGCATGTCGTGTTGAGAGCTTTGATGAGTGGTGGTACATTTGAGACTTCGGCAAGCTAACAGTGAAGTAAGTCAATGTGTGCACATGGAATCGACGAGACGACGTACACTCCATCCTGATTCTGTCTGAGTCCACCCGACTAACCGCACACCATCGGAAGAACCGGCAACATCCCCGCCTCCAGACTCTGTCGCGGGTGTAGTCCACTCTCCGTCCGTGAGAACTACGAAGCTACCATCTTGCGTGGGCACGAAATCAAGAATAGGCTTTCCGAGGTCGAGAGTGAGGACAGAAGGAGCAACCGAATTCGCAGAAGCCACGTCCTCCGGATAGTGAGTGTAGAAAAGCGCTGTGGCACTGTGGCGTAACATAAGAAATTGGAGACAGGCGGATGACTGACAACGTACCCAACAGCATGAAATACAATCCACTTCGACTCATCCGAGAGCACCGCAGTCTCAATCCGGTTCACAACCAACGTCAGAGGACTTTCTTCAGCCTCAATCTTCTCTGATTGCGCCCCAGCAGGCGGGGGTTTTGGGGGCCCCGCCACAGCTTCCTCCATCGCCACATCCTCCGCTGCACCCCCGTCCACCTTCGCCTCCTTTTCAGCCACATCCGGCTCCTCACTCTTCCCCTTTCCTCTCTTTCTCTTCCCCTTCCCGGTCTTCTTCCCTGCTCCTGCAGTCTTCTCATCCCCCGAGCCAGCCCCACCATCGTCGTCGTCCCCATCGCCTCCGGTGAACCATGTCCTGTTCTTGGGCGGTCTGACTTTGATGTACGGTTCTACTACGTCCAGGATCGGTACAGTGATTCGCTTGGTGCCGGTCGTCCAGTCCCAGAGTTGTAGGTACGAGTCTCCACCACCTGAGATGAGGGTGTTCGGAGAGAAGGCGGGGATGTAGATAGCTGATACAAACCTGTGGGTGATGGTGGAGATCAGCCTCGAGGGGAGAATGATACAGTGTCGAGATACGCACTTAGTATGTCCAAGACAGTACTGCTCAATCACATATCCCTGCGGATACCAGCTGACTCGGATATGCTCGTCCCTATCCGCCGTGATGATGAACTTTTCGTCTTCCGAGAGGAGGAACGATGTGAGAAGAGACGTGTGACCCAAAACTAACGTCCCTCCAGCGTAGTTTTCATGGGATGCTAGCGCGCTGCGTCCCGCGTTTTGTGGACGGGCAGCTGGTAGTTCTTCTGGGTTTGGCAGCGTCGGATACCTGTGTCAGTTGAGGGGTCCAGTCACGTTAGAGTTGGTCTAACATCAGCGGTGGGATGAACGGTGCTTGCCTGACCTGAACACGTCTCCAAACTTATCCGACACCAGAATGGTTTCTGAATCTTGCGTGATGCGAACTTCAGTCGGCTTTTTGGGCAGCTCCCTTCACTCGCAACCACATAGTACGGTGAGAATAGTAAAGTGAGATGCGTACAGAAGTCCCTCACCTTTCTGATAGCTTTTTCAACCTGTCGGTCAGATCCCACACCTTCAACTTCTTATCCTCTCCTGCTGTCACAAGCCATTTCCACTTCGTATCGACCGCCGAGCACCGGATAGGTCCCCCCTTCGTAGCAGGCTGGGAGTCAACTGAGACTTCCACATTGCCTGTTCTACAGTTTCATATGCACTGTAAGTAAAACGCTGCTTTCCCGTCAGGAAGAAGAAACCTACGCGTTGGTGACAAGCTGAATATGGGGACCGGAGAGGACGACAGAAAATGTCGGTCCAATGTGAAGTCTTGTATATGGGAATACGGGCATTTCCCCTGAGTTTGGATGGAGATATTATACAAGGACAGTATGATACACCGAGACGATGAGCATAGAGAGTCGGGAGCAAGAAGAGTTGGAGGTTGTGGGTCCACAGCCGAAAATCAAAATGGGACTCTCTGAAAATACGCATTCCATCTTATCTTATCGATCGCACAGGTCGAACATTGACTTTGACAATGAATAGAGTTGGTACAGAGAGTGGATAGTGAGGACAATGGTACATTCCAGCGAATCACGACACTGGTTGCACCATCCCTGTATCTTCGTCGTCTTCGTCGTCATCGATGGGTATAAATCTCTTTGTCCCAATCTGCGTGAATGAAATATTATTATCACGCCACCATTAGGGAGACCATTACCTGCGACTTACCAGCGGCGTCTTCATGTCCTTCAAGCTAAACGGCTTGGGCGGAATTTTGACGGCGGCATTGGAGTCTATGCTGGAGGGCGTGGTGATTGGTACACCCGCGTCAACGGCTGCTGCTTTTGCGAGACTGGGACATCGAAGAGCATCAGCGGAGCGAACTTCTGGAGACAAGGACCAGCGATTCCGATTTTGAACTTCGCTCAGAGGAGTCACAGAAGGGGATTTCTGCATCGCAACCGTAGGGTCACCACCAGTTGTTGCACTCGTAGAAGTAGGATTAGACGAAGAGGCTTTGGCAGGGGAGGTAAACAAACGGCTAGGAGCACGAGATTTGGGTGTCGTCGTATGAGTTCGAAGCTGAGAGTCGGAGCCAGAAGCACGAGGAGACGGATAGAGCTCCCTTCTTGCGGAACCAGCGCGCTGTTCTGAAGATTCCACTCTACGGCGTTTCCGCGAGGCACGATCTGAGGGAGACGAAGGAACAGGATAAGCTGGAAGACTAGACGACGGCAGATCTGAAACGGCGGTAGAAGAATTGTCGCTCGAGCTCCTGCGTAAGCTAAAAGTCGTGGCGGCGAGCATAGACTGCATGTCGGCAGAGCAGTTTTGTTGGGACCGAGAGATTGCGTCTTTCACATCGTGTTTAGAGTTCTCTATATGAAGTGGAATCGCCTGGAGAAGCGGCAGCAGAGGGGTGAGGGCAGCTAGAAGTTGACCCTGTTGGTCTTGCAACGTCTGCAGAGCTTGTGTTTGCGTCTGATTAAGCTGATTTGTGCGTCAGTACAAGACAATCGACAGAGAACGTATCATCGCACACCATTTGCAGCATGTCAATCTTGTGGTCTAAAGCGGCGACTCGACCATCAATGGAGGAGAGCTTCGTGTGAAGCTCATCTACCCGCGAGACCTGGGCCGGAGTACCAATCGACTTCTGAATCTGTGTCTGGCACCTATTTGCTGCGTGTTTCAAGGTATGTGAGCGTCCAGAAGAACATAATGGTCGAATGAAAGAGCATATAAGCAGGTTACTTGAACGTACCAAGCTCAACCATCTCATCCAGGATCCTCTCATGTTCCCTCTCAAACAGCTTTTGCATAGTAACAACCTCCCTCTTCGCCACTTCCACCCCGTCTGTGAGCTTCACCACCCTCTCGGAAAACTTCTCGAACTGCACCTGGGTGTCGTGAAGCAGTATCCGCACAGAGGTCCCAGCCTTGTCTACGGGCGCGATTGGTGGCATAGGTGCTGAACCCGCCGCAAGATTGAAAGCTGGCGGGTTTCGGTGCAGGAGTTGAGTCCAGAGAGGAGGCAAACTCGACCGACTCGTCGAGGGAGCCGCCGTTGACTGTTCGGAGGTCATCGTGGTCGATGAGCAAGAGGCACAATCGGGCGCTTCCGCGTTCTCTCCCGACTCTGACAGTTTGCAGCAGCAGATTCATCATCGTCAGGGCACGAAATGTCGGGTGCATCGTCGAGCGAGCTGCTCATTCCGTCGTCGTCGTCGTCGTCCGTGCGGACCGAGACGGTCGCGAACATCCCCTGCAACATGTAAGCTATCCCAGATTCTCCACCGCATGCATTTGACCCATCCCGTAGCTGTCGCCGCCAGTTCTCAAGATACACCTGTCCAAAATGCAATATCCCATATTGCTCGCTGACATGTTTTCGTTCGGAGGTATGTTGGCAATACGCATCCGACTTGTTTGCTCAGGCTGAACGGTCCACGCCACATTCGTTTCCAGACACACTCAGAATGCTCCGAATCCTTTTACAAAAAGGAGCTTGAGACGCAGATCAAGACGGAGCCTTCGAAGACTATGGAGGACCGTCGTAAGATGATGGAGCTGCTGAAGCGGTTTGAGGAGGAGGCGGCAGAAGATGCGGAAGTGTTGGAAGGAGAAGATGAGGAGGAAGACGACATTGCGGAACGGCTGGACGCGTTAGACCTCGGTACGATTTTATTTCTGTGCTGGCCTAGGAGTGCCGAGAAGTCTTAACGATGGTTTTCTGCAGAAAACGCGACGTATGACGACATATGGGCTGCACTCACACCTGCGGAGCAAGACAAATTCATGAAGGCCCTCGGGGACCCATCCAGCGAAATGGCACAGCAGCTGCTCGCCAGCGAAGAGCTAGAAAAACATATAATTGAACCGTGGTGGGAGCGTGACGCTGTCGACCGTAGAGTTCAGACTCAGGACGAGCGCGCAGCTTTGCGGACTCGACGGTTTGGAGAGACACCTCCGTCGATGGTGGTTCCCCAACCAGTCTTGAACGCCTCGTCGGCGAGCTCGGGGAGCGGCCCTTCGTTGTTACACAATATCACCGCGGTTCTGTGAGCACCCCACGATTCGTCCCATTGTCTCAGATGATCCTGACCGTCTTGACAGCGTTTCGTACGCCTACACCACAAGACACTTCTCCACCTCACCACTATCTGAATTGAAAGACCCTGACCGACAAGAAGCCCGTGATACGATTTCTCAACTCGTACCATTTTTAACGGATAAGAAATCTACGACTGTCTTACCGTCCACACCGGGGATGGTCACCGACGTCTGGTCCAGGTTTACACCGGTACGTGGCACCCCCGGTTTAGAACAAAGCGGGATGTACTCAATCATTGATTCTCTCCCGAAACTTCCACCTTCTCCTCGCTGATACGACCTCACCTGAATGCAGGGTACCGTCACGGCCAATTCCTTCGCGGCGCTCCTACGCGACGCATCGAAACTTATCCGCCCTCCTCTCGTGACTGAAGAAGCCAGCGACACGGACGACGACCGAAATCACCACAGCAGCTACCCCCACCACCACATTTCATCCGCATTGAACGATCTCGCCTCTCTATTCGCCCCCACCTCAACCCGTAAACCAACCCACATCTCGCACAAACTGACTTTCTACGCCGCGCGCGTGCTGGTTACCCCGTCACCCATCCTACACATGTTGGCAGCCGAGCTTGCGGCACGGGCAGATCGTATTGAGCGGGAGGGTGTGGAGACGGAGATGGGGACAGCGATGGGGAGGCACCCTCGGAGGCAGTTGGACATTCAGGAACCACCGCGTAGAGTTCAGGGAGGTGGTGGCACGGGCAAGGCATCCATTGAAGAGTTGACATAAACCTGTCGCGGTGGTATCTGTCTTATAATATTGGCGTTTCGAATCGTGTGTTCCGGTGTGAAAAAAAGTAGAGAGGGATTCTATGATAGTGTATACATTGGGTTCCGTTATATGTAGCCTATACAGTGTAGCGTTGAGTAGTGATAGTGATTGAGCAGGGAATAGTATGGATACAACCAGATATCTGTCCGGAACAGCGTGAAGCAACGATAGCAGGGTGAAGTGGATGTATATACAAGAATCTTCAAGAATCGTCCGATAGATGTATTACATCTTTTTGGTCGCGAGGGGACGCGAGGTGGACGCAACCACCACTTTAGAAGCTGATCTGCAGCTATACCGAACGTCAGCGCCGTCTCCAAGCTACATAGCAACAATAGGTACCCACAGTAGGACTGTGCATCACCGCGTCGACGGGTGAGATGGGACACTCGCCCACACCCGCGCCCTCACCCTCGCCTTCTCTCTCCGTCTCCTCCAGCTCCATCGTCAGGAAGCCGACCCACGACCTCGCGACGATATCATCAGGTTTGAGGTCCAGCCCCGCCCCTCCGATGTACACAACGCCCTTCAGCTTCTCCCCGCCTCTCTTCCCATCCAGCACGTACCAATACCGCCTCTTGTCTGTGGTGCACGTGCACACGCAAAGCACGGTCAACTCGATACTCACCGTCGCGCTCTCCTCTTCGTCCAGCCACGAGATCCCGCCGCCGAGTGTGATGTCAGTGCCGACGGGCAAGAACGCCGCGGCGTGGTAGATCACCGCATTATCCGAGTCTGACGCGAGCTTGCTGGGGTTGTCCGCCCCGCTGGGAGGATCTGTCTTGATGCGTTCGTGGAAAGTGATGTTCTTGATGTACGGCGGCGTGTGCCCGAGGCAATTGCACCGACACCAGAACGTCCATCCTCTGCACTCTCCTACGTCCTCCAAACCAGGCCAGATCCATCCCATGACAGCGTACGACGGCCATTCGCGCACCCAGAGGTCAAAATCCACTGGAGGGTTCGGAGGGAGCCAGTGCATGTACGCGTCCCTGTCGAAGGGTGCTACGTGCGGGAGGATAGCATCGCGGGACTCGAGGAAGGAAGGGGTGTCGAGGCATTGGAGGTAGAGGTCGAGGAGTTGTTTGCGGGCGGGGTGGATGAAAGCTTCGGAGACGAGGGCTCGCCAGCGACGGTCAATGCCTCGAGCGGCAATGAGAGATTGAAGGGGCATGTATGTGAATATCCGGAGGAGCAGCTCGTTGGGGAGGTCGTCCCCCGTGATTCGCTGAGCCCTGTCGAGTTGCTGTATCATCGTAGAGACTGTGGAGAGGTGAATATGGTTTCGCAACAGGAGGGAGCATCAGAGATCCCGCTAACCTTTTTATACGAATGGAGGATCGGCCTATTTCGATGATGGGCGTTTCTGGGCGTGCGTGCGATGGTATATTTATTGGGAATTAACGACCTTCCTGGGGCCGATAACCAAGGCGAATTCGGCCGAGTTCTTCACAGTGAAGCCCAGGAAAGGAGGGCCGAGCATTCGCGCAAGCTCCTTGCAAGAGCTACCACAGTACACCTCCTAGGATTACTCAGCATCCCAGAAACTTCGTGCTGTTTCTTCACAACGATGTTCTGTAAAATAGAGAGTTGCTTGGTTTAGAGCTCCGAACGAACGGAATGAAGTTTGTCGGAGTGCGAGAAAAGACAAGATGGTGGTAGAGTGGCAAAAGCCCAGGTTACGCGGCATGAACACACAGCTGCCTCTCGTCATCAAGCGCTGTCAGCAAGAACCGTTGATCGCACCCTCCTCCAGCATCCCACTGCGCCGCAAACTGCTGTCTTGGGGATGTCAAATAGATCTATAGAACAATGAGTAACCCGATAGTGAAACAAGACCAAGCCGCGTTTGACACCGCCGACGCTGACAATGCATTTGAGAGCATACACGTGACCTAATTCAGTCAAGTTCTTCGCAACGTTGTCCGACGCAAACTTTACACCGCTTTCACCGAGATATCATCAGGGCGTCGATGGGTGTGTCAGCCCAATGCCATTCATCCAGTACACAGCCTTGAGAAGCACTCAGCAATCAGACCCCGGCTTTGTATGATGATGCAAACCAGCTATGCTGGTCACAACGGAATGGATAGAGTAGGAAATAGAGATAGAGTACAGTACTGATACAGTGAGAACAGATGCCAAGAGAAACAAACAAAATCGAATAAGACTCTATGCACCGAAACCGTACAGAGTGCGACCCGATCGCTTCAAAGCATAGACTACGTCCAATGCAGTGACAGTTTTCCGCTTTGCGTGCTCAGTGTATGTTACAGAGTCACGAATGACCTGAAAGCAAGGAGACGATTGAGGATTTAGTCGAAAAGAATGCGAGCAGACATTGACTCACGTTCTCGAGGAAGATCTTGAGAACACCACGAGTCTCTTCGTAAATGAGACCGGAGATACGCTTGACACCGCCACGACGGGCAAGACGACGAATAGCGGGCTTTGTAATACCTGGAGTTGGTCGAATGGTAAGTGTGTTGGTCGCGGAGAGGATGCTTGTATTGCTCACCCTGAATGTTGTCACGAAGAATCTTGCGATGACGCTTAGCACCGCCCTTTCCGAGACCCTAAGACAGGAGACAAATTGAGAATTCGAAGCAGATTTAGAGATGAAAGACAGCTTACCTTGCCACCTTTGCCACGGCCAGACATGTTTACTGAGTTGTAAGAGGGGTGAGAGGGTTTTGAGTGAAGTTGTTGTTGAGCAGAGTTCTGCTGAGTATGAGGTGGATGATGAACGGGATGAAGGCTCCGACCACAAAGATTGTGGCCCTTATATACCCCGCCAAACAAGCGCACACGGAACCGCGACGCGTCCCCTCACGTGACTTTGTTGATTGTGATTCAACAACGCCAAGCACGTGCTCCCGACGCGTCGCGTACCGGCGCTTCTGGCGCGCGTCCGTATATATAGGGCCGCCGTTTTGCTCTTCTCCCCCTCCAGCTTTCCACCCACAACCACCACAACCACCTCTTTGAGCCCCTCACAACTTTCGCATTCTCATCATCTGCAATGGCTCGTACCAAGCAAACTGCTCGCAAGTCTACCGGTGGCAAGGCGCCCCGTAAGCAACTCGCTGCCAAGTCTGCAGCTCGCAAGACTGCCGCGGTAAGTATTTTTTGCCTTCAGTTGTTTGGACTTCAGCTTTCTTACAATACTTTTCACTTTAATAGGCCGCG
Source organism: Cristinia sonorae (assembly GCA_021029105.1). Classification (NCBI taxonomy): domain Eukaryota; kingdom Fungi; phylum Basidiomycota; class Agaricomycetes; order Agaricales; family Stephanosporaceae; genus Cristinia; species Cristinia sonorae. The sequence goes on along the minus strand of JAEVFJ010000006.1, from coordinate 85,781 downwards.
ACTGGTGGTGTTAAGAAGCCCCATCGTTTCAGGCCCGGTACCGTCGCTCTTCGTGAGATTCGTCGCTACCAGAAGTCGACCGAGCTCCTCATCAGGAAGCTCCCCTTCCAACGTCTTGTCCGTGAGATCGCTCAGGACTTCAAGGTACGCTCCCTCTTTCCTTTTACAATTTTAATGTCTCATCTCCATCCTCGCAGACCGATCTCCGCTTCCAATCATCCGCCGTCATGGCCCTCCAGGAAGCCGCCGAGGCTTACCTTGTCTCCCTCTTCGAGGACACCAACCTTGCCGCCATCCACGCGAAGCGTGTCACCATCCAACCAAAAGATCTTGCATTGGCCCGTCGTCTCCGCGGCGAGCGGTCATGAGCCTATTCATCCTAGATCTGTATTTGTTATGACCGGTTCGGGTTGGGAGTGTCCTTTTTCTGTTCTTGTATCTTGCCTGTATTATCGTTATTAGCATCTTTCTCATTTCTATGATAAACACCTCATAACATCCATACTGATGCGTGGGATCGTTTGATGAGTTTGACTTTTTGAGTGTGGCGGAAGGGCGGGGTTATGTCGTAAGCGAATCTCGCTTGTACGAAACGAGGGCGTCAGGGCACAACGCCGTTACTCTCTCCAATTGACTCCTCTAACACTTATAACAGCATGCCACGTCGGTCTCTTTCGTTCTTTCCTCTCATCGCTGTCGACGACGACGAAGATTCACCTCGGAAGACACCTACAGTTAGTACTCCTCAGCTGCTCCATGTCGAGCAATAACTAATCAGGACGAACGCCAATAGGAATGAGCACACCCGCCCCTCGCACGCGCAAAAGGGGGCTCACCGTCTCGGCTCCTACACCCGACGACCTCAAAAAAGCGAAGGTCGACGATGCTCCCCCTCCCCTCCCGGCCCTTCCTAAACCACAGGAGGCCACTACTCCGACTCCTACCCCAAAAGCAACCGCCGACGCCCCGCCCGCGACGAACGGAGCCACCAACGGCAGCGAAAAAACCGCGCCTATCGGCGAGGAGGAACAGGGTAACGAGGCGGAGGGTGCAAGCGACGAAGACGATTCAGAAGCAGAAGATGGCGAGGGTGGAATGAAGAAGAGGCCGGCTATCCACCGACTTCCTGGAGATGGCCCGCACGTATTCCTCGCGCCTGCTCAAGCGCTGATATCCATACACGAAGAAGGCGAAGCCCACCTCGACTGTCCGTTCGTGCTGAAATCCGCAGTGCTCGACCTCTACTCAAAAGCGTACGGAAAAGGCGACGATGGCGAAGACGTGGACGAGGACGTCTCTGAGTTGCTGTGGAACTCGGGATACTGGGGAGTGGTGTTGAAATCGCCCGAGGCGGCGGAGACGAAGGAGGCGGAGGCGTTCTTTGATCTCTGGCGAAGCTTGGAGGAGCCGGAAGGTGGAGAATGCTTCTATGAGGTGATGGTGCAGAGGGAGAAGCCGCAAGAGGGGATGCCTGCGTTAGAGTTTTGCTGGGACATTTGGTTGCACAAGATACGGAAGGACCATAGAGGCTCCTGGTGGATGACCAACATCGCAGTCGCTAGTGAGGAGGACTCCAAGAAGGCGGCGAAACTCCTTGACGAAAACACTCCTAATTACTGATGGAGGTGACATATGCTGTTCATGGTATGATTAGTTTACACAGAAATGATATAGGTTGTATTCACGCCCTCAATCACAATTCCACCCTATAAGACTCGCTCAGCCCGCAACCTAGAAATATGCCTGCGTGCTTAAACTCACTTATGCACCGTATTACCAGTTTTCCTGTCCGGAAAATCTGCAGCGACTTTCACCACCTCCTGCAGAAGCAGCAACTCTTCCTCTGGCACGTTTTGACACGGGCAAGCCCTCTATTCCCAGTAAAGTGACCACTGCCCCGAGCTCTGTAACAGGGTATTCATCTGCGAGAACAGTCATTTAGACTCTAACAAAATAACTCCACGCATGAACAACTTACCACTCATTGCAGCTTATCTGTTAACCGCTGTTGCGTTCTCCCATCCAAACTTACTTCCGCCCACTGCAACAGAATCGGCAACTCCTCCACCGGTAAGTTGCGGCACCCACGGAAGTCTACACGAACCCTGAAACCACCTACATCCTGTCGCATCTTCAAGACCGAGCCCAGATCACGGATGAACGAGACGCTCGGATTTTCAAGTTTAGAGTTGAAGTCGATGATGTCGACGCGAATCGATGTTAACCGAGGCAACGGTAACTTCGGGCTAGCCTCGGACTGAAGCTGAGTATCGAACTGTGCGTTGGAGGGGGGCGAGAGAATGTTGAGAATAGTGTTTGTATCGGTACTGAGAAACACCACGGAGTCCACGTTCCCGAGAGCCAAGGCTAATTTCTTCCAGGCCGTGTCTGTGCGCCTTGTGAATGGCGCAGTAATCATCAGCGTTGAGACTCCTGACAATGGGAATCCGATGGTGATCGCTTCAAGTAGGGCGATGAGATACGCATCTGATGTAGCTCCGAAATCTAGAGAAAGATGTGGTACGCCGGTACGCGATGCTAGGTCTTTCTTGACCGCGGTAACGTGGATTGAGGAGAACATGAGTTGTTGTAACACTTCGCGTTCTGAATCACTTGGGTCGATGGGGGTGACAAGTTTGGCACAGAGTGAGGAGATCAGAGGCGGAACGGGTAGGATTGAGGGTTCGGAGAATGAATCGTTTGAAATTTGGACGGAAACGCGTGTCGACGAGGGGAAAGCGAGATGGTCGAGGAAGTGCGAGACCGCGAGTTCTGACCCCGTCAGGTTCAACGAATGCAAGTGAGGCATGCAAACGATGAGCGGGATCTGCGGGAGGGGTCGGGAAGGGTCTGGGTGATCTAAATGGAAGACGTTCACCAGCGTTAGGTCTTCAAGCAGAGGAAGGTCCCGAAGAGTATCCACGACTTCTCTGACCAAGCTAGAGCTTGAGTCTTCTAAGGTGACGATTTTCAATTTGGTGAGGGTAGAGGGGAGAAAGCCTCTTCTCCACTCGATACCGTACTCCATGGCGGTGAGCTCTTTCAACGAAGGGGTGAGCCATCGTGACACGAACATCGGGAGCTGTTCTTGCCCCGAGGACAGGCTGTTTGAAATCCACAGGGACCGAAGACGGGGTAGTATCTGCGGGAACACATCTGCAATCTCCGCGTAGGCACTTGACACCAATGAAAGCTTTAGCTTTTCCACCCGACCGTGTCTCCCGCAACCAGTTGAAGAGCAGCAACAGAGGCTTCGTGGGTGTCCTCGGTCATAAAGATATTCAACGGTGCTTGTGCTGAGCGTGCAAGAATTGCCGGGACTGCGTCAGCCCATGCGTGACACACTTGAAGGCGTGACCACAATAAGGGCGTATTCAAAGCCACGCCTCTCCAATAACGGCAGACGTGAGATACCACGATCCATTTATACGGGGATAGTCGAGGTCTTCGCCATGGATTGCTTTCAGAGTTCAAGGTGCAGAAGAGGAAGATATCGGAGAGAATCTCGGAGGAAACTTGACTGATCGGGCAGAGACCAGCAGGAGGAGGTTCTTCGTATGCTGCCCTGGTTCTTTGGCGATGAGTTTCAACAAAAAATGCCTCGGACTCTAGTTCCAGAGCATAGTACCCTGAGAAGATCGCATCCATCAACCTGGCCCGAGCAAGGTAAAGTGAGTACTGGTGTGTTGAATCCACCTAGATCTGGCGCACCTCGATAAACGAATAAATGCGTCCCCGTAGTCTCTAGATCAAGGATCTAATGCTCAGTCTGGCGGGCCCTCTTGAAGAAGTGGGGACGGCGTCGTATGTTGTGAATGGATTTGACCGATCTTGGACTTGGGGTGGGTACTCGTGGTGCTGGTCGGAGACAAGAAGTACCTTTGGACAGTTTTCAGGCCACCAGTTGCAACTTGCAACCACATTGTCGTAGCAATCTTTGACGGCAATCTCTGTGGAAACAACGACAAACAGACCGATGCTGGCGCTTCTGCTCTTCTGCAAGTTTCGCTCGTCCCGCCAGCTCATCTAGCATGGTCTTTACTAGATAATCGCATAGGTGCGAGTCTCCAGCAAACTGAAGACCACATTGTCATTTTACAGAGGAAGTGGAAACTCTGATCGTAGCCGATATTCGACATATCAATTGCGTGCATCCTTCACGGTTGTAGCACTTAGGCTTGCAACTTGGTGAAGTGGCACTGATCTCGATATCACGGCGTGGCCGCAGGTGAGGCAAAAGGGCTCTCCGAAAAGACCGACATGCTTACAGCTGTGAGTCCATGCTTTGAATTCGAATGCACCCCCTGATATGTTTCGTAGGATAACCCCCCTCGATACTACCTTCCACGGGAGCTACTTGATTCCATCTTCATTCATCTGGACAAGCCCGATCTTTCAACATGCACTATTCTATGCTGCCACTTCCATATATCCGCCAGAGCGCTTCTGTTTCTCCGTATCAACCTTATTGCACGCGGCGCAGTTTTATCGTTGACGGAATATCTGTCAAGATTCCGGGCGTTTCTCATGGGGCAGCCCTCGGTGGCGTGCTGGGTCAAGAAACTGCGTATTGCAGTTAAATACTCCATTGACCAACCTTACGAAACCATCCATCACTGCGATATTAGCACCCTTCTTCGACTTTTGCCGTCTCTTCAAACGCTCGAGCTGTGCGAGATTGAGATTCAGGCTAGCCCGGTGGATGGAGCATGTCACAAACCTATTTCTCTGCATCGCCTCTCGCTCAATGGTGTTACGTTCTCACTCTCTTCCTCATACGACCATACGGCTCTCATTGGCACCGATAACCGTTCCGAGGGCAGCCTCGTCCAATTCTTCAACCTGTTCGGCTTCGTGGACCACCTCTACGTTTTGATCCAGTTCACCGAGGAGCGCGAAGACCCGGGAGTCGAGGCATATATCAACCAGAACAGCTACGACCGAATTAAACGACAGGGTCGCCTACTTTCGGACGCCTTTCGTGTAAAGCGAGTCACAGCAACCTGGGAGGACGGTTGCGACCGCTCATACAAGGTCTTTTGGCTCTTTGGAGGGTCGAGAGTTCAGGACGACCTGCAATGCTTGGAGCTCGATGATTGTTTATGGAACATTCGCTACGGCCTGGAGCAACAGGTGTTCAAAAGCCTCCAACACCTGCACTTGAGATTCACAGAGTTTGAGACGTATGGGGACCTCGAAACGAGCAAAGTACGTGCACGTTGTTGCTCTGTTGCGTCATAGTAATATTTGAGCTGATTTCGCCGTGGCTCACTGCACTTATTACCAGTTTAACCTACCAGCTTGTCCGACACTCACCTGTCTGCTCTTAGATATGAGAGATGCCGACCTGGACGACAGTGATGCAGGTTCACTTCCCCTCTGTCTACACCTCGTTCGCCAATTACCGCCCACTACCCAACGCTTATCGTTCAAGCTCAATTTCTTAGAATCCCACCATAGCAACATCTGGAGAGAGGACTCGCAAGGCGAGCAATGGCTTGCGACTGACACTTTCTTGGCGAGCCATGCCGGCTTGCAAAAGATCAATTTTGTCTTTGATTACGATGGTACCATGGACGTAGGGGGTCTTGTGAAGGTCAACCTTCCCCGAGCTCAAGCTGCAAAAACATTGAATGTCAGTTGTGTTGCCCATTGTGTTCTCCATTTCTAATACGTGACTGACTTTGTCGTGATTGGCACTGGCAGATATGGACCCAATGAACCATTCAGCGAATCGTTGAAGATCACTGAGCTAAGTAATGTCGAATCTGCCACTTAGCTTGTGCATGCACTGGCAGTATATATATATATATATATATGTTATCCTGCCACTGTGAGTTTGTTCTGAAGCGGACGAACGTTTAATTGTGCCGCTTCACCTCCCTGCGGCTATTCTCCGGGCATATGAAATCGCGGGGCAGAAAACATTACGATGGGCTGAACTCCAGTATAACACGCTACTCAAGCTAGACATAGAGTATGCGACGGTCGTCGAGCTACGTAGGAATGGAACCTCTTGGTCTCTTCGCCGCTCTCTCCATGACATCCTGATTCTGCCCTCCACTCCGCCGCCTCGATCTATCTCCTTTACTTGATGGCGCGACCGACGACGGTTGCGAATTAATTTTCACGATCCCCGTCCCGCTCTCGCTCCCAGCAATCTCGACGAGAAGACGCTGGAGGAGCTTCTGGTTGAACCCGACGTGGTTCAGCCGAAGACCCGCGATTTCAATCCTGCCAGCACGATAGGCATTGTCGATGGTTGATATCATGGTCTGGCGGGCCTCGCCGCCTGGAAGGCGACATCGCCATGATGGATGGAGGGTATCCCGACACAGCGCTGCGCGCACCTAGTGCCAAGCGGTTTAGATTACCTTGAGAGTAGGATGAGATCATTGACCGACCGGTTCATTGAGTTGCGAGTACGTGAGAGGCACTGTCGTCGGTGAGAGCTGACATTCATAAGTTCCTGCGTAGTACACAGCGTTAGGGTCCTCTTGAAATAAGATTTCCCACGTCTGGCCTGTAGGAGAAGTAAACGCGGTATTACTGGACCACTGTTTTTCCTCTCCTTCATACGGCTCGTAGAATGTCTTTGGCAGAAGCAGTATCGTGTTTTGGGGCGAGTTGTCGAAAGACCAGAGGATGTTCTCGCGACAGAAAAGAGCAGGGTATGCGTCGCTGTGCCAAGAACGTAACATGTGAGATGGAATGCCGTTGGTAATGGGAGGTGGATACTTACCACTCAACTCGGAGGGACTATCAGAAACAAATGTTAGTTGCATGGCTGGTTCCGATGTACCAGCGTAACAAAACTCACAGCACGCATCATCAACATCATGTCCATGCCTGAGATACCTGAGCTCGAAAGGAGTGACAAGTGCTTCGGTCGCATATTTGACTGTGGGGTGGCGGCGTGCTGTATATACTAGGTAAGCTATCTCACTTTTATTCTTGGAATAAGACTCGGACGTACGGAAGAGGGAGGTATATTAGGCATTGAAGCCGTCCGTTTGGTTAAAATCGGAGGGGACGTTCTCATCGTGCCTGAAGTAAAGAGTTGCATAGAATCTGGTGATTGCACCACCATCTGCCCTATATCTCGTTCATTCGAAGGCTGATTTGGAGGCGCAGTGGAGTTTCTGTATCCTGATGCTCGAAACACGGTTGTTGTTACGGATGGGTCGCACGCGGGTGTCGTTTGATTTCCAATCTAGCATTGCATTGATCAGAAGGCTGCGCAGAAAGAAGAAAGAACCTTGAATCCAGTCACCGTTTTCCTGATAATACTGAAAGAACTAGGAGCGGTCACGTTGCTTGCGGGCGATGGTTTATTCTTTATGATGGTTTCGTTAGTCATATCTCTCCATCTCAAAGATGTTGAGGACGTCGAGCCATTTTCTTTCGACTCAAAAAGAAAAAAAAAACATCAGACTTATTAAGAAACGTCGTTGGTTTACTCACTGAAGGTAGAGCTGTGACACCGACCAACGTACGAAGTTCTGCAAGCTCTTGATTTAAACGGATGGCTTCTGTGGCAGCCTATATAATAACGTGTCACTGACCACGTCCTGAAATCTCAGCAAAACTCACCGGACATATTCCTGACGCACATTTGTCGACGGCACCTTTCGCACGAAGTGTTTCGAGCTCCTTCCGGAGGCACTTCACCTCGTCCCGGAGCACCATATTCACCTGAAGACAAACACATTCAACGACTAGAAATCAGCGATATATCACAAATCTATGAGTTACCTCCTCGATTGCCTGCAACGAAGCAAGCTTGTCATTCGCCTCTTTCAACTCATCCTTCCTCGCTTGTAGCTCTCGACTGACCAAATGGGCAACGTTCCATAGGGCTGCAGGAAGTTCTTCGTCACTGGTGCTGCTGGTATTGTGCGACGGAGACCCCATGTACACGTCGACGAAGAGGATGGAGAGGGATCGGCCCACTGAGAGGAGAAGGCTTTAATTGACGCGTTTCAGCGCGACTCGGATAATGGACACATTACATACACGAATTACGTGTCGCGATTTGTTCCGTCAGGAATGGTCATGACGTCGCATGTTCATCGACGAGGATCCAGTCAGCTTAGAAAGCTAGAAATATTCAGCACCGTCCTTGTCGACCTTGAGAGCTTGAGAGCTTGATTGAGGTGTGGTTGGAAGGAGATGTGTGATCAGCTTGTCCATGTTTGTCAGCACCTTCATCAGCATTGCCTCTTCTAGTACACGCCGCTTCAGCTTCGACACAGGGATCTTGACTCGTTGTCGCATGCATCTGATTACATCAAAAACATCAAAGAGTCGATACATTATCACAAGACTGGTATGTGGACGCATTGAATAGAGCGACATTGCAAAAATGACACAAAAGCACGCTCACCCCGAACATCGCTTTCACAGATATCCCCGGTCCAACGCCTCCAATATTTCCAATCTCTCCCACCCAGGCAATCCAAATATCCCCGGAAGTGCATCCCACAGTTCCCTTCTGCCAATATCGAAAGTCCGCTTGGCCTCCTCAAGACAACTCACACACCCAAACCTCGCGAACGAGGAGACGAAAGATCCCGGTGAGAAGGGATTGATCCACCCATCGGGATGCTCCTGATCCATCTTGATTGCCCACTCGCTCCTCACTTTGCGGCATTCTGGTGAATGACAATCAGGGATATCCCTGGGAATGAATGCGAATCCGAAGATCCGGCGTCTCGTGAAGAGAATGATCTCGTTCCGGGCTTTGAGGACGGTATAGAGGTTCTGTGGTGCCAGGCCGGGGAGATCGTCGGAATGGATGTGATTTCGAAGAGGGTGAGGCTGCCAAGGTTCGATGAGAGAGCTCGGGTTGATACTGCAGCACGCCAAGAGTGCACCAGGGAGCAATATTGTCGCATTGGATTCCCGTGCCACGTTTGCAGCTGAGATGGCGAGTGAAGCTCCAGCCCTCGAGGTGGGGAAGAGGAATGGAAAAGTCGATGGTGGTGATGAGGATAATCGTTTGAGGAAATCTTGTGGATAATGACACCTGAGAGCATCGATGGCGCTCTCTCGCAGCTTCGTCACGTCGTACTTCGTACTCATCCGGAGTACACATAGGAGCGCAGGTACGTTGTTATCGCGAAAGAGATTGCTCAGGTAGCTAGCAGAGAACAGCGTATGAGAAGGGTGAGCAGCGTGTAGGTGATGGCGGACGTACCTCCAGCGATGCAACACCTTCAAAAACTCTCCTAACTCCTCGGCTCCATCCTGCAATGACACCACCGGGCACCCATCATAAACTTCGTCATCGAGCGGTTGAGGAAGAGTGAAGAGGTCTCGGAATATAGGCGAGTGAAGGGAAAGGATGCCTGAGTACACTCGGAAATGGGTTTCCTCGGCGCGTAGAATAACAGTCCCATCGGGAAACCAGAGTTCAACGCTTCGAGTATAGGAATCCATTAGCGTCATTGGAGGTTGTTGTTACTGAACAGTGGACGACTGGTCAGGATAAAAGAGTGCAAGTAGAGAATGATTTACGCACCACGGACCATACCTATGCTGTACTTTCGACGCCCAGACCAGCTGAGCGATGTACCTGAGCGGGCTCGGGCATTAGCGTCGGGGACTGCTCTTGAAGTTGAGGGTGATAAATCACAAGCGTCCGGTGATTCGGCGACATCGTCGAAAGTGACAGCCTGTCGCTATTGGAGTACGCATATAGATTTTCAAAAAATGCATCAAGAGACACAGTCTAACCCGTCGCTGCAAGGGCAAGGAATACTCAACTGTTATCTTCACTGAAACGCTCAATCGGTGAAGTATCACCTACCCGGAATGTCACTGAATCAACCTCGTGGCCATGGTATGAGAGCTTTGACGTCCATAACCTGCGCCGTGACTTGGCAGAGAATCTAGTACTTGACCACGTAGATTGTCGGTAGATTCGCATGACTGTTGCATGGAGAGTTATCATGAGTAGCTAACCACGAAATAAGTACAACACCGTAAGCGCAATTTGCCATCCCAAATGGCACCCGGCACGGAGTTCGCCGTCTCTTCTCAGACTCCGAGTTTTCGGCACCTTCATGAGATTTCATCTTCCGACAACGATGTCGCGTGAGTTTCTCTCTTTTTACAGGAACATCATATTCCACTGAATGTGTCTGTAGATGATAGATATGGGTACCCAGAATGAGTCTGGACAGCCAACGTCCATCGTGATAAAAAGATCACATTGAGCTTCGAGGAAGCTTTCACGCTCAGGCTGTGATCATGATGGAACCCCGGGCTATAAGTGCGAGGTGGAGAGGAATCCACGAAGATGTCCCAGTATTGAGGATGACGCAGCTGAAAGGAGGCAAACGGAGAAACCCAGCGAACAATCCGAGTGCAGTGGGTCCGAAGTTTCAATGAGGTCGTGGAGTTAATCCGATTAAATCGTTCCTTGTGAAGACCAAAGATAAATCAAAGGGTCTAGGCGGAGGGGGGGCGGACTACCACAAAATGTCAGGCAGGGTGGCGAGCACAGCGATGAAATACACCTACAAAACCTCTGCGTTGCGCTCGTCAATGGCTGCCATCCTCGCGAGAACTTCCTAGCTCTTGTATCCAACAAAATAGAGGGTAAGCTGATTCCAGGCCTTTTGACGACGAGGAAGGATTGAGATATTGAGGTCATCGATACATAGCTGGCACATGTCTTCGTCGACAACCTCTGAAACATCAAATATAGACAGCGGGAACCAAAACGACTGTTTCGGCTTCGTACCATCCAAGAGTGTTTGAGCAGTGCGTTTCTGCGCACACGGATGGCCATGTCGGTAGAGCCAACCAAGCGCTTTCGATAACGCGAGGTGCTGTAGCTGCCAGTGAGGCCTGAGGCCCTGAGGGCGTGCGTGTTGCAGGACGCGCTGCAGATGCGGTGTCAGCTGAGCTTGCTCCGCGTCATCTGAACTGGCGTTTTCCACACCGTTGGTGATCTGGTCGATATCAAGGGCGGAACATATCGTGAGCGCAAGAACGAGAAATGACCGGGACGTTGGTTTTCGCTGGCGTAGTTCGCAAAATTGATGACCCCGGTAATGGTGTGACGACGCGAGGGGTTCGGTCAGTGAAGAACGTCCAAGAGAAGGGAAATATTTCGTGCTTGGAGAATCGATAACCTGGCGGCGGAGGTGGGGGATGGCGTATTTGGAGCTGAGATGAAGTACGGTACATCTACTGGGATTTGAGTAGGGGACCCGCGAGGAGATCTGTAAATATTGGTGGCCGATGGATGAGGACGGCAGCGTCCAGACTTCACGCGAACAACGGTGGCATCCGCTTGCCAGATGACATCGCCGTCCCCGTGTCAGACGTGTGTGTTGTGTCCAATGAATCTTGGTTGAGTATCAGCTGGGCCGTTGAAGAGTCGTAGAAGGTTTGACTTACTTGTTGTGTTCGTCGTGGCCATGATGGGAGAGGAAGGACGCGCTGATGACACGTGGTCAATCTTCAACTTAGCCGTGACGATGGTCGCACGACGTGCAAGCACGGATATCGTCGTCAGTGAAAGTGGTGTAAAAGTCTGTGAGTTTTTCACCTTTTCAATGAACTCAGGCTCTTGACCAATGGGAGAGCGGCCGGAGCCAAGGTGAAAGGAAAGGGTGAAATCCCCCACGACTTCTCCCGCCAGAGAAAGTCGCCAATGCACGTCGTGTCGACTGTCCAGTGTCATCAAGTCTTGTTCAGAGTCGGCCACGGAGACGAGGATAAGGGGCACGTTGGTTTCAACTGCGCAAACTCGTACGGTGAGACCATCAAGCGAGGATGAAAACCAGTGGGTCTTCAAGAGGAGATAGCTTGTCGGCGGCGATGTGCAACAAAAATTCTTCTGCTGAGATGAAGGACCACATTGATGATGGCTACGCCATACTCTCAAAGTGGCGACGTACCCATCTCGAAACTATTGAATGAGTAGTGATTAAATCAATTCAATCAACCGCTGGACGAGTATAATTGAGTCAACACAACGAACCTGATACCAAACACCGCCCAAGAAATATTCCACATCGTGAGATGAGTCCGGTGGGACAATCAAGGGACAGGATTGATATGTCTCCGAGGATACAGGTTGAGATACATACTGAAAATTTATCAGCGAAGATCGGTGAATGGCGGGCGAGCATACTTGAAAGCCAATGTTGCCAGCTTGCAGAACAACGCTGCCGTCCTCAAGCCAAAGATCCTTGCTTTACTCGAGAGGTAGCTTCACTTCAACTCAGCTATTGCACTAAGAGTAGTTCGTGCATCCGGCGTTGTGTCGGTGTATATACATGCGAGAAGAAAAACGCAGCGCCAAGTTCGAAAAGCGCTGTAAGAAGAATCGCCAACAAATCGCCAGGTATCTACGCCCAAAAGGAAATACAAGTTGGCACACTCACAGACCCATCGGTGAATGTATCGGACTCAGTCAAAGTTGTACACATAATAAATACAATGTTCAACGAACCAAATACTATTCCATTCCATTCCATCCGGCGTACCCATGTTTTCAAACACCACTGATACCCAACTCTTCAGCAATAATGATCGCAGCCTTTTCGCCGATTGCACAAGCCGTTGAGTATGTGTTCTGAAACATAATGCGTTAGATCTCATTGAAGTTCAATATTGTAAAGATGACTCACTGCGCCAACGTTACGAGGAGCAATGGAAAGGTCTAAGAGCGAGTTTCAGGAAGAGATATGATGTGTAAGGGCGTGCACACGTACCGGCAACTTTAAGACCTTTGACTCCATAGACATTTAACTTATGATCCACGACACCACCTTTCTCGCGAGGCATCATGGCGCATGTCCCCAACTATCCAGGGAGTCAATAAGAGAAAAGACACGAGAAAAAGCAAAGGGAAACGTACTGCGTGCCAAGTCGTTGATACTAGAGCGAGGAGGTGGTCTTTTAGCACCCAGCACGTCGGTGTAGCTGCGAGGACAACATACCAGTCTTCCTGATCCACTCTCTGATAGCCTCGTCATCCTCCTTCGAGTAGACCAAGTCTGGAGCGTCTGCTGCGACCGGCTTAGACTCTTCGCTAATAGCAGCCTTGCTATCCTTCGCAAACTGCGGCTGGTTGCCGCTGAAGTCACCTCGGTACCCAGCCATCCTGCGAGCGAGTTCACGGGCGCGTTTGTAGGCATAGACGAGCAATTCGAAGTCCTCCTCACTAAAGTCAAAGTGTCCACGAGTGAGTACATGGAAGAAACACATGGGAGGACAGGAGTGCGTACTGCTCGAGGTAACCTGGGTGGAAGTCTGGCGCTGCTGTCGCATCATCACCCGACGTGATATGGATGTGTCCCACCGACGACGGATGATTGAGGAACAGTCCAACAGTGAAGTATGGACCCTTGGGGGCAGCCGGTATCCCACCAAAGCAGCTGTCGACGAGAACAGATGAGCAAGCGAAAACGGAAACTGACGACACCGAATGAACATACAAGCTTCCCAGCCCCATCCACACGACAGAACGGTCTGGGTAGTTTGCGAAGTGGTCTCTCCAAGTTTGTTGGAATGCTGGTCCGATGGAGAGTACTTCATCTTCAGTGGGGCGGTATTTGATGCCAACGTCGATGCCACTAGTGGAGAATGAGAATCAGTGCTTGGAGGAAGGTGAAGCATCAAGCAATACTGAGGACGCACTTCGTCGCCACCATTCCAGACCCGTCCTTGATCCATTGAGCACCCCATTCTGTCGGTCCATCAGTCAGAATAAATGTGAAGAAAAGGCATCTCGCTATGCTGTACTTACTTTCAATTACAGATGGCTCACCCCTCATGAACTCGTCAAGCGTACCAGAGTCTTCACTGGCATGGAAGAGCGGGGCGAGGAGCTGGTGGTCTGAGTGACAATGATGCTTTCAGTTCACGCCATTAACACAACCATGAAACGAAACTCACCTTGATACCTCTCTCCGACACCAGGCAGGTCTACGACCTTCTTAATCCCGTGCTTCTCCAACAACGACGCAGCGCCAATACCCGATCTCTCAAGGATAAGTGGCGACCCGAGAGAGCCTCCGGCAACGACGACAAGTTTACTTGCATGCGCAGTGAGGAGTTTGGGTGACGCATCAGGATGGAATTGGGGTGAGGGCGTGTACTCAATGCCAACAGCACGTTCATTCCTGTTAAGGGTTGAGGATATTGTCAACAGGATGGTCGGGAGTGATGGAAGAGGCAGTTGCGTACTCAACGATGACCCGTTTGACGTAGTATCCAGTGACAATGCGAAGGTTCTTATTTTTCTCTTGCTCGGGGTAGATGTAGTGATGGGCCACGTCTGACCGATGGCCCGTTTTCGCTCCAATCCATCTGTCCCACAAAGATCAGTGATCCATCTTCAAGCACGACGCGTCGCTTACTTAGGCCAGCGCTGTGAATATGTATGTTAGCCAAAGCCACCCCGACAGCTCGATTGGTTGTGCTTACACCATAGCTATTCACAGTAGATGGATCACTGCTGTCCAAAACGACTTTGCGGTCCTTGTCGTATGCGGATGCGGTGTCCAAGAAATCTTGAGCGAGCTTTGGGAAATATCCGCCCAAGGATACCTTCAAAGGACCGGTTGATCCGCGAGTTTTAATCAACGGATCAATCTCGTAGGTCTCGCTCTGAAAATCATGATCAGCTACGATCTGACTGAATGCGAAAGGGGGCGGGCGTACTTTGGCCAGTAGCGGGACGATATCTTTGGACCCCCATCCTGGGTTCTCGAATTGCGTCTCCCATGCGTCATATTCAGAAGGAACGCCGCGATTGTACATCACAACTGATCAAACCAGGGAGGGGGCAGCTCAGCATCCTCACAAGCATGGAAAGAAGCCAACGAAGGCTCACAATTCACGCTCGAACCACCACCAATGCACTGTCCAGCAGGAACGATCGCAGGTCGCCCCCCAAGATGGGGACTGGGGTTGGAGACAAGGAACTTGACTGTCTTGCTGCCAGGAACCAGATGGCTGAGATAACGAGCGGGTTGGACATGAGCAGGATCCTCTTGGGTATGTGGGCCCGCTTCGACAATAAGAATCCTGAGGGATGGATCTGCAGCGGCGAGACGACCAGCGGTCACACATGCGGCAGCTCCTCCTACAGGTGAAGGAGCAATGTACGTTAGAAAATGGTATTCGTGATGATGAGAACGAGGATGTCGCACCTCCTGCGAAAATAATGTCAAACTCGGTTTCGGATGCCATGGTGCTGAGGGACGTGAAGTGGGAGATAAGCTGTAAGGGAAGTCAACATCCAGCCGATCATAGGGTTATATACCATCCGGATATCATCTTTTTTATGCTCACCACACCCGTCGCTAATCCGTCAATCCGACAGGAAAATTCAATATTCAATGTGCGGTCCCGCGTGATGCTATCGAGATGTTCGGATCTTCAGATCGGAGAGTTTTTCGATGCATGGTTTCTACACGTCGTTTCTAGGTCAGCATTCAAGCACCCAAGCGAAACAGGAGTATTCCCATATAGCCGCCAAGTCAGGACGGTCGTCAACGAAAGAGGGTAGAGCCGAGCAGATCGTGAGATGAACACCCAGCATTGCAAGTAAGGACAAAGCGGTTTCGACGAATATCCAATCGCAAAGGTCCCGCCGCTGTAGAGAGTCAGTGTGAAGCCTCACACGTTCAGTACGCATCGTGTCTAAGATTGGGTTGAGACCAACTCACTTATTTAGCCATCGAGAATCACCAACCATCAACGAACAACGCCACAAGTGATCATAAATAGGGAGAGGGACCCAGAGCGCCGACACCGATACAAGCGGCAATGTGGCAGAAAATCGCAAAAAAGGGTCAAGGGCTAGTGCTGAGATCTACGATAGCAAATTGGTCGGCTTGGAAACTGGAGTGGAGAAAGCACAGGCACGCACTTGACATCTGTAACCCTCCAAAGCCCTTTAGGCACCTTTATAATTTACCTCCACCCGTCTTGTATTTTATGAATCGCCAGGGTCATTTGCTTGCTGGAACGTGCGCCTTCGTTGGCAAAACAGTCGGTGATTGTTTGTTCCTGTTAGGATTGAAAGCTTTAGCTGCTTCTGGGACTATGACGTCACGCTGCAGGAACGAGCGGTTGGAATTTGCGCCAGCCGCCGCCTGTTGGTTGATAAACTATATTGAGACTACGCGAGATACCTGAGTTGAAGAATCAAAAAAGCTAACGATACAGCTGGATGAGTTGGTGACGGAAAGTAGAAGAAAACGAACGAGAATGTCAGGTAGCATCACAGCGACAACCATCGTCGATACAGGGCTTCCACTTGTGAAACCGAACCTGTCGTCGTATAGATGAGAGACAAGTTATAGGCGGCCGTTGAAGAAATCCCCGAGTCCTGCATTTATAGGTTAACAAGCGTTACAAGGTGGCTTCAAAACGGAGACATACCACCACGTCAGGACCTCCGTGTTTCTCAGCAATCTCCAAGACTCGTTCATAATGACGCGCTGCGTGAGTTAAAAGTCCTGCGAGACCGGGACAAAATTCAGCGCACGCGGCACAATATAGAGGCAAAACACTCACCAATTTGATGGAACGCTCGGCCAAAGTTATACTCAACCTCGTCCATACATTGCGCGTCGTCACCTCTCAATCTGCGATACTTCGTGAGGAATGCCAGCCCCTGGTCATATCATAAGTCCCCGTACCGGTGAAGAGAAATGAACGGTACGTACCTGAGTGATAAGGTGATGCCGATTGTCAGCTTGTCGCTGCATGGCACGTCCGATGGAGGCAACAGCAAGACACAAGCAGATCATTGGATCATGAGGGCAGTACTCGTAGGCATGAAGAAGGTAAACTGAGGGGAAAATCAGCATGGCATCAAGAAACTCCAAGACACTCACATAATGCGCTCTGATAACTCTTAGCAGCGAGACATATCTGTCCATAGAGGGCAACACACATCGGGTTGTGCTTGGTCGGCATATTCGGCCTTGATGCGTCCTTTCCATCGTCGTGCTGTGATACAGCTGCCGTACCACCGGTTTCCTCCTCATCCTCCTCTTCCGCCTTCGCCCCTGTTGGTGCATATCTCTTCGTGACGTTGTTCCACTTCAACGTATCCTTATTTTTGATCGCAGAATCAATCGTCTTCAGCTCGCGCAAGAGATGCTTGGAGAGCGTGCTGGCAAGGATAGCGTCCGTGGCATGCATCCCGTGCCCTAGAGAGGCAAGCAGGATCCGGAACGGTTCGTTGTTGAACTGATGGGTGTTAATTAATTTGCGGGCTTGCTCCACGGCGATGGGTAGGCGGTTACCGTTGATGGCACATGCTGCGAGGTGATGTGTATGAGCATCGGCCTTCAGGCGGAACCGGGGAATGAAAGCCTACCAATGATGGCGAAACGGATGGTATCTTGTTCTTTCGGGTCCTGAAATGCATTGGACCAAGAAACATGTCGGAGAACCTCCACGGCGTAGTCAACTTCATCCCGCTGGGTCATGAGAAACGCATACTATCGGCGTCCGAGTTTGAGTGTTCGGATGTCAGTGATACTAAAACACTTACTTGTATGAACAGTCGCAGCCAGTTGTCGAATGAGATGGTACGGAAACTGTCAACAAACCTCCCTTTCGCGTTTGGCTGCGTTTGAGTCGTGGAGTCTCTGCCTGGAAGGAAACGTCCGGCCACGATAGCAAGGACAGAAGGAAGACACCTACGAAGCTCCAACTGAAGACGGACCGCCATACTTTCCTCACTTGCCTCCGTCGTCTTACGTTTCGCGGACCTGGGAAACATTCCACGGAACCCTTGATGCTAAATCATCCAACGTCATCAGTCCCGTGCACGAGAAGAAGATGGGATGCACATACCCTCGTCGATAAAAACAGTGGCCTAGTATGTCTAAACATCTCAATCAACTTCTCCGCCTCCAAGATCCACTCCCTCATTGCATCCTCCTGTCCCGCCAGCATCACCGGCCACAGCTCCGTCACGCGATGATACCACTGCGTGACTTCCTTCTCAACGCTGGCCTCCGCCTTACGAAGCTCAGCCGCAGACATCTTGTGCTGCCTCGGTTGCTTGATTTTCCCGGCACGCGCCTTCTCCTCAAACAGGGAGGAACGGGCTGGATCGGTATCCTGGCCTTCAGCATCTTGCTTCCCCCCACGAGAGCGTTTCCTGCTGTCAATGACTGAAGACATCACTTGAGAGACGTGCTAATTTGCTTCCGTCCAGTAACGCACCTTGGAGTACCAGGTCCAACGCCTTCCGGACCTCTCCGAGGCTCTCATACATCTCTGCAAGCTTCATCTTCGCGTCTTTGTTCGTGACATCCGCCGCAATGACTGCACGTTGATTAGTATCTTATCTATACCGAAGTTAATGTTACCTACTGTGCTCGTACACCTCAGCGGCCTCCTTGATATCACCGACCATGTGGCGACAAGCAGCGGCTTGCATCAGGGTATGAATACTGCTTGTCTGGGAGATGTGTTAGAATAGCCTTCGGCCTAGCCTAACCTCTAGCTCACCTCTGAGTCTGCGCCAAGAATTTCGTATATCTGACCAGCCTCTGCGTATAACCCTCCGTCAAAGTACGCATCCGCGATTTCACCGAATAATGGCGCGTATTCCTTCACATCTTCGGCCAAAACAATCTTTGCGTGCATCTAGGCGCGAGTGAGCCCAACAGTCAGCGCAAACGAAAGAACCGCACACGCACCTTGCCCTCAGTGATGTCTCCAGACTTGAGTCTCGCAATCGCCAACCGGTGCCTGGCGTTGACATCCAACGCGTACATTCCGGGCTGAATATCTCCCTCACCCGTCCTGATTCCCTCTGCAGCGTCATACTCCCGATCGTCCTCACAATTGTCCCAGAACACCTGTTTCGCTCGTCCTTGGAGCCACCTACACCCCTTCCGAATCGTCTCCACCGCCTTGTCATAGTGCGCCAAGGTGTTGTACAGGTCTGCGAGGACAAGTACTTCCATCAGGCCAAACCCGCCGCCAGGTACTTCCGTTTGGGTGTCCGGATTGATACCAATGCCGGTGGGAAAGGTTTGGAAGTAATGATCGAAAGCGCCTTGGAATAGCTTAGCACACAGGTCCAGTTCAGAGAGTTCAATGAGAATGGGACGGAGTTCTTCGAGGACCGTGAGGTCGTGAGGAAGCTTCCTGAGAATAGCGAGCAAGGAATGGTACGCCTGGCTTTCTACATCAGATAAGACGGTACAACGGGGGAGTTCTACGCACTGTTCTCAGTTCTCCGATCTCCTTGGCTAACGCAGCACGATCCCAAAGAGCCGTCGTATTGGAAGGGTCGAGGTTGTACAATTTCCTGTAGCAATACAGTGCTTGCTGATGAAATCCGAGAGATCTACGAGTATGCTGAATCAGGGGTGACTCCGGTCTGAAGAGCTGGACTTCACATACCTGGACCTTTCTGCCAACGCATCCCACTCGTCTGGATCATTGCTCAAATGTGCGGCCATGACGCGCATGAGGAGAGCGCGTTCCGAGTTCCCACTGTCCTCATGACATTGTGCAAGAACACGCCACGCAGATTCCGCACGCGGCTCAACGCGAATGACCTCCTGCATGATCTTCATGGTCTTCTCGATGTCATTGTCGACGTATGCCTGGTTGCCTCCACCAACCAGAGCGCGTACTTCAGGAGATAGCACAACTCCGCCCCTCTTTCCACGCTGATCGCGTGTTAGAAGAAGGTTGACCGTTGGAGATGTAAGGTACAGCGTACCTTGCCCTTCCGCTTTCCAACACCAGACGCCTCCCGCAGATCATCCCGAAACTCAGCCTCTTGTGCCTCGACGTTGATATTCCACGCCTTTCCCAGCATCCCGGAGCTCGACCCATTTTCACTCTCCCGGATGCCCCGAACCAGTCGGCTGTTATGTTGGGTGTCAATATCACAGTGTGATCAGGAGAGGGCAAAGCTGGGCGTACTCAAAATCTCCATCTTCCATGTCCTTCGTCAAGTTAGCAGGTATATCCTCACCCTCCTCTTCATTGCTACCCTCCTCCTCATCCTCCTCGCTTGACGCGTTGGAGGTCCCGTCGTCAGACGACTCACCGTTTCGAGGGTCGTTTTGTATTGTGCGCATTGTCAAAGAGTCGAGAATTCAGGAAACAAACTGGGACCCCGTCAGCAGCCGTGGGAATTCAGTCGCAGCCAATCAGGGAGGCGCTTTGAAATGATCGCCACACCAACTTGAACAATGTCCAATTTTTAACTGAACTACTCTAATCTCTAGACAACACGACAACGCAGAAATGACCATGAGTGGTCAATATCTGGCTATTGGCATTGTTGTGTAGGGAAAAATTGCCCAATAGTTCATCCGGCTTACCTACCATTGGTGCTAGATTAACTTTTAAGTATTGAACTGATTGACTCATGCAGGAGCAAGAGCCTGTCATGATGATATAGCTTCATCTTGCGCATAATGACGATTTTATATTCGCTGCCAAGCACTTCCCAATATAAGCCATATCCCAGAATTGAATGAATGAAGAGATTGAAGACCCCATGAAGATCCCAAATGGCAGGACCAAGCGTTCGATTTCCCGATCAACCTCTCCCTCCAATTCAACTTACAAAGAAGGTCGAGGAGACCGAAGAAGGTGGCGCCAAGGATAAGCTTGACGGTGACGAAGAGGTGGGCGTCGAGGAGGGGAATACTGTGATGTCAGCGATACCCAGGAAACCAGACAAACAAACCCCGACGAATCCTTTACCGATCCTGAAAGCGATGTCGGCGCTGATAGGCACCAAGACCGTGAGTGAGATGTATTTTTGAGCACCCCTATAGAGACCGCAACATCGATCTCGAATTGGAACAGACTGGCCGGTGATTTGGCCAGTGACCGCCCGCAACCAGGGACCAGCCGTCATCCGTATGACGGTAATGACACTCGAACTTGGTCTCAGCTTGATCTCTTCAAGTTTGTACCGTCGCTGAAATGACCGAGAGCTCCTCCAGATCCACTTCCCGATATCTACACTTCTAACATGTCTGACTTCCCAGACGATGTCCCCGACAACTTCAGGCTGTTTGAGCACTATTGGCTGGATTTCCTTGTGTGGTTCGTTATAATGCGTCACATTGGTATGCTTCGCCACCAGCCTTCGGACCGTAAGGCAGGTTACATCAAAAGACTTACCTCTCGCGGCCGTAAGCCTGGAGATAGTGTGGGGGATCGTGCACGGCCGAGCTGGAGGAAATTGTGGAATTTTTGCCGTTCCTCCGGGTGCTTCAATTGGTCAGCCTTGAGCCCGTTCATAATTCTCTGAATACTCGCTCATGAACCAAACCCCTTCACGAGCACCGGTTGATCTCTGTGACCTTATTTACCGGAGTTGCACCTTTTCCCTTCGAATCCAGCGGCGATTGAACGACGTGATATTCGTTGCAGTCTAGTGGATCTTTTCGTTTTCTTTACGCTACGCTGTTCATCTCAATGGCTAAGGCAGCACGGCGACAGCTAGGGCACTTGTGACCGGAGATCATTCCTTCGGATCTCGGCGAAACGCTTAGGATTCCTGACGAGTCGCCGCTCTTTCGAGAAACAGTTTGAGCGATTGAAGGGCTCGGACCTAACCTCAAGCACTCGGACCTGGATGATCGCATTCAAACGTGCAATGATCTTTGAAAAGTGGGCAACACTCTCAAAGCACTTCGTATATGGGGTAGCATTGTGGTCAATCATACAATTACGAAGTACATAATCCATACAACAATTCCAACGTCGATTCCTAGCAGTATAATCACAGATAGCTATAGCGGTCCAAAGTTGATAAGTTAATAGGCGGAGAAAACTCAACGCCGAGTCGGGAGTCAAAAGTGAGGGTTGCGAAGGTCGAAAGTAAGGTCGAAAGGTGAAGTCGAAAGGTGAAACCGAATGGTGAAATCACATGAAGCCAAACGGCGACGGTGAAGAAAAGTGTCAACGCGGTGCGAGAAAAGGAGAACCATATCAAACGTGACAGGTGGGTGTGGTGTGGTAGTATCATGAAGTGCATAATGATGTGGTAGTGTCGTGAATGCGCGGTGATGTGGTGCGCGATGTCTACTAGCAGTGAGTGACTTTCTAACATGAAAAGGTCTGATTGGGATTGGATACGTATGAGCGATCTGGACATTGGAAAGAAAATGTCAAACGTACAGTCATCTATGCAATGACGCAGCCGCCAGGATTGCTATTTGACCCTGAGCCCTCGTAGTCGGTGGGGATGTTCACATCCTCGGGAGCGGTGTAGGGAACATCGGTGATCAAGATGGTCTCCATTGTAGATTTTGAGGTAGTAGAAGCTCGAGAGTGAGGTTCAAGTGAAGACTAAAGGACTGGGAAGATCCTGGCAGTGAGGATTCCCTTCAAACCCGTTGCTCTACATATTTTATACTTGTCGCAGAAGGGGTCCTTATTGTTGTTGACGACCTCCCCCTGGCAATCTACCACGCACGCATGAATTTGAGAAGTGGTTCGGTCCGAGGACTCATGCGGGAATTTGGAGCATGCGTGATCCTTAAGGCAAGGGTGCCATATCACTGACAGAGCAGAAGGATAGTGAGGAGGGCAAAGGATTGTGTCACAGGCAAAGTTTGGATCTTGATCGCGCCAACCGTGACTGAGAACAAAAAGACGTAAGCGCTCAGCGCAACATCTTTGCTCTTCCCGTCCCGCAGTTGGCCTTGACAAAACAATAAGGTCAACGCCGCCCATGGAACCTTCCAACTACTTTGAGCTCTCAATTGAGCGAAATGCGGCACACTTCCTCGTCTAGTGTCAAATCTCTCTATTGTCTCAACCTATCGAACACAGCTTGAATCAAAGGCAAGACGGTTCTTTTCGTATCGCCAGTAGACAGCGATGACGAGCTCACGAATTTGTACGCCTCGAACTCTATGCTAGCTGGGGTAAGTCTATTTTCAACATACACTACCTACACGAGTTGATCAATTCGAACCTCTACTACTATTTGACATCTCCCTTCAGGACTCTAGAAGCTTCACTGAGGTTGACGCACACGCTATCTTTCACTCTTCCGTTGAAGAATAATACAACTCCAAAGGGGATGTTCGCCCTTCATAAGAACTGTACCACTGATGTGATCACCGTCTGGTGATTATTAGCTTGGCTGGTTGTTTTTGTTTCCTCTTGTGAGAGTTTTCTCTGCTGCTTGCTCCAGCCAATGACCGGTTGACCCACGATGCAACCACATAGACCTTGCTTGTTCTCAGCCTCTCTGAATCGAGTGACTCCATCTCACCGGCGACTCGAATCTCACCGAACTGTTCAGTTCATCAAAAGATAGCTCCTACTTAGATGCCCATGCGTTCCTTGCGCCACCGGTGTTCTCTGCGAAAGCATGTAGAACTAAGTGATCAACTTGTATGGTTTGTTGGATGTATGACACGCTGCGACACGGTAAGGTGACTCCCGGGCCGGGTCATCTGAGAACTTTAATCTTCCCATCCAGCACGTATAGGTACTTGTTCTGCCATGTTTCCTTTCAATCACTCTGCCTGGGTTCCAGCTGTACTTAGTATCCAATTGCATTGGTGTATTGACTCGGATGAAGGTATGCCAGTCACTATTCAAACTTTCAACTTTGTGATCACGGAAATTGCCGTATCTTCCACGTGGGGCAGCATTGCGTGGCGATGGCGTATGTGTGTGGCTTGCACCTCGTTGCTCCGTACGAAGATGCTCAGTCTATACTCACTGACAGCATTGCATCTTTTTATGAAGGATGATATTCTCGACCACTCTTCGAGTGATTTGCTCGCAAGATGCTATTCTGGTCGACGTTCGTCCTCGTGGTCGAAGTTGGACAGTAGCGCACGGGGAATGTTCACGAAGAAGGGAAACAACGAGCAAGATCAGGCTCCATTCATCCTCCCCATCTTCACCAGCTACCCTATAACTACACCTCAATGGCTCCCCTCAAGGTTCCAACCATCATCCATAACCTCTTCGGAAATCGCAAAGCGACTAAAGAGACACAGGCAGTTGTAAGTACTGTTTCGCTGAAGCGATCGCGAAGAACTCATCGTGAGGATCATACCCGGTTTGATCAATCCTAGACAGCGACGACCATGCCTGCTCCTGCTGTAGGCCCTCCCCTCGAAAAGGGACGCGTTACTCCCCCAGAGATCGACGACTACATCATGGCTACCATATACGAGCGCAAGGATCTGCAGTCTCTCAGAGTATGTGGCCTAGTCTGCAGAGCGTGGCTCGCAGCGAGCCGGGTTTACCTATTTCGCGACGTCACGATCGTGAACGAAGAGATGTTCATGAGGTTTGCAGAGGTCGTTCTTGCCTCCCCCATCATACGGGAGTACGTCCGCAATTTACGGATCGATAGGAGCGACCGCAAGTACGAGCTTACGTTTCCCTGGGTCAACAATCATTTGTCCAAGATTTTACCCAATCAACTCACTGGACTGAGGTCGTTCGAGCTCAACACGGTCAAGGAGAAGTGGAAGACGGAGACGTTCAAGAACCTCTCTGGATTCACCACCGTCACTCAGTTGTCCATTATCCACTGTTCGTTCTCCCCCGACGAACTTTTCGCCGTTATCTCCGCATTTCCTGCGCTGAAGGACCTGCGCGTCATCAACTTCAACCCAGTTTACCACGGAAGGGACGAGCCGGTTGTGTTCGTCAACAAACCGACGCCGGAACGCCTCACTCTTCATTGCGATGACATACCGAAAAGGAGTCGCGACAGGAACAGCCTGATAGACGATTTGTTGGAATGTGGTTCAGCTAGAACGATCAAGGCGCTGGACATTGAAGTTTCGAGGGCGAATGCAGGGGAGGTGGGGAGGCTTTTGCGGACGTTGGGAGCTAATTTGGAGGAGTTGCAGTTGCGATTCGTCAGGCGCTATGGGTATTACGAGGAAGATCTCCAAAGTAAATCCTGAACTCTGCGTGTTCAAACGGACGACGAAGATACTTACGTTGTCACCTCCCCCCCATAGGTCTCCTGGATAACATCGATCTCGCAGAGAATGTCGGACTCAAACACCTCACCCTTCCCGACCCCGCTCACCCTGCTACCCGTACCTTCCTCTCCCGCATCTCCTCTTCCCACATCCGCACCGTCACGTTTGCTTTCAATCTCTACGAAACTAAAGCGATAGCAAAGGCCAATCCGGAGCTACTCTCGCGTTCTTTCGCGAGCGCTAACTTGGCGCGTCTCGCTGAAGTGCGTTTCCTCATGGCATGGGACCCCTCAAAGGTCGATGGTGTGGAGGCGGCAATTCAGAACGCCTACCCCGACTTGCACAAGTCAGGGATTTTGCGCGTTTTGAAGCAGGACGAGTATTTTTGAGTTTCTGGCTGTTCCTGACCATGTAATCACTGCCATCTTCGTAAATTCAACAATCTCGTTCTTGTTTGAATGAAATATCATGGTATTCACTCGATGTCAAAAAGAAACAACTCAGCGGTAGAACATCCAGCATTCGTAATTACAATCTCCGAGCCAGCATCTGCCATCATATAGGCACCATCCCCTGCCCTCAACTCCGTCGCGGCAACCATTCTGACTGGCGACCTGAAAGCTTTTACCAGTGTTGTATCCGGAGGTCTTCCCGACATGCACGTAGGCCTTACACGAGCCACCGAGGGTCAGTCCAGAGAACGTGTGGTACAGGGATCTGCCGGGGGAAAAGAACACTGGCGAATACAGTGACAGGGAAGTGAATCCGCGCCGGACCAAGTGCGATGCGTTTGTCTTCAAGTTCGACGCTTTGAACACCGACGGGAGCTACTATCCGAACCCATCATTTGCATTTCTCTTCGTCAGTAAAATTGACTAGAATATTGAAGTTGCATGAAGTAGAGGGAACCCATTACGAACAACCAACTCGTCCGAGATGTCAGGGCTTAACGAGGACAGCGCAGGTACGCCGACCTTGTCACGGTTAAACGTCTCGAGCTTGTTCTCCGCCGCAACGAGAAACACCTGAAAGGAATTGCGAGGTGCTTCGGATGTGATGCAGTTGAACAAGTAACGGTGGAGGGGGATCCCGTACGTCTTCAGAGCACGGACTGCATCTAACATTGTGTTCAAAAAATGGGCAGTGGGTCTTGTAGATGTCGTGAATGATGGCGTTGAATACAACAGAATCTTCGGGGACCGAGACCAACGCTTTCCTCAACATCAGATCTCAGGAAGTGGTTGAATGCGCTTAGACTCGGGCTCAGCGGCAAGATACAAATGTATCTGCGTAGAAGAGGACCGAGTCGGAAGAGAGGAGAACAACATCTGGGCTTTAGCCTGCCATCCACCATGATGTTGGGATGGAAGGAGGAGGAAATGAAGTAGTTGGGCTGCGGTGGTGAAACCCTGGGGAGTGCAGTACGGGAGGGAGCACACATCTTCCTGTTCGACTCTCGGCTTGTCCAGGACCGAGAAATGGAAACTGGCTGTCTTGTGTAAACAATCCTCGGCAATAACGTACGGTGTATTCATGGCGATTGGCCCCTGCGATACGAGAGAAAGGAGGTCATATGGGGCGATGGTTGTTGTGGACACAGAGACGAAGGTCATTGCACCACACCTCTTTCTCAATGCCGTCGCCTTCCCTCTCTGAATGAGAAGGTGTTCGGCCCCGGATGAGTGAAAGCGATCCTGGCGGAATGCATGAACATGAACTATATTCTTGGATGACTTTCGTAAATGTCCTACATGTACTTCTAGTGATATCTGCCAATGGAGCGTTCCTGCGGTATGGCCAGATTGAATTGGACCCCCGACCGGAGACTGCTACATCGGAGTGAGATCAACCCTCCAGACGTATGGGACGGAGGACTAGCTCATGGAAATTGAGTGGAGAGGGAAGAGGGTAGGGCTATAGGCTCATCCATGACTTGAAGGACTGTAAACAAAGTCAGGGAAGGTGGTGGTCGGTGAACCGAGTTCGCTTGAATTGACCAGTCCTAGAATACTCAAAGTGCAGGAACTCAAAGCAACGGTACTTACTGGTAAGAGATTGGGAGTGGACAGATATTTGAATGTGGAGGTAAGCATCAGCTAGATATGGGGAGAAGAGTGGTCATGCGGAAGGATAACTTGAGTCACGAACCAGAAAGGCCACCCCTGCCAACGTCCTCTAACCCTTCCTTCCTTCCTCTCAATTCTTCATTTCCTTCATCCCTCCGTAACAACGGACACCATACGCGACAGCCAATTAGGAAGGTTCGTTGTGACGTTTGGAAAGAGCTTGAGAAATGCTGCCAACCTGGAGGTGGAGGTGTGGTGTTTGGTGTGGTGGCCCGGAGCATGAGGAAACGTAGAGGAAGTCTGTACGAAAATTAGGCCTCTCGTCGTGAAGACTGGTACATGCGACGTCGACAATAACCTGGGAAAGGATGGTCCGGCAGATCTGGGCGAGTCGACAGTGGTCGGGAGTTGGCGATCGAGAAGGTGCCCAGAAGGACTCGGAGACGGCGCTCAAACCCAAAAGTAAACACTATCCCGTGCGTGTTCCATGACCAGATCTTGCAGAAAGAAAGGTCAACGACTGCTCAACACCTCGACTCGTTCACGTTAAATCGCAACGTGGAAGACAAAATGAAGGATCGCACCGTCCGAAATGGTGATCAGAACATTGACTTGCTCGTCACCATCTCGCACCCCCCGTCACGCAAGTCAATCAGATTCACCTTACGGACGTCTTGTCCAGGCACTGTCGTGTGCAAGGCATGACATGTATGGCAATTAAATCCATTGTCCAAACCGAATCGGGCATTCGTCGGTACGTGAACCAAAAAGGCCAAGCCATCTCCTCTGATACATTTCACACCAGGACCATGTTCGAAGAGCGCAATTGGCAGGTGGAATTATCAGCGTGACCTATTATATGGTGCTCTAAGCACGGTCGTCAGCACGATCGTCATGCAGAGCGCAGTTGGAGACGTACCTTGATACTTGTCGACCATGCAAGTACAATCTGTCTCACTTTCGCCTTGAGGGACTCCTTACACGCACCACAGTGTACCTGCGACGCAAGTGAGCCCAAGGTATCTCTCAACAATCCCACCGGAAAATCTTCCAACATCGTAACGGGGAGGTCAGTCTTTTCTGTTGCTCTCGAAAACGCAGAGATGTGCTCATACCTGGCCTCAGGTCACCCACCAGACATGCTGTTGCATATGCCCATGCATCAGAGAGCCTTCTCTGCTCGATGAAGCCGCATGCGAGAGTGTCCGGATGTCCACTCGGTGGGTTCCGTAGCAGCCTCTTCAGGCTCTCCGTACGGTGAATGTGCAGCATGATGAGCCGCATCAAGTATTTGGACCCCATTCGACAGGCCATCTCGTCCGTTATGTCGGGAAGATACAACGAATGGAGGTGTGCGGAACTTGCGACCGCAAGTACCTCGATGTTGTTCTCAGCCGCGACGAGGTAGACTTCAAGCGGACGTCGGGGGATTTGGGCCATTATACAACCATACAGCGACCGGGTGAAGTCGTTGAGCTCATGGAGGGGAATTCCGTACGTCTTCAAACCATAGACCGCATCTAGGAGTATATCCAAAGGAGGGTTGTACTGACTGCATGGTAATTTGTAGATCGTATGGATGATGATGTTGAAGAGCAGTGAATCCTGTGGCACAAAGGCTACGAGCGGCATGCTGGAGCCCTGAACAACGTCTCCGTGGTTTGCATCCTCGACACTGAGCAAACCATCGAACGCGTTGATAGATATCGAGGTCAGGTAAGACAAATGTGCATAGAAAATGACGTAGTCAGGACAAACGAGGATAACATCTGGGATCTCACCCTCCATCAGTCTGCCGGAGTGGAAAGTGGTCGATACGATGTAGATGGGTTGGGGAGGGAGGTAAAGGGAGGGCAGAGTTCCGGATTCTGAAATGGAGGGAGCGTTCTGCAAGGTCGTGGTGAGCTGAATCTTTATGCAACGCAATCACCACCGTAGATTGGATACTATTATACTGACCGAACTAGCAGATTGATCAGGTGTTTCATCGGGAGGACCATCATCGCGGTATATTGGCACATCGACAGCTTGAAGAAATCCGACAGTCTCTTCGAGTTGTTCGACGGCCAGATCCGTCGGTGGGTTATCCGTGAAGTAATCCATGACGATGACGAGTGACGGGTGGGATTGGCTATTGACTTGAGAAGCGAGAATTCGATATGACGAAAGGGATTTCTGCTGATGGCGGTGGACTCGGGAGGGGATGCACCTGGTGGCGCGAGCGAAGGGTTAAAGGTAATTGTCGGGGCACATTTGCGCCGGGCGTTTTGCACCTCTTTCCCTGACTGTTTTGTCAATGCAGGTCATCGATTATCACTCACCTGCTTTGCCCTTTCTTCGGGGATGGACTCAAGTCTCTGAACACCTCTGTGGATCACCGGGGATTGGTCTTTGATTTTGCGGATGAAGTAGAAGTTGGATGTTTTCCCTCGCACCAGTACGTCTCATTCACGATATACCATTGGTGCTCAACCATTCTTCAGACAGCTTTTACCTGCAGAGTAAAACAGGAGCCTTCAACCTGTCCAACGGCAGCACTATTCTCCATTCGTCTTGCCATATACCCACCCCCTCGGCATCACTTTGGCCATCGTCCGACACCAGCCGCTACGCATATCGTACTCAGTTCATCACAGCGGCGCAAATCCACCCGCTACGCTACGCGTACAATCACTCCATGGCCTCTTCAGCAGTTGGGATGGTCGCAGTCAGGTGTACCGTCAATAGGTCGCGTCAGATTTAGAGCGTACGTGTATCTGGTGATACCGTTACTCCATTTAACTGCCTCTCATACTGTCTCTGGTACTCTAGCCGCCTCGCTGCAGCGGTGTCCTCGTGTGCCTCCTCCCTATTGAAAAAACCGTCAAGAATCCTCCGCAATCGGCTCTTTCCCTTACTACTTGATCACGACGTTGACTCAAGTCGTTTGCTACTACTGGTATTAGTGGTTACGCCGCCATGGAGTTGTCTCTCCATGGCTACGTACGATAGATTTACGGTCTACTCCGGTGCGCTCTGTTTGGACTAGTAGTAAGTATTCCAGCAGAACTGTCCCCCCTGATTCAGCCATGACGTAGCCGCCTTCAAGATTAAGCAACAGCATGAAGTGCTTTTGCAGACAAGACCGAACCAATACCCTGCTCTGTCGACGTATCCTTCAATGACTCGTGCCATGCTTTGGTTGCTTTTGAACTGCCTGGCTTGTACGTACCGGCTCTTGACTACCACACACCTCGTTTAGTGTGGCGGTGTTATATTCGTCGCTGCTGATGCTGGTGGTTACTGGTATGTGGCCAGCTTATTACCTTCATACTATGAATGTGATTTACGCAGCTCTTTGAGCGGGTACCACGGCTGACTGATCTTTTGTTCGCACAACATGGTAGCAGAGACATGAGTCTCAGGTCTTCGCAATAAATTCTCAGTCACATCTCGGCGAAAGTCGCACCCCCAGGGTTGACAGCGCCGACAACGGAGCTTTTCTCTACTGCAGGGTTTCAAACGTTGGTCGACCAACTATAATCCAGTGGCGACACGCTGCTCTAACAGTGCTCACTACTCAGTCGCGGTCACGTCAAGCTCAAGAAGACCTGTCCACGTGCAAGTGTTACGGTGTGACGTGTCACTTTTGCGACCCGCGGTCACGATGTCACGGTTGGGCTCAACTTCCTCTTCAACTTCGACGACGGGAAATTCGCGATCCTCTCGCTCAACACCGCTATCATGGCGAAGACCGCTCTTGTTGATTCAAACTATCTACAACAACTATTACACTCCGGAGTGTTCAAACAGATGGAATACGACGTACCCTACGCTCTTGTCTGGGCAGACGGACGTTACCAGGCTGAGCGCATGTACGTCCGCTAGTTCTCTCATCTCACAATATGTCTGATTATGCGTAGAAAGACTGCACCTGAGTCCAGCACACCGGCGAAACCCCTTCGGCTTCCCGCAGAGATCGACGACTTAGTCATGGTCTATCTAGTAGGCGACCTCGCCACTCTGCGGTCCGCCGCACTCACCTGTAGAGCATGGCTCGCGGCTGCCAGGCAACATATATTTCGCTACGTTCAGATTCCAGACGACCGATGGTGCGGCCCCCTCCTTCGCGCGATACGCTCGTCTCCCGTGATCGCCTCCTGCATTCGGACGCTGCAGATCGGCAACCCCAACTTGATGTCGGTGAAGCTCTCGTCGTGTCACTCAGACTATGCCATCGCGTTTCTATCTGGGCTGGCTGATTCACCCGACGCTCTTCCTTCTCTGTGCTGCTTGGAACTCTATTTCGTCGCCGAGGTCTGGGATCCGAAGATTATCGGCAAAGTCGCACGATTTACCTCTGTAGTCAGCTTGTCGCTCATCAAATGTGGGCTTTCTGCGGACGAGATCTGTGCCCTCCTGTCTGCTTTCCCGGGTCTCCGACATCTCAAGGTGGAGCAGTGCGCAAACGTCTTTGACGGCCGTCTCAAGAAAACCTCACTACCGCGGCTACATGATCCAGCACTACTGTCTCTGTGCATTGACGATAGGGGTTCGATGAAGGATGGCTTGAACACGGTTCTGGACTACTTGCTTACCTCGCGATCAAAGCGTACCCTGTCATCCGTCAAACTCGTACTGGGAGAAGATGGTGTCGCAGCAGCGGGTTACTTCCTAGCCCACATGGGGGACGTCTTGCAACACATGGAGATCGGGTTTTGGATCGTGGTGGACACGGTCCAACAGTTGATAACGAGTGCGTGGTTCCGTTCACTTTGGCTCTCTGTGGCGTTGCTTACCGTTTCTGTGATAACCCTCAGAGGCGTTGCGCTCCATCGATCTCAGATACAACACCAACCTCCGCCAGCTCACACTGTACGATCCAACGTCCCCAGTTACTCAGCATTTCCTACTTGACATTAGGTCTCGGAAGATACAGCAAGTTACGCTACGATGCTCTCCGAAAGATGTCAACGTCCAGACTTGTGCCTCCGTTGTTTCTAGCATCTTTTGCGCCCCGAATCTTCAATCTCTGGACAGAGTGCGTGTTCTGTTTGACGGGGAAGTTGAACCGAAGGCGCGCGCAGCGTTTGAAGGCTTAGAGAAGGGAATCCTGGAATTTGGACAGTGGGATTCAAGGGCATAGGCGGGGTTTTTTTCTCTCTTGTCACCGATTTATACCACATCTAGACTACATACCCATTACTAGACATACTGTCTTCGACTTGTATTATCACCACTATCCTCGCCATCTCAACATCTTAACACCACGTTTGTTGTACTGGCCGGCTTTCCAGCTCTTGCACTTGTGTGTATCTTTCATATATTCGGCATGCAATTCCGTCCAGACGGCGGGTTGATTGACTGCCAGGCGCCGCAGCCATTGACACAGCTCTGAACAGTGCCCCCGCCTCAAACGCTGCACTGAATACTTATATCCTCTTCAAATCGTTTCTCCCAACACAAACTACCCACACATCCATTCCTTCATTCCTCGACGATATACCCCAGTGGTGATTGAGATACGAGAATGAGCTTGGACCAGAACTTATTCACTCTCAGCGTCACACCTCATCCCGAAGACGCAAGTGTGCTCGACTTGGTCGATCCTTCTGGGAATGCGCACTACAGAAAACAGAGGATATCAGGGCAGGCGTACAAGATTGAAGTCTACGGTACGTCCTTGAGCTAAATTCGATTATAGCTGTGAATCTGATTGAACAGGGTTGATCGGCTAGATCCCCATTCTGAATCTCTGCTCGCAACGGTCACCGCCCCAAGTGCGACGAGCAAGCACAAGACTATCGAGTTGCACAACCCATCCAAGATTGTAGAGTTGAAGTATACGGGAACGTTGTCGTTCAAGTGGAAGTTTGCCTGGGAAGTGTGCGTGGCGTTATTTCCTCCCTTCTAGTGCTTCGCTGAACTTGGTGACAACTCAGTCATGAATTTGAGTGGAAACGCGAGGAGTGTTACATCCTACGGAAGCCTGATCCTGCTGTTCTCGTTGCGGTGACGAAAGAGCCTGCGGGGAGGATCAAGACGTCCACTGTCCAGATATTGGATTACAACCTCAACCGGTACGCCGTATCAGTATCCCCTATCCTTTCAATCTGTCGTTGACCCACTCTCAGGTTCGACATTGACGATAGGAAAGGACTCGAGATCGTCATACTCTCCGCCCTCCTGTCCTTCCAAGATACCAACGATGCATACCACACCCCCACCCCAACACCTTCCGGCGCAACCCCAGCGACGTCTCCGCCAACCTCACCACCAATGCCAACTCCCGCAGACCCTCTCGCTACCACTTCCGACCTCGTACACTCGCTACCTAATGTGGGACGTGGAAATGGACCGCCACCCACGATTCCACCCAAGCCTGCGCCAAAGACGGGGATAGAGAGGATTGCAGAGTTGCACATGTTGAAGACGTTGCAAGGGGAAGGCGAGGCGAACGAGGTGGAGGTTGGGATTGAGGGTACGGTCGACGAT
Organism: Cristinia sonorae; assembly: GCA_021029105.1. Lineage (NCBI taxonomy): Eukaryota > Fungi > Basidiomycota > Agaricomycetes > Agaricales > Stephanosporaceae > Cristinia > Cristinia sonorae. The sequence continues at coordinate 52,291 of JAEVFJ010000006.1, read as the reverse complement.
TATGCGAAGTACTCTGATGGATTGTTGAAGGTTCGTCTGAACGCTCCTGACCTCACAGCATTGGCTCATCGCTGACATCACTGTGCAGGACGATGCTATGCTCTTCATCACCCTGCGCTCGTTCTCTGCGCAGCAGGTACCCAAAGTGCTTGCTGTCGTCGAGCAAATGAAACGGATACGGCACAAAGCTGGGATCGCTGAGACGGACCCTTTGTTCCAGTATGTCGTCTATGATACGCCCAAGCCCAAAGGTCCCAAACGTATCAACCTCGACGATGCTCCTCCGAAGAAGGGATACACACCACCAACCAGCCTTAGCGTTCATCTCAGCAAGATCGACATGCCGGAATTGCAGCCAAGGGTGGACCCCAGCCATGGTTCAGCGCCATCTATCAGTGGCTCGACGAAGCCGAGGCCGCCTACCATCCATGAACCAGCACCGTCGATGCCGGTGGTAGGAACTAGCGGTGGCGGGAAGCAGAAACCCGAGAAGGAGAAACCAGCAAAGACTGGCGGGTTTGGGAGTATACTAGGAATGGGAAAGTCGGATGGGAAGAAAACAGACTCGAAGCATAAGAAAGGTACGTCTCATCCTTGAACGTTCTATCAATGCCAGTGCAAGACATTTTTTTTCACAAAGCATGACCCCACACAGACTCCAGCCTCTCCGCGCCATCAGTGAACAAACTATCTAAACCAGGACATTCTCCATCGCACTCCCCAATCCCGTCAAGTCCAAACCTCATGCCCGCCCCAACCCACGGCTCCCACCACCCGCCATCACGCCCACATTCTCCCTACAGCACCTCCCCACAACCACCATTCGCGTCGCCGTGGTCGGGTCCTCCGCCACCGTCGCATCCGTATTCGGGGTTACCAGAACCTGGAAGCCCTGGCGGTTTTTTCGGCGGGTTTGGCTCCTCCCCGCCGCCGCCACCACCCCAACATCCGGCTCAGACGCATGGCGGTTATGGGGGAGGGTATAATCCGGGGTATCTTTGATTGTGCCCTTACTTGGACGATTGCTTCGCATGTATAGTAGTTCATCATGTCTCATTCATTTATCAATGCACAATTCATCCCAGTGATCGACGTAAAGGTCAGCGATGTGATCGCTTTCCTTCATGATAGACCTAAATACCTGCACGACATGTCTGTACTCAATGTCACGGTAGCGGTGATCCAAGGGCTGGCCATCATCCCTGTGACTTAGAGACAAGTGGGCACCCAGCGTGAACCGGGACGAATCCATGAGTTCAGAATATACATAACTTGAACAATTCTTCACCGCTTGACAACTATAATACCTCTTCGTCCAGGTGAAGGTCCTCCCACGACCGCCTCCGTTCACAGCGTTCCAAGGGGACTGACTGACCGGTAATCTCTTGCGGTGAGTTGTACACTTCCCTGTACGCGGTCTTCCCTGTGGATTCTTGTTCATGTACCAAGGCCCGAGACCCCAAATATACATAGGCATGTTACGTGGCTTGTGTGGCTTCGCAAATGTGCAGCAGTTTCGAGCGTACATCTTCATCGCAAAGGTTGTGGAAAGGTGGCCCATCGGTGTAGACCTATGACGCCGAGATGAGAAAATATGACCGTACGACGCCTAAGGGGGGCGAAATACCTCGCATCCAATCGCGAAGATGTCGGTTGTGAATGCGGCGCGGACAGGCTGGTCTCGTACTTGCAGAAGTTCTGGTGCACCCCGCCGAAGACCTCCTGAGTTTGCGAACATATATGGAGTATATGGATTGGACTTCGAGGTATCCCTGGGTAAGGCAGTATAAGCCAAACTCTGTGAGGCGAATTTTCTTCTCTTCATCTACCAGTGGGCAGGTCTGTAATCCATCGGCAAGTGGAAATGTTTATCTAAAGAAGATGAGTCGCTGTTGCTGAACCGTGGACGAATAGTCAGGGTTTAATCACAGACCATACGTATGCTGTACTCTCCATGCTCAGAGCTTATACGGTAGACCAGCTGAGCGATGTACCTGAGCGGGCTCGGGCATTAGCGTCGGGGTGATCAAAGGCACCCGGTGATTCGGCGACTTCATCGAAAAGGACGACAGCTGGACAGCATCAAACGACATATCCAGATGGAAAGATGTATCAAGAGACGTAGTTTAGGCTGCGAGGAGTATTCAGCTGTTATTTTAACTGCCAGTGAACGTTCAAGTCAAGTAGCACGCACCTGGAATGCCTCAACCTGCTCTAAGGATATAAGGGATTTGATTTTCATGCATTGCACCGTTACATTTGGCAGTGAGCCACTAGGACTTGACAATGTAAAACATCGGTAGAATTCGTACAGATGTTGGATGGTAGAATCCGATGAATGAGAGTACTGAACCCGTACTCGACGCTTAGCGCTCAGTCAGTCGATGACACAAACGCGATTTGTCAGCCCGAACCGCACTCAGAATATTGATCTCTGCCTAACTGCACTTTCTTGTTCGAATACGTTGTCGCGTGAGTTTACTTCTTTCTACACAATCATCAAATTTTACTGAGTATATCTGTAGATGGCAGGTATGAGTATCGTGGGTGCGGACTGCTAGCGTCCATCATGATGAAAAGATGACATTGAGCTTCGAGGAAGCTTTCTGCTGTGATCATGATGGAACCCTCGTTGGTGCTTATATAGTACACATACTCAGACGACCGCAGTCACCGACCCTGCCAGACCCCTTGACCAGGACCTGATATCCTCACTCACTGGCACCCTGAGCTCATGGGTGTTCTCTTGCAAGTGGCCAGCCTTCCCATTGCGACGTGGCTGTTGTGGAAGTTGATCGGCTCTAGTTTCCGAGGGACATCCTTGGACAACATCCCTGGGCCGAAACCTGCATCTTTTCTTCTTGGTAAGATCAGATACCGGCAGATTGTCTTGTTGGCTCTTGACGCTATCCTGCAGGGCACTTTGATGTGTTGATGAGCAAGGATTACTGGGCTTTCTTGCAGGACATATCTAGAAACTATGGTGGAATAGTGAAATTGCAGGAACTCTTCGGGGTGCGTCAGTTGTTCTCGCACCATACTTGACCGTTCGGTTGGAATTTGTCACTGAATGGCACTTGCACTGACAGAGAAAGTTCCTCTACGTTGCTGATCCGGCGGCCCTGCACACCATGTTCGTAAAAGAGCCAAATAACTTTGAGGAATCTTCGGAATTCTTGATGCAAGTCACTACTATGATGAGTGCAGTGATATCGGCACTCACTTATTGGCAGTGGAAACCGACTTTTGTTCGGACCGGGGCTTGCAAGTGCAAGTGGAGAGATGCATCGCAAACAGCGCAAATTGCTCAACCCTGCGTTTGCCCCCGCGCATCTGCGAGAAATCGCGCCGGTATTCTTTGATGTCGCGAATACGGTGAGCATACGAAATTATACTTCGTCGACAACGCTGATGGCCGGTACTTTCAGATGTGCGATGCCATAGCAGAGGAAGTCACAAACGGACAGGAAGAGGTTAATATGGCCGCTTGGACAGGACGTGGCGCGCTCGAAATTGTTGGACAAAGTGCAATGGGATACTCCTTTGACCAGCTCAAAGGCTCTGTATCGAACGAGTACGCCATCGCCCTGCGGTCGCTGATGTGAGTTCTTCCTGGATTTATCGCATATATTTGTCAACCATAACCGCCATACCCAAGGCCCACGGTATTCTCCATCGCACTCCACTGGTTTTTTGTTCCATGGTCCATTTACCTTGGCCCTCCAAAGTTCCGGCGCTGGCTCTTGGACTTTTATCCATTCCCAAATGCCCAGAAACTGAAGAATATCGTCAATACAGTGTGGGACAGGTCTGTCACCATCGTCGACCAGCATAAGGCTGCTTTGTTGAATGGAGATGAGGCCGTCAACGAACGAGTTGGAGGTGGAAAAGATATTATTAGTATCCTCTGTGAGTTCTGTATCCTCGTCACTTATGCAGTTGCCTCACGAATATCGAAGTGCGCGCAAATATGCAAGCCTCTGAAGAAGACCGCTTGCCAGATGAGCAACTGACTGCGCAAGTCAAGTACGTTTAATTGTTTGCACGATTGTATGCTCTGAACTCATTTTTCCGCAGTACCCTCATTTTCGCTGCCAGTGACACAACCTCCAATGGGCTAGCAAGGGTATTGCACACTCTCGCTGAGAACCAGGACGTGCAGGAAAGGCTAAGAAAGGAGATCAACGATATCCGAAAGGAGTCATGGGATGGTGAGGAGTTGACGTACGAACGTCTGTGTGAGATGCCCTTCCTTGACGCTGTTGTTCGCGAGACCCTCAGAGTGTGAGTTGCTACTTGATACATTGACCGCAAATATTGCTAAATGTTCGTCGATGTCACACAGTTACCCTCCGGTGCTCTCAATGGACAGAGTGTGCGCCATTTTCATGCCCGAACACTCCGAAATACTTACTCATACCCTTCACTCAGAGCACTTTGCGACACGGTCCTCCCGTTATCTAAACCCATCACGGACACAGATGGGAAAACGATTACGGAGGTTCTGGTTACCAAGGACACAACATTGAATATAGGAATTTACACCTTCAACCGGAGCAAGGACCTGTGGGGTGAAGACGCGGAAGACTGGAAGCCAGAGCGCTGGCTTAAACCGCTCCCTGATACTATTAAAAACTCGCCAAGCGGTGCGGTCTTCGGTAATCTGTATGTCGTCCCTACCAACGTCGGATCGCCCGACCACTTAAGCACCACATATAGCATGACTTTCGCTGGTGGGCCGCGCTCATGCATAGGCTTCAAGTACGCAGAACTAGAGATCAGTGAGTTCGCTGTTCACCTCTACTTACGCTATTTCAACCAGCGTGCATGGCTGGCTTATCGTGTCGTTCCAGAGGCGTTTCTGTTCCATCTTGTCGAACGGTTCAAATTTACACCGGCGACAAGTTCCAAGATCATCTGGAACACCTCTTTTGTAGTCTTCCCTTCGGTCACCAAGGATTCCTCCAAGGCTGAGATGCCACTTAAGGTGGAGATCATCCGGTCTACCGCATGAAGATAGTGTAATATCCTGTATGTTACACCTCTTGTATTCGTTCATCGAACATATGCCCCCCACTAGTACAGTGTTCTCGTTTTTTTCGTGGCAGTCTTCGCAGGTAGCCGTTCTTACCTTCACGTTCAAGTTCTCATCTTACCCAACACCATACGACACGGAGGTTTGGTCTGTTTTGGAATAGCGGTAGCACGGCGACACCGGAGAAATATGCTTCGATCTGGTCTCCTCCGCTCCGATGTACTTCTGTAAATTAATATGCTCATATGACGTTACGTGTGGGCGCCACTGCTCTACAAGTCGCTTATCATGGGTTGGTTCAAGTTCGGTTGGCACATTTGCTGGCAAATTTCCGTGGCAGTTCCTTAGCAGGACCCTCCTTCCCATTTTTTCTGGATGGGGAAGGCCTATGTAAGGTTGGACCTGTTTTTGACTGTTTCTGCCAGTTTGCAGGGTATCCTTGGCAACCCGATCTTCAGTGGGGTAGCGATCGAACCATTTGCAGGACAGACCGGGGTTCAACATTTCAAGCTTCAAGCATACTCAGCTGGGAATGAGCTGAATGGCTATCGGTCTTGAACCGGTACTGTACTGGGAGGGGATCAATACTACTCGATGAATATGCAGGAAAGACCTCAAAAAAGTAAGCGTTTTCCGAGATTTCTGATTCATTGTTCTCGATCCAGATCAGCGCACACTTCAACCCCGAGGCTGCGCCCCCAAGCCCATATGCATCAGTAGGCTACCCGAAGACTACTTCGATGTTGCCCAATCGAATTGAAGACGTCCAGCAAATCTATATCTTGCCCGCTACTGAACGTTTTGTGTCCAGACTCAAATGTTCACATCCTTACCGATCGATCTTACAGCCATAGGAGTACACACCCTGGCTTCGGCAGGCAAATTGCTACAAAAATTGTGGAGGTAAGTATTGCCTCGGGCAGTATCGGTCATTCAGCATCCCTTCACGTTGATCTTTGCGTTAGATCTCGAGATGGAGCATCACGCATCATGCCTCTTGATCCAGAGGATCTTATAACTGCGACACGACTCCAAAAACCCGCCGTACCCTCCCATCATCCCCCCTCATCGCGTCAGCCATGTCGGACGCTATTGTGTTGCCAAACCCATTTACCCCCCTCGCATGGCTTCCGAAGGATATCGCTGATCAAATGGAGGCATCCCGATACCTCTACTCAGCCACTATTGGTGTAGGTGCACTCATTGGTTCTCGGCCTCGCAGATGCGGGACTGATACTCACGCTCACGATAGGCATGGCTATGGGACTTCTTGATGTCGTTTCCCGACGAGATGCGCATGTTCAAGCAGTATGGGTTTGGCTTGACCGATTTTGTCTACGTTGGCACAAGGTACGCTTGGCCAACCCGTCGGAGCGTTTAGACGGACACTTATAGTTCTCCAGAATCTCCACAATTGCATTCATCCTTTGCTCATTTTTATTCCAAGGCAAGTTTCTCGCTCGCATCCGCGCTGAAGCACTATAGCTCATACTTTCATTTCTACAGTCGCACCCATTCCCGACTGCCACGCGCTCGCTAAGACTATCGGATGGCTCGCTGCAGTATCTCTCCCTCTGAATTGTCTACTGTTTTTCTTCCGCATCCGGGCACTGTTCCACGGGAACAACGTTGTCATTGCGTTCTTTGGCGTCCTCTGGCTCTCTACTCTCGCCACCATCACGGCGCCGTTTGGTGTTGATGGTGCACACATGGGCAACACTCGTTTCTGCGTCAACACCGCAGTCAAGGAATATGCTTCCGTGGGCTTCATTGTCGGCGCCGTTCACGACACCATTGTCTTCCTGACGATCACGACCAAGCTCTCTACGCACAGTACAGCTGGCTCGTGGAAAGGTCGTTTCCAAGCCTTTGTAAGCGGTGGAGGCATGGGATCCGTGTCAAGAGCTCTTCTCAAAACCGGCCAGCTGTATTATTTGTGAGTGATTTTCGGCAGTCGCGTGATCTATTTTTATTGATGCATGCACCACCAGGGTGACTGTTGGCATGAACATCCTCACCCTAGCGTTGATCCTCTCGCCCCCGGTCCCACCTGTCATCCGCGCTATGTTCACCATTCCCGACATTGCGTTGCAGAACGCGATGACCTGCCGGGTGCATCGTCTTCTCAAACTCGGTCTTCTTCGCGAGGACGGAGACAGCACAGTCCCGAGTCGCACTCCTCCCGGCATGACCTCCAGTCAGAGGTTCAACAACTCGACGATGAGATCTGGTGCATTGGATGCGATGGAGCTATCGGCAAGGCCACAGAAACCAGTGGTCGTCAATGTGGAGGTCGATCGGGAGAGGGATTTCGACCGCGACGGAAGCATGCACGCGGCCTCGGATAAGACCAAATGGAACGCAGGTGACTACGCATGAAGTATCACAGGACCGTGGTGAGCCAGCCGTCGCACCATTTATCTTCTGCCCCTTTACCCACTCGCTATCTCGCACAGCTCCTTCAAGTTGTCGCACAGATACAACATAACATGTCATTTTGGAATCCTTACCTGGGTCACAGAATACCATCATTTTCTTTCACCTATATTGTTATACAACAACAACGTATATTTGCCTTTACATCTTGTATCCCCTCCTTCATGGAACCTCTCGCTCTGATTTTCCGATCGCCACATCATTTTTCTTAGATAATTCATTCCTTTGGAAACGAGCATGGCCTCGCTGTAACTCAAAATATCGGCCAAAATGACAAGAGTGGTGTCCTGGCGATGCCGGTCGACATTCTAATATCGCAATTCAGATATTTGTGACTGTACTTGCAATGGTAGACCGATGCGGCGATGTAGTAATATTAATGCCGTGTCTTTGTGGCTCATGGGTGGTATAGGCTAGGCGCTTCGTGACCTTTTAGGCTTCGTTCATTTCCTTCCTTCCCCCCACTCAACACACTGGCAACATGGTCGTCGCTCACGATGTACTGCCACACTTTTGCAACGCTCGCGGCGCCACAGGTTCTTGACGGAAATTGGAAAACAAAAATAAGCTTGAGCTCCACGCTCGTGAATTTCCAGTCGTTGCGATGACAACGAAGCTTCGTTTTCATCCAATGTGGTAAGCACACGACCAATGATGAAGTTGAGAAGTTAGGTCGGAACATTTTTCCCAGCTGGTTTGCTTGTGTTTTGCTGCGGGCCACAGTAACAGCGAACTCAAGTTTTGACTCCGAAAGTCCGAGTAACGTGGTGGGGTCAAACATCATGCATCATAAATAGAAGTCTGACGTTTTATATAACAGCAACACGGTGAGATGTGCCGTCTCAAGCAAACCCTACACCATGGACGGACTTCTGGTCCTCGCAGTGTTGACTGTAGCCCTCACAGTCGCATTATATCGACAGAAGCCGAAGGGTCCTCATCCTCCTGGTCCGCCTGGAATTCCTCTAATTGGCAATATTCTTCCAGTAGAGTTTCCGTGGGAGACTATTCGTCGGTGGGGAAAGCAATATGGTGAGTAGCCACCCCGCTGTGGTGACTCTTGTGCCATTGATCACTCCGCCTTCAGGTCCTTTCATCCGCATCCGCCTTCTTGGTACGCCGGCATATGTGATCAACTCTGTAGAGGTTGCGATAGAGCTGCTGGAGAAACGGTCTACGGCATACTCCCAGCGCATACCAATGCCGATGATAAAGCTGTCAGTAATTGACTCACCGTCATCTCTTGCATGCCTCTGACACGTTGCGCCTCTCACTACATAGCTCTGGTATGGACGAAGGCGGTCTGTACGAGACTAACCCCACACGTCTGAGGCATGCTCGAAGATTGGTGGCGTCAGGCGTGTCAGCGCGTGAGCTGGAGTCCTATCGACCGCAGATTCGTTCTCACATCAATACGCTCCTGGGAAGGTTTCTCAACACGCCCGATAGGTTCTTCGATCACATCTTCCAGTGTGTTCCCCTCATTTGTCATTGAATCCTGCATGCCTTCTTCTAATAATACTCTGGCGACAGTCTCCCCGAAGAAATCCTGATGGACATCACGTATGGCTACACAAGCAAGGGCCATGGGGACCCTTTCTTGAAGGAAGCCGAGAAATGGATTTTAAACTTTGCATCGGCCAGTTCAGTGTCTCTTTATCTCGTGAATTGGGTACCTATGTGTAAGTCGTCATGTACATAGAGGAACGTCAACGCCTAACAGCTTCTTGCAGTAAACTTGCTTCCGGGATGGTTGCCTGGTACGGGCTTTAAACACATAGCAGCGGCATCGAAAAAGCAGGCTGATGACTTCGGAGAGGAGGCCTATCAATTGGCCCTGAAGGCGGGGGTGAGTTCCCGACTTTGAACGAACATCATCTTGCCCACCTGACAGTTAAATCTGGGTGAAGAAAAACGGCGCTGGAAAGGCGTCAGTTGTGTCCAAAGCCGTCTCAAGTGAAGAGCCGTTTGAGAAGCATGTAATTGTGAAGTCCGCTACTCAGATGGTCACAGGTGGTGCCGATACGGTATGTTAACACCGAAGTGACTTTACAATCATGTCTTCTCATTTGATATCTAGGGCGTGTCTACCCTTCAGAGTTTCATGTTGGCGATGACGTTGAATCCCGATATTCAACTGAAGGCTCAGGAAGAGATTGACCGCATCGTTGGCCACGACCGCCTTCCAGCATATACAGATCGTCCCAACTTGCCATATGTGGACGCTATTTTCAGAGAGTTAATGCGCTGGCGTCCTCCAGTTCCGCTCGGTAAGCATGTCAGATTCACATGAGCATTACACCTTGCTCAATCACTGTCGCAGTTCCTCGCAGCATGGCACAAGATGACGTCTATAATGGCTACTTCGTCCCGAACGGCGCTTTTGTGTTCGTAAATGCATGGGCAATGCTTCATGACGAAGATAAGTTCCCCGACCACGATACATTTAACCCGGACAGGTGGATGGATACCAGCATCACCAAGGATAAAGATTCGCTATACATCGGATTTGGCTTTGGAAGACGGTAAGCTGATAACACTATGCAAACTTCCCAAGCTCAGCTTTCGATGCGTGCGAACGTACGCTGCAGGGAATGTCCGGGGAAGCTATTGGCAATGGAATTGGTCTTCACGTCTATTGCCAACATCCTTGCTGTGTTCAACGTTACTAAAGCCCGCGACGCCCATGGGAATCTCATCATACCTCCCGCCGACTATACTTCTGGCGCTATCACGTAGGTTCTCCAAGTGTTTTGTGGCTTCTCGATGTTGACTTTCCACTTCAGCGCGCCTATTCCATTCAAGTGTGATATCAAACCAAGGTCAAAAAGTGCATTAAAGCTTCTAAGGGCGCCTCTCGATGACCAGACCACATAAGTCTCGTGCGAGCTTCAACCCTCGCCATCACTCCATCCAGTCATTCACGACCATATCTCCCTAGCGCAATTCCTTTGCTTCTGATCGTCATGATTTGTGGCCCTATTCAGCCGACAACTCCAAGTAGTTCCTCTTCCTCAATCGTCCAGATATATTTTCCGTGTTCTATTCTCTTCAGAATTGACGCGAAGACTTGTGAGCTCCTATGCTTCCGGTTTCTGTATCCCTCGCAACTCCCAAAATTCCTTCATTGTTTGATCATGTTCGACGCTGCAGCCGCCGTAGACTTAGCGTTGGGAACGGGGGGTGTTGAACACGGACTTACATGTCAGAGTCGGGATCGATCTTCTCCAACCTCGCATTGGTCTGTTTGAGAAACTGCGGAACCAGCTGTGCCAGTGTTGCACTAGAAAGTGCAGTATAGCGTAGAGAATCAGTCTTTCGCGGCCCCATGATGGATATCCCGAATACGATGCTTTTGATTTGTGCAAAGGTGGGGGAGACGAGGACCGAATCAACGGAGGACCATGTGATGTCGCTTTCCCACGGAGGAATCCGAGGTCGTTGAATGGGCACGGGAACTACACGTATATGGATGATCAGGTCATGGACTCCGGAGAACGATACCGACGATAAAACACCATGGCAAAACGCGCAGATGCTTGCCATGGGCCCGACAAGCACTGGGGATATCTCGAGAAGACGGAGACGAAAGTGGGAGGTAAGATCAAGATATCCTGGAAGGGCCAATTCGGAATGAGACTTCGATATAAGGTTGTGCTTCAGATAGAGATCTCACCTAGGGTGCTCGAATCGAAGGTCGCAACCTTAAGCCTTAAAGCCTCCAATGACGGCTTGCATTTATTAATGAACGTAAACACGGAAATCATGTCCGGGTCTGCTTCATTCAAAGGGGCTGCGGTCATGCCTGTGCAAACCAATTCCAGAGAGTGCATCGTAGGATGAAACAGACTGAGCGTCTTGACGAGGTTTCCGAGGCGAGTCATAGAGATTCGCAGAGCTGGGGTGGATATTTTCGATGCTCTACCAGCTACACGTCCATCCCTTGGGGGAAATCGCACATTCTCTAGTATCAGGAGCGTGACGTGCAGGGATAGATGTTTCAGAAAACTGTAGTACTGGCCACAGGTTTCGAACTCTACACTTTCGGTGATAGTGAGAGTTCTCAGCGCACTGAAACGGGAGAGAGCAATATAAAACGTAGGGTGTTTAGCGATAGATTTCCATGCAGCAGCAGCGATATAGATGAAGTTGAGGTTGGGGAGGTGATGGGGGAGCTGGATAGGAAATAAAGACATGCTGCCGTCGTCATCATCGCAGCGAAAGGACAGCCGTTGAGCTAGTGATCCATTGCGGCCGTTGAGCTTCATGGAGGAGATGAATGGCCGAAGATTGTTTTTCCGGCTTGAAGCGTCGACCCAGAGGATGACTGTGTGATACAGGTAGAGGCGGGATCTGGGAATCCAATCGTGGCATACCAGACAGCATGCAGCCAGAGTCCTGTTTCGCCTCCGCAGATGTCTATCGTAGTGATTGTAAACTTCTTTCAAGGGTTGCGATGTGAGAAATTGCCGAGGAGATCGATGACGAGCTCGCACACCTCCGTTGGTAGCGTAGGAAGAGAGGGGGGTTGACGACATGGAGAAATCCTGATCTTGGGTTGTTCCGATTCCTGGCTCATTTTCCTGAATGTAGTCATCTTTAGAAATGAATGAGGGAGGAAGAAATCGAGCTGTTGCGGGTTCAGCGCCCTGCCAGTGGTGGTTTCAGCGCCAGTTCCCTGCCATTTGCACTGCCATTGCCAATATGGGAGTCTAAATCTACAGGTCTGTCTAATGGAGACAAACAATGTTAGTTCCTAATAGCCAATAGTAGTGCGAATTCCTGCCTGGTATGATGGTTGTGAAAGCAAGGAGATTGCTTTTGAACTGCCAGCTGGTTCGATTCCCTTCGGAGATTTCCGACGTGTTTGAACTTGAATGGTTCGCGAATTGTCTTCCCTCTTGCTTCACGACTACATCTTTACCGCATGGCCTCGGCGCCGTATGCAGAACTTGCGCCTTCGGAGATATGGGACATTGTGAAGGTTCTAAATGACAAACTCAAGTCGGCTCGGGAGCAGCTCGAATCTTCAGAAAAGGTGAGTAGGTGGCTAAGCTCATATGCATACCATCTCCCTATATCTTCATTTCTACCCAGGGCTGACGTCATTCTCCAGGAGAACGAAGAACTGAAATGTGAGTGACCTAGTCGCTCTGGATTTATTGTCAGGTTTTTTCTCATTCCACGGGGTAGCCAAGATCGTGGGATTGGAAGATGGATCGGACGAGGCTCAACAAGTGCCCGTATGTGATAAGAAGACGTGTATAGTACGCTTCAACACTCGCTGACTCAAGTTAGCAAGGCTGATAGCATACTATCCCCGTTTTTTAGTTTGCTCAGAAGGCGAAGCAATTGAGAGGCGAGATCAAGAACCTAAAACTCGAAGGTTTAAAGGAAATTAAGGAGAGGGTACGTACGGATGGCCATAACGCCTGAAAAATAGAACGTATCGTTGATATTGTTGGCAACCCAGGAGGAACGAATAGCGGAATTGGAGAAGCAGCTCATTAAGCACTCCCCAAATGATGCAGAGATCGTGGACCCGGATGATCCCTCTGAATACCGAAGTCAGGTAACGAATGATAAGCATACGGGATCGTGGAATTTCTTACCGTTTATGATATAGATGACGATACCACAGGCAAATACCAAACCGCGCTCTTACTCTCAATGCCCCGTTGACCCTCATACTGTTGCTGCCACCGCCAGTACAGTTGTGCCTGGTAGTAATCCTGAAGTTACATTGCCGGATTGGTCGTCATTATCCCCATGTCTTCTCGTCGATAACAAGGATCCGGATCCGACTCTCCATATCCCGAAAGTTAGTGTTTCTCGCGTTATTCAATGACCTAGGCCCTTACGAACGATTCATGTGGTAGAACATACTATCCCAAAGGTCAGCGCCATAATAGTTAACTACTGCTCAGTGACACTCATTCTGTACCAGCAAATGCAACCCTCCACTGTATTGCCATCAAAGCATTTTGTGGAATTCAGAAGCACCTGATCAAGCCTACTTAGTCAAGCCCGAGTCTCTGTTTAGTCCTTTGGACAAGGGTCACGAGTGGAAGCGGAACACTCCCCTCGACGATCTCGTAGGACAGAGTCGTGAAATTTTTTATTTTGAAGGGGGGCGAGCTCATTATGCCGGAACTTACAAAATGCTTAGAATCGATCGCTTGCAAGGCTCTGACCAAAAACACATTCCAGACACGGTATGAATTCTCCACTGCATCGCATCGCATGGTCCTCTTTCCTCACATCAGCCTTGTCACCAGCTGCTCAGAGCCGCTCGCAGAGACAGCCTCTTTCACACAAGTGAACGCCTATCCCCCCGTCAAAAATCGCTCGCCTACAATACCATTCACGCTGACTATCACCTTGGCAAGGTTCACCTTGCATGTCTCGTCATGCAATACGTCGGGTTCAATACTGGTCTATACGAAGACCTGGTCAAGAGGTTCGCAGCGAGGAAGCTCGTGCCTGGTACCACCCCGAGGAAGCGACCACTGCCGACCAAGCAAACCAAACAGTCGAACAAGAAAATGAAATTAGCTCATGTGAAGGCCGAGCAGTCCAATTAAGACTTAGATTATGTCGTGGATGTCCTGGTTACATTTTGCTGTCGGATTGTGATTTTGTTTTCGCTCGTTCATTCAGATCCTCAAGATACCATTCGTCTACCACACCCTCTAGAGGAATCGAGTGAGATAGAGAGATCAATATTAAGTCGTGCGTAATGAACCCCCTCTTCAAACTACAGCCTCCCCCTTCGACCTGGCTTCTAACAGCCGGGCTTTCGTTTCCGCGATGATAGTTTCGCGAGCTGTCCTCTGCTCCGCGATACGCTTGAGGATGTTTCCCCTCTGCGCGGTCGCCCCAGTTCGCCACCTCCAGTCCTTGCTACCCTTCCTCGTCATCCTCAGCAAAATCTCTTTCCTCTTCTGAGTTGACTCCTCAATCTGGAAATTCTCCTCCAGCCACTGCTCCCTCGCCTCCCTCTCTTTCGTCTCCATATCCTCCACAGCCAATGGGTAATAGAATGGGTCTACCAAGCCGACAACAGCCCTCTTGTACGCCCTTCCTTTGACGCGGCCACCGAGCAAGCTGGCAGGTAAGTAGTTGTCTGTACGGATGTAGGTTGTTTTGACACCGTAGACGGCAGAGAGGTATGAGCGAATGTCGGTTTTGGTGACGGATTGGGGAATGCGGAAGGTGGCCTCGTACGGGTTGTACGGCTGCCCGGGTGGTGTATGATTTCGAACGAGCCTGAAGAGGATGTTTGGAAGGAAGATCTTCTGTGCGACGACCTGTGCCTCGGTCTGGCCATCTGGTGTCACGATTTTCTTCACACCACGTATCCTCGACCTCCTCTCATTCAACTTCTCCAACCATTCCGCCTCAGTTGGGTTTGTCCCGTCAGGGCGCAGTAGCTCGGCTTTGGCGAGCTGGCGATGGTACCGTGCATATTCGGAGGGGGTAAGACCTTCTGGCGTGGCATCGGATTCGCCGGTTCCTGGAGCCTCCTTTTGTTTTTGTAAACGTCTTAGACGTACTGCACGGGGAGTAGAGGTCGTACGTGCAACCGCCGCCGCGTCGGGGAGGGTAGCATACAGGCGACGGAAAGTAGCCTGCATGGTGGATGTGGAAAAGAGGCAAGGCGCGTCAAGTCGCGTCGAATTGAAGTCCAATTACTGGGCGTCAACATCGATTTGTTAACAGCCTTGTATTGAGGATAACAATATACTACTAATCAGTGTAAGTATTTTGCTCTCACAGAACAAGTAACACGTTGCGCCTCTTGCCACCCGCCACCATGGCGTCCTTCTCTCTCTTCCGTCTGGGACGGTTTCTACGCTCGATATTTGCACCGGCGACCGCAATTATAGGGTTCTCGTGTCTGTTGACATTCATATTCATTCTGTACCAACCCTCGCACGGTCCTGGCGCAAAGCAGCGGCTCGGTTGGCAGTCTTGGGACATTGTTTCGGAGATTCCTCTCAACGTCGATCTGGGCGCGACAACGGACGAATCAGCATCTGGTGCGGTTAAGCAGCCGGGGGACGCTGACCCCGACGTGGACTGGTGGAATGTGTCAAGTTCAGAAACCACGTTCGACGCTGCGAGTTTGCCATTAGATGTATGGGATCCTCTGCTGCCCCATGATACCGGGCGTACGTGGTTTTCATCACTACGATGTGTTACCGCATGCTAAAACGCTCTCAGTGTCGGAAATTGAGGTTACCACGTGCTGGTTGGATCCATGGATCATACCATTCATCACTGAGGACTTTTGCACACCCTCGACTACGAAGGAGCAGGACGCGATCAGGGGAAAGTGGGTGCGGGTGGATAGAAATTTGAATGCGCAGGGGTTATCCTTCCAGGTGAGTTACAGTGTCTCTTACTCCCTGTGTCGTAGCTCATAAAATGAGCACAGAACATCCACTATCGTCGTACTCGCCGTCTTGACATTCCCCTCATTTCGGATATTCGTATTCTTTCTGAAGGTGATACGCCGTTTTCCCCAGGAGCTTCTGAGTCAGGATGGATCAAGATTCCCCGGACTGTCAGCCCCAGGGGGAAGAAGCAGTATTTATGGTACAAGGCGGATAAGACCTCGAGAGAGATGTCTGCCACTGAGAAGCGTCAGCTGATTACTGAAATCGACGTCACGTACGGAGACGATAAACCGTGGTATGGATTTGAGAAGCTAGAACCACCAGTGGCGCAGGGCGACTCAAAGGCGGAAACCGTGTCGCTAACAATTCGTCACGGAGTCAAACGTATGTACATTTTGACCTTTCACTGTAATCCGAAGGCTGACTGGTAGCAGCACCTCCACGGGCACCTCCATTGCACTTCAGCCACGAGGGAAAATACAAGATCCTACAAATCGCCGATCTACACTATTCCGTTTCGGCCGGAGTCTGTCGAGATACACCCTTGACACCCTGCGTTGGAGCGGACAACATCACCAACTCTCTCATCTCTCATGTTCTCGACATTGAGAAACCGGATTTGATCGTCTTCACTGGCGATCAGCTCAATGGACAGGGCACTTCCTGGGACGCGAAGTCCGTCCTTGCGAAGTTCGCACAGGCTGTGACGGACCGGGGTATCCCCTGGGCTGCTGTCTTCGGGAACCATGATGACGAGGACGGTGACACTCGAGAACGTCAAGTCCGGTACATGCAGGGTCTTCCGTATTCGTTGGTTCAAACTGGGCCGAGGGATATCCACGGTGTAGGCAACTACGTCCTCAAGGTGTGGAGTGCTGACCCGTGAGTTTATATGAGTATCCTTGTGCCATCAAAAGCTAGAAATATTACACCCTTCACAGGTCGAAAACCCACTTGTTGACACTTTACTTCCTCGACTCCGGCGCGTATGCCAAGAGTTGGCTCGACTTCGCCTCATTCGGTCATTCAGACGAGTATGACTGGATTCACCAGGATCAGATAGACTGGTTCCTTGAAGAGTCAGGTGCGCCATGATGTATGTAATGCTACTGTACCCAATACCTAATGCCCTCCTTTCAGCACAAATATCGCCCATTGAACGTCCCTTCACACCGGATGCCGCCAAGGACTTGGGTGGCCTTTGGGAACGACAGTTTGCAGATCAGATTACCCCTACGACCCGCCGTCTCGCGAAACCGAACGCGATGATGTTTTTCCATATCCCCCTGTACGTTATCATCTGTTCTTGCCAGGCTCTGTCCGCTGAACATTTTTTGGTGCTTAGAGAAGAGGCATTCTCGGCTGCTGATGTCGACCCGCGAACTGGCAAAGCACTAGATGTCGGTGAACAACTAGAAGGCAACGGAAATGCGAAGAAACAAGATGGATTCTTCCACAAGGCGTTATTACAGGCAAAAGAGACTGATCATAGAGCGGGAGGCAATGCCCGTGAAGTCAAAGTGGTTGCAAATGGCCACGACCACAGTATGTCACCTCTTCTCCATCGTCGCCACTATGCACCTCATACGAACATTATATTCAGTCACAGAGAAATGCAGACGGATCAAAGGCATCTGGAATTGTTTCGGCGGCGGAGGGTACGTTATTCGAATCTCACTTTAACCTCCATACTCACAACTGTTCTGGTTCCAGGTCTTATGCCGGCTACGGCAAAATCAACTTCGACCGTCGTTTCCGCGTATACGAAATCTCTGACTTCGGCGAGACCATTCGGACGTACAAACGCACAGAACACGACGAAATCGTGGATGATATGGTACTCGTGGGGAAAGGTGCTCCAACACCCTATGAAGGGGTGTAACTGCAGGATTGGGACAGACTGTTGTACGATTATGAGCTCGATAAGTGTAAACCGGATTTCCTAGACAGTAAGTTACAGTATAACTTTATTGCTGCTTCCCCTAGTTGCCGTGACAAGATCGAGCGTTGAGAAGGTAATCCGATGGTGTCACCCTTCGTGACTTCATTCATACATATCCAATATAGCACCAATGCATTCAGCAGTCAGACATATCCCATATAACAGTGGATCGGGTTATGTCGTCCAAACCGTTTTCCCACCCTCCCACTTCTGATTTAATCGCGCTCATCAACATCTTCGATCTTGCCGGTTCGCAGCACAATGTCCTCAAGCTTGTCCGCTGGTGTAAGTGCGCCTTCCCTCTTTGCCTATGCTGAAATCATTCACGGGGCAAATGGTTTGCTCGTAGCCGACTCTCTCCACCAGAAGACGGCCTCAGGTAACCCCCGATACAAGACACGCAGAACTTCACAGGTGCGCACCGAGGAAACCCTTTTCCGAGTTTACTCAAGCATTCTTCACTCGCCTGTATTTCGAGGCCTCTTCACTCTTCCTCAGCCGCTCAATGGCGAAGCTTACGATGGGCACCCGGTGGTGTCACTGCAGGATGGAACCGAGGAGTTAGTGGTGATTTTGACGGTGTTGCATCGCTGGAGGTACCTCCGTCATCACACGCACAGTGTTCATCCTTCTGACAGACATTTCCCTGTCAGCTACCTGAGAGACCTCTCCAACGACAGCAAATACCTGCTGCGGGTGAGCAGGAAGAACGACGTAACGAAAGTGCGAGCGAGGACCATCAATGCTCTCAAGCGGCATTATCCACCACCTCTCACGCGACACGACAAGCTTTCATTCCACGGAGCTCAGGTGCTTTACAGCGTTGCCCCATGTTTGAGCTTCCGTCAAACCTTCACTATGCAGACGTGCAAGAATGGAAGGTCGTTGATTGGCGAGGCTGGTCATGATAATCAAGGTCAACCCAGAGTATCTCCGATTAGCTTCTATCAAGCTTGAAGCCTTCTCCGCCAGAGGTGCTGAATGCAGACTCATCAGAGCTCTCAGCCTCCAGCTGCCAGGAATGGACCATGGGCAAACCAGGCCTATACGTGTTCGGACGAATATCAGCGAGTATCGACCTGCTGATTTGTGAAACCCCAATGATGCCGAGAGGCGTCGTACTGCGAACGGCGTTCGTGGTTGGATTACTGCTGCCGCCGACAGTGGCCTCCGGGATATGGCGTTGTCGGAAGTCCGTGTCGGTGAAATGCAGACAAGCTAACACAGAGGTAGTTCTATGATGTCATAAGCTACTAGCGCCGACAAGCGGCATTGCCCTCTACCTTGGTACACGCTCGACAAGCCCTCCACAAGGCTGCGGAGAGGGCGAATACAGGAATTTTAATACCATTGGCTCATGTATAACTTGACTGTCGCGCCAACCGCTGCCAGGCGTCGCTTCGCTCCGCTGGCAGCTTTTGGCGCGACGGGAGCGGGGCCGGTCCGGCCCCGCTGGTGGCTGACTGGCGTAGTTCAGCTCACTGACCCCCGCAATTCCATAATTGCTACACAAATACAAAACAAATCAATACATGGTGGCTGAACCTCTCTGAGACTTGACAATGAGATTTCAAAAGTCAAGACTCGAGAGTCGAGAGGAGGATGAATGGCGTGATGATCATGTGACAAAACACGTGATTTTTCACGTGACGCGATTTTTGGCGGAAAACGGGTACGGATGTGCCCCTAGAAGACCCCCTACCAAGTGCAGACAAGCTAACACAGAGGTAGTTCTATGATGTCATATTTTCTGGGAGCTACGAGTCTACTGTAATCTGAATTGTGGTCGATGAGATAGTGCTATACGACTTCAGATGCATTTACCTGTGTTTCTCAACCACAAACCCCAGTGCACATGATGGAGGAAAGGAAGAGGAACCTGTCGGAGAACGGTGTTGACGGCTATCTGACGTCGGTGATATTCGGGATGTCACGCCGAAACGGCCCGCGTACAAAAAATGAAGCAAACGTTCGCCGTTGCGCGTCAAATTTCCTCATCTCTTCCTTCGACCTCGTCGTCGTCGCCGTCCTCGACACCCTCCTCGTCGCCGCACTCGGTGTGCACACCACTAGATATATATTATATATACGTCGCCCCATAGATAATTCCCAATGGCACACCTGGCACCTTCTGGCAAGTGGGACGCGAGGTGAGCACATGTCTCTGACGTGTCGGCGACGTCGAGCTCAACCTTTCTCTAGATATCTCGGACCTGTTCCCCATGACTCTTCATACTACGCAAAAGCCATGCTCGGCGGTGTCCTTGCGTGTGGTATCACACACGCAGGTATCACCCCTCTCGATGTTACCAAGTGCAACATGCAGGTCTGTCCGCTTTCCCTCCGCGGTTCTGCGCCCGAAACTGACATCCATGCCAGGTCAACCCCGGAAAGTTCAACGGTCTCCTCTCCGGCCTCAAGACCATCGCTGCCGAGGAGGGTAGCAAGGGTCTCTGGAAAGGCTTCGGTCCCACCTTCATCGGCTACTCTCTCCAGGGAATGTTCAAGTACGGTCTCTACGAATACTTCAAAGACACCTACATGAACCTCGCTGGCGAGGAGAACAGCGCCAAGTACAAGGGTGCCATCTGGCTTGCTGGTTCAGCCTCCGCTGAGTTCTTCGCCGATATCGCTCTCTGCCCACTGGAGATGACGAAGGTCAAGATCCAGACCAGCCCCGCCGGTACCTTCCCCGTCCCCATGGGTGCTGCCCTTGCTGAGATGAGCAAGCTCCGAGTGGAGACCCGCTACCCATTCGGCTCCCTTGTCCCCCTCTGGTCGCGTCAGGTCAGTCATTGCGCATCTGTATCTACATGAAACTGATGTCGCCCTGCTAGATCCCCTACACCATGGCGAAGTTCTTCTTCTTCGAGTACTTCGTCTCCCTCTTCTACTCGAAGCTCCTCACCGAGCCCAAGGAGACCTACTCCAAGACGACCCAGCTCGGCGTCACCTTCGCCTCCGGTTACCTCTCCGGTATCGTCTGCGCCGTCGTCTCACATCCTGCCGACTCGCTCGTCTCGCTCATGGGCAAGCCTGCGAACCGTGGCAAGAGCATCGGCACGATCGCGTCGGAGGTTGGCTTCGCGTCGCTTGCGACCAAGGGTCTCGGTACCCGTGTGCTTATGATTGGTACCCTCACTGGTGAGTGCGATTCGTTGGGGCGCGAGATAAGGCCGCTCATCCCGACTTCAATCAGGCTTCCAATGGTGGATCTACGATTCATTCAAGAGCGCCATGGGTATGGGTACCACCGGTGGCAAGTAAACGTGCTGATACCGTTTGGTAAGCATCTCGTTTGGCGCCCGTTTGACGACTGATTGCTGACGGCTGCCTTTGCAGATCACCCTCTTGGGTTGTCTGTTGCCTGCGATGACTTTCTACCTTCTGTTAATGACATGTTTTCGTACATTCCTCTTCGCTTGGGTGGGATAGCACACTCTGTCAATAGAATTTGCGGACATACCCCTGAGAACCAACGCGTGGTGTCTGTGACCCCTGCTGAGGTCAGAACTTGGGAGAACAAATCTTGCTGACCGGCTTGGCTCAAGCTTCCGGAGTTAAAGATGTCAGCTCAGGACGCCCTATTCACATCCGATGAGACAAACACCTGATACCTGCTCACGTTATAAGAGCCTCTGAGTAACCGTCCCCCCCCTTGTGAATTCCATCCTTTTTTCCTCCCACCATCGTTCTTGACGGTGACGAAGACAGTTTTCGTTCAGAGACGACTCAAGAATTTCATTTTTCTCTCGGTCTCGTACAAAATGGCTCCCGTCGCGACTCAACCAACGACCACACACTTCACCTCACATCCCGCCAAAACTCTCTTCACCCCACCCCCTCCTCCTCCTCCTCAGATGACCTCTCCCGCACCGATACCGATACCCTCGCCGTCGAGTTCAGCGCGGCCGACGGAACGCCCGGGGTCGGAGATCCCACCGCGGACAAAGTTTGCGTTCGACGACATGCGGGAGGCCTTGGATGCGTTCCGGAGGGGCGAGTTCTTGGTCGTTATGGACGACGAGAGCAGGGAGAACGAGGGGGACTTGATCATCGCCGCGAGCGAGTGCTCGACGGAGAAGATGGCGTGGATGATCCGCCAGACGAGGTAAAGCCTTATGGGATTCATCTCTCGGGGGTTTTGGGGAGCTCAAACGGAACCCTTCTTTGCGCATATAGTGGATTCATCTGTATCGGGATGCCCGGAGAAAGACTGAAAGAATTGGACATCCCTATGATGGTCGCAGAAAACCAGGATCCAAAGGGGACCGCGTACACGGTCACTGTAGACTACAAATACGGTTTGCGTCCCTTCCTCCCTCCCCAATTTTCCTATTGATAAACTCAGCACTCATTGGGCGTATATAGGTACAACGACCGGTATCTCCGCTCACGACCGTGCGCTCACCGCTCGCGCACTCGCGCAACCGTCCACGACGAGCACGGCTTTCACCCGACCAGGACACCTCGTCCCGCTGCGTGCCCGACAGGGAGGCGTGCTCTCACGACCGGGACACACCGAATCCGCCGTCGATCTGTGCGCGCTCACGGGGCTGCCTGAGGCAGGGCTGCTGTGCGAACTGGTGAACGACGACGAGACGGGGAGCATGATGCGGAGAGACGATTGTAGGCGGTTCGCGGACCGTTGGGGGGTGAAGATGATTAGCGTGGAGATGTTGAAGGCGTGGAAAAGGAAAGTGCTGACGGAGGGGTTGAATGGGGAGGCGAATCTATGATGAAGGAAAGGTTTGGGAATGGGAAAGCAAAAACGGTGTTATGTATGAGTGTTGCAAGGTTTGGGTGTTGAGTGTTTTATTCGAAGCTGGCATGTATCGCTACCGGTCCTCTTTCTATTTTATTAGGTGCATATTTACAGTGCTTCACAACGTCTGGTCACTTTGGCCTCTGTCAACCACGCCTCGAATAGCGCGAGCTCTCGCCAGACAACGAGGGACCGCCCCCACAGGAAACCCCAATCAACTTTCATGATTTCATGACAAGACCGACCACTTCAAAAGCCAAGATTGCAGAGCAGAAAACCCCAGCGCGTTTGGCATCATTCACATGCACATTCCCGCAGACTCTCATGTCCCAAACCCAGCGACCGTGAGCCCCTCACACTGTGTCACCTGGATGAAACCAACGTTCCTGGAATGGGTGGGTGACTATCGATGCGCAGCATTTGGCTAGCGTGGAGGAGACGTGGGCCGCCGTACCAGTGGCGAAAAAACGATGAGATAGAATGGAGGTCATGTACTAGTCCAGCGGCATCACGTCTTCGAGGAATCACTTGACATAGTGCTCCAAACTGTTCCAGTTCTGTGACTATAGAAAAGAGCAGTCAGCATTCGTGAACTGTGAAGACCAGGAAGGACGAAGGATCAGAGATGCGAAAAAAAATATGGAGTTTGGAAGCGCACTGTCTGTCGTCATGGGTTGATACGACTGGGGCGACAGAAAACGTTCATCATAAGGAATATCGAAAGGTTTTGCGTACCTTCATGTTGTTATTTCTTTGACCTCTAGGGAACCAGATGGTAAGACGAACGGAAGATGCAGAAAATAAAATATCCATGGACGATTTGCAGCCCCGACAAGCCCTCTGTCCGGCAAATGCCATGCCGAGTCCGGCTTCACTCTGGGTCAAGATGACAAGATCCCACTAAGTACTTACCCCGAGAACTGTTGGATCTCATCTTCATGCATCTTGACAAGCAGATCTTCGATTTCTGCACCAGATTGTGCCATCACGTCTACCTATAGGTCCATCTGTGCCGAAAGGTAATCCTTATGGTCAACGTCGACAAATCACCTCACGCCTGCCCAGTTGAGTGGACGACTCTCTGTGATGCCTTCCTGGAACAACACACGGAATTCACAAGGCTGGATCAACGAGCTGGTGATACACGGGTTTGGCGACAACGTTACGCTCTAGGATCGTCTATCGTTGCTGCTCTCCTGCGAATATTGCCTTCAAGTTCCCTTCAAACACTGGAGCTGCTTCATCTCCCGGAGAACGGAATAGCAAGAGAACCCCACTATGCTCCAGGAGCTGGGCCACTAACTGGGAATAAACTCAACGATCCGGATGCAGTGTCGTGGAATCCGCCGACCGGTGTATCTCTCTGGACTTCAGGCGGTGGGCAGGAATGACCGTAGGCAGTGTCTGACACACCAACGCTTCCACCGGCGAAGGGAGTTCGGGCTTTACCATCTCGGACAAGTTCACGGTGAGGGGAGATCATCTTGACATTCCAATATCTCGACGCGAGCTCCCAGTTGGAGATGTTTGGCCTTCTGGCAGGCTCTCACTGGGGTATTTGCATCTGCAAGGTCGTGACGGCTTCACAACCCTTGCGAAGACATCCTTTGTATGCGTGGCCCGGCGTTACTACTAGCTGGAAGCATGCGCAGTACCCGTTCTGGACGGCCAATAAGCTTCACCGCTTGGATGGAGGGGTCATTCCGGAGTCGGCATACTTGCCACAGTGTACCTGTGATTTCATCGCATCTTGTACATAGGACTGCTGACGAAGCAACATGCACGGCACTCAACTCATGCGAGCGCCACAGCGCCTGACGCGTCGTCAAAAGAAGTAACCCTCTTCCTTTTCGCTGCGAAGGGATGTCATTCAGCGTTCTGGGAAGTCTCGTCTCCCATCTCTCCCTCCCCCCTCATCGTCCCCGCCCTCCTCGCCGTCGTCGCTGGCTATGTCTGGCTTCAACGATCCCCGCTTCCCTCCGGAACTCGACTCCTCCATCATCTCCTACCTTGCAGACGACCCCGCCTCCTTGCGCAACTGTTCGCTCGTCTGTCACGCATTACTGACCGCCTCACGCCAGTTCAAGTTCGAGGAGGTGACCCTCAAATATCAGGACGACGTCGTCCGTCTCCGCGAAGTCCTCCTCGCCAGCCCTGAACTTGGCCAACACGTCCGTTCAGTCAAGATATCTCCGCCCGCCCAGTACGTCACACGCCCGAAAACCCTGGCGTTCAAGATGCCCGAGTTTCGCTCCGACTTGATAACGACCCACGTCCGCTCCCATCCTCGCGGAAAGGTGGCGCTGTACTCTGTGGGTCCAGAGATGAGTAGGAAGAGTACCCAGTTGCTCTTGGACGTCGTCCCTTCCTTCAAATCCGCCGTCAAACTGTCGCTGTCCGCCTGTCACATCTCTGGTCATGACCTCGCCGCCATCATCTCTACCATGGACCGGCTGGAGGAAGTCGCCCTCCTCCAGTGCGAGGTCATCCCCGTCACGGAGCTCTTCACCCACCTCGACTCTTCCTTTTGGATAGGTCCCTACAGACAGATGTACTCCTGGTCGCACCAGGACGGTCCGAATACCGAGTCCACATCAGCCACCACATCAACTTCTCCAGTCATTCGTCGTCTCGTAGTGTCCCCTTCTCTTCCCATAGTCGGAACCAGACTCCTTGGGTCAGATGCGGTGCTTGACTACCTCATCGCAGGGAATCTTTGGCACAACGTTCAGTCTTTGGTACTCATCATACCTGATAAGCCCACCCTTCGCGCGGCAGAGAGGCTTATCAGGGAACTGGCTCACTCTGTTCTTAAACTTCATCTGGCTTTCAATTTTAACCAAGGCGCATTCGACGAGATCCGTCTCGAAGAGAGTGAGTACTTACACCTCATTCACTTTGCACTCTATGAATGCGTGAACTGAGAGCGAGTCGCTCGTCTCACAGCCGGCTCCTGGTTGAACCAGATTGCAAAGACGATCTCAAAGGAGAACCGTCTCCAGGAACTCATCCTCGTCGACGTCAGCACCTCGCCTCGTCTTCGATGGCTCACCGTCATCGAGATCCTCCGTCACCTCTCTTGCTCGTCCTTGGAACATCTCCACGTGGAACCTTCTCGCGAGACGGACGACGACGACGAAGAGCCTTTTGCATTCCACGCAGGGTACCATGGGATCCTTGCTGAGATTTTGGGAGCTACCAATGTCAGCCCCACTTCAGAGTACGGATCGCGCGGAGACTTCAGGGTTAGAGAGCCGGAGAACTGGAAGCTTCCTGGGCTGAAGCGGGTGGATTTTGTTTATTATGGGCAGTGTGTGGACGAATGGAAGGGGTTCATGGCGGAGACGTATTTTGGACTGGAGAGGAGAGGGGTGTTGGGTTTGGTGGCTGCGAATGCGTGAGGATGGTGGGTGTCCCTGTGGATCGTCTTTCTTCTTGGCTATGCTATGCTCTCCCCCCCTCTTGCCTGGATTGATGTTACTACTATCTTTGTACAAAGAGCCGCGCCCCGTTTTCGAAGCGAGAGTACTAGTATCACTTCCAGCAGCCAAACGAATATGCTTTTGGTGGTATCCGTCTACCACCGCGGAAATTCCCAAGTTTCCGTTGCATAATAAGTAAGATGTGCCAATGTACACACTACTGTTTGAAGTCTTTTCTGATTTTTTTTTCTTTCTCTGTATGTCATGGCGTAGCTTTCCTGCACTAAGGTCCCAGTAGTCTATGGGAAGTAGCTTACATTTCTCATATTTCCATTTGTATATATGTAGTGCAAGCGCAAAGTCATCGCAATACTACAGTAATCGCACCCACACACTGCTTGCTTGTGGTAATTCAGTGATAATCATAGAGTACTACCATTGGCTGCGAGCCTCTTACGGTTGACGTTGGTCTCGCACACTCAGCGGACGGTGAGAGCTTGTCCGGACTCCGGATAGCAGCAACCCTGCTGATTTCTTACAATAAGCTACTAGCGCCGACAAGCGGCATTGCCCTCTACCTTGGTACACGCTCGACAAGCCCTCCACAAGGCTGCGGAGAGGGCGAATACAGGAATTCTAATACCATGAGCCAATGTATAACTTGACTGTCGCGCCAACCGCTGCCAGGCGTCGCTTCGCTCCGCTGGCAGCTTTTGGCGCGACGGGAGCGGGGCCGGACCGGCCCCACTGGTGGCTGACTGGCGTAGTTCAGCTCACTGACCCCCGCAATTCCATAATTGCTACACAAATACCAAACGAATCGATACTATATCCCACCAGTAGTTCGTCACCCCCGTCAGATCGGCAGATAAACACGATCGCAACATTGAGCCAGTCGATTCGCTCCAAAATACATCATCAAGCTACGATAGATATTAAGAGTGCATGTATATATGTACTTTTGTGAATTCACGACGACGAGTGTCTGATCTGCGAGGAGGGCCATGTCACGCATGCCGATGAGCGGCAAGTCGGAGTTTCATACTCGGCACATTTGGCGGTTCCTTTGTCATGAGCCAGAGTGCCCACACCATCGACTGAATGTTCTGCTCTATCCTACTGTCTTTACTCTGAAATCATTCCACTCCTATTCCTTTGGCCAGGGCAAGCAGGTCTCCGCTCACCCAGAGGATGTCCCGCATTGTTTCTCGCAAACACCAAAGCACGAACGATCCATCCTACGAGGAGCGAATTGAAAACGCGTTGGCAGGGCTGTATTCCGGCACATATAAGTCCATTAGTGACGCCGCTCTGGATCAAAGGGTGAGTTTCAATTTGTTTTCATCACTCCTGAGCCGTTTTCACAGGTCACACTGTACGACAGGTCGCGCGTACCACTTTGTCTGACCGCTTCAACGGCAAGCACGCAGCGCCAAGATCCAAACAGGCAAAGCCAAACCGCCTTCTTTCTGACGAAGAGGAGAGGACGTTGCTGCAATGGATGGATGAGGCTGCTATGAACGGACGTCCTTTCGATGTTGCGAAGCTTCGCTCCCATGTTTACCTGTTGACAGGGAAGTTTCCAGGCAAGAACTGGCCTCAGCGGTTCTTGGATCGGTACCGCGACGAGCTCTCCGCAGCGAAAGCGACTGGTCTTGACCCGGCTCGAGGCAAGAACTTCAACGAGCCAACTATCCGGAACTACTTCCAGCTGCTCCAAGACCTCGAAAAGAAATACGGTCCCATCCCCCCGGAGCAGATCTGGAACATGGACGAGAAGGGCATTCAGCTCGGTGGGGGTCGAAAGAGCGGCAAGAAGAAACACTATTTCTTCAAGAAACGCAAGTACCGTTACAAGATCCGTAGCGACAACCTCGAACTCGTTACAGTTCTGGAATGCATCAATGCTGCTGGGCGAGCAGCACCTACCTCATTCGTTCTCTCGGAGGGCCCTTTCCCGGATATTCGCAAGGTTCCCAATGTCGGATGGTTAGTACCTCACATTCTAATTGGTACCTGTACTAAATACTAACAATCCTTGCCACCCAGCATCGGAACCTCTCCTTCTGGCTGGACAGACCGCGAGTACGCCGCTTTTTGGATTGCCAATGTCTGGATTCCCACAGCCAAAGCGGAGGCGGTCGACCTTACAAAGCCCATTATTCTCACTATGGATGGTCATGACTCGCACGAGAGCAACGATATCAAGGCAGCAGTCTACGCCAACCGCGGTGATTTAAGCATTGTCGTCGTAGGCTTTCCATCCAAAACTACGCACATGTGCCAGCCTCTCGACGTGATGATATTCAATCATGGTCAGGTGGCGTGGAAGGGACGTTGCGACCATCTCGCTGATCAGAATATACCTGTTACTCGCTACAATGTCATTCATGAATACATGGGTCTTCGTGATGGGTTTATGACCAAGTCATTGATCGCGGAAGCATTCCGACGCACTGGAATCTACCCACTGAACCCAGCAATCTTCACCAAAGAAGACTTTGCACCCAGCAGGGCATTCTCAGTCAGAGCCCATGTTCCCGAATCCTATCCACCCGAAGTCCCGTCCTCCGACCCGGCTATTCCAAGTGACTGCGAATCTGACTCGGACGACGAGTTTGTTGACGAGCCGGACGCTCACTCAGTCTCTGGTCACAACGTCGCACCGGTCCACAGCGACACAGCCCCATATGACACAGATGCCCCGATGTGCGTGGACGAGGACACTGGTTCCGATGTCTCTGAAGACTCTTCCACTGGCAGCAATTCTCGGCGTGATGATGACCTACTCGATGTCAACTTCAACGCTGAGGATCCGTCAAGACCGTTGTCCGAGCTGCATCATGGTGTTCACACGAGGTCGTCTTCTCGTCGCCTTTTGTCGACTCTCGAGCAGGAGATTCGCCCACTCACTGTGCACGCTCTCCAGCAACTTTCACAGGAAAGCCTTATCGCACACATTCTCAACTTGCAGGGGCGCATGCGGGCACTCACAGAAAGCCTGGACTCCACGACAGCCCTTCTTCAGAGCGCAGAAGCCCATTGCACCATTGCACTTCGGCAACTGGAGGAGGAGAAGACTCGGCTTGCCAATGCTAACAAGAAGCGTGCCCGTGGCACAACAAAGACGCAAGCCCGTATAATCATTGCACCGGAGCTGGAGGCATTGTTTCAGAAGGAGGAAGAGGAGATGCAACAGAAGCTGGAGGAAGGGAGGAAGAAGGCCGAGGTGAAGGCCGCGAAGGATGCCGAACGCGAACGCCGGATCACTGAGGCTTCTATGATCAAGACATTTGGTGGGCCGCTGACATCGTTCAAGAATAAAGAGGAGCACATCACTCTTGCCAAAGCACTTGGGATTCCTAGCAATGGAACAGTCGCTGAGCTGAAGGAACGCCTCACAACTCACTTGCATCAACATCACGACACTCTTTCACAGAATCCGAGGTTCAAGGGCCTATTTGGTTGCCATAATTCCGGTGCTCCAAGTAATCCACAGAGCCGAACGAAGACCCGACACCATCTACCTGTTGCTTCGTCTAGCTCAGCTCTTCCATTGAGTACTGCCCAGTACTCATCTCTTCCTCAACTTGCCTCTTCAAGTCGCACTCATTCATCCGCCACATAGCCTTCTCATAGTTGGTATGCCTATATATCCGAACCTTTCTAAATCTGCCATGTGCGCAACTGAAACACTCGTTTTAACACACTAATAATACGCTAAATCTCTTCTGTTCGTAGTATATAGTACATTTGTTGCTGTACATAGTACTCATGATAACTATCATTCTTTTGGACCGCAGTTCGGCGACCCTCCATGTCGGAGTTCAAATCAACCAGCTTTGTCAGCGTGACAGTGATGTGACTGCCGATCTGACGGGGTTGACGAACTACTGGTGGGATATAGTACATGGTGGCTGACCCTCTCTGAGACTTGACAATGAGATTTC
Source organism: Cristinia sonorae (assembly GCA_021029105.1). NCBI lineage: Eukaryota > Fungi > Basidiomycota > Agaricomycetes > Agaricales > Stephanosporaceae > Cristinia > Cristinia sonorae. The sequence continues at coordinate 22,339 of JAEVFJ010000006.1, read as the reverse complement.
AAAAGTCGAGACTCGAGAGGAGGATGCATGGCGTGATGATCATGTGACAAAACACGTGATTTTTCACGTGACGCGATTTTTGGCGGAGAACTGGTACGGATGTGCCCCTAGAAGACCCCCTACCAAGGTAGAGGGGATGAGCACGCGTCAACTACTGCTTTTCGGACCATCACGGCCCCCAAAATTGGTCTTTCAAGTACACGTATAAGTACAATTTTCTCACAATTGTTTGGCTGGCTGAGCCTGTGGTAACGAACAAAGTTCCGAAGTGAGGGTCGTCAACTAGTACTCAAAAGCTCCCAAGTGGCATTCCTGAGTTGGTGGCTGGCTGGCCGCCGAAGAGAAGATTTTGGAACTATCTGGCGGACATCTTAGTCTACCCTTGCATGTATTCCATCATCCAAAAAGAGAAAGGTTCCGATGTAAATGAAGGGTGTGGTTAAAAAAGGACCGTTGTATTCTAAGGGAATGACTGTGCGAAGCGAGCGGGAGCGGGATCGAGGGAGAGAGACTCCATGACGAGGGCGAGGATTAAGCAAAGCGAAGATACCACAGCGGACCTGCCATGCGGTGGAGGTATCACCGAATAACATATGGAGTAGAAAGAAGGAAGGTTATGGGTTATGGTATGCAACGGTCCCATGACGCGTATTTTTGTATGACGAAGAGCTGTACAAAGTTGTGAGGACTCATGGAATTACGGAATACTGATGCGATGGATGGATGGCTCACCTTTAAATCCTGAAAGCACTTCACGCGTAATCGCCCGTATTCCACTTGGCTTTATCCGAACTCCCATGCACGCTCCCTCCGTCCCCGTCCCTCTCTCGTTCGACATCCACATTCACGACAACAGGGTGTTGCTGTCTAGCGGACATCTCCATCGCGTCCAACCCGCCGGACCTCACCCCCACCGAGTTATTGAACTTCTGGCTAGAGGTGATTCCCGGTGGAGTGCGACTCGGGACGGTGCTGTCTCCGTCTTCGCGGAGAAGACCGAGTTTGAGGAGACGGTGGACGCGGCAGGTCATGGCGTTTTGCAGCGCGAGGTCGGGGATGGCGAACATGGCGCGGATGATGGGCGGTACTGTTGGCGAGAGGATCAAGGCGAGGGTCAGGATGTTCATGCCGACGGTCACCCTGGGTGGCGGCGTTCAGTAAAACGGAAGAAGAAGACGACGCGATTTGTCGTGAAATCACTCACAAGTAGTACAGCTGGCCAGTCTTGAGAAGGGCCCGGGACACGGATCCCATGCCGCCACCGCTGACAAACGCTTTGACTTTAGAGCCTCCTGCGCTGTGCGTGGAGAGCTTGATCGTGATCGTCAAGAACACGATGGTGTCGTGAACGGCGCCGACGATGAACCCGACGGAGCCGTACTCTTTCACTTCGGTGTTCACGCAGAACCGGGTGTTCCCCATGTGCGCGCCGTCGATGCTGAACGGGGCGGTCATGGCTGAGAAGGTCGAGAGCCAGATGACGAAGAAGATTCCGATGACGATGTTGTTGCCGTGGAAGAGAGCACGGATGCGGAAGAAGAAGAGGAGACAGTTTAGAGGGAGGGTTATGGCGACCATCCATCCGATGAACTTGACGAGAACGTGACAGTCAGCGATGGGCGCGACTGTAGGGTGTACGAGTGAGTTGGATGCGATTCGACACAGTGAGCGGTGATTTTAGTACCTTGGAACAAAAATGATGAAAGAATGAATGCAATCGTCGAGACTCTGGAGAGAAAAAAAAAGGCGTGAGCGTTCCACCGAAGACTCTGTCAGGTTGGTTCAAAAGTACCTCGTGCCAACGTAAACAGCGTCGGTCAGCCCAAACCCAAACTGCTTGAACATGCGTAACTCATCCGGTAACGACATTAAGCAGTCCCATATCCATGCCTGTCTTGAACGTCAGTGTCCACATCCGCGAGAGTGTCCAGCACTGCCTAGCCAAACTCACCCCGATGGTGGCCGAGTAGAGGTATCGGGACGCCTCCATTTCGTCAGCAATGTCCTTCGGAACCCATGCGAGGGGAGTGTACGGGTTGGGCAACACGATAGCGTCAGCCATGACTATCGTGATGTTGTGGGGTGGGGGTTGGTGGAAGGGGGTGCGGAGAGAGGTCGTTGGAGTGGACGATGGTTATAAGATCCCTTTCGAGGGTTTGACCGATATAACCGGCGGTAGCGTGTCATTGGTTCCACTGAACAATAATCGTCGTTGAGATTTGCCTGCCGAACGGGTACGAGCTGTGAGCAATATCGGTAAGGACGCGAAATAGATGGATAATTTTGGTGGAGCGAATAAGATGCAGATGGACTGAAGGTATAACTCAATCGATGAAGCGTAGAAAACACTAAGTTCAGTATAATGGAATAAGCCACAACGCGCAACATGACGGTGTCACTAGATTTATCTGGACCTTGAACTTACTTACTACTTTTCGTGTCTGAGATCATCCCTGTCCCAAATAATTCTTCCTCGCTGGCCCGTATGCCTCCGGCTCGTTAATCGGGCCCGCCACGGTCGCGCCATGCGGAAATCGCAAGGGGATGCGGGCCATTTACGGGCCCCAGAGTCGAGGTCACCGAAGGGAACACGACCGAAGGAGATGTTCCGCAAACGATCTTGAAATAATTTCAAACTAGCTACCAGAAGTATTTGATCAGATGAATCGGAAAGACAAATGAATCTGGAATCTTGGAAAGCACTCACAGAGAGCGGCGAGACCAGCCCTCGTCTTAGATCGTTTTGAGGTTGTTCCCCCGCTTCTACCAGTGCAAGTAGTTCGGTTGAGTTATCGGGGTCTCTCGAGGTCTCTCCAGCTGGGGTGTTTGGAATTCCGTTCCATGAATTTCGATACTCGTTAAGTATGGCTCGGTCACCAGTCTCCGTCGACTCTCCCAGCGTCGAGTTGCCGAGGAGACCCTGCAGGCTGTTAGAAAAGAAAATGGTCAAAAACCGAGCCTCGCGGTCTGGTCTTCCCCGTCGTTGAGGAGGGATTGGCCACTGTTGGCGGGAGGAACCGAACGTGGACTAACCCGCGCTAAGCGCCACAGTGCCTAGGCGCTCACGTGTGATGTCATCCCTCTGAATTTTAATTTTACAGAAGAAAGTACCTTGGAGCGGATGGAAAATCACTTTATTTCTCCGGGGTCGTCGCCGTCGTCGTCACCGTCGTTGCCACTTCAAAATATAATTCTAAACGGGTCAGAACCTCCCTTACGAAAACTGCAAAAAAAGAGAATAACGTAGTCAATGTCAGGCGGAATGGTGCACCTCCTCATACTGGTGTCCAGCCACGTATCTTCATGCGGTGGGCCGGGACTCGAATAGGTTCCAGCTTTTAATGGGCGGCATCTCAGCGCTCAGCCCTGAAGAGTCCTTGGTGACTAGGTAAAGCGGTCCAAATGATCTTGGAACTTGCCCGTCGGTGTGAATTCGAACCGTTCGATAAGATGGAACAGGAACTTGAACGCCACATTTGAGAAAGGCTAATGAAAGGGGACAGCCCAGGTCGAGGCGGAGAGTAGGGGTGTACACGCTGATATTGAGTTCGGCCCACTTGAAGCTCATGTGTGAGCGTGGCCCACCTGCATGTTGCTCACAGAAGAGGTACTTGTATCTCTTACCATCAACTTACCATGACAACTCGTTCAAAGGGACAGCCTACCCTACAGATTGCCGAGGACCGCACCGCTTGGCGAAGCTTTGAGATTTTCAGGCAAAGGTTTGAACCGGCGCTGCAGCTTTCCTTCATCGTCGCATAGTCCTTGCCCGGTTACATAAAGGTGTGGATCCCTATATTGAAAGTCGTATCCTTGGTGACCAGAAACCTCGTGATCAAATTGCATGGACTGTCGGACACTGGACAAGGCCCAGCTGGGAAGGATTAGATGCAGGACTATGTCGCAGATGCTCAAGTCGGGGGCATCAGACTATTCAAAACTGCTGAACTTCGGACGCTTACATATTTGCCTACACTCGAGGCCATAAGTCAGCGGATGCTGGAATACGAAACTTAAGGAGGATATGAATAATACCGATGCATCCTGTTTCGACAAGGGCGTTAACCTTCGCCAGCCCTGTAAAGCGGTCTTGTGCTGACCGACACTGGACGAACAACCAGTCTAGCGCAACGGGGAGTTTCGCTCTATATATATATGTGATCTGACGAGGAAAGAACTCACATCAGTGAACGCAGCGTGATAGTACACGTAGTGAATACATACTGTAGCCTTTTAGCGAGTCAAAGGAGTATGACATCGCACTTTGAAGTTTGGCCAACTATCTCCAGCACGCCATACGCTGTCCAAGTCCGAGCTCGCACTTACGATTCCTTGACCGCATAAGAGGCGGTTCCCGGTACCAGGATTGCGATCTATAATAGTACCTACATCAAGATCTCCGGGAATTCTTCCAGTTAAGTTATTCGGCTTCCTACGAACACGAGGTGCAACGCCACAGACTCTGGTATGTAGAAATGAGTCTCTCTGCACGAACCGGTCAGTAGTGTATTACACCCTTATCCACCATGAAAAAAAAACTCACCCAAAACGGTTCCTGTAGCGTCACTACATCCACCACCCTCGAATATTTATCCTGGAAAGATTCCCAGCAGTGGTCTTTGCTCATCAATACGTCTAATGGTCAAAGCGACCTGTACGACATGCAGGATCACCGGCACCAATGACTATCCAAGGATGTCTCTCCAGTAACGGACTTGATAAACACCCCTTCCTCACAGCCATGCCGTGACGGGTACACCGGGAATGAGTGAAGCTACTTCAGACGAGATGGAACGTCGATGTGCTGGACAGGGACGTCATCTGGGACCGTGAGCGTATGCTGGCAAAACCCACTGTCGTTGGCATCACTCACATTCGAAATTCAATGTGACCTGCTGGTCATTCAATCCAAAGTGCTGATCAATATGGCTGTCAGCTGAGGTTGAAGAGGAACTTCAAGTTGAACTTCTTCTTCAAGGGCCGTCGGCAGACTCCGGCGATGACAGCTCGCGCTTATGGACGATCTATGGGATTGCGATGGCAATCCAACTCCGTTTCTTCCACACTTCTGCAGGATACAAGACATTCCATGGAGACATCTTGGTATTATTAAAAAGGTGCGTGCTGTCTCGCAGATGGAATCTGCGAGGCCACCTAACAATTGGTTAGTTTTCGCAGTGACACGACGAGCTGCGTTCGTTGAGACGTTTATCCATTAATCCCTCTTTGTAGACTTCATACATGAAACACTGTCGTTCTCGATTATGTCACCGAAGGTTCTCAGTACTGTCACTCTATACTGATCCCAAGTAAGCTGACACTTCGCAAAGCGGAGAGCTTGATCGGAGACTTGTGACTTGTCCGTCTCAGTCATCTGGCGTACAATCTCAACCAAGGCGTGTTGGACGAGATTCGCCTCGAAGAGAGTGAGTATTCTCCTCTATTATCCGTCAACCTTAGTCTTCGTGGCTGACCTCACTACAGAGGACGGTCGTTCTACATCAACCCGTGAACGCGAGATTGATAGCGCGCCCTCAGCTGCTTGAATCAAATTTCTAGGACGATCTCGCAGGAGAATTGTCTCCAGGAACTCACTGTTGTCGACGTCACTTCTCGTGCGACGGGCGAGCACTTGAAAACGAGGACGTGGTTCACGCATGATACTCGCGCTGGACTTCTCGTGTTACCCTGTAACCGGAGAAATTGTCTGACCTTTTGTTTACTATGGGCGGTAGACGAATGGAAAGGATACATATTGCGGACGGGACGGTCTGTTGTGCTTGGTGGCTGCAAGCACCTGAAGCTATGTCCGAGTCTCCTATGGTCAGTCTCCGCTATGCTGTGCGACCATTCAAGCCGCGAGTATTCGGATCGCCAATGGGATTTGACCCTGGCGTTAGTACCCTGTGGTTAAGAAGCTCATGGCTTGGATGTCAACCAAATGCGGCCCATCAAATCCCGTCGAGATCATAATAAATAAGCCGACCCTCTATGTAGGTGTGAATGGAAAAGCCTCAAATCAAGACAACCCAGTGTCGTTGGCAGGGGGAAGCTCTGGAGGGGTAGGAAGACCCTTCGGCTTGCCGTCTATATCTAACGGCCCAAACTCCCAAGCTGCCCTATACCTCCGAACGAACCAGTACCGGATAGCCCACTTCAGTGGTGTAGGGAATGGCGGGAACCTGAGGAAAGATAAGTGAGTGCGCGATGGTGAGGGTGATTCAGTGAGGTCAGCGTACCATGGTGTTTCGGGGTTGCCACAGACTACGCTGATAGGGAGTTGGGTGTACATGTTTACCTCCTGGAAGGCAATTTTCATGAACTGGCTATCAATGTCTTTGAGCTCCTTTTCGGTGAAGCATTCACGGATCTTCGTCCTGTCCAACTTTTCTACTTCCTGCAAAAAGACAATATTCAGTGGGATGTACGCTAACCATGACAAGAAAGGGACTCACGTGCGTCAGATGCTCTATCATCTTGTCAGCGAAGGTGTTGATGAGCCTCATGAGCTTCTCCCCGTTGTACACCTCCTTTCCATCACGAACGTCCTCCAACCACTTCTCGGCTACCTCCATTTGGGGAACGAATTGAGCATGCTCTTCTGAGCTTTCGTCGAGGTATCCTTTCCCGAGCTTCTCCTCTAACGCGCTGAAATAGAAGGTCTCTTCGACCCGGTGATGATGGTGGATGACGGACATCTATGAAAAACGCGTTGAGAACATGTCAGAGTAGGCTGGTGGGCGGCGGGAACTCACAGCAGTCAGGCAGAACGTGATGAACGGCTCAATCTGGTCGTCTTTCACGTACGCCGCGTGGGCGTACATAGCATTAACGCTCTGGATGAACATGTTGTGGGCTGCAGCCATGTTGCTAACGAGAACGAGACGCGTTTAGTGAGTCCGTGAATGCCGCGGACACGTACGAGCTTCGCTTACATGGCCGGAAAGTCGAACATGTTGCTAAAGTCGCCAGGAGGCAGTTCTATCGTTCATTGAGTGTCAACTCTTCACAGTAGGGAAAAGGGCCGGGGCTCACTGAGCAGAGGGTAGGGAGCAGGCATTGTGGATGGCAGTGACAAGGGGAAGGGAGAGACAAAGAGAGACTCATAAATATCTCTCTTGATGTTATATATATCGCCTCGCCGCAGTGTGCTCGGTTACCCTTGGGATAATGTTTTGGCCTGATGATGTTTACGGTTCACCAAGGGGAATATGACATATCTCCGAGGTTTTGATTGGACGAACGCGAGTCGATTATCAATATTATTATTGAATAATCTGTTAGCACCGACGAATGCCCTCTTCTTGCGAGTTGACAATGCAATTGAAAATTCCTGATACTGATGATACCAAGGAGGGTAACAGACAATGGCTTATCCCGCGCCAACCGCTGCCAGGCTACCGCTTCGCTTCGCTGGCAGCTTTTGGCGTGGTGTGTTTGGTGTGCAGAAAGAATATTGGTATCAACTTGAATGGTCAGCGAGATGACACCGTCGGGCAAAGAAGGGCATGGCGCTACACTCACGTGACGTCACGTGATTTTGAAAAATGGCGGTAAGCCTGGAGCAGATGTGCCTCCAGAAGACCCCCTACCTGGGCGGCCTCCTACCAAGTAGGACCAAGGTAGGGGGGGTATTGATGTGTTGCTTTGTGTTGCTTTGTTGTAAAAAGGCAGGGGAAACAAAAACGGGATTTGCCGTAAGTAAATATTGCAGTGTTCCAAGCAGTGCTAGCGCTGAATGAATGTTACAGTGCCATGCCCGCGTCCTCGCCGGTCAGCCTTGGTTCGCCCATACTCAGCTTGTACTCAGCTGCGTCGGTCACTCTGTGATACTTGGACAGCCATTTCGTGACCTGACCGTGACTGAGGCCTGCACAGGTTCCTCCTGTATAATATAAGTATTGTGTCTTTACGACCAGATCCCTCAATTTCACCTTTCTCTCCCTTTTTCTCATTCGATCCTTCCCGCTGCATTCCGATGGACAAGTTGACGAAAGTGTTCTCAAGTATCACAACGCGACATGACTCTGCCTCGACCGACGATGGAAAGGTCGACAGAAAGTCACACAGCAGAGCACAGATTGAGCGAGAGACGGAAGTCTCGAGGTTCGATCTCACTTTAGTGTTCAAGCAATGGACCTTTGTGCGTGATGTTATTTAACCTATTAGTAGCTTCAATGACGGTACTGATGCTTCGTGCAGGAGTTGGATGTTGATCTTCTCGATAAGAATCGGACGTTGATCCATAGCGGAAAGCTTTGGCGTTGCGACACTGGATTCACGGGGTGCAACTGGACTGAGGTGTTTATGCTACTGACAGATACTCACCGTAAGCTTTTCACCTCGCCCCTCTCTGATACACTGATCTGATTTATTCTTTTACGCAGTTATTGTGACCGAGCCTAAGGAGGGGGATGCTATCACGAAATATCATGCCTCCACAAGAGTATGGCACATAGTCTTCCCTTCACGGCTTGTATACTCAAGCCGATTCTACAGCCAATACCGCTCGACCTACTCACCTCAATAACTTTCACCGATGCCCCGATTCCCAAGAAGTACGAAGCAGCCGGATCAGGTTCCGCGTACCCCTTCACTGTCCACGCAAGTGGACGAGCAGGTGCTCACACCCTCTTCGCTGAATCATCGCACGCGAGAGAACAATGGCAGCAGAAACTCGAAGAGGCCATCCACTCGCGGACGTTTCCAGAGAGGAGCGAGGTCTTCAAGCTGAGATCTTTTGGCACTGACAAAGTGTATGGCGGCAGAGTGACTTGTTCGGTTACATTCAGTAAGTTCCTTATTCTCATGACTGCATCCACTGTTTTGACTCTTTAAAGTGACATCCGATGGCCGCAAACTCATTGCAATTGCGTGCGACAATGGTGTATGGATTGGATTCCAAGACGATTCAACTTGTACGTGTCTGACTTCGATTCGAGATAACACTCCTTCACGCATTGGTCGTTCGGCCTTTCAGCCATACGTCAAGTACTACAGCTCAAACAGATAACGCAATGTGCGGTCCTCGAAGAGAATGGCTTACTCTTAGTATTATCAGATAAAGTAAGCTTTCTCGATGCGCTCTCGTCTTTGATTCTTTCCATTGACGATCCCGTAGTCTCTTTATGCATATCCTATCGATTCCCTGCTCACATCGATGACCAGCGAGACTCGGCCTGGCCCACCTTGTCAAAAATTGAGTGGAGATAAGGACGTGTGTTTCTTTAGAATTGGGAGGATGAACAACCGAAGCTTGGTCATTTACATGAAGAAGAAAAGGGTAAGTGCGGTCTATGTTCATACCGAGGGTTACCATAAGCTAGTTTAGTGGGACAGTGTCTTCCGAGTTTTGGAACCTGTAACCAACAAGCTCAAGGCACCGGACCCGCAAGATACTTGGTTCAGAGTTTTCAAAGTAAGCTACTCGCTTTTCTTCTGTGGAAGGTTACAATATGATTGGTTGGGCCGTAGGACTTTTTTATTACCGGGGACGCACACGACTTGGATTTTTTGAAGGCTCGACTGGTACTCGTTGGCTCGACCGGATTTGAGATTTTGGACCTCATCGAGTAAAGGCTTCAACTCGTCTATTCCATCATACACTCATCTCTTATTCGTTGCAGTTTTAAGAGCGTGGTTATCCCCGTTTGCGACGACCCGCCACTACCCGAAATTCTCAAGCGGTGTAAAGGATCCCGTGCTCTTGCCATGGTTCGTCAGTCGGAGGAAGGATTTTTGCTCTGCTACGACGGTATGTTGTCAACCTTCTACCGACGCTACTTCTGCAGATCACCAACTCGTTTGTCCACAGACTTTGGCATCTACGTCAACCGACAAGGCGAGCCAGTCGACCCAGTCCAACTCGTTGAGTGGGAGGGCAAGGCAGAGTACGTGGCGCAGAAAGGACCTTACATCCTCCTGTTCAACCCCCAGTTCATTGAGGTACGTAATGTGCAGAGTGGTCGCCTTGTGCAGATTATTGCTGGGGTTGGAGTGCGGTGCCTTTGGGACGGCCGTGGTGCGACATTCTCGCCGGTGCAGAAGGAGGGCACAAAGGAAGAAATATTCCGACAGGGACCTGTATATGGAGCGATGGACATTCCCGACAAGGATTCGAGGGTCACTGCACAGCACATCTTCGAACTGGTCCCTACTGCACAGTTTGGCCCTGCAACAATTCCGCTCGTGCTTTCCGAGAAGTCATCTACCGCCCCGGGTGAAAGTGAGGGGAGTACTTTGGTGCTGTAATAGTGTATGAACACTATTGTAGGGATTTGAATGTTTGTATTTCTGAGTGTTTGTATTGCGAGAGAAAGCGTAAGCCTGGAGACAATGACTCCGCGTGTGCAGGTACTCTTTCAGCCATCCTTCTTGCGAAGCAGTGGCGCTCATTCCTCAGGTTCGTCGTTTTCGACAGTCAGTTCTCTGCCAGTGTTTTCAGTATTATAAGGTCCACCACACAGCGCCGTGCTGCCCCTTCTTTGACCTGAGAATTGTTCTCAGCGAGCCAAGGCGGACAACTTCGAGGGAGAGATGTCCGTCCCGACGCCTGTGAAGGAACACCTTGAATATGGGCGGGTTTAAAAATGCAGATGCATATCATGACGTCTGAGCAGGTGGCGGGGACAAGGTAAAATCCGCGAGGGACCGTTAATCATATAAGACAATGTGAGTTATAAGTTCGAAATCAGCCCTCGTCCTCCATCCCAGAGAATAAATCCACCCAATTCTCTCTGTTTGTCTTGCAGTTCATGCTTGGTTCCGAGGGACAAAATTTGTTTCCCGTGCTGCTGCAAGGACCGTATGAATAGGATGGGGGCCGCAGTCTAGAGATTGCTTCAACTCGGACTCTAGGTGGAGCATCTACACTCGAGAACTACTCTCTCTGTAGCATCACGTCCTCCTCATAGTTTCACATCAAGATCGATACTTGAAATTCAAATCCACACGTCAGAACAAGAACTGGATTGACATGCTTTGAGGACTCACATCTGGTCCTTGGGATTGAAGTGGGGAAACCTCGCGTTGGAGCGTTTTGAAAATTTGGGCAAAAGTCTGTTCATGGTGGCTTCGGAAAGCGCATAGTAGCACATCGCGACGTCCCTCCGCGGACCGAAGATGGATATGCCAAACTGCAGGATCTTGACCTGCGCGAAAGCGCCTGTACAGAGCGTGGAATCAATGTCGTGCCAGGTGACGGTCGTCTCCCAGATAGGTGAGCTGTCTTGCATGGCGGCGGATCGGATGTGAATGGACAGGGTGTGAACGTCTTCAAACGCGATGGAGGATAGAAGGTTGCTGGTGACGGTCCGAATGTTGGATACAGGACCAATATATACGGGGGAGAGTTCCAGAGTTCTCAGACGGGTTGTTATGTAACCATACTGACCGAATCACCTGATTAGATACGAACACGAAGAATATCGAGGAACTACGAAGAATGTTCTCTCAACCTCTGGACCCTTCTCTCACATTCCACCTTCATTTGTAATTGTACTCGCAGAATCTCTACTCCGTTATATTAGGTCTTTGTACTTCGTAGCTACTAGCAACGCGGGCCACAACCTCTCACGTATATAAAGACCTCACTCACACATCAGAATACATCTCCTCTTGTACCATTCAATTCACATGTGTGATTGATTCCCTCTAACTCGACGCGTGAACTCTCGTAGTCTACCTCTGAACCGAGGAGCTGCCGCCGACATCTTTAATACGATTAATACCTCGAATCCGAACTTCCTCGCGTAGCTACCCTGAGTAACGTTGAGATCGTACTTGAAACTCGTTCAAAGACTCCTCGGCCACAGACGGATTTCGCGTCTGTCCTTCAAGTACGCTCGATCTTAACATTGGTGGACATTCAGGTCTACGCAGAAGGAGGTTTGCTTGAGCACTTCGAATTCTTATCTTATCTCGATGGACGCCGACGCCCAGGCCCCATCATTCGAGAGACCCACGTCGACGACTTCAGACCACATTGGCAATTTTTCTCTCACCAGGACTCCAATCGACGAGGCAGTATCCAAACTGTCCTTATACGATGTTTCTACCTATCCGGATCCCCTCCCGGTCAGCGCATCTCATACTAATGCCCCTCAACCTTCTCGTTTTCTTCACTACCGCCAGCGGGACGACTACTTACCAGCATGCCTGCCCTTACGGTTGATCACGGACCCCATGCTGAGGGAGCGCACCAAGCGTTGCTATGGGTTGGGGTACACTCACCTTGGCCGCGACTCTATTTCAGTATTTGCACGCCAATTGACCGACAGGGAACATGTCCTGTTCAAAGAGGAACTCAATGTCCTCGACCACATTCTCAAATGCCCATGGATGGACAGGAACCACGACGACAGTCTTCTTTTTATAGATCAGACCAATATCAGGACTCTATATAGCCTATTGGAAGGGCGACGTTTTGCTGCAACCCCCTCCTTGATTGCACGACGAGCATATGTCCCCGCCATTCCTATCTGGGGACGGGATTCCGGTTCGGCATCGCTCGCCTATACTGCAAATGACTTTGAGATATTAGGTGCGTGTTTCCGTCGCGAAGTACTAGCATTTCTGGTTCAACTTAGCTCAGTTCATGATTTCAAACAGAATCCTTTCCTAGACGAAGATTTCAACCCGTTCATCGGAACGGATCAGATTCACGAAGCATTGCGAGAGCCGACAACACGTTTCGCATCATCCTCCCCGGCTGGCTCGACAAGTCTCGACGTCCTGAACTCCATTGACGACGGGGGCCACAGGCGAGACATCCCTCCCCATCTCCCCGCCAATTTTGCGCAAGCAGCAATACCTTCCGCGTCGCAATACAAGCCAGCCGTCTATCAGGCTCCGCATATACGGGCCCGACAACAGCAAGGTCCCGTCACACGAGACCCGCCGTTGGTACCGCAACCGGTCCCCATCACTCACGCTTCCTCCACGCGTTTGGCTTCATTGTTCAGACCTTCCACAACGGCTACACGTACCGCGCGACAACCTGAAGGCGGACCTCCCGATGACGACAGCAGCAGCGACGACAGCGGCGACGACCATCAAAGTCCAAATCCCCCGCGGCAGCCTACGGGGCATCCGCCGCCGCGTCTCAGCCGTGCAGCCGCTCCGCCGTCGCAGACTGCGCGATCCGCTCGTCCAGAAGCACATTTCGATCACAAGCTTAAGCCGGAAATTGTGCCCGTGTGGGATGGCGACTCCGACACCCTGGCAAAATGGATACTACGAGTTAACGCCATCGCGAAGAAATCCGCGACGGTACACCGACAGTTGGGCACCATAGTACCACAACGGCTTACGAAGGACGCGGAGACGTGGTATTACTCTCAGGCGGACAGTGACCGGGAGAATTGCGAACAGGATTGGGATACCATGCGCGCAGCTATAGGAGACTTCTACATGAACCGAGCGTGGATAGAGAAGGCCCGTCGACAAGCCATGGCAGTCAAATACAGGGACTCTTCGAACCCGCGCGAGACACCTAGTCAGTATTTCATCCGTAAGCGAGAACTATTGGAACTTGTGTATCAGTTCTCGGATGCTGAAATCATTGCGGAAATCATGTCAGGAGCCCCGAAGTCTTGGAAAACAATCATCACCCCTCGCCTCTATAACTCGACAAAGGAACTACAATCTGCGATCAAACAACACGAGGAGGATCTACTCGACATTGAGCCAATCTTTTCGCACTCCCGAGCACGATACCAGCAATCCTACTCGCGTCCTTCCTACATAGCCACCCAAGATGCTCGAGTCAACGCCATCGGATATTCTTCCAGCCTTCCCCCTCCACCATTTCCGAAGGACGACGGCAACGTATCCAAAAGGACACCCCCTGAGGAGAAAGGAGCTCGACCTTGTCGGCATTGCGGGAGTGGAAAGCACTGGGACAACGAGTGTAAGCATGCACGGAAGGGAATGAAACGCGTAAGGGCTAACCTAGCCACTACAGATCCTGACGAGGTGTACGCTCAAGCCGAGTATGATGACTGTTACTACGGGTTGTCGTCTGACGAGGATTCCGGTCAGGATTTTTGACGCCCCTCTCGACCTCTGAGTCCTCCAGTGACGACTCAAGTCTGGGGGGGGTATCATCACCGTTAACGCTGAAGATTCAATCAACGTCTCCACGCTCAACAACGTAGTCAGCAGCACGGAAGTACGGTCATATCATGCTTCAGGTCGGCCCACTGGAGGAGTCAACCGACAGACACGACGACGGATGGCCAAGACCATGGCTCGGTCGGCTCGAGCTACAGTGAACAAGAAGACCCCGGAGTTACTCGTAAGGTCTATGGTCCGGCCACCAGGATGTGCGTTCTTAGGAGCCAAAGCAACCATGATTCAGGGACGACTCGGTTCTTTAGATTCCTCCCCGACTTCGGTCATTGTAGATTCGGGTTCTGACATCACGTTGATATCCCACGAGACCATACTCGGCCTCGATAATCCTCCCAAGATTCGTAGAGGGCAAAGGGTAAATCTTGTTCAGGTGACGGGAAATGCAGTCATTGACGGTTTTGTTACTCTAGATCTGTTTCTCGAATCTGAAGATTCTCAGGGACCCGTTCAACTTAAAGTGGAGGCCTACGTCGTCAAAGGTATGTCCACCCCATTCCTACTTGGGAATGATTTTCAAAGGGCTTATCTCGTCTCGCTCATACGAAAGGATGAACGTTCCTATCTGACCTTTGGCGATTCCACACGCACCGTTGCCGCACAGGAGGATTCCCTGACGACACGTCTCCTCGACAGGGACGGCCTCACCTTGACGGTCTCTGCCCGCAATCCTACAGAAGCCACGGAGTCGGAATTGCGACAACGACGCCTCAAGCTCGTTAAGAAGCGACACTCAAGGAAACTCAAGAATCCGGCTGTTTACGTACGAACGCGCATGACTATTCCGCCCAGGACATCCCGTCTGGTTCCAGTACGAGCCCATTTCCCTAATGGGGTGGAGTCTCTCTACATTGAGAAGGTCTTCAACACTCCGCGAAACCTAGAAGACATGTACGCATCGCCGGATACCCTCATCACGAGGAATCATATGTTCGTTCACGTATCTAATTTCGCCGACTCAACACTGAACCTGGATGAAGGACAGATTCTAGGTTACGGACGAGATCCCTCTGCATGGCTGGAAGACTTGGACTTGTGCTCAACCGAAGACCTACGTCAGCGGACAGCTCATGCTAGCCTCATACGACGACTAGCGTCCTCCTCACTCGCAGAGCTAAGTACTGCATCCTTGGTTACTCACGCTGAACCTCTTGAGCTAATCACGGCAGGATTACACGCTTCAGAACGAGAACAAGACGAACAAGCCTCGGATCCTTTGGAGGGAGGACCGAAGACTTCCGAAGCCCCACCGGAGGACGTCACCACTCCGGACTTTTGGGCAACGGTAGACATTTCTAAGGAACTTGACGTTACCAGGCGTCGCCTCCTCTCTAACGTGCTGGCTAGAAACATCAAGGCGTTCTCGCTTGACGGACGTTTAGGAACGGTTGAGTCGGTTACGTGCACCATTCCTCTGAGGCCTGGATCAAAAGAGGTTTCGTTACCGCCTTTTCCTGGATCCCCAGCAAAACGAGAAGTCATGGACAAGCAAATGGACACTTGGCTCAAGCTCGGGGTAATTGAAGCGTCCAAATCTCCATGGGGAGCACCTGGCTTTATTGTTTATCGTAACGGTAAGCCGCGAATGGTCATTGACTACCGGAAATTGAACGATATGACCGTTCCAGATGAATTCCCCTTACCGAAGCAGGAGGAGATCATGAACGCCCTTTCGGGAGCGCAATGGCTGTCTACCATGGATGCCCTTTCAGGATTCACCCAGGTTTTGATAGAGGAGGACGACCGACCAAAGACGGCTTTCCGCACACATCGAGGATTGCATCAATTCCGACGGATGCCGTTCGGTCTGCGCAACGGCCCGAGTATATTTCAGAGGATCATGCAGAACATCTTGGCTCCCTACCTATGGGTATACGCTCTAGTATACATAGACGATATTGTTATTTACTCGCGAACTTTTGAAGATCATGTCAAGCACGTCGAGGCCGTGTTGGAAGCGGTAACAAAGGCAGGTGTCACACTTTCTCCCTCAAAGTGTCACTTTGCTTACCGGTCTCTCATGTTATTGGGCCAAAAGGTTTCCCAGCTAGGACTCTCCACTCACCGTGATAAGGTCGACGCCATTGTTCAGTTGGCAGAACCAAAGAACGTCAAGGAGTTACAGACATTCCTAGGTATGATGGTGTATTTTTCAGCATACGTCCCCTTTTACGCATGGATTGCGGCCCCCCTCTTTCAGCTTCAACGAAAGGACGCACCTTGGCGTTGGGATTCTATACACCAAGAGGCGTTCAACTTATGTAAGCAAGTACTCACTCAGGCTCCAATCCGCGCTCACCCTATACCAGGTCGACCGTATCGACTGTACTCCGACGCTTGCGACTACGGGTTAGCGGCCATTCTACAGCAAGTGCAGCCAATACAAATAAAGGATCTGCGAGGCACGCGTGTCTACGAAAGGCTTAAACGAGCTTTCGACGCCAAGGAACCGGTCCCTGTTCTTGTTGCCGAGGTAAGTCGCGCAAAATCAGATATCCCAAAGGCTGATACTTGGAGTGATTCGTTCGAGGACACCACCGTTCATATCGAACGTGTCATAGCGTATTGGTCAAGGATTCTCAAGGCACCGGAGCGGAATTACTCACCCACTGAACGAGAGGCCTTAGCCCTGAAGGAGGGACTCATCAAGTTTCAGAGCCTCGTTGAGGGAGAACAGATTTTCGCCATCACAGATCATGCCGCTCTTACCTGGACGAAGACCTTTCAGAACGTGAACCGGCGACTACTTACATGGGGCACTGTGTTCTCGGCCTACCCTTCTCTCCAAATAGTACATCGCGCGGGTAGGGTACATTCCAACGTCGATCCTATTTCCAGACTTCGGCGACGGACCCCAATTCAAGACAGCCCTGTCGTCACCGAGCAAGAGACCTTGTCGCTTAAAGAACAGGCTCATGACCCCCTCAAACATGCCTTTGAGGAGCTAGGAGATAGATTTGAGGAGAAGCTCCTGACAGTAGCCACCCAGTACGCCAACTCCTTATTACCTCCGTCTCCGGAATCGACGCTGACAGTTCAGATACCAGTGATGCAGCAGGACACTATCTGTTCGGTGAACTACCATACCTCTCCTCGTCCTTCTATTCTTGTGGGCATCTCTCAGGACGAAATCCGCAAATGGAAGGATGCTTACCATCAAGACCATCATTTCGCTCAGGTACTAAAGTCCCTTCTTTCAAATGACGCCGAGGAACTCACCTACTCACAATACATTCTAGGTGAAGATGATCTCATCTACTTCTCCGATTGGAATAATGGATTCCGACTATGTGTACCACAGAGTCTTCGTCTGGAAGTAATGTCCGAAGCCCATAATGTCGCCACCGAAGGGGCGCATGCTGGATATCACCGTACGTACAATCGGATTGCCTCCACCTACTACTGGCCCAGAATGAGCAGGGATATCCGTAGGTATGCCACGACGTGCGACCTATGTCAGAAGTCCAAACCTCGTCGTCACGCCCCGATGGGACTCCTACGACCGATCCCTATTCCGACGCGACCTTTTGAAGTGGTCACCATGGATTTTATACCGGAACTGCCCATGTCGAACGGATATGATAGCATTTTGGTGGTGGTCGACAAGTTAACCAAGTACGCGTTGTTCCTTCCTACGACTACGAGCGTGTCTGAAAAAGAAACGGCAGAGTTATTTTTCAAACACGTAGTTACTCACTACGGACTACCGCGGCAAGTTATCACCGACCGAGATTCAAGATGGCGCAACGACTTCTGGAAGCAACTTTGTATGAATATGGGAACCACCCGTGCGTTGACCACTGCGCACCATCCACAAGCTGACGGACAAACAGAAGTCCTGAATCAGCATCTGGAGATTGCTTTACGGTCGTACGTTAACCCGCAACGCGACGACTGGTATAAGCATCTCGATGCTCTGACCTTGGCTTATAACACTACTCCCCACTCTGCAACACATTACCCTCCTGCCTTTCTCCTCTATGGTTTCCTACCAGTCACTGGATCTACCTTGATACATTCTCCCGGAAGCGTGTCCAGGCGTGACGAGTCTCTTCACGTGAATGCGGATCAAATGACTGAAGAATTCCGAGCTCACCGACATCAAGCTCAACAGGCTTTGAAGGTCGCGCAGAATCATCAAAGACGGGCCTACAACAAGGGGCGATCACGGTATGAGTACAAAGTCGGTGACCTGGTACTTATCAATCCGCATTCCTTGGAACTTTTGCGAAAGGAAACGGGCCGAGGGAAGAAATTATTAATGAAGTATGATGGCCCTTTTGAGATCACACAGAAGATAAGCCCAGTAACGTACCGTCTCCGACTCCCGGTCTCGTACAAAATTCATCCCGTACTGAATATCGCTCATCTAGAAACCTATCACAAGTCTCCCGAGGAATTCGGTCAACGACCACAACGAAGGATGAACAGGGAGAACTTCGAGGAACTGCCAGAAATGGAGGTTGAGGGCATCGTGGCCGAGACGTGGCGTAAGGGTCGCAATGGACGAAGAATTAAACTCTATCGCACGAGGTTCCTTGGAATGGACGAGAACGAAGACGAATGGTTGACACGCGACGAGCTACGCAACGCGCCCAAGATACTATCGGACTGGGAGACAAAGAGGATCAATAAAGACTCAAAGGCTCCTCCGTTATCATCTCTCTCCCCGTCGTCTACTCATCACGCAGTCCCAGGGCCTCATTCACTCAAAGAAATGACCGAAGTGCGAGCCGAAGACACAGCACCCATGGCGTCCGGGGTGGAGGAGAAATCAAAGACGAGGGGCCACAAAGCAACGAAGGAACTAACGGCGCCATTATGCGACCATTCAAAGCGTACACGCAAGGCTTCCCGACGAGCGCAAGGGCTTTTGTGAAGAGGAAGGAGTATATAAATGCTCGGGCAACACGCTAAGTATCCAACTTTTTACAGTCAATCCATCCCTCACTACGTCCAGCATGGCCTACCTCTTCGACCTCCCCGGCTCTTTGAAAGATGCCGAGTTTTTCTTCGACCCCACCAAGCCAAACCCATTCGACACCCCCTTTACCAATCCCTTATACTTCGACAATACCCGCATCGACGTCACCGCTCGGGCCACGTACTACAAGGCTGGCGAAGACAAGGTCAGCGCCATGTACGGCCTTCTCGACTATTCGAAGGATATGATCACTTGGGCGAGTCACGGATACATTCCCGGATATTCCGTCGGCACCCCACCCATTCACGCCAACTTCCACAACATCCTCGATCTCGGCATCGGAATGCCCCCGGTCTTTTCTTTTCTTCACAGGAACCCAGGTATCCTCTCCGAACGCCTCATTCGCGAGGACTTTGTTCATTACTGGGGTCAAGCACAAGCCGTCGGGAAGGCCACAGTCGAATGGATCCGCCGCTCCATTCCTGTCATTCAGACGAAAGGAACGACTACGCCATTTGCCTGGTTCCCTGCCGACAACGACGTTAACAGCGACGACGGTTATTCCTCCCCCTCCTCTATCTCTTCCTTTCCACTCTCCAGTTCTTCTTACTACTCGGCTGGTTCCGACGAGGAGTTTGACAACAGCAGCGACGAAGACTACGACGGCGCCCCTTCCACTGACAACGGATCCGATAACATCAGTACCGCTCGCCTCATCGACAATAACCGGGTTAGTCAAGCCGTCATCTTACACCCCCTCCTTAGCTCCTGAGCGGTTTCAGTCGGAATTCCCGTGTTACGCGCTCCCCGGATGGGCGGGTGAGGCGTGGTTCGCGGCTTCCCGGACATTAGCTAATGGGATGGGAATGCGCATTAGCTAATGGGGCTGGGAGCCACAGTAGCTAGATTCGGCGAAATGTAGTATGTACAGCGCGAATGCGCATGAGCTAATGGCAATAAATTTATGGCGTATTTTGCTCGTTGGCTAATGTGCTGGGTGAGGGTGTCTAACACGGTCCGGCGGACGGTTTGCAAAACATCAGGAGCATTGGGCAGGTACATTTCTGACCGCGACCAGGGGGTAGTGCCTAGCCATTGCGGTAGATACAGCCAAAAAAAATCCCCGCCGCGTATAACACGGTTCGCCGAACGAGAGGTGAAATGGTCTCTGGCCGCTGTTCACGGTTAGGCGGACGGTTCCTCACCGTATTTTTTGCCGCTGTTTACGGTTAGGCGAACACCTCCTCACCGTATTTCTCGCCGCTTTTCACGGTTAGGCGGACGGTTCCTCACCGTATTTTTTGCCGCTGTTTACGGTTAGGCGAACACCTCCTCACCGTATTTCTCGCCGCTTTTCACGGTTAGGCGGACGGTTCCTCACCATATTCCCCGCCGCTGTTCACGGTTAGGCGAACGGCTCCTCACTGTATTTCTCGCCGCTATTCACGGTTAGGCGGACGGTTCCTCACTGTATTTCTCGCCGCTATTCACGGTTAGGCGGACGGTTCCTCACCGTATTTTTTGCCGCTGTTTACGGTTAGGCGAACACCTCCTCACTGTATTTCTGGCCGCTATTCACGGTTAGGCGAACGGCTCCTCACTGTATTTATGGCCGCTGTTCAAGGTTAGGCGAACGCCCCCCCACCATATTCCCCGCCGCTGTTCACGGTCAGGCGGACGGTCCGTATAATATTTCTCGCCGCTCTTCACGGTTAGGCGAACCCCCCAAGCCATATTTCTCACCGCTTTTCACTGTTAGGCGGACGCCTCCTCACCACATTTCTCGCCGCTGTTTACCGTTACGCGGACACCTCGTCAGGCGCTGCTCACCGTTAGCCGGACGCCTCTTTACGATTTTCTCGCCGCTGTTCACGGCTGGGCGAACGTGTCCTCATTCTCCTGCAGACCTAAGAATGAGAAAATGCAACAACATAAGGACAACGCTCTATTTAATATAACGACGTGAGACAATGATTACTAGTATCCACGATCGTAATACCGCGAAATTGCATCGCGACCGTTCTGTGAACGGTCGCCTACACGATTTTGTTTCGTGGTGTGCAAGGCGGCGATGATCTCGTCTAGGAGCTCTACCGTCGAAACAGCAATCTTCTGTGCGGCAGCACGATCCTCCAATCCTCGGAGCAGTACGACCCCAGGGGAATCAATTGCCGATGATCTTGCGGCAGGCCCATCAGCAGCCGAGTCACCGAGCGCGGCGGGGCTCAGGTGGGGGGAAGAAGATATTGCCTGCGATGATGAATGTGCGGCGGTCCCATCAGCGGCGGCGGCGGGCTGGGAGGCGGCGAACGCCGCGGCAAGGGACTGGGCGGCGAGGGACTGGGCGGCGAGGGACTGGGCGGGGGACATCTGATGAGGTGCCGGTGATGAAGACATACCGGGTGGAATGACTGGCAGATCAAACTGTTCATCGTTGTCGCTGTCATCATTCACCAAAGATGCCGCCCGAGGTTGTGCTTGGGAGGCAGTATATGGTGGCGAGGAGATGTCTGCAATGACAGGCAAATCAAATTCCTCATCATCGCTGTCATCAACCTTTGTTCAAGTTTGTTATTGAAATAGCATTGCTTAACTCTAATCAATTACTTACCGTATCATCCAACGCGCTGGACGCTGTGGTCTCTGGTGCCACCACAGGCATGTCAACCTGTTCATCGTCATCCGGGACAGTCGCACTTGCTTGCTCACGGTGAGGACTAGCCATGATGCTTGATGATGATGCAGCCTCGGGGACGACAGGCATATCAAACTGCCCATCATCACTGTCATCGGTTTCGGCGCGCAGATCCGCTGTGATGGGGGGCGGGCCAAATAACCACTCATTGTCTTCATCATCGCTGTCATCGGACTGGCAATCTGGGTTAATCTGATACATCACCGTAGGTACACTTATTTCACTCACCCCTTTCCCTGACGCCTCAGCGACAAGGGGGAGATCAAACATCTCTTCGTCGCTATCATTGCCCTATGTCAAGACTTGTCAATGTAATGCTGCGCCCCACGATTGTGTTCCTTCGACTCACCACCTGCACAGGAACTTCCAACACCGTGCCGCTTAATGCGGCCACCGGTGTCACGAGTTGATGCGTTTTCCTTTATTTTCCTTTGATAACCTCTTTTCGGACTTATCGTTTCCTTTGTTTTCATTCGTCACATGATTCCATCATTGACTCATCATGTATCAATCATCATGACTCGTCATGACTCATGCTGACTCCCTTTGTTTCTTTCATGTTCCATAGCCTTCCATGGGTGAGTCATCGA